>CM031234.1:621596124-622796124 GCA_018340775.1 Taxus wallichiana var. yunnanensis | reverse complement strand
TTATCTTGACACCGACAATGACCTTGTCCCGAGTGGCAACATGGAGGATTTTTTGAAAGATGTAACTGATTTTTTTATGAGTGCACTCAATGGGCACTAGATTACATAGATTTTCGGCATCTTTGCCCATAATTTGGAGGAAGTATATAGCGGATTATAATTACGAGTTAGCGTCACAACTAAACTAGTGATCATCTTCAGCCTAAGAAGCTATGAGTAAGGGGCATCCATGCCATCAAATTCACCCAGGGCAAAATCTTGGCCTTAACCATTTGACTCTTGGTCGGTATCTCCGGAGCTTTACACTCAAAGCAAGACTTGATCCCTAGTGGGCTATATCAAAGCCAAACAACTTCACCAAGGGCCCTTCGATGTAACCGATTTGAACATCGGTAGGGGTAGGCAAGAAGTCATACACATTTTCAAATTTCTAATAGTAGGACTGGATAGGAACCTAGTGAATACGATGTGTGTGATGATGTTGCGTTCCGACTTGGTTTAGATGGAAGACTTGAGGAGGGCATCGAGTTGGGGTTGGGTGATCCTTACGGTGGGGCCCCTCGTGTTGATGAGGGTGGGTCGACCTTGGTCCAACCTAAGAAACTTAGTTTTGGGAAATCTAAGGGAATGACTCGTAGTCGAGCCGCATCCGAATGGGCGTTTTGATTCCTTCTTCCTTGCTTGCCACCGGTTGAGGCATCCTCTTGTGTTCTCTTTTCCTAATCTCTTTTCGAGAAGGCCTATGACGAGTGGTAAACAGCCTTCTCTACAAGTATTCCTTTTAAAAATGCTTTCTCCACCTTGTTGGTTTTTTCCTTTTACATTGTTCGATGTTCTTCTCCTGCATATCTGTATTGGCTGGAAAATAGTTGTGGTTCTTATGATTATATTGCTAGACAATGTGCTTCTTTTTGTTGTTTTTGCTCTTATTGTCTTATCTTGGTTTTAACCCCTCACTTTGTTCTGGGTAGGATCCCACTCAAAAAAACATTTTTCCATTAATAAAAAAAATATCCAATTGTGAAAGACATTCCTTGTTTTCTTAATTTAAAATCTGATGTACTTACTCTAGATAGAAGCAAATGATTTCTTGTCAATTCTAGCCGTGGAAATCATGAAGAAAAGTATCAATCGAAGCCATAAATAAAGCCAAAAGATTTGAACTTCCAGCATATTGGATTTATTAAGTTTATTTTTTACCTTTTTAATAATAACAATTAACACAAATAATTGTGAAGTAAATCAATATTAACATTTAAAAATATATAATTTATAGGGAAATTTAATTGTCAAATATGTGATTATCTAAAAAAGAAAACAAGTAAAAATCTTCATGTAACTAAAATCTTTGAGCTGCAAGTGCATCGAAAACCATAAAACATAGCGCAGACCATCAAATTTTAATGAAGTATATCCACCAACACAAAATGGGCCACCAACACGGTGGGGCGGAAGCTATTCTCCCGATAGAATGCACTTTATTTAAGATGCATGTACATAAGAAATAGCATAAATGCACCATAAACGACATGCATAACCATGCATGGGAGAACACCGCCTAAACCTATCAAATCATGGGCAAAAATTTATTTAAATGCATAGGTTTCGAATGATATAATGACATGTGTCAAGCAATAACGGAAATGGTGGGCACATGTGTTGTCAATTGACAAGTCTTCAATTTGAATCACGGAAACAACTACGTGGAGTTTTTACAAGAATGTTGTGTTTTTCAACAATGAGTATGTGGAATTTTTACAACAATGTTGTATTTTTAAAGTTGTTTTTCAACACTATTGAAAAACACAATGTATTTTTCAAACAAAAAAACTGCTAAAATGTTTGCCACGTATGCATAACATGGAAGGATGGTGACATCTATGCCCATAGCCTCCACCCACGGTGAGCCAATCTGCGTGAGTTGGAAAATAAAAGCAAGAACAATAATAACTCAAATAAAAAATAATATGTCGTTTACATCGAGTGTGAGTCATTTTCCAGAACTGGCAAGCTTTGGTCTAAAATAGTCAATTCTAATTTGGAGCACGCCTTCCGCATAACTGCCGCCCGAATCCAAACATAGAAATCTACCTAGTTTTTAAAATTTCAGTGATGATGTACAAGTGTGTTTCGTACACTTTTTTTCCTTAGTGCTGTTAAAAGCAGATTCTCATGCAATATTTATGTCATTTCATGTCTAACTTTATATATTTTAACGCATTGCTCTCTGTCTTTATATCTTTTCATACATCCGTTCGAAGACTTACGTCCAAATATTTCAATAAGGGTCTCAGATAGATACGCTTTTGACAAAAAAATTCACATGATGCCTAAAAAGTAGATTCTCACTCAATATTTATTTCATTCTATGTTCCGCATTTGTATATTTTCATTCTGGGAATCAATAATCTATCGGTTCTAAAACTCGATAACAGTTGCAAAAGTCATAGTGTCAATAAATAATTTATTGGTCTTCCTGACTTGGCTAGAAACTCTTCAACATGGTGCCAATCATTAATCAGTAAATCCACTTGATTTTATGGCTAGAAACTCTCCAATAGTTGCGAAAGACACGCTGCCAATCAATAATCTACGAGGGAGAGGACCCTATAATCGAGTATGTACCAAAACATGTACATCTCTTTTCACCATAGGTTATTGACATAAATACCAATAGTTGTTCACTTTTTTGTTAATGACACTTTTTAAGAGTCAATGAGAATGTGACACATAGGGCGCTCGATTTGGGTCCCTCTTTCAAATGCTTTATATTAATTTTTTTCATATTAAATCAATTCAAAACTACTTTTCTTTCCAAATAAACATGCAAAACGAAAATATTGATATGGCACGATCATACGCTACATAATGATATAATTTTTTTATGCTACCGACATACCTACATATATTTACGTGCCCCTAAAGTTAGGTACACGCTATATAGGGTCCGCTACCCTAATTCTCCCGATTTTAGGACTAGAAATTCTCCAACAATTTTGAAAGACACGTTGCCAATCAATAATCTATCCATCTTGACTTTATAGCAAGAAACTCTCCAATTGTTGTATAAGACATTAAAGATAATTATACATGGTTCACAGTTCCATATTCCATATTCAAGTATGCAAGAGTGTAGCCTTTGTAAAGAATCATTGTTCAATACATAAATTTAAAGTGCCACTATTGTCCATAATGATCAATTAAGTACATAACATTTTTTTACCAAAAACATTGATGTGTTGTTAGCATTTGTCTAAAATTTGGATACAATTTGAATTTCAACATAATGGTATCATTTTCATTTTTGGTACATGTCAATTGTATAAAGGATTTTATGTCATGCAAGAGTAATTGTTTTATAATAGAAAGAGATATTGGATATGCCACCATTTATTGAACCTAGATATTTTGAGGACATCATAATAGGGTATCGAATGTGGGATTGATAATAGAGCACACAACATGGATAGAGTCTAACAACTCAGCCATAACCCTCAAGGGAATTCAAGATACAAATAAAGCCATAGTCTTAGGTGTGTTATTGGCGTACTAATTAAAGGGATTTAAACTCAAACTTTTCAATTGCCTTGTTTACCAATACATCACAACCCCTTGGCTGCAAGAGTAATTGTTGAACACTATGAATCATATTATAATACATTGCTTCATGAAGGGAACATTATTGTATTGATGAGATATCTATTATAGAAATATAATTGTTTGTTTGTTTGTGTGTGTGTGTGTGTGTGTGTGTGTGTGTGTGTGTGTGTGTGTGTGTGTGTGTGTGTGTGAACATTGAATGCCTTTATGTCTTGGAGTACTAAAAATAACACATTCTTCAATGGAAAAAAATATTGTTATTATTATCGTCCTTTTAGTAACGTTGATAATAATAAAAATAATTGGTTATTAAAAGGTCCCAACATCGAAGTTAATCATTTGTACTCTTGGGTTGTCTTGAATCTTGGCTTTGAGGGCGACTACGGGGTTTTGAGCTCAAGTAACTAAGACACCAATGGGAAAAATGTTCTCAAATACCCTTTATGCCTTGGGTGACATGTTCTACAATGGTTAGACTAAAGGAAATAATTAGACCAATGGTTAAGACAAGAACAAGAAGAATGTTTGGAAATACCCTTTTTGTCTCATGAGGGAAAGCTAACCTCAATAACCTAGCCTCATGTAGATTGTGGGTTGCAACTCACCTTTGCATATTTTATTGAGGATTATGCTAACCACTTAAAGGGTTTATGTTCCAAGTGGAAGATTTTTTTATTAAAGGGTTTATCTTCCAAGTGGAAGATTTTTTTATTGCCATTATCACCCAACTATCATTCTTTTCTATGTTTTGGTTTTAAGACGGACATTGACAAATACTTTCAAAGATTTTGTAAGATCCGCCTTGATAAGACCCATTTTGTTTGTTCAAGCTGCATAAAAACAATAAACTTTGCTAAAAACCACTTACCCAATAGACTTCTATCTCAATTATTAGGATTCTAATAAAAACTATTACGTTGGAATTATTAATTGCACGACTAAGAACTATCTATGCACTCCTAAGAGCTATTTCTTGCAGGACTTAGTATCATTTATTGCTTCCTGTTGTGGTAATCTGTTAGGCTACTCTAAAATGGCTCTTTTTCTTATGTTTTTCACGCTTATCATATTTCCAATGGATATTCTTCATGCTCATTCAATTTCAAGTAATAATATGTCTGAGCAACAATGGTTGTTGGGATTCAAAGCTGGCATTACACTTGATCCCAGCAACTCATTGAGCAACTGGAATCACTTGCAGTCGCTCACTTGTTGCCCTCAATTTATCCCACATGAGTTTAGAGGGCACCATTTCTCCTCTGCTCGGAAATCTCTCCTCTCTGCAATTGCTGGATCTCTCTTACAATTCCCTTCATGGTCAAATCCCACCTCAACTGGGTCAACTTTCCCGTCTGGAGATACTCTGGCTGTGCCAAAATCAATTACAAGGAATCATTCCTCCCACTCTCTCCGGTTGCCGCAGTTTGATTGCCTTGTCACTCTCGTATAACGGACTGCATGGAAGCATTCCACCTGAGCTCAGTCTCCTCTCAAATTTGGAGTACCTTCACTTGGGAGTAAACAATCTCACAGGCACTATTCCCTCCTCTGTAACCAATCTACCACAATTGACTCTTTTAAATTTACATACGAACCAGCTGAGTGGACGTATTCCATCTGAAATTTGTAGAAATCTCACGAATTTGCAATTCCTTAGTTTATGGAGAAATCAGTTGAGTGGAAACATACCAAATTCCATTGGAAATTGTTCCAATCTCATAGATCTTCTTCTAAACCACAACCAGCTGACTGGAACGGTGCCGACCGAGCTGGGTAAGTTGAGCCTGCTTGAAAGGCTTACGCTATTTTCAAATCAACTTGTGAGTGGCAGCAGTAGGACACTGACGTTTCTCACTGCCCTAACTAATTGCTCCCACTTGGAACACTTATCTGTGGCAAAAAATTCTCTCGCTGGTGTTTTGCCTCTCTCCATTGGCCGCCTGTCGTCTAAATTCACTTACTTGCATTTAGGAGACAACAAAATTAGCGGAACCATCCCTCATGAGATTGCTCATCTCACTAACTTAACCTTCTTAAATTTACGCAATAATCTAATCAGCGGTATTATTCCATCTGGAATTAAAAGATTTCATAAGCTGGAAAGATTAGATTTGACTGGGAACAGATTAGAAGGAAGCATTCCAAGTGAGATAAGTCAAATGAAAAGTCTGGGACTCTCATCTCTTGGTCACAACAAATTATCTGGAAAAATACCAGATTCTCTTTGTACCCTTCCACAGCTAAGACGTCTTCACCTTCATCACAACTACTTCTCTGGAGAGATACCTGCTAGTCTAGAGGGATGTCAGAATTTGGAGCTGCTTGATTTGTCGTACAATAAACTCAGGGGAAGGATACCTCGTGAAGTCATCGCCAGCTTCAAAAACCTTCAATTCTATATCAATCTTTCATGGAATTCTTTGCAAGGGTCGTTGCCACGGGAGATTAGTAAAATTGTAATGGCTCAAGCCATAGACATGTCTGGAAATCAGCTGCATGGAATGATTCCAAATGCTTTAGGAGATTGCACAGCATTAGAGCATCTAAATCTATCCCACAATGCTTTCGAAGGTCCAATACCGGACACACTTTCCAAATTACAAAATCTCCAAGAAATGGATCTTTCTGCTAATTTTCTATCAGGTTTAATACCAGTGTCCCTCAGACGACTAAAAGGGCTTCAGTATATAAATCTTTCTTTCAACAATTTGTCAGGTCAGATTTCAGAAGAGGGTTTTTCCCAAATTCAACTGTCACTCCATTGTTAACGGGGAACCCTGGGCTATGCGGTCCACAAAATTACTCATTGCCTGCATGTCCAAAACAGAGCCAGGAAAGCATTCAGTACGCAGAAAAATACTCTTTTCCGCCACTGGAATAATTGCATTTATACTATGCTCTTCGATCTTGGCGATGCTGAAGAGGCATAAATTTTCAAGACGGCAGTTTCGTCTCTCAAACTCCAGTTTTGAAAGGCTAAGGTATCCAAATTTTACATATCAGGATCTTTTCACTGCAACAAATGGATTTGATGAGGCAAACTTGCTTGGAGTGGGTAACTTTGGATCAGTTTACAAAGGCAATTTGAGTGACGGTAAGGTAGTTGCGATCAAGGCTCTCAATTTGCAGAATGATGAAGCTTACAAGAGTTTTAACATAGAATGCAAGGTGTTGGGGAGGACTCGGCACCGCAATCTCATCAGAATTATAAGTGTCTTTTCATACCCTGGCTTCGTAGGTCTGGTTCTTCAATTTGCATCCAATGGGAGCTTAGAAAAGCTTTTGTACCCTGACAGAGATGACCAGGAGTTCTGCGAATTGGGACTGAGTGAACGTTTGAAGATTGCTATAGATGTAGCCCATGGCATGGAATACTTGCATCATGATTCTTCTATGCAAGTTGTGCATTGTGATTTAAAACCTAGCAATGTGCTGCTCGACTGCAACATGACAGCCCTTGTCACTGATTTTGGTATATCCCGTTTAACTACTGCTTCAAATTCCATAAATTCGTCGAGTACAAGATCATTTGCACTCAAAGGATCCATTGGCTACATTGCTCCAGGTATATTACCATCGTCCATTCCTTCAGTAGCTGTTAAAGTTTGTCATGAACAAAATTGATTGCAGAGTATGGATTGGGCGGGCGCGCTTCAACAAAGGGAGATGTTTACAGCTATGGAGTCCTGATATTAGAGATGCTTACAAGAAAAAGACCAAGTGATGACATGTTTGTGGGAGACATAAACATCCGAAAGTGGGCGAGGGAAGCTTTTCCAGAAAGAATTCAAGATATTGTTGATAGCATGCTGTTGAGGGATGTTAATGACAACATGGAATGTCTTATTTCTTTTATTAATGTTGGTTTGATTTGCACCAGTGAATCACCGAAAGAGCGACCCTCCATGAGAGATGTAGTGAGGGCGTTGGAGTGCCTGAGAGCATCTTTCATGGGAAGTTCAACTACCTCCAATTTAACATCTTCCATATCAGATCTCTTGCGGAATACCAATACCTATCCCGATTCCACTGCAACATCAACATCGGCTTCCGACTGTAATTAAAATTCTACATCATAAATGTTTATGAATTTGATTAAGTTCAACTGCCTACTTTCAAGTTTGTCTTCCATATTCAGGAGTTGGTCTTCTTTCATTCAAAATCCTTCTTGGTTTACGTTCAAATTCTTTGCAATCTATGTTCCAATTCACGTGTATGCGTTCTACTGGTTACAAATCAATACGACATTGTTTAAATGTAAATACTGAAATGCTGTAAATTTTCCAATATATTGTTTATTAATGACAAGCATTTCATAATATGCATATGTTCAAGATTTTTATTTGATAATCTTTTGTGTTGTCAATATTCATTAATCTCCCAGTTCAAAAAGACTACATCGATCTGTATGTGCAATATCAAAGATAAAGAATGGATAAGAATTTAAAAATCATCCATGTTCAAAGTTATTTTAAAACTTTTAACAGCTTCATATGATGTGGCTGCTTGCAAAATCCATTCAAGTTTTAGATTTGAATAATTCGTGATGGTAGAAAAATTTTAACATATAAAAAAATGTTAGTTTTTAGAAGGTTGAATACCTTTGTATATATGGTCTATCTTTGCAATTTTTGTTGGAAAACTAATCACAACTGTCCGTATTTATTTTTGTCTTATGTAGCCCCAAACTTAAATCTTAACTTGGATGTGATCCCAACTGTAGTGTTAATTTATACTCCGAAATTAATAGTTGATTTGTGCTTGTTTGTTGAGTTTAGAATTCATTCAATTTTTGGATTTATAATAAGATATAGTAGCAATTTTTTGTGATGCTAGAATTTTTCTTTAACATACAGAAGAAGTTAGTAATTTTCTATAAGGTTGAATATTTATAGGAGGTCTGTCTTTGCAATTGTAGTTGGAAAACTAATCACAAACATCAATATTTATTTTTGTTGTGTGCGACCCTAAACTTACATCTTTTGACTAGCATGATTCCAAATAGTCTGCGCTCAAATTTAATATACAAACATAAAAGTTGATTGGTCCTTATTAGTTGAACTTCCTTGGATGAAGACAAATTAGAGAGGAAAAATATTTCCCTCGTTTTTAGGTGTATGCAGCTGAAGCAATAATAGAACAATAGTTGTGATATAGAAGAATAAACAAGAACAAGGAGGAAAAACTTTGCACAAATCGAACTATCAAAAGTTTGGGGAAACAAAGTCAAAGAAGAAGTCTAGAGAATATAGAAAGAAGGAGAAAACAACAATAAAGGAATCCATAGTACAATCATTAGTGAAGTTCGGGGATTAAGAAGAAGGAATGTATAATAGTAGTTATTTGTATGCAAGTTTTTAGCATAATTTTTGTAAGCTCCTTGTTGTTTTAGATATAAATATTAAGTGTATTTAGTCATGCTTAGAGCGAAACTTTTCGTCTTGTTTTAGTGTTTATTTTGTTTTAGTTTTTGCAGCATCCCTCTCTATTTTTCCTATCAAAATGGTATCAGAATGGGGTATCTTTCTTTATAAATGTTATTTGCTTGTTATAATGGCTACAAATGATAGCAAAACGTGACAACAACCTCCAACCTTCAATGGCAAAAACTATGATGTTTGGTCAAAGAAAATGAAGGTTATTATGGTCATGCTAATGATTTGTGGGAGCTTGTTGTGATTGGATTTACATATATAAAAAACCCAAAAACCTATGTAGTCCTCACAAATGCTTAGAAAACTCATCTAAAGGAAACTAGGATGAAATATGCAAAAACATTAAGCCTCATTGAATCAACAATGAAAAAGCCCATTTTCCCATAATAACAAACAACTTATAACTACTCCAAAAATCTTGGGATGTTCTATTAAAATGATATAAAGGGGTGGATAATGTGTAGTTAAATTCCATTGCTTGAGAGAGAGTTTGAAACTCTACAAATGAAAGAGAGTGAATATATCTCTGATTTTCACAATAGAGTTTTTGGGTTGGTAAATCGATTAAATATTAATGGAGAGTCAATTAAAGATCAAAATATTGTTGAGATAATTCTTAGGATATTCCATGTTAGATATGACCCGATCATTATAAAAATTTAGGAGTCCAAATATATGTCACAAATGACGGTGGATGCATTGATGGGTTCACTACAAACCCATGAAAAATGGATAAACAAATCAAGCACTTATTCCCTAAACAAGATTTTAAAGCTCACGCTAATTTAAGACATAAGGGGAGAGGAAGAGACAACAAAGGAAGAAATCCCCGAGAGGCATATAAGGAAGTGGAAGAAGCTACTCTAGAAGAGGAAACTAAAATAACCAAGATAAAGTTAGCAGATTCACAATCAAACTCCCATGACAAGAATAGGAGTAGTAGCTCAAATCCAATATATAACAAGAGAAATGGTCTAATGCTACTACTTTCATAAGTTGATATGATCCTCATGTGCGTATTTCACTAATGCCTCGAGGTTTTATTTGTAAAAGTTTTTACATTTGGTATAAGAGCCTCCACCCGTGTTTGAATCCCACTCGATTGGTTATGATGCGTAGTCGGGCCTGTGGAGCACCTAAACATCGGTGAAGTAGGGCTCTCACGTATGGGACCATGGACACATAACCAACCTAAGGTTAGGATATGTGGAAGCGTGGTGGGATGATATAATCCTCATGTGTGGATTTCTCTAACACCTCGAGATTTTGGTGTAACGATTCTTGACATAAGTATGGACATTTTGTAATTGAATGGAGAAAAATAAAACATGATCAATCAATGTAGAGTGTAAATGTAGAAAATGAAAAGGTGTGTGAATTTTATTAAATGCCAAATTTGTTTATTATGTGCAATAGTACGAGCAAAGTAGATATGACATTTGATAATTTGACAACAGTTGTAATAACCACATGAGTGGTAATGAAAACTTATTTTCATTCATTGATAAGAATCTTCAGTCTAAGATTAATATGAGGGATAATGAAAAGGTTTCAGTTGTGGGAAATGGAGTTGTAACTATGGAACTAAGCATGGTGATAATAGGACAATCCAAGATGTCTATTATGCCCCTGACAAAGAAACATAATTTATTAAGCATTGGATAATTGGTCTAAATGAATATAGAATCATGATGGAGAATGGAGAGTGTAGAACCTTTGAGAAAAGTGGGACAAAAATATGATTGCAAGCTGTGCAAATGAAAAAGAATTAGACTTTTCCTCTTAGGATGTAATCTTCTTTCATTATACGGTTTGGAGATACGTGTTCATGCATATAGAAGCAGTATGAATATGCACCCTTCAAGAACATAAAATAATCTGAAGCTATATATCAGTAGTTAGTGTTCAAGACTATCATCAAAATATCCCTTTAGACTATGGCATTTGATGTATGTACATTTAAGTTTCTCTAGACGTGGTATTTTATCCAAGAAAGAAATGGTTAGGGGGTTAACACCTATTGTAGAATCTGAAAAAAAAAAATGTGAGACTTAAATTTTAGGAAATAAATATATACAAACCTTTCAATCAAGGAAATCTAGGATAGAAAGAGCACCATTGGAGTTGGTGTATTCAAAATTTTGTGGCCCAATGAAAACCCCCACTCTTTCTAAAAATTTATATTTCATAACCTTCATAGATGAATTCAACGAAAGACATGGGTCTACTTATTGAAGCAAAAGTTTGAATCTTTTGAGAAGTTCAAAGATTTTAAATATCTTGTAGAGAAAAAAAGTGGACACTTCATCAAGGTCCTCAAAATAAGCGAGAGGGGAAGAGTATATCTCCAAATTATTTAAATGAATTTTCAAAATTTTAAAGGCATTGAAAATCAAACTATAGCCATGTATACACTAAATAAAATATTGTGGTTGAGAGGAAAAATATGACCATCCGATATATGACAAGAAGCATGATGAAAACCAAAGGATTGTCGAATTAATATTGGGGTAAGTTGTTTGCAACCAATGTATATTTTTGAATAGATGTCCCATAAAGGTTGTGTGTGAAAATATTCCATAAGAGGCATGGACAAAAAGAAAATATAACGTGGAGAACCTACAAATATATGGTAGTGTAAAATATGAACTTTTTTGAAGGAGATGAGGAAAAAGTTAAATGATAGAGATGCAAAGTGCATATTCATTGGCTCTGATGAAGAGTCAAAAACATATAGATTTTCTAACCATATTACAAAGATCTTTGTCATTAGCAAGGATATGGAATTTATAGAGAATGAAGGATAATATGGCACTATTGACTCATCCACAATCATATCAACAAAAATAACCATAGTTGATGTAGAGGTAAAAGTGAAGAAAAATTTCATGTAGTGAAGTTGAACCTGTCATAAATCAACAAGGTGAGAGTCAGCACTACTTCCTTCACCTTCAATATATGAAAATGGTCCACGTTGCAACAACTCTAATAGTATAAGGTAGTCCTCTAGAAAGAGTTTAGATCCAATATTGACATCTCTAATGCCAATGAATACAAAGATCTTGAGGGAAATTTATGAAAACTGAAAGTATATTGAATTTGATGAAAATATGAACTTTGCATTATTTTCTCATGGTGATCCTTCTAATTTTGAAGAATCAAAGAAAGAAGATAAATAGAGTAGGATGTGGATGAGGAAATAGATATTGTAGAAATACATAAAACATGGAAGTTGAATGATTTTTGTATGAGTAGATAAGTAATTGGAGTTAAGTGTATCAATGAGACCAAGAGTACAAATGAAGATGAAATAGAAAGGCATAATGAAAGTTTGCTTAAAGGATATACAAACAATGTTGAAAAGACTATGATGAAATATATGCTCAAATTACAAGAGTGGAAACTATGTGAGTTCTCCTAGAAATAACAACCCAACACAAGTGGAAGTTATTTCAAATGGACATGAAGTCTGCATTTTTTAATGGAGTGCTCAAGGAAATTTATATTGAACAAAAAAATGGGTATGAGTTTCTAGGATAATAAGACAAAGTGTATAACCTTAAAAAATCACTCTATGAACTCATGCAAGCACCAAGGGCATGGTATAGTTGGATAGATGCTTATTTATTGAGCAATGGCTTCAACAAAATTACATGTGATTCCACACTCTATATTAAAGACAAAAAATGGTAGTATTTTGATTTCTTTTATGTAGATGATCTAATTTTCAGAGCTATAACAATGACCTATTGATTTTTTATTTTAAATAAGTAATACATCATTAGTTTTGATGATAGAATTAAGTTTGTTATAGTATTTTTTGGTATTAAGGTCAAAAATAAATCATGGAATATTCATTTCTCAAACCAGGGACACCTCATTTTATTGAAGAGGTTTAAAATGGCGAGTAACAAGCTTGCACTAATACCAACAACTACAAGTTTGAAACTAAACAACGAAGATTAAAGTTGTGAGGTAATTCTAACGTTATATACAAGAGCATGGCTGGAATCTTGATGTACTTGACAACAACTAGGCCTCAATTGATGCATGTAGTAATCTTGATTTCTGATTTATGAAAACATATAAGGATACACAAGGGTAAGTAAGGAAAAAATCATGATATATGTCAATGGCATGAAAGGCCATGGAATTTTGTATCTTTAAATAAGTAAGTTTGAGTTATTTGGTTATATGGATAATGATTGGGAAGGTTGTGTAGATGATAGGAAGATCACATATGGATATGTGTTCCTTGTTCAAGATAGAGTCATTTCATGGGAATCCAAAAAAGAAGCCCTAGTTCCTCTCTCCATAACAAAACACAAGTATATTGTACCATAGCAAATGGAGCATCATGTCAAGATATTTGGTTTAGGAGAATCCTAGAAGACTTGAATGAGTAACAAGGAGAAGCCACAACCATATATTGTGACAATGTATCCTTAATAACGCTAACAAAGAATCTATTATTCCATGGATGAAGCAAGCATATTGAGATCCACTGTCATTTTGTCATAGAGTTAGTAGATTATAGAGAGATAGAACATCAATATTGCAGATCTGAGTAGTGCACCTTTTCACCAAACCATTGTAAAAAGATAGTTTTTAGCACATAAGAGAAAGATTGGGTCTCATAAATGGTGTAGAAGCAAGCTCTGGACCAGCTCTATATTTCCATAGTTGAATTTAGATCCATACAAGAAGCTACAAACTCATTCAAATTTCGCTAGACTTTTTGTAAAAAATCTTGACTTCAACAAAATTTCATTGGATACGCGTAATCATATATTCAGCACCATAATTTCTCTGGACATAATATTTATGTATTTGCATAGAAATATCCGAACTGAGAGAGTCAGACCAATAATTTCTCTAGACTCACACATTCAACTCCACAATTTCTCAAAACTCGCCTAAAAATATCCGAACTATCAACAACAAGCATTGTACTTCTATTTTGCATTTGAAAATGCTTAAAATTGGAAATTGTGATTGAGGAGTGTTGGAAAACTATTCACAACAACCATCATTTATTTTTTTCCTTGTACATCCCCCAAACATAAATCCTTTTTACTTCCACGATCCTAAGTAAAGTTTGATGCCTTGATTTAGTTTGCAGAATTAAAAGATGATTGGTCCTTATCAGTTGAATTTTTTTGGGTGAAAACAAATTAGAGGGGAAATTTATTTGCATAGTTTTTAGAAAGCGTATGCAGCTCAAGAAAAATATAATAGCGGTTATGAGATAGAAGAAGAAACAAGAACAAGGAGGAAAAACTTTTCCCAAGTCAAACCAATAGAATTCTGGAGCAGTAGAGTCATAGGATAAGTCTAGAGAATATAGAGTGAAAGAAAAACAATAACAAAGGAATCCAGAGCACAACCATTAGCGAAGTCCAGGTATTTAGAAGGAATGTACAATAGTAGTTATTTGTATGCACAAGGAATTAGTTTAAGTTTTTGTTAAAACCTTTTGTTTTAAATATAAATTATTAAGTGTATCCTATTGTGCACAAAGCAACAATTATGTTTTCTTGTTTTAGTATTTTTATTATTTTCCCCCTTCTTTGTTTTTCGTCAAATTTTAAGCAACATAAAAATATTTAAGTGTTGCAATATTTTAAATATAATTTTTTAATTTGTATGTATGTTCTCTTGTGAGCTTGTGAATGTTTGTCGTATACAACAATATATTGTTCGTATTTTAATTATCTCGAACCCGAACCGTCAAGATTAAAATTTAGATCCAATATCTTAATATGGAACATTCTATCAACTCAAGGAATATTTTTTTAGAAATAAACTTCCACATGACAAAGTATATGTTGTGTTGTTGAAGACAACATACTAGTTGTGGTTCCATATCTCTAGAATTTCTTCTCTAATAGCCACTAAAAATTCAATAGAATACTCCAATTCATAGTAACTATAGGATTCTCAATTTCTATAGAGTCTAAGGGCAAGGTCTAAAGGAGGAAGCAACAACATATGTTCTCAAAGTTTCTTATAACTAAATCTTATGAGAATTTCATGTACATATGGTCTCTCAAATCTAATGAGAATTTCACGTACATATGATGACCAAAAAAATATATTGAGGTAAATGGAGAGTATGGACGCTACTATTCTACATTTTAGTGGAAATATTTTTCCTTTCATCTCAATTGTCTTTTTAAAATATATTGAAATGAAAAATATATATATAGAATAAAAATATGGAAATTAAAATAGAGAAAACTCGAACATCACTACTTTGTGCTTCTATTATTCCTTTCTTCCTATTGACTTCCTTTCTTGCTTAATATATTCAATTATTACATATGGACCCCACATATATAGAGGGATTACAACTAAAACTAGATCATGCAAAGCTATTAAAACAGAGCATGCAAAAATAGGGATTTATTATTATTTTTATTTTTTCTAATTTTAAAATTAAAACCAGACTTTCCTAAATAAAAACAACTAAAACTATGGACAACATGTGAGAGAGAAAACTACTTTTTTCCTTAAAATATTCTAAGGGTGGAATTTTTTGATTTTCTAACACACCCCTTTAATTTCAACCTTCTATTTTTTTATCATTATAGAGTTAATTTTGAGAAACGTTATTTATGCATTTATGGAGCTTGTTGTGTTTATCTAGAGTTTGATTGTATCTCTCTAAAGATGGGATGTATATATCCTTGACCATAAATGCCCAAACAATGTTTCAAACACTCAAATGATTATTTTCCTAATGGATTTGTAAAGATATCAAAAATTGATATTGAGATCTACAAAATTCTAAACATGTCTTTCTGTTGTTAACCACTCCTAATGAAATGATATCTCGTGTCTATATGTTTACTTCTCTTGTGAACAACATTATTATGAGACAATTATGTGGTTGAGTTATCACAAATAGTTTGTGTAACTTCTTCTTGACTCTGCATCAAATATTTGTGTAGCTCGTTTCTTTATGACTAACTTAAATGAATACATGTATATGTCTCCATTAATGATTAAATCATCCACATATAAACATAAAATCAAAATCTTATCTTGTTGATTTATTTTGATGTATAAAATAGGCTCACTATTCCACCTACTAAGTCATTATAAACCAAGTAACAATTAATCCTATTTTACCATGCTCTAAGAGTTTACTTTATTCCTTGGAGTGCTTTTCTCAACCTATATACCTTTCCTTCATGTCCTTCAATAACATAACCTTCTTTTTGTTTTGCATACAATTGCTCTTCAAGGAATCCATTCAAGAATGTTGATTTCACATCCATATGATATATAGGGAAAAAAATTAGATGAAATTACTAATATTGTACTTACCATGTCCAAACATGCTACTGGAGAAAACATTCCATTATAGTCTACTCCATATTGTTGAGTAAATCCTCTTGCAACAAATATTGCTTTATGCTTCCGCACTTTCCATCTACACTATACTTGGTCTTGTATACCCACTTCATTCCTATCATGTCCTTTCCTTTAGGAAAATCTACCAAATCCCATGTCTAATTATTCTTTGTGGATTTTATCTCATCATCCATGGATTGAGCCCAATTTTATTCATTCATTATTTCTTCAAAAGATATCGAATATACAACTTGAGAAAATAATGCAAAAACTATAAAAGAATTAGTTGTATAAACATTATAAAACTTAGTAAGAATCTTTTTTTTTTTGCTACACTAGACTATCTAATGATGGTTTGGTTTGAGATTTACTAGATGGACTAGATCCAAGAACATTTTACGAAGAAGTTTTTGTTGGTGTTCCTTGTGGAGTCTCTTGCATAGTTGAAATTGATGTAACCTTGTAGACCTTCTAACTATTGATGGAGGTGTAGCTTATACTACAAATTAAGATGCATGTCCAAGAATGGAAGGAGGTATTGTATTAATATATGGTGCTAGCTCTTCATCTGCCATATCATCCTGAGGAATAATTACTTCTTTACTAACTATTTTTACTATACTTCCATCTCATGCCTCATTTTCAACAAACTACACATCTCTGTTGATTATGAATTTTATTGTGACTGGATTAAACAATTTGTAGGCTTTATTATTCTCTGAATATCCAAAAAATACACTTTCCTCCTTTTTGTCTAATTTATTTCTTAACTCGTTAGGAACATGTGCATATCCCACACAACCAAAGATTCTAAAGTGAGCAACACTATGTTTTTTATCACTCCAATCCTGTTGAGGAACCATGTTTCTAACCATTTTCGTTAACATTTGTTTAAAATGTAAACAACGATTCTAATACTTCTATCTAATACTCATTTAGAAGATGTTTCACATTCATCATACTTATGGCCATTTCCATTATAGTTCTATTCTTTCTCTCTACCATTTAATTTTTTGTGGTGAATATGTCATTTGCAAAAATATAAATACATTGGATATATAATCACCTCCTCTTTCTATACTTAGAACTTTGATGTAGTATCCACTTTGCTTCTCCGTTAAAGCCTTAAACTACTAAAATATGTCAAATACATCAACTAATTGTCTCAAGAAGTACACCCATGTCTTCCTAGTATAGTCATATATGAAATTCAGAAAATATGAACAACCTCCTATCGAAGATGTTTGTATTTGTCCACATAAATATAAATGAATAATTTCAAGTGGTCTTTTTTCTTTTTATTTTCCAACTGGAAAAGTATCGCTATGCTTTTTACCAAAATGCATCCTTGACAAATATTTTTGGTGTTTGATTTAAAGTAAAACCATTCACCATATTTTTCTTACATAGAAAATTCAATCCTCCAAAATTTAAATGCCCAACTCTAAGATTCATCTTTTATTATTGACTAAAAAGTTAATTTTGTTTCTTTGGCCCTAAACTGAGCTCAAAACTAATCTCTGGAATGAGCTCCAGACTTGTCTTGAGACCTAGCCCCATCTTGAGCTCCGGGGTGGATACGAGGACGTGGCTCGGACTAAGTTCTAGATCGAGATATGGATTGAGCTCCAAACTACGATCCGGACCGAGATCCAAACTAGGATCTGGACTAGTCTCTACATAGATATTTAGAGGGACTTGTCTTATCTCTGGACTGAAATATTTGAGCTCTAGACTAAAATTCCTTAGCTCTATACTAAACTATCTTAGCTTTGGATTGAATAAAAGTTTCCTTAGAGTTAGCTCCAGACTATTCATAAAAACTTGATCAATTTTTATACCTAGTTTTAATCTATAGGGAAGCATTATATATTTTTTTCATTTTCACTTTAGCAATCAACTAAGTAATTTGAGATTTTTCACAATTACACATTCATTGTCTTCATATATACTTTGTATCCTTTCTTAAGAAAATGCTCATAATATTATGCTTCAAACTTGCAACATAATAAACACCATCATGCATAATCTTTTGTTCCCCTTGTTTACTTATAATGTTTATTTTTCCTTTTCCCATTAAATTTACTCTATTATTGTTTCCAATAGTAACATTAATCTTCACTGACTCATCCAAACTAGAAAATAATTCCAAGTTTTCGACATATGATATCTGCAACTAGAATCCAAATGTCAAACATCACAAGGACTTTCTTGATTAATATTACATTCAATATGTCATATAAAAGGTATTTCTTCACCAATCCTTGTGCATGCAAAAGACATAAAGCTTGGTGTAGAAATCCCAACCTGATTTTGATTCTACCTATTCTAATCACATTACTTTTTCCTACATTCATAAACATAGTTCCCATATTTCTTAATAATGAAACTACACATAATACTTATCATATATCTAACTAGATAAATGATTATGACTATAATCATGAATTTTTCCTCTTCCAATTTGGTTTATTAGATAAGTGCTACATCCACCTCTGGATGGACGTATTTCTCTACCTCTAGTGTTGAACCTTCCTCTACCTCTATTAGGACTTTTTGAAGTCTACAATGAAAAATATTCTTTTAAATCTATGTTTGTGATCTATTCCACCTTTTCTAGTGATTTATTAAAGATGCATGCAACTCATCAATTTATATTTGACTCAAATCCTTAGTTTCTTTTATGGATACAACCAATATTGATCAAATTTTGAAGGCTAAGCATCTTTTCAATTATTTTTCTATCATCCAATATTTCTCCATGAGATTTATTCTTATTTACTAGTCTAATTATATATCTTTTACAAAAATCTTATTTTTAAAAGGTTGTAACCATTAATATGGCTACTAGCAAGATTAGATATTTATAACACTCCCTCCTAATATTGATTGCTAATGTATTGTTGGAGCAATATGGACCTAAGCTACATGAGAAATCTCTCATATGCTTAAAAGTTTCATTTAATAATGGCTTGGTGAAGATATTAACATATTGATCAAATTTTGAAGGCTAAGAATCTTTTCAATTATTTTTCTATCATCCACTATTTCTCCATGAGATTTATTCCGATTTACTAGTATAATTATATTTATTTTACAAAAAGCTTATTTTTAAAAGGTTTCAACCATTAATATGGATACTAGCAAGATTAGATATTTCTAACACTCCCTCCTAATATTGACTACTAATGTATTGTTGGAGAAATATGGACCTAAGCTACTGAGAAGTCTCTCATATGCTTAAAAGTTTCATTTAATAATGGCTTAGTGAAGATATTAACATATTGGTCTTCAAACCTGTAAAAAAATTTAAAAAACTCTATTGTTGACTCGAGTCTCTAATGAATGATAACTAGCGTTGATATGCTTCCTCATTTTGTGAAAAACATGGTTCTTTGATAGTGAAATATCTAAGTTGTTGTCACAAATTATTTTCTTCTCTTTTTTTCTCATGCTTTATATTTGACAACATTCACCTCTTTCATATTGCTTGGTAGGCTACTATTGTGGATGCCATGTATTCTACTTCTATTTGAAGAAAGTGATACTAGGTTGTTTTTTGGAGGCCCATGAAACTACATATGAACCAAAATGGAAAATAACCAAACATGTTATTTCTATCATATGTGCATCCTACATAGTCATTGTCCATGTAACCAACCAAATTGAAAATATCAAAAGCTATATACAAATTTCCAAAACCTTTCGAACTCCATTAGCATATCTTAAAGTTGTTTCTCTATCTTGCTAATGAGAATCCTTTGAGGATTTCATAAATATTGAAATAAGGCTTGTGTCATACATGATATCAGGCCTCATGGACATCAAGTACATTAGAATGGAAACAAGTCTTGTGTACATAATTGGATCAACTTTAGATCCTTTATTATCTTTACTTAGCTTCAATTTTGTGGAAGCTAGTGTCTATGTTGGCTTGAAATTCATCGACCAAGCCTTTTCAAAACATCATTAGAATATTTTTATTCACATATAAATATTTTGTCTTTTGATTGACTAACTTCTATGCTAAAAATACTTCATCAAACCCAAGTCTTTCATTTCAAATGTTTTCTTCATTATTGACTTAAACAAGTCAATGTATAGATCTCTTATGACTACCAAGTCATCACCATATAGACATACAATCGGATCAATCATCTTGATGTGGAATGTTGTCTCAATGTTTTTTTCTAAATCCATCCTGTAAAAATATGAATTAATCTTGTTATATCATGCTCTTGGAGCTTGTTTGAAATCATACAAAGTTTTCTTATGTTACAAATTCTTATATTAGTGCTCATAGAATAAAATAATGCAGTGTGCAAGTTGATATAACAATTATTATATTTAGAAAGAATAGGTTATGAGTTGCTAAAAAAAAATCGTACATAATTAGTAAGTGGTTTCCTAAATAATAAGAGAAGTCACTCCTATATATGTTATGGTTTTGTAGAAATGAATTCTTGACCAAGATTAATCTTTTGTTGTGCACATTGGTCATACCTCTCGTTTGGTACGAGAGAAGGTTCTTCAAAATGGGAGAATGATTTTCTTTGAAGGGGGAAGTTGCATTGTTCTATGCCTCTGTTGATGAAAGATCGGTTGTCGAAGCGGTAGATAGTTTAGATAAACTTATTGTGGAGACATTTGTAGGCTGTATATTTCTCGAAGAAATAATATCATAATTTCAACTGGTGTGTGTATAATTAAAATTAGTTGATAAATTAGTGGTTAATTTCTATTTTTTATAAAATAAGTATTAGAGTTATTTAGATTTGTTTTGTTAGTTTTTCAAAATCAAGATATTGTATGTTATCAAAAGAGTCAAAATAGTTGAAATCAAGTCTTTCATGTTGTCAATATTAAAATTATGTTATTGTAAAAAGTCTAAAATATAAAAATCACCTCACTTTTCAATAATTTGACCTATTTTTACTTGTACACAACATCCATCTTGTGGGAATAAATTGTACACAAAGCTCCATGATCAAACCCAACTAAGTTAAGTAGCAAAAACCAGAGGCGGGAGGAGCCAAATGTTGGAGATCAATCAGCGACCTCTCATCAGTCGCCAATGACGAGGCCACATTTTGTTGTGGTGACATTATTGCAGTGTCAGTATTTTCTTAAAAAAAAAATTGTAGTGTGTTTCTTTACATTATTCTTGTTTTATATGGTTTTGGATCTGGAAAAGAGTTGTGTTAGAGCGCATATGACTTTCAGTGATCCTCTGAATGACATGATCCTCTAACTTCCATACTTCATTGGAAGATGGTCCGCTTGTGAATACATTCACTTGTAATGGTGACCATGTGCAATAAGATCTAACTCAAAAGATCCAATCAGTTATATGTCTTTGATACAGTTTGTTTCTCAGTGTTCGTGTGTGGAAATTTCACATTATGGGGGAACATGAAACCAATATTCCATTTCCATTCTACACCCAAAATGAATAAAGTTAAAGGCATATTTCATTGGTTGTGGCGAGTTTCATATGTTGTTTGATATAGAGTGGCGTGAATCGACAATAGTGGCTACAATTAAGAACATTGTGATAATTATATGAAGTAATGTGAAATATATTTCTTGTATATTTTCTATTGTGTAGTTTTGTAATAAGCAAGCTATGATTCCTATATACTTCCTTGATGTACAAGCATAGTGGCAAACAAAAGCACTAGAGTAATTCAATTCACGTATCTTGAAAGGGTTTGTGGGAGGATCCAAAAAACCACACGATGTGGACAGTTGATGGGTCATGTTCACATCAAGGTTTTTGGTAAGCCTGTTTAAAACCATGGAAGAAGAGATCCTTTATTTTGATCAAGATAATGAGTCACATAGTAGGACATGTTTCACAAGGGTGATCATACCACAGTTGATTTTGTGGATTTTTTCACCATGTTTGTACTAAGGTGGGAATGTTAGGAATTCTTATATTATTTCTCATGGAATAAAATAATGTAGTGTATGAGTTGTTATAACAATTATTGTATTTAGAGAGAATAGGTTACGAGTTGTTAAAACAACTCGTATGTAGTTAGTAAGTGGTTTCCTAAATAATAGGATAAGTCACTCCTATATATGTTATGGTTATGTAGAAATGAATTCAACCAAGATTAATCTTTTTATTGTGCAAATTACTTGTACCTCTCATCTTACATATATGGACCTTGTGTTCTTGACACGAAATTGCATATATATATGGATACAACACTTAAACTTATTCTTCTAGCATTACATGAAAAATGTAGACTTGACATCCATTTAATAGAATTTCCAATTGTTTTGCATTGTTATTTCTAAGACATTCTTACGGTGTATAAGTGGCCACTGGAGAAAAACTTTCGGTGTAATTGATTCCGAGTTTCTTTGAAAAATCCTTTACAACTGACCTTGGTTTATGTTTCTTAACATTTCTATCTACATTGAATTTCATAATATAGACTCACTTTATGCCAACTACATCCTTTCTTTATGGAAGGATTATAAGATCCCATGTAGAATTATTTTCAATAGAATCAATTTCTTCTTCCATGGCTTTTACCCAATTTTCGTTTTCAATTGCATCTTCAAAATATATAGGATCATCGTGAGAAAATAATGTCAAAACATAATATAAATCGACATTTTCATCATGTTGAGTGAGGTAATAAATGTCCCTTAAGCCTTTTGTCTTCCTTGGGTGTCTTTAAGAGAGACCTTTGTGTTACTAATGTTGGATTTAAGGTTTCACTACTATGAGAAATTAAAGTTGAAAATTTTCCTACATGCCTTGATGCTTCATGGGAATGAAAAGTTTATGGATGGGATGAAAATCCACTTGAAATATGCTTGTGATGCTCTTGTTATCTTAGGGACTAGAAATTAACTAGAGTTGTATTTTTTCATTTATAACATTGTTTTAAAAAAATAGTATTCTCTCTTGTAAATAATGCGACAACATTATAGACTTAGTGAATATGTTTTCTTTCTTGATATGCCTAGAGTGGAAAAGGTTGTTTGGTTGGGTTGAAGCATTCCATACCTTATTTTGATGTTTGGAGACTTGCGTGGACACAAGACTTGTGTTTTATGGGAAACTTGAAAGAACAAGTGGCAGTGAATAGCATTTATTTGCTTGATGTGTGAAGAGACATTGGCATTGTAGAAAATCTATAGTCTTATACAACGAACAACATAAAAGAAATAAATAAAACAATTAAATAACTTTCATAAATAGAAGAATATTCAAACCAGCACTATTGTGCGTAATCTCCATTAATTAACTCATACTTAGAGCTTCGGCTCAAATTACAATGAAGTCTGTGCATGCAACACTTCTCTAATTCTACATGTGCAGATTTCACACTTCTGTGTGTGCATACTAAACAATTACAATTGTTGTTATTTAAATAGAATAACTCACCCACTAACAGCTCTTCAACTGAGCATTCTAAATTTAAACTCATGCTTTAAAACAACTGCATGTTGTGCATGAATTAAAGCAGATTTATTTGAATTAAATATAATCCTAAAAATAGGATAAAGTTGAGTTAACTAAATAAAACTAAAACAAAACTAAAGCTAAACTTAGCTTTCCTAAAAAGCTATGGTTGGAATTAACATGTAACAAATGCATATTTCCAACACTCCCCCTTAATTTCAAACTTGTAGCTTTCACTCTTATGGAGCTTCGTTTACTTTTTCAGATTTTCCATGTGCAGGATCACAAACTCCCAAACAATCTCTCAAATACTCAAAAACTCCCTTTGCCAAAGCCTTTGCAAAAATGTCTGCAAACTGATCTTTAGATCTATAAAATTCAAGATAAATTTCTTTTTGTTTACCAGCACCCTAATGAAATGATACCTCATATCAATATGCTTGCTCCTCTTATGAAAAACATGATTTTTGGAAAATGCTATGGTGAGTTGTTATCACAAAAATTTGTGTAGCTTCCTCTTGTTTCGTTGTATATCTCACAACACTCTTCTCATTCAAACAACTTGACATGTTGCTCCTATTATTGCTACATACTCTACTTACGCCAAAGATAACGTGACAATGGGCTACTTCTTTGATGCCCATGAAACCACTCTGTCCAAAAGTGAAAAGTATAGCTGGATGTGCTTTTCGATTCTATACTTCCAAAGACTATCACTATCTCGTATAACCAATGATTTTGAACTCATCTCGAACTTGAATAAATAATTCCATGATTCCTTGTTCCACGTACATACCTCAAAATTCTTTTCCAACTTGCCAATGTGAATATTTTAGAGATTCCATGAACCTTGACATGAGGCTCACAACATACATGATATTAGGCCTTGTAGCAGAGTCAAATACATAAGACTTCTAACCAAATTTTTAAACAATGTTGGATCCACAAACGGCCCTTCATCCTCTTTTTTCAACTTCAAACCTATTGTAATCGGTATTGGCGTTGGCTTACAATTCAACATGTTAAACCTTTTCAAAACATTATTTGCATACTTTTCTTTTGAGATAAAAATTCATGTTCATTGTTGGACATCAATGCCCAAAAATTAATGCATAAGACCAAGATCTGTCATCTTAAAATCCTTCTTCATGGCTGATTTGAATGACTCTATAGATATATTTCCCATAATGATCAAATCATCTACATATAAAAAAAGAATTAGAATCTTACCTTGCTCATTTATCTTAGTGTATAAGGTAGGATCATTGCTGCTCCTACTAAAACCAATCTCAATCAAATAAAAATCTATTATGATGTACCAAGCTCTAGGTGCTTACTTGAGACCATAGAGCGCTTTCTTCAACCTGTATACTTTTCCTTCATGACCTTCTATCTCATAACCTTTTGGTTGATTTACATAAACTTACTCTTCAAGGAATCCATTCAAGAATGTTGATTTAACATCCATCTGATAAATAGGCCATTTTTTTAGCTACAATTGCTAAAACCATTCTTATCATATCCAAACGTCTTTCTTTGTACAAACGTCTCATTGTAGTCCACTCCGTATTCTGCATAAAACCTCTTGCTACCAGCCTTACTTTGTGTTTCGTAGTTTTCCATCAACATTTTGTTTGGTCTTGTAGACCCACTTAACTTCTATCACGTCCTTTCCTTTTGGAAGATCCATCAGCTCCCATGTCTGATTCTTCTCTATAGCATTGATCTCATCATCCATGGATTTTTCCCAAACTTCATTTTTTATAGCCTCTTCAAAATAAATTAGATCTGCAGCATGAGAAAATAATGCAAAAATTAAAATGAATTAGTTGTATCAGCATTATAAATCTCACTTACACTCTGTGTTTTCTGCTACGCAGACTATTCGATGCGGGATCGCTTTATGGTGATGGAGTAGCCTGGTGTTCTCTGTGGTGTCTCTTACATGGCTTAAGATGGCTAAAATCTCGGTGATCTCCTGTGTAGATGGAGGTGTAGCTTGTGCTACAACTTGTGGTGCATGTCCAAGATTTGTAGATATAATACCTTACTACTCTAAATTTTCATCTCATATCATCATGCAAAATAGTTGCTATTATACTCACTGTTTTCTCTATACTTCCATCCCATGCTTCATTCTCAATGAACTGTACATCCTGTTAATCAAAACTTTTCCAGGTGACTAGATTGTACAACTTGTACACTTTTGTATTCTCTGAATACCCAACAAAAATACACTTTTCTCCTTTGTTGTCTAACTTCTTCCTTAGCTCATCAGGTACATGTGCATACGCTACACAACCAAAAACTATGAAATGTGAAACATTGTGTTTCATGTTTGTCCATGCTTGTTGAGGAACCATGTTCCTAACAAGTTTTGTTGAACACTTATTCAAAATATAAAAATAAGTTGCCACTGCTTCGCCCAATACTCATTTGGAAGGTGTTTTTCCTTTAACATGCTTCTTGCCATCTCCATGATGGTTCTATTCTTCCTCTCTGCCACACTATTTTGTTGTGGTGTATACCTAGTAGTGAACTACTTGTGTATACCATGATATCTACTAAAATTCATAAACTCATTAGAAACATACTCACCTCCTCTATCCATTCTAAGAACTTTGATGTAGTATCCACTTTGCTTCTCCACTAATGCCTTGAACTACTGAAATGTATCAAAGGCATCTAATTAATTTTTCAAAAAATAAACCCATGTCTTCCTTGTGTAATCATCAATGAATGTCATAAAATAATAACAACCTCCAATAGAATTTGTCTCATAGGTTCATCTAAATTTGAGTGTACAATCTCAAGTGGTGCACTTGCTCTTGCTGTTTTTCCAACTAGGAATGAATCTTCGTGTTGCTTCCCCAAAATACAACTTTCACATACCCTTTCCACTTTCTAAATCAATAGAAAACCTTTAACCATATTATTTCTATGTAATAAATTCAAACCTCCAAAATTCAAATTTCCATACCTTAGATGCCAAAGCCATGATTCATCCTTCATGATTGAATGAAAAGTTGATTGTGTTCCTTTAGCACAAGACTCAACTGTATTGGCAAAGGAACCAGTGCAGGACTCGGTTTCTATAGCATAGACTTGATTTACATTGGTACAAGACTCTGTTACATCAACGCAAGACTGTTTTACCTTAGCACAGATTGGTCTATTTGAGCGCAACACTCAGCAAAAGGCTAATTTGACTTAGCGTAGGACTTGGCTGTGAACTGAGTTGTTGTTTTTGCTACAAATAGATTTGATTTCTTCTTTTTTCTAGGTTTTGATATCAAAGGGAACATCCTATTGCTTCTCATCTTCACTTTTGCAGGAGCTTTGTCCAAAATCACGCACTCATTGTCCTCCATATAGATTATGTATCCTTTTTGTACCAGTTGTCCAATACTCATAAGGTTATGTTTCAAACCTGCAACATAGTAAACATCTTGCATACTTGTTTTCTCCCCCTCTTGTTAGAATATTAACTATGTCTTTTCCTTTTCTGAGACATAACATCGTTATTTCCAAGAGTTACATCACTCTTAATGAATCATCCAAACTGGAAAATAAATTTAGATTACCTATCATATGATTACTACAACTTGAATCCAAATACCATACATCACATGGAATCTTTTTGACAAATTACATTCAATAGGGGATAAAGAAGGTATTTTTTGGCAATCCTTGTGCATGCATGCATAAACATAGGTTTAAAAATAGAACTTCCAACCTGACTTTGATTTTACCTCTCCGATCATATTGCTTTTTCTTACAATCATAAGCATAGTGCCCATACTTATTGCAATAATGGCATTAAACATGAGACTTATCTTATCTCTCGACCTTAACTTTGTTCTTAATTTTATCCTCTTCCACTTGAGATTGATGAACTGTTGCGTCCTCTAGATGGAATTCTTCCTCCCGCCTCTTGGGCTTAAATTATCTCTTCTTTTGCCACAACTACCTATTGTTTGAGATGTAAAATCCTGATCTACACTTGAATGTGATATATTCATCCTCTATTCATGATTTATTAGTGATGCATGCAACTCATCAATAGAAAAATGACTCATATCCTTAGTTTCTTCAATAGCAACAACTAAAGGATCAAATTCCGTAGGCAAACTTCTAAGCAATTTTTCAATAATTCTTTTGTCTTCAAGATTCTCACCATGGGATTTGATTTGATTGACTAGGCCAACTACATAAGTAAAAATGATTCTACAAAATCTGAATCTTTCATTAACAAATTCTCAAAATCTCTATGAAGTAACTGTAGCTTGGTGGTTTTTACTTTCTCCTTACCTTTATATGCAACTTGTAATGTATCTCATGCAGTCTTTTCTTGACTGGTTGTTGCCACTCTCGGAAGAATTCTTTCATGCATTTCCTGATGAATATAGAAAATATATTGTTCATCCTTCTTTCATAACTCCTTTAAAGTATCTTTCTCTGCCTGAGAAAGTGCAGTATATGTTGTTGCATCTGCGGGCTCTGTGTACCCATCCTCAACGATCTCCCACACGTCTTGAGATCTGAATAACACCTTCATGGTCAACGACCAGTATTCATAATTCTTTCCATTAAATTGTGTTGTCTACATCTTGGATGTAGAAGCCATTGCTTGTTACTAATTTAATAAGTTGCTGGAATAAACTTCTCTAATACCAATTTGTAGAAAATCTAGCGATCTTATACAACAAACAACATAAAAGAAATAAATAGAACAATTAAATAAATAACATAAACAGAATAATATTCAAACCAGCATTGTTTTGCGTAATCTCCATTAATTAACTCATACTAAGAGCTTCGGCTCAAATTACAATGAATTATGTGCATGCAACACTTCTCTAACTATGTCTGATGCAGATTTCACACTTCTATGTGTGCATACTAAACAATTACAATTATTGTTATTTAAATAGAATAACTCACCCACTAACATCTCTTCAATCGAGCATTCTAAATTTAAAATCATGCTTTAAAAGCAAATGCATGCTATGCATGAATTAAAGCATGTTTATTTGAATTAAATCTAATCCTAAAAATAGGATAAAGCTGAGTTAACTAAAGCAAACTAAAACAAAACTAAAGCTAAACTTAGCTTTCCTAAAAAGCTACGGTTGGAATTAACATGCAGCACATGCATATTTCCAAAAGGCATGGGGTTG
Source organism: Taxus wallichiana var. yunnanensis (assembly GCA_018340775.1). Taxonomy (NCBI): domain Eukaryota; kingdom Viridiplantae; phylum Streptophyta; class Pinopsida; order Cupressales; family Taxaceae; genus Taxus; species Taxus wallichiana. The sequence continues at coordinate 622,767,124 of CM031234.1, read as the reverse complement.
TGCCTACAAGGTGGTCTGCTGCCATATATACTCTACATCAAAATTGTCTAGTAAAAATTACCGAGAGGGCACTTTTAGCTTTAATTTTTAAAATTCCACTTACTTTGCATATATGTTAAACTACCCCATTGGAGATTGGTCATCTAGAAAATTAAACCATTTATTTTGGAGACTCTATGTTTTTTTATTTCTTTGGATTTTAAAATTTTTGTTTTGGCATTTGAAACGTGACTATTTTTCTAGATTTGAAGTGCTAAAACACGTAAACAAACATCCTTGACCAATGGCAAAAACAAGAACCATGGAAACGCGACAAAGAGACATGTTTTCTTTTTCTCACATGGAGAGGATTTAGTGGCCTACGTGGATCACAATCGTGAAGAAGAAAGTGTGAATAGTGTGTGAACAATTTCCACTTCTAGAGTAAGAGGTGTTATAAGACATGTCTACACCAAAATTATTTCTCTCCTATGCTCAACTCTTGAAAGATCCAAATTATACTTACTGGAAGATGAATATGTGCACCATTCTCCACTTTAAGGAGCTCTAGGAACTCATCACTAGAAAAGTAGAATGTCACATTGACATAAATGAGTAAAAACAATATGAAAAGGCTTGTGCAAAAGCCTTAATATTGATCACTCTCATCATTTTCGATGAGGTTCAACCACACATATGGGATGTGACGACATCAAAGGTGACCTAGGATGCTCTCTCCACCATCTATGAAGTGAAGAACTTGACGAAGATCCTCCATCTCCAATTAAAGATTCATACAATTAGTATGAAAGATAGTGAGAAAGTAGAGGAATTCATGCTCTGTGTGGCATAACTACAAGTAAAGTTTGTATTTCTCAAAGAATAGGTGGAAGACAAGTTGTTATGGAGAGATCTTCCTTCCTATTTCAGGTCCTTCATCACTACATTGAGCATCACTAAACAAGAAGTGACCTTTACAAAACCGGTGAATTTGATCCTACAGAAGAATACATCTAGGTAGTGCACGAGGATTTTAAAGATAATGCACTCATCTCAAGATAAAATCGTGGCCATAATTTTAACAATAGAAAACAAGATAATTAGTCCTGATAACCAACAATAGTTGAAGTCTCGAAATTGATTTGATGGTGTCACATCTATACCAAAAATGTGTATGATATCGTTACATATTGGTATAGTGGCCTCATATGGAATAATTCAAGTGAAGAGATCACATCTAGTTATAGTGATTCATATAAATCTAGATGACGTCCTCACCATAGAAAGTATAAAGGACATGTCACAAAGACAAAAAGCGATGACTCGGATGAGGAAGTACCTGAAATATCAAATTCCAGAACAAAAAAAAACTTTTGTTCTAGTATCCCGGAACTTCACATCTATCAAATAATGTTTGGTTGATTGACTATGGCACTAGTAATCACATGACAGGTGATCGGAATATTTTTTATTCATTAAACAATCAACCCACTAGAGATTGGGTTTGAATTGAAAACAACAAGGAGTATGTTGCAAAAAGTAATAGGGAATGCCATCATTCCTCTTATGATGATAATATATTCCATTACAAAGGTACTCTATATTCTAGGATTGACCAAAAATATCAGCTCTTTCTACTAGCTCTTGAATCACAAACTCAAGGTGGATTTCATGGTCTAGAAATGCATCAAATCATGTTTGATCTCACAAGAAGAATTATACTTGCTATATATTTTTTGAAGGATCATTTATTTACACTAGATGGAATTTAATCCTCAGTACTTTCTTTATCTACCTCCATGGTGGAATCAACTACACTCTAGCATCATTGATATGGGCAAATTTCTACCAACTCCCTCTATCATCTCTTATAAGGATATTGTTAGGTTATGGAGCTTATTTTCATGTGTGAAAATGTTGAATATTGTACACTTTCCACAGATTGCCTCTTCGGGGTTCGAAAAACGCGTGCTAATATACCTAGAAATGTGCATTTCTCGGATGGATGGGATTTTTGACCCATATGTTTATGGGATGGTTTTGGCCCATGGTTTTGATACCCATGGTTTTGTAAAATTGCTAAAGCAGTTGTCTACTCATGTGGTTTTGTTCATATGGTAGGGTTGATGTAACATTGCAGATGTGTCTGAATTCGGGTTTGAATTCTAGAGAGTTTGTTGAGCATAGCTCCAAACAGATTTGGGTATTGTATTGAGAGAGTGGTGGCTTGTAATAAAATCTAAGCAAGTGATTCTTCATGGATGTAGCCCAAATTGGGTGAACCAAGTTAAATCATCGTCTCTTTGTGTTGTTATTTTATTATTCTCGCACGTTTATTTCAGATCTGTAATGTTTTCCTCATATTAGTTTCTCTTTTGTTGTGATTTTGTGAGGGATTATTTCGCATATTTTATCCCTTATTTCCTAACAATTGGTATCATAGCCTGGTTTGGTTTGTTGAAGTGTTGAATCATGGGGAAATTTTTTAGCTTGAGTGGGAGCTATGGCAGATGATGGAAGATTAAGGGTTGATAAATTCAATGGGAAGAATTTTAGTCTTTGGAAGATGTAGATGGAAGATTACCTTTATCAGAAGTATCTTTATATTCATTGTATCGAGAAGGTGAACAAACCCTTGAGCATGACGGATGCAGAATGTGATTTGTTGGATAGGAAGGAACTTGGGACAATCCGGTTATGTCTTGCATCTTTGGTATTATTTAATGTTTCAAAGAAAAATACTACAAAATAATTGATGGATGCATTAGGAAGTTGTATGAAAAACCCTCTACCTCTAACAAGATATTTTTAATGAAAAATTTGTTTAATATGAAGATGTCTAAGAATGGTTTAGTAGCAGATCATTTAAATGATTTTAATATGGTTGTAAATATGCTAGCTTTGGTTACAATATAATTTGATGAAGAAGTTAGGGATTTATTAATTTTGTGCTCTTTACCTAGAGTTGGAATAGTCTGGTAATGGCAGTAAGAAACTCGGTTCTAGCTAACTCAAATTTGAAGTTTGAGGATGTTGTAGGGGTGATTCTAAGTGAGGAAATGCGAAGAAAAATATCTCGAGGAATCTTCTACTTTAGGGAATTCTTTAACGGTGGAAACTAGAGGGAGATAGAAGAATAGAGGAAGCATGCGGAAAATCAAAGGATTAGGAAAGGTCAAAATCCAAAAGCAAGATAGTATGTTGGCACTATGGAAAGTTTGGGCATGCAAATAAGGATTGTTGGGAGCTTCAAGACAAGAAGAAACAACATGAAGAAAACAAGGAGGTAAATGTGGCAACGGGTAATGTATGTCAGGATGCTTTGATTCTTTCTTTGCATAATATTGTTGAATCTTGGGTTTTAGATTTGGGGGCTTCTTTCCATGCTACTCCACATAGGAATTATTTTTTTATTATGTTCAAGGGATTTTGGGCATGTTTTTCTTGGTGATGATGAGCCTTGCATAAAGTATGGTTAGAAAAGGTTACTGCTCGAGTTAAGATGCAGAATGGGAATACATGGCTATTAAAGGATGTCAGGCATGTGCCTACTTTAAAACGAAATATGATATCGGCAAGCTAGTTGGGAAGTGATGGTTGTATTTTAATATTTATAGTGGAATCTTAGAAGGTTACCAAGGGTGCTCTTATGGTGGCAAAAGGTAAGAAGGTTAGAACCTTATATTTGACCACTTATAGCACTAATGTTTGTAATCTTGTGGCTTTAGAACTAGATACAACATTGTGGCACTATATGCTCGGTCATATGAGCCATAAGGGCATGGAGATCATAAATAATGATTTTCCCAGATATATACGAAACAATTTTGGATTTCTTTGAGGACTGCATATATGGGGAAAAAATCAAGTAAGGTTTCTCAAGGTTAGACCTACAAAGAAAGAGAATAAGTTAGAGCCGGCGCATTCTAATGTGTGGGGGTTGTCTCACGTATCATCTCTTGGGGTTCAAGTTATTATGTTACTTTTATTGACAATGCAACAAGGAAAGTTTTGGTTTAATGTCTTAGAAACAAATATGATGTATTTGACACTTTTGTTAAATGGAAAGCCTTGGTAGAGAATGAAACAGTCTTAAGCTAAAATTTCTTAGGTCGAGATAATGGAGGGAAGCATTGCAGCAATGAATTTGATGATTATTGTTCTAAGAATGGAATCCACGTGCAAAAGATGATTCTAGGAACTTCACAAAGCAGAATGGGGTGTCGAAATGATGAACAAACAATAATGGAACGTGCTTTAGAGCATGAGGTTACATGCAAGACTACCTCCTTCTTTTTAGGTAAAAGCGGTGAGCAAAACTATGTACTTGATAAACAGAGAGGACCCTCAAGTGCCTTGGATGGAGGCATACCCGAGGAGGATTGGTATGGTAAGAAAGTTGATTATTCATTTATTAGATTCTTTGGATGTGAGTTTTTTTCCATATAGACAAGGATGATGTGACCAAGCTAGAGGATAAATCAAAAATGTAGTTTCATTGCTTATGGTGGTGATGAATTTAGATATAAATGGCGAGTATTAAGGACAAGAAAATCATTCGATCTAGGGATGTGGTATTTCATGAGAAATTCATGTATAAGCGATGAGTTGCAGGAAAATAGGGAAAAATATAAGAAATAATATGCGGTGGTAGAGGATCTTCCGGATGGGAAAGTGATACATGAATCAATTTAGGAACCTCCTCAACAAGAACCCCAAAATCCTATATTGAGGAGGTCTTCTAAGGTAAGAAGAGAACCTAAATTTTTTTCTCCTTCTCTTTATTATTTATTACTCACTGACAAAGTGAGAGCCTTAGAGATTTGATGAAGCAATGCAGGGTAGATGCCAGGAAGAATTGGGAGCAAGCCATGGATGAGGAGCATCAAGCTCTCATGGAGAACCAAACATGATATTTGATGAAGATACCCGAAGGAAAAAGATCATTACAGAACAATTGGGTGTACAAAGTCAAAGAGGAAGGAGGAAAGAAAAGATACAAGGCCCGATTGGTGGTCAAGGGTTTGCACGAAAAAAATATATAGATTTTGATGAGATTTTTCTCCCGTAGTAAAAATGACTTCTATTAGAACTATTCTTGGAATATTTGCAGCGAAGACTTGTACTTAGAGCAGCTTGATGTAAAGACTACATTTCTCCATTGTTATTTGGATGAGGATCTATATATGTAACAACCAGAGGGCTATGAGGTCAAAGGTAAAGAGGATATGGTGTGCAAACCAAGAAGAAGAGGTTATATGGCTTGAAACAAGATCCACGTCAATGGTATAAGAAATTTGATAGCTTCATGATGGAGTAATGTTATATTAGATGTCATTCGATCATTGCGTGTATACAAAGAAATTTGAGGATGGCGAGATATATTATCATGTGTCTCGTATGTGGATGACATGTTGGTTGTAGGTAAAAACATGCATGAAATAAAAGTACTCAAGAATAAGTTAAGTGAATCCTTTTCTATGAAGGATTTTGGGGTAGCAAACCAAATCCTTGGTATAAGGATATCTTGAGATAGGAAGGAACAAAAGCTGACTTTATCTCGTAGAAGATTACATTAAGAAGGACTCCTTTGGCATGCCATTTAAAGTTATCAAAGGAGCAGATCCCAAGACAAAGTAGGAGAGAAACCAGATGTCTAATGTACCTTACTCATCAATGGTTAGCAGTTTGATGTATGTCATGGTGTGCACTAGGCCTGATATTGCCCATGTAGCGGGAGCGGTGATTAGATTTATGAGTGATATAGGTAGAGATCATTGGAAAACAATAAAGTGGATCCTTCGGTATTTTAGAGGGAACATGAGGATAGTTTTTTTACAGATGGATCACACACCACTTTGCATGGTTATGTAGATTCAGATATGGCTGGAGATGTAGACAAGTGGGAGGAGCACGACAAGTTATATTTACACTATAGGTAGGACATCAGTGAGCTATATTTCACGACTACAAAATTTGGTGGCTTTATCAACCACGAAAGTGAGTATGTTTCGCCACAAAGGCAAGTAAAGAGATTATTTGGCTACATAAATTTCTTGAGGAGTTGGTACATAAGAAGGAGGAAGGAAGCCACATAGTGATAGTCAGAGTGCTATACACCTAGCTAAGAACTTTGCTTTCCACTCTAGGACGAAGCATATATAGTTTAGGTGCCATTTCATTAGGAAAACTTTGGAGGAAGATAATTTGAAGCTAGAGAAGATTCATACCAGTCAAAATCCTATAGACATGATGACCAAGGTGGTCACAAGGAAAAATTCAAGTTGTTTTCAGTTTTGGTTAGTCTTCACGAAACAAGTGAAGGGTGGAGAAGCTTGCTCGGAGGAAAACTAGTCTGCAAGTGGGAGATTGTTAGGTTGTGGAGCCCATTTTCATGTGTGAAAATTTTGAATATTATACACTAAGAGTATTGTACACTTTCCAAAGTTGAGAAAAAAATTGGCCTCGAAAACGTGCCCAATATACCCTAAAACATGATTTTCTCATATGGGTGGGATTTTTGACCCATAGGTTTATGGGACGGTTTTGATACCCATGGTTTTGTAAAAATGCTAAAGTAATTGTCTACTTATGTAGTTTTGGGCATATAGTAGGGTTGACATAACATTGCGGATGTGTATGAATTCGGGTTTGAATTCTCAGAGTTTGTTGAGCATAGCTCCAAATAGATCTAGGTATTTTATTGAGAGAGTGGTGGCTCGTAATAAAATATGAGAAAGTGATTCTTGGTGGACGTAGCCCAAATTGGGTGAACCACGTTAAATATTGTCTCTTTCTTGTAATTCTTTTATTATTCTACACTTTTATTTCAGATCTATAATATTTTTTGCATATTAGTTTCTACTTTTACGATTCTGTGAGGAATTATTCGCATATTTTATCCCTTATTTCCTAATAGATATGGTATGAGGAATTACACCACTCTCTCATTCATTTCCTACATGTTCTAGATGTCCGCCGGAAAAACAACATCGTATTTGTTCGAGCTAAGTACCTTCCATAATAAGAATTATATCAAGGTCATTCATACCAATCTATGTGGAACCTTACCTCCTTCCTTTTACATATTTTAGTACTTCTAGTTTTTTATAGATGAATATTCTCACAATACATGAGATTTCTCCAAAATAAGAGTGAAGCATTCTCTAAATTTCATATCTTTTATCGCGATTTTTTCGAGAAGACCAAGAAGCCCCTTCTTGTCCTCTACTCAAATCAAGGGGGAAATTCATGTCAAATAAATTCTTGGCATTCTTGAAGGAGCATGACATCACACAACACTTTACTACCCCTATATGACCCATCGAATGGCATTCCGAACATCACAATTGGACTATCATGGAGATGACTCATTGCATGTTTTCCACTACTAAGTTAGAGAAATGTTTTTAGCTGCGAGAGACAATCCGCATAATGATATATATTTTGAACTAGTAGCCTCTACAAAGATCTTGTAGGACAAGACATTGGAAGAGGTATGGAGTATTCACAAACCTTTGATATCCCATCTTAGAGTGTTTAGTTATACAACATATATGCATGTCCCAACCAAGAAGAGGAAGAAGATCGATATGAAGACACTCATGTGCATATTTTTGGGGTACATTACTACCTCAAAGGAATATCATCTCATGGATCCTGATACAAAGAAGATATATGAGATTCAACATGCAGCTTTGTGATGTGTAATGCCCCAAATTTACACCAATAAAAATCCAAGAAAGAACGTCGTAAAGGAGTCCAAATTTTACGGTAAATGTTTTTTGTTTGATTTTTCAATCTCGTGTCGTAAAAATATTTAACTAATCTATTTTTTCTTTTGTTACGTGCTTATGAAAAAAAAATGCTATCGGCGCTATTAAATTTTAAATGTAGCCAAAGTTTCCAAAACCACAACCAATGGTTCAACTTGTGATGACAACATGTGTAATGCCCCGTTGGACATCGGATTCCATTCTGCTACCTGCCCTCCACTGCCACCTTGGTATCCTCCCAACCACCCAACCTGCCCACTGTTGACCACCGCATTTGTTCTGTCCTTGCGTGAGGGAGATGGGAGTCGGTGGAGGCATTTTTCTTCACCTGGATCTCCTTTTGATCTTTTCATTCAATGTGAATGGGTGCAGTCTGGGTTGACGTGATAGCTTAGATATCTCGCTCGAGATAGCAAGTACACACTAGCCAAAGCGCGAGCATGTTGTAGTTTGTGAGCTTTTGAGTGCTTCCAGAAGTGGTGTCCAACTATGTTGTTTTCTGTTCAGTATAGGATGCATCCTCAGATTCGGTTTTCTCCTTCATGTTATGGTTATCAGAATCGACTATGTGACAGTGAGAGTGTTACCAGGAGACCTGACGATTTTCCTTTGCAAAGTTTCTCTTTTGAGATCTCACTTGTTCTACGATGTAACCCATGGAAGAGGACCTCATAGGTGTGGATCTGTTTCATATCAGAATATTCTTGAAGCACTATTTGCTTTGCAATTTTATGAGCTTCTTCAGCGAGTCTCTAAGCTGGCAGGCATAAAGGTTTCTGTGGAGTTATCACACCTTCAAGCTGTAGCTGAAATGTTTGCACCGAGAGTTTGACGTTGTCCTCAAATCTGATGAAGACTTTATTATAGCTCGATGTGGATTTCAAGGGCTACAGCAAGTGCTTTCAGTGCTTTGAGGAAATGGGTCGCCATATAATTGATAGTGTCAATGCTAAAATGACTAATGATGTTGTTTCTAATACACTTATGCTTCAACAAATGAGCACAGATCAACTTCTGTTTAGCAAGGATGATGCTACAAGTGGCGGTGCCCAAGGTCTCATCGGCTGCAGTGCCCATGTCCCCGATTTGCCAAACTTTGATGTGGGAAATTCTTGAGCAACGCTCCTTTATAGTCGAAAAGATCCTCTATTTGTACAATTTTAATTTCCGATTTGCGCGAGTTTCTTGTAATTGCAGTCCCTCGGAACAAATGCTTGTTTGTTACCTTCATTTAGAAAAGCTTGTTGGAGTAAAGGCTGCTCCCCGAACATACAACAATTGAATTAACGAGGATTGATAGGCCAGGTTTACTCTCTCAAGTATTTGTTGTTCTTACTGCACCTTGAATGCAATTTCGTTGGGGCTGAAGTCCTGGACCCATAACACGAGGGTTGCATCTGTGGTGTATGTCACTAAGCGAGTACTGAGAGGCTCCAATTGATGATCCCGATGGACTTTCTACTATCAAAGTACAACTTTGCAATGTTCTGAAAGGGCATAATGATAAGCGGGGTGCCAAAACTGTTGTTTCTATGGGTGTTACTCATACTGAAAGGTGTCTACATCAAATGATGTTTGCAGATCGTGACTATGAAAGAGTGCATAACGTTCGCTAGAATCCAGGGGATGATACAACCAGCCTATAGTGATATGCGAGAACTATGTTGAGAAAGGTTATTCTGTCATTAATATTAAGTCTAAGGACAGACCAAAACTTCTCTTTGACACGATTTGCACTTTAACCGACATGCAATATGTTGTATTTCATGGAACAGTTGATTCGGACGGACCTGATGCATTCCAGGAGTACTACATCAGACATATGGATGGCTGCCCAGTGACCTCGGAAGCAGAAAGGAAAAGTATAATCCACTGCTTAGAGGCAGCTATAGAAAGAAGAATCTCTGAGGGAATGAGACTTGAATTATGCAGTTGTGACCGAGTTGGTCTTATCTCTGATGTGACTCGCATATTCCGTGAAAATGGCCTCGCATCGGTCACTAGAGCGAAGTGAGCACCGGGGTGACAAAGCAGTGCATTGATTAAGCAATCTTGTGACCGGTCACCTTAATTAAGGATGCCGAGTCTAGGGACTATTTTATGGATATGGAGTCTGTACTGCAAGAGATCTTTTTTTTTTTAAAGCCATCTTCTTTTGCTTTGTCTCAGACTAGGGCTGCTCCTAATATGAGAGCACCAAGGTTAGGAGGTCCAAATCATAATCAATCAGATGCATATGGAGATGGTGGAGGTGTTTGGATGAATGACGAAGGATCAAGTTCAATTGCCAAAAATGGGGGCCTACAGAAGTTCTAGGGCTAATTTTGGAGCGGTGTTGGGAGGATGATGGCCAGTATTTTAGACCACCCACCCTGGCCGTGAACTCCTACCTGTGCCAACGTGAAGATGGTCGATGTTTGGGCGCCCAACGAGCTTGAAGAAAATGGAATTTGGCTTGGGTTGTTGTTGCTGATCCGGACGATGTTGAATCTGGAGAAAAAGGCAAGATATTTCTACACTTTTCTACTTTGTTATTTTATTTAAAATTATTGTGAAATCGAACCACTTTTCCTTGCATTGATTTGTCAGTTGGATGTCATGATGGGAGATTTCTTTTCGCTTGTTTCTTCTTGTTTTAGCTTTTATCGCCGATTGTGATGTATGTGGTCAAAGGATGCGTGTGCCCTCTCCTCTGAATGTTATATTACTCGAATGATAGAACTTCATCTGTTTGTTTATGTATTAATTCTTCTCTGCGATTGAGTTGCAAGTTATTATGTTGATCAAGCTAGTATTTTCGATATCATGGAAGTAAGTTTACAATAACTATGAAACCCCCTTCCTAGCACCCAAGTTGTCCTTGACGTTTTTTGTTAGCTCCTTCACAAGTCCCTTTGATAACCTTTTGGCATCGAGAAAGAAAGGTTGTAGGATTGTGTGAGCAATGTGTGGGCTAGCCAGCTTAGAGTTTTGGTATTAAAACTGGTAGAATAAAAGGGTTCGTGTGCAACGTGTTTTTGCCGTCTCACGTGTTTAGACTCTTATACTATCTTTCATCTTGTTTCTAGGCTTTTAAGGCCATCCTCAAGAAGTACCTTGACCATCCCTATCAACTTGAACCATTACTAGCTTTTCGAATCAACTAAGCTGGAGGGTTCATTGTGCGAATCCAGTACCTCGTTGACACTAGAATAGTTTGGTCTAATACCCCTCTCGAAATTATTGTTGATGGCGCTCTTCTATTTTTCCTAACTTTCATTATTTTCTCCTTGTAATGTTAACGCTATTAATTAATATTGGTCAGTTTTTATGCACATAATTACCGTAATAGTTTGTGATGGAAATTTCCTTAAATGTGATTAACCTTCAGAAAAACTCAGCTTTCATTTGATAGTCTTATGGATTCATAGCAAAAGGTTTTGTTTTGATAATTTCGCTTAGAAATTATGTTTGTATCTTTGTGTGACAATGACGGTGTTACCAAGGGTTACCTTAAAATATGGTTGTTTTGGGAAATAGGTAATTTATTTTAAATTAACCAAACACTAGAATTGTTGTGGAGGTTTGCAAATCTTAGTGTTATAAAATTTGTTGATGGTATTATTGTATACTCTGTTTGATGGAACTCTCTTCTTCTCTCGCGTGTTTGCTACTAGCCTGTAAGACATTGCCCCTTTTTGAATGATTGGAAAATCTTGTAGTTAATGGTCAAAAACTAATATACTTTGCTTTCGCCTCGAAACTTATGTTGTGTGTATACTTTAATTGATTTCCGGTTTGAAACTCAATTATGCATGGCTTTTTGTGTTAATTTCTGAAACCCGTGTTTCCCCCTTCTTGGGCCGATCAACTCTTGTTCTTTTGGAAAAATATTATTTTAGCCTATGAATTTGGTACCTTTTATAAATTTCTAGATGATGGTATATGTATCAAATCTCAATCTTGTAATTATTGTTTAATTACTTACTTGATGGGGATTCTATTTTTGCTAGATTGTTTGTTTTCTCCTTATAGGGCCAAGGGCCATTCTCATATGATTGTTACTTTCGTTGCATTTGCTCCTAACTGAAGTACAAGGTCTTCTCCTTCTTTGATTGACATGTTATAGACTTTATTATAACTTGATGTGCTCATAGTGTTTAGAGGTTTGACCCAAATTCTTGTAATAAAGTGCTTCTTTTCATGATATTGTTAGATAATAGTTATGGTGGTTTTGTGTAGCCTTATCTTGCTCAGTTCTCGTGAACTGACTCTTGTAGAAAATTTGCTGCAGATGGATTTTGCGTGTAGATGAGGGATAGATTTGTAGACTTTTGTCATCAACCTCAGTTGAGAAGTTCCTTTGCTCGAAACCTTTGTATGTTGTTCAACTATTGTTAACGTCCAGTGGAAAGTTTAAAAGAGGATTAATGTCTTAGTATAAAGTATTGTGGACTTTGTCATCTGAACTTTGGAAACCTTGTATTGTTTGACCATCATTGAAATTATAAGAAAATTTGGTTATTGTTGTTGAGTGACTTTGTTGGAGTATCAGTATTTTAAGAATTGATGTAATCTTGTTTTGTTCTCGTAAATGAGTGTTGCTTCAACTTTGCCTTGAGAATAAATTCTGAGTTAAACCTTGCCATGACTTAGTAATAAAGTGTCATAAGTAAACTAACATGGGATTGTTTAATACTTCTGGAAGTTAAATTAAAAGTTGTATTCAAATAAAGTAACATAGGGGTCACCAACTTGAGAGCAAGAAATTCTTTAAGTAACCAAGGCGGGACTATCATCATTTCGAAGTAACATTATATAACTTGATACCCCTAGCTACACTAATGAACACTATCCCTCTCATGGTGGAATTCTTAAACGAACTTAAAGGAAACCTATGGTTAGTTCTAGAAGATAATAAGATTTAATAAACAGGAGAAAACAATTTTGAAACCACACAATCTATCTCTCAGCCATTTGGAAAGTAAATTCTTTTACTCCTTGTTAATACCATTAGCAAAGCCTAAGTAAAGTTGTTGATAATTCTGGTTAAGAGCCCTAGCTTCAATTAAATACTGCAATAACTAATGAGGTCCTAAAGATGTTTCATCTCGACCTTCTCTCTCTAACCCTTTTTCCAAGGCACCTTGTATCTCTTCTCTTAAGTGTGTTGAACTTAAAACCATGTTGTCTTGTGGGCAAGAACGAATCTTAGTAGCGTTAGTGGTGAGCAGATGGCCTTGTGGAATTGAATTTCCCCCTTTCTCTAAATAAACGAACTAAGCAAATAAATGTCATAATAGAGAAGATTTAAGGATGATTACTCAGTGAAAAAGGAATAAACTTAGCTTGGTAAGATGAATTGTATGAACCGTATCCTGAGTCTCCTTGAAAACGAAGCTAAGAATTGCAAGATGTATTTTTAAAATAAATAACCCTCAAGAATATCTCATTGTGGTTGGCCCTAACTGTAAGTGTGTTCTGTGATTGGACTTCTATGTTGTCTTGTCAAAAAAAAAAGTATTGTCCTTGATAGGTGTGAACGCTTCGTCTTTGCCTTTATGGTCATCCTTGTATCAAGTTGTTCACAAAGTTAGTTGTATTCTTGGTGACGACATGTTGCATCATGTTATGTGTCAAGCAAGTCAAAAAAATTATCCTGTATTTCACTGTGTTGTTCGTGTGTGTGGATTTTTGGGTTGTTACACTTGGTATCAGAGCGTAGGTTCATGCTCTCGAACCTATGGGCCGGATTGGTGTTGTATGGTGATGTTACATGATGGTGGTTGTGTTACATGATGATACTGCATGATGATGATGATGTTGCATGATGGTGGTAGATATTGGAAGAGTAATGTGCTTTAAACATGATGTGATTATTGTCATAATTGTGATATTGTGAACGCACGTGATGTGTATGTCACTCAGTGCGTATTTGTAATCATGTTGATGTCTTTGGGGATGGGAGTATTCTCTCTCCTTCTTGTGGATTCTATGAAGAGTTCACGTGTGAATTACTGCTTGTGATGTGTGAAAAGAATTATAATGTGGATGACATAGTGTTGGAGCATTGTGGCATATTGTGATAGGTAGGTGTATCAATGTGTTGTATGACCGGATTTATGTAAAGTGAATTAAGATGTATCATGATTTTTTTACCATGTTTTGAAGAAATGTGTGTACACCTTGCTATGTTGCAATGGATGTTATGTTGTGATGTACTATGTTCATCGTATGTATGATTTGTGTGTAATAGGTAATGCTTCGTGTTGTGATTTTGGGTCATACGGTGAGTGTATGAACCCTATCGTATGGTGATTGCGCTTTGGGTGCAGAATGTGGTAAAGTGATGTATTACACCCTGTGGATGTATGATTGTGATCTACCCTGTATACATACCATACGTGAGACGTTATGGTAGCTATGTGTGTACCACCATGGTGTTAGTGATGTTGTTGTATGTTATGTTGTGAACCTTACGCTAACCGACCCTAAAGGGAATCGGTAAAGTGTATGTTGAGAGTGAGGAATGGTGTACCATGGGTCAATAATTTGAGCCGAAACTCGGTTTAGTAGATTACATGTGACTCTTTCCTCTCTCCCTATGTGGTTGTATGTACACAACCTAAGTGCAACTATGACTATGTTTAGCCTTGTCGAAGTGGTGGCGGGATGATTCAGATGGAGGTGATGACAGTTGTATTATTGATACGTATTTTGCGAGCTGAGGCTCGATGTTCCGAGTGCTAGCAACTCGTTGAGTACCCCTTGGTGGCCAAATAAGGCCACACAGTTATCGTAATGTGACATTATTATAAGTTGATTTTATTCGTAATTGATTTTTTTCTTTATTTGTAAGGACCAGCAGCTTTTCTTGATTGCCATGCTTTACAATTTTGGGCATTTCCTTGGTTTGTGGCACTAACATGGGGATTTTGATACTAACTATGGCTATTTGGCCATTTATTTTTCTTGATTTTGGGTCTTCTTTTAAATTTGGAATTTTTACCGCCTTGCCCAAGGCTTGTACTTTGCCACTTGGCACTTTGATTGGATTGTTGTGCTAGTTCTATTGTCGTGATGTGTGGAATAGGGTCATAGGATGCACCATGGATTGGTTGGACCTATGGACCCACTTCATTGTATGGGGGTACGCCCCAAGGAGTTACATATAACTAGCGGGTTGTTGAACCACGCGTTATTATGTCACTTGGGTTAGGAGTGTTTGAACTCTATGTGTCTTGGACCATAGGGTCAACCGGCCTCCTTGAGGGAGGCATAAGAGTTTGAGGGAGGCATAAGAGATTTGAGGGAGGCATAAGAGACTTGAGGGAGGCATAAGAGTTTGAGGGAGGCATAAGAGATTTGAGGGAGGCATAAGAGACTTGAGGGAGGCATAAGAGACTTGAGGGAGGCATAAGAGTTTGAGGGAGGCATAAGAGATTTGAGGGAGGCATAAGAGACTTGAGGGAGGCATAAGAGTTTGAGGGAGGCATAAGAGTTTGAGGGAGGCTTATGATATTTGTCTGTATGGTTGATGTTTCAGGATATATGTTGAGTTATTGTGATGTTTGGTAGTGGTCTTTTGATGTATGTGTTACTCATGTCAGATGGATATGTGTTGTGATGTTGTGGATATGTCATTGATTCCCTTGTGGACACTATGTACCTGTAGCATGGTTTGGTGTTATGTGAATTTTTCATTGATGCAAATTGAGGAAATGTCTGTGGATTGTAGTACTGTTTTGGTTAAGTATTTTGGTATGTCAGTCATTGATGTGTGTCGAGTACTATGTTATGTGGACTGTGCCTATTCCATTCCGTATTTGAGTAACCCTTTTGTGGTGTAATACAGTCTTGAAGTATATACTTGGGTGCTTGTGAATCTGTAGGGTCTTGTGAACCTGATAGGGTGTTGTGTTAGCAGTTCATGTTGGGCACCCACAATAAGGAATAAATAAAAACCCTTCAATGATGATATTTTTAAAAGAAACTAAAACTAGAAATAATGATAATGGAAAGAGACTAATGAAATGATGAACAAGAAAGAACTGCCAATCTTCACAGAACCTTGAAAGTTAAAATTTCTACCAAATGTTCCTAAGGCTACCCTGTGGCCGTGCTTTAATCAACTAAAATTTTAAACCATAAAGTGTACTTTCTCCTTTACCTGTTCTTGGTTGCGAACCATTTCTTTTCCGTTGTGTTATGTCGCATCGAGGACGATGCTTTCTTAAGGGGAGGAGAATGTAATGCCCGTTGGACATCGGATTCCATTCTGCTACCTGCCCTCCACTACCACCTTGGTCTCCTCCCAACCACCCAACCTGCCCACTGTTGACCACCGCGTTTGTTCTGTCCTTGCGTGAGGGAGACGGGAGTCGGTGGAGGTGTTTTTCTTCACCAGGATCTCCTTTTGATCTTTTCATTCAATGCGAATGGAGTGCGATGCAGGTTGACGTGATAGCTTAGATATCTGCTCAGAGATAGCAGTACACACTAGCCAGTGGCGCAGCATGTTGCGATTTGATAGAAGCTTTTGAGCGCTTCCAGTGTAAGCGGAGTTGTCCAACTATGTTGTTTTCATTCGCTCATATAGGATGCATCCTCATTCGGTTTTCTCCTTCATGTTATGGTTATCGAATCGACTATGTGACAAAGAAAGTGTTACCAGGAGACTGACGATTTTCCTTTGCAAAGTTTCTTTTGAGATCTCACTTGTTCTACGATGTAACCCATGGAAGAGGACCTCATAGGTGTGGATCTATTTCATATCGAGATATTCTTGAAGCACTATTTGCTTTGTAATTTTATGAGCTTCTTCAAATGAGTCTCTAAGTTTGGTAGGCATAAAGGTTTCGTGGAGTTATCACACCTTCAAGCTGCAAATGAAATGTTTGCACCGAGAGAGTTTGACGTTGTCCTCAAATCTGATGAAGACTTTATTATAGCTCGATGTGGATTTCAAGGGCTACAACGCAAGCGCTTTCAGTGCTTTGAGGAAATGGGTCGCCATATAATTGATAGTGTCAATGCTAAAATGACTAATGATGTTGTTTCTAATACACTTATGCTTCAACAAATGAGCACAGATCAACTTCTGTTTAGCAAGGATGATGTTACAAGTGGCGGTGCCCAAGGTCTCATCGGCTGCAGTGCCCATGTCCCCGATTTGCCAAACTTTGATGTGGGAAATTGTTGAGCAACGCTCCTTTATAGTCAGAAAGATCCTCTATTTGTATAATTTTAATTTCCTGATTTGCAAGTTTCTTGTAATTGCAGTCCCTCGAACAAATGCTTGTTTGTTACCTTCATTTAGAAAAACTGTTGGAGTAAAGGCTGCTCCTGAACATACAGCAATTGAATTAACAGGGACTGATAGGCCAGGTTTACTCTCTGAAGTATTTGTTGTTCTTACAGACCTTGAATGCAATGTCGTTGGGGCTGAAGTCTGGACCCATAACACGAGGGTTGCATCTGTGGTGTATGTCACTGAGCAGAGTACAGAGGCTCCAATTGATGATCCTGACAGACTTTCTACTATCAAAGTACAACTTTGCAATGTTCTGAAAGGGCATAATGATAAGCGGGGTGCCAAAACTGTTGTTTCTATGGGTGTTACTCATACTGAAAGGCGTCTACATCAAATGATGTTTGCAGATCGTGACTATGAAAGAGTGCATAGCGTTCTGCTAGAATCCAGGGATGATACAACCAGGCCTATAGTGACTGTGCAGAACTGTGTTGAGAAAGGTTATTCTATCATTAATATTAAGTCTAAGGACAGACCAAAACTTCTCTTTGACATGATTTGCACTTTAACCGACATGCAATATGTTGTATTTCATGGAACAGTTGATTCGGACGGACCTGATGCATTCTAGGAGTACTACATTAGACATATGGATGGCTGCCCAGTGAACTCGGAAGCAGAAAGGAAAAGTATAATCCACTGTTTAGAGGCAGCTATAGAAAGAAGAATCTCTGAGGGAATGAGACTTGAATTATGCAGTTGTGACCGAGTTGGTCTTCTCTCTGATGTGACTCGCATATTCCGTGAAAATGGCCTGTCAGTCACTAGAGTAGAAGTGAGCACCAGGGGTGACAAAGCAGCTGCATTGAAGCAATCTAGTGACTGGTCAGCCTTAATTGAGGATGTTGAGTCTAGGGACTATTTTATGGATATGGAGTCTGTACCAAGAGATCTTTTTTTTTGGTTTTAAAGCCATCTTCTTTTGCTTTGTCTTAGACTAGGGCTGCTCCTAATATGAGAGCACCAAGGTTAGGAGGTCCAAATCATAATCAATCAGATGCATATGGAGATGGTGGAGGTGTTTGGATGAATGACGAAGGATCAAGTTTAATTGCCAAAATGGGGGCCTACAGAAGTTCTAGGGCTAATTTTGGAGCGGTGTTGGGAGGATGATGGCTAGTATTTTAGACCACCCACCCTGGCCGTGAACTCCTACCTGTGCCAACGTGAAGATGGTCGATGTTTGGGCGCCCAACGAGCTGGAAGAAAATGGAATTTGGCTTGGGTTTTTTTTTCTTGATCCGGACGATATTGAATCTGGAGAAAAAGGCAAGATATTTCTACACTTTTCTACTGTTATTTTATTTAAAATTATTGTGAAATCAAACCACTTTTCCTTGCATTGATTTGTCAGTTGGATGTCATGATGGGAGATTTCTTTTACGCTTGTTTCTTCTTGTTTTAGCTTTTATCGTTGACAATATGTGGGTCAAAAGGATGCGTGTGCCCTCTCCTCTGAATGTTATATTACTCGAATGATAGAACTTCATCTGTTTGTTTATGTATTAATTCTTCTCTGCGATTGAGTTGCAAGTTATTATGTTGATCAAGCTAGTATTTTCGATATCATGGAAGTAAGTTTACAATAACTATGAAACCCCCTTCCTAGCACCCAAGTTGTCCTTGACGTTTTTTGTTAGCTCCTTCGCAAGTCCCTTTGATAACCTTTTGGCATCGAGAAAGAAAGGTTGTAGGATTGTGTGAGCAATGCGTGGGCTAGCCAGCTTAGAGTTTTGGTATTAAAACTGGTAGAATAAAAGGGTTCGTGTGCAACATGTTTTGTCGTCTCGCGTGTTTAGACTCTTATACTATCTTTCATCTTGTTTCTAGGCTTTTAAGGCCATCCTCAAGAAGTACCTTGACCATCCCTATCAACTTGAACCATTACTAGCTTTTCGAATCAACTAAGCTGGAGGGTTCATTGTGCGAATCCAGTACCTCGTTGACACTAGAATAGTTTGGTCTAATTCCCCCTCTCAGAATTATTGCTGATGGCGCTCTTCTATTTTTCCTAACTTGCATTATTTGCTCCCTTGTAATGTTAACGCTATTAATTAATATTGGTCGGTTTTTATGCACGTAATTACCGTAATAGTTTGTGATGGAAATTTCCTTAAATGTGATTAACCTTCAGGAAAAACTCATCTTTCATTTGATAGTCTTATGGATTCATAGCGGAAGGTTTTGTTTTGATAATGTCGCTTAGAAATTATGTTTGTATCTTTGTGTGACGATTGACGGTGTTACTAAGGGTTACCTTAAAATATGGTTGTTTTGGGAAATAGGTAATTTATTTTAAATTAACCAAACACTAGAATTGTTGTGGAGGTTTGCAAATCTTAGTGTTATAAAATTTGTTGATGGTATTATTGTATACTCTGTTTGATGGAACTCTCTTCTCTCTCGCATGTTTCTTTCTTGCTTTTTGTAAGACATTGCCCCTTTTTGAATGATTGGAAAATCTTGTAGTTAATGGTCAAAACTAATATACTTTGCTTTCTCCTCGAAACTTATGTTGTGTGTATACTTTAATTGATTTCCGGTTCAAACTCAATTATGCATGGCTTTTTGTGTTAATTTACTCAAACCCGTGTTTCCCCCTTCTTGGGCAAATCAAATCTTGTCCTTTTGGAAAAATATTATTTTAGCCTATGCGTTTGGTACCTTTGATAAATTTCTAGATGACTGGTATATGTATCAAATCTCAATCTTGTAATTATTGTTTAATTACTTACTTGATGGGGATTCTGTTTTTGCTAGATTGTTTGTTTTCTCCTTATAGGGCCAAGGGCCATTCTCATATGATTGTTACTTTCGTTGCATTTGCTCCTAACTGAAGTACAAGGTCTTCTCCTTCTTTGATTGACATGTTATAGACTTTATTATAGACTTTATTATAACCGTAAGTGTTTTGTGATTGGACTTCTATGTTGTCTTGTCAAAAAAAAAAAAATGCATTGTCCTTGATAGGTGTGAACGTTTCCGTGCTACCTTTATGGTCATCCTTGTATCAAGTTGTTCATAGTGTTAGTTGTATTCTTGGTGACGACATGTTGCATCATGTTATGTGTCAAGCAAGTCAAAAAAATTATCCTGTCTTTTCTTTTACCGTGTTGTTCGTGTGTGTGGATTTTTGGGTTGTTACAACATGGGTCCTAAAATTTTCCATTAAAATATTTTGGTAGATTCAAACCCGACTCACCATTTTACAAATTTAATCCTAAGAGGTCGCAAATATAAGTAGCAATGGATAAGGTATCCTAGCTAGGATCATTAAGTTTACTATAGTTTATTTATTTGATTTATTAACTGAATTTTATTCTTGTATATTTTAATATTATTATTATTTAATACTTGTGAGTGAAAAGGGTCATGGGATTCCATTTGGCCCAACCAAATGAATCCCATATGCACCCATTTCCATCCCAAAATTATAATCATAGATATTATTTATTATTAAAACCATAGGATTCTAATAATCTTTATTTTCCTACACTTCACTTATTTCCCGACCAAAATCCTAAAGTATGAGTGTTAATTTATGAACCTATAGTTAGATAAATTTGGGCCTTAAGATTTAAGTTTCCTAAAATAACCATAATATCATGCTAAGTTACCCTTTATTGTAACTTGTTTATATTTTGTTTTATTCTCCACCCCAACTTGATTCCATGGGAGAGGGAGATAACAAGGTTTAATGGAAGCAAATATTTGTTTTTTTTTTTTTGGAATAATCTTCACCTACGAGGGACAACCTACAGGGGATAACAAGGTTTAATGGGAAGCTTCATTCTTATTTTATTGTAAGGTTTTCCTTTTCGCATGGAGCGAATGCCAAAATATTGAGGGTGGATTGGTAGAGGATTGGGGCGGTTGTGTGTGAAGAGGGATAGTTCCCGCACCCGTGAAGAATTACCAAGGTCAGCCATGGTGGTGTCGTCTTTACCCATGCCACCCATGGTATTGGAAAAAGGGTTCGGGGGAGAGGTGGGTGGCCTAGATGCGGCCCCTCTACCCACACAATGTGTTTATTTAACCCACTATTATAATCTTGTTTTACATAACCAAAAAAAAATCCTTTATACACACACACACACACATGACTCCATATAGATATATTTTTTTTGGGTGTTATGTTGTAAATGGACAAAAATGCAAGTTTACAACATAACACCCAAAATGCATATATCTATATGGAATCGTGTGTGTGTGTGTGTATGTATGTACATACATAACACCATAACACCATAAAACGTAGGTTTACAACATAACACCCAAAACACATATATCTATATGGAATCATGTGTGTGTATGTATGTATGTATGTATGCATGTACGTACGCACGTACGTACATAACACCATAACACCATAAAACGTGAGTTTACAACATAACACCCAAAACACATATATCTATATGGAATCATGTGTGTGTGTATGTATGAATGTATGTATGTATGTATTACATACATACGTACGTACGTACATATACATATCCATATACTTCTAATGGACTTGTCTTTTACATTTTCTCCAAGGTTCAAAAGGAAGAAACATTCTTAAGCAAGACTATAAGATAATGAAGACCAAACAAATTAAGTCTCCAATACAATACAAAGGATAAAAACTCCAAAACCATTAGTTTACAATCTTACGTAAATATACATAGAGGTAATACTCAAATTTAATGGATCAACAATATGATTTTCCTAAGGGGTGAGAAGGTAGCTTAATATTACACCTTATGTATTCATATATTTTTTATAAAAAATCCACATGATCAAAAATGTCTAAATAATGTAATATTCTTACTTGAATTATTATGCAAGATATTATTGTAGACAAGAGAAAGAATGGTGCACTTACATAATTTTAAAAATTATATTTTTTTCTAAAATATTACCAAACAAAAATTGCCTTATATCATTTTCATATTTTATATTAAACCATATGACAATGCAACTAATAAATTTCTTTCTCTATTTTCCAAAAGTCACAATATGGGAAATTTCAATAGACAAAGAAATGAAAGTATGAATGAAGTTGTTTCCTTATATTATGCTTACAAGAATTTTACTTCAATAAACCAAGAATAATAATTTTAGTACACTTCTAATGAACTCATCTTTTACATTTTCTCAAAGGTTAGAAATGAAGAAACATTCTTAAGCAAGACTATAAGATAATGAAGAGAAAACAACTTAAGTCTCCAATACTTTATAGAAAGGAGAAACAACTCCAAAACCCATAGTTTACAATCTTACAACCTTCCTCTCAAGTGAGAGAGTTACATAACCATAATATCCACTTATCAATATAAATCAACTATAAAATGCAAGTATAATAAGCATCTCAAATAAGGGAAAAACATGCCAAATATTTTGGGTAACTTTTCGACTGGAAAACCCTCCAAATGGTGTCCATATGTATCTCAAATATTCTCATTCATCATGATCTAAAAACTACCAAATGAAGGCCTGATATGCCTCCCAACCTACAGGAATCATCACATGTCTTCTTCCCAAAGGAAGAGCATTCTAGCCTCCCCCAAGCCCATAGGAAAGAGGTGTAGCATGCTATAAAATATTACAAGGGAAAATAAAATTTTCATATTATTTAAACAATGATAGCCAAGAGAAAAAAAAAATGAAACTTAATTAAAATCCAAGCCATCAAAACACCAAGATAAAATTGTAAAGGAAATATGGGAGAAGGGTCACATAGTGCCAAGTATATGATAACAATATTTCCCAAGTATCCTCCAAGAGTATCTCCAAAATCATCAACATCTCCTAAATCCTTATACCTCTTTTCTAAGGATTTTCAATCCTGCAAGCTTCCTTGAAAAGGATAGGAGGGGATTCCCAAACCAAATGGGAATCCCTCCTATTTCCACCAAGGAAGGGAGTGATAATAAAAACACTCATGGATTCCCCAAGAATCCATGAAGATGAGAAACCCCTCCCATTCCCAAATTCCCACTCCAAATCCACATCCAAATGGAGTGGAGGAGAAAATAAAACCAAAATAAAATTTTCAACACAAAAAAAGAACTCAAACACACAAGAATCCCACAAATCAACCCAAAATCAAACCATATCAAATCATACATCCACACACATACAACCAAGTTATCCAAATCAAAATACAAAGAGGTGTGATACCTACCTCACACTCCAAGCTCAAATCCACAAGCTCCTAGATCTTTGTCTCCTCAAGCTCCCAAAGCTCCCCACCAAATTTCTCCACCAAAAATCCCCCAAACATAAAAATTCAAACAAGAAATATGAAAACTCTCCTTCCCACAAACCCTTGGGCAGGTGACTGTCTCACCCTTCCAACTCAGAAAATCCTCCATATCACCCAAGTCACTTTCCATGCCTCCCAAAACAATAAATGCAAGATGGGAAAAATCTCCACTTATCCCCCAAATCCCACACAAAATCCCAAATCTAACCATATGAGACAAGTAAAATAGATTTAGATGGTTACTTGTGAGAGGGTGGAGTGAGGAAGAGGCTTTTTGGGTTAACAAAAACTTCCCCACCCATAGGTTAGGTCATATGGACCATTTTTAAGGTAAATGAGACCTTTACCTTTTAATACAAGCCTTCAAAAATTCCCTTAAAGGTTAAATTCTGGATTTGGGGTTGAATGAGAGATTCAAGGTGAGGAATGGTCCCCACAAACTTGCTTAGCAACTCCCAACACATCCCTAAACAAGTTTAAGACACTAAAACACCCCATAACACAAAACATCCCAAATGACCTCATTAGCACAAGGAAAACCAAATTAGGTGAGCAATGAAGTAAATTAAGTTTTACCATGGTGCTCAAAGTTAGGAAATATGAAAAAAATAAATAAATAAATAAATCACATTCAAGCATCAACTAAATTCCCAAATTACAACAATGGCCAAAATTAAACAAGGTGAGATAAAAGGTTTAGTATGATGGCTTAAGGATTGTTTGTATTTCTACCACTAAGTCCCACATTCTCTAAGTGGTATTACCTACAAATCCTGCACACTCAAGGAAAACCTCGAATATGCTCGACATGATAAAATATTCATATAAATCATAATGAAATAATATTATACAATATCATCTAAATAAAATGCCACCAAATCTATTCTACCAATGATACATATAAGCATGATTCAATATCCACAATATATACCTAAAATCATGATCATCAGTGTTGGAAAATCATTTTATTCATGGGATCATTTCTATATGAGGAATGAAGGAAATTCTAAAATTTATAATTGACTATGCCTAGATCTCAGAGAAATGACAATTTTATCGATAAGACCTTCACAATTGTAGCGGATATCTTATTGCAAATAATCCCAATGGCTTCAGGGGAAAAAGAGGCATTCACCTATTACAGAGATGGTGTGATTTGATACTTTTTTTTTATTTCTGTCTTTATCGTTTCAGGGAATGGCGGAATATAGAAATATAATCCATAAAATATAAAACATCATAATATCATCATCTCTAATCATAATGAAATAACCAATGTCATGAACAACATATAATGTCACAAAATTATCTGTCAAATAAGATGCCATAGACCATAGGGTAATAATCGTAGAAAATGCAAATCAAAATCTACAAAAAAACAAATATCAAATGTCTAATATGCAATAATCAAACTACTTAGGTAAGTCAACAATCCTTAGAAAAAGATATAAATCTAGTGGGCCTACTTCCCCTCCCCTAGAATTAGACTTCCTCCCGAAAGTTATTGGAAGAAGTATGGATATCTAACCCACAATGGAGTTTCATCCTCCCAAGTAGTTGTTGTCTCATCATATCGGTCCTAGTGGACTATAACTTGGTCCAGATCTCACCCTTGAAATTCCAAACTCTTGTGCTCTAGGATATGCATGGCATCCAATATCCACTATCCTTCATCCTCCACCTGTAATACCAACCAATTAAATACATGATAAATATCAGGTACATACTTACGCAAAATTGAAACATGAAATACATAGTGGATCCGGGCTAGGCGTGGCGAAAGGCTATATGGTAGGTAGCAAGACCAATGATCTCCAAGATCTTGAATGGCCCAAAAAGTGAGGTGAAATCTTAAAACCCTTTCCATAATGGATTGGTCTCTTATGCGGCCATTGTTAGGAAATAAGGGATAAAATATGTGGAACAATCCCTCACGTAATCGCAATAAGAGAAACTAATATGCATAAAATATTATAGATTTCAAATAAAAGTGTAGAATAAAAAAACAAAACACAAAGATACAATATTTAAGGTGGTTCACCCAATTTGGGCTATGTCCAACAAGAATCACTTGCTCGATTTTATTACAAGCCACCGCTCTCTCTATACAATACCCAGATCTATTTGGAGTCATGTGCTCAACAAACTCTATAGAATTCACACGTGAATCTGCACACATCTGCAATGTTACATCATACCTACTATATGCACAAAACCACATAAGAAGACAACTACTTAAGCAGTTTTAAAAAGCTGTGGGTATCAAAACCATGGGCCAAAACCATCCCATGATGCAACCTAGAATTTACTAGATAACACCCTAGTCGCATTGGCACATCACTCAGCCTAGACTGAGCGCTCACCCAAAGTGTGCAAAGGTACCAGTCCCTCTTTAGGGTTGCTATAGCAGGATGTTAGCATGATGAAGGAAGAAACATATAGATCCATAACTAATCCATCATTCTACAATGCATGCTACATTCAAATCTAGGAAAGAACAAGCTTAAAAATAATCATGATTGAATCAAGAACATGCACTACTCAATTACACATAGGAATGACACTTAGATTCAGCCAATATCTTCCATCTATTAATAAACATAGAATCTCCTTACAATAATGGCAATCTATACCGATGCGCGCATGGATCTGATACAGTAATCCAGTCATATGCACATATCTCTTTATGCTTACCTCTTACACTCTACATATACCTATATATCATCTCATATCTCTATATATTCTACTATTTGATTCACATCATATATATATAGGGTGGGGACTTTCCTTCACCACTTATCTATTCCAAAATATGCGCACGCTACTAATAGCCATGCACCGTTTACAGGCATAGCCACACATGCAAGTGTGTTATCTATAGACCTCTTATAGTTAATTGAAGTGACAATCCTATTCTTAGCTTATCTCCATGCAAAATGATTCAATCTGATCCTCTAAAGATAGACAATGTGTGGTGCGCACGTCTCTGCCTCGTTTATGTGCTCTAGCACGCCATCTTCTAAAAATAGGTCTTCATGCTCAAAATCGGCTAAGTCCCAAAAGCTGAACTTTCCCTCCATGCGTAGATTCTTCTTGTCCCTTCGTGCCCTTGATCCTGGCCTTCTCTCCCGCGTGGAATTCTTGTGTGATCTCTAACAAGTATTCTCTGATCAACATTACCCCACACTAATCTCATTGTCGTCCCGACAATGGTTATCTCCAAAACTGAAGTAAAGAATGTTGAATGGAAAGAATAAGAAAGAATGTAGATGAATAAAGAAGTTTTATGAGGCAACCTCCTTTGTATCAGTTTGAAGGATCAACTCGGATACTCCTCCTTTATTTTGCCTCCAAGGCTTGCCACTCAGTGAATACTTTTTTCTGCCTTTGCTCTAGTATGTCCACAATAATAGACTCCAGTTCATCTTGGGTAACTTCACCTTTTCATTATGTAATACCAACATAATGTTGGACATTGTAGTATGTTTTCCTTCTAGTGCATCCATCTTTTGTGCAATGAGTTTCCCAAGCTCATCTAATCTTTCCTTGTGTGGCTCTTGTGCTTTGCTATTAGGGCCTCGCACTTTTCTTTACAAGTGTTAACCGTTATGCGTGGCCCAAAGGTATCATCCTTCATAGCCTTCTGGACTGCATTATCTTCTTCCAGAGTCTTTACCTTGATCAGCACCTCTAGAGCTGTGCATATATTTAAGGCATGATCCGCCTTTTTCAATTCTTCTTGGAGTGCTTGTAGTAGGCCTTCGTATGATGCAATCTTTCTGACTACTGCAGCCTTAGCCCTTTCCACCTCTTCTTCAGGATTCTTTGGTTTTGGCATTCTGATTGTGTCCTCTTCCAATACCAAGTCCACCAAAGCTCTAACATAATGCATTACTAAGGGGAATTGTTCTGGTACCTTAGATTTCAGATGCGGGCACGCTTTCATCACATGATCTCCAATGGCCTCTGCCATGCCAATTAATGCACTATTCTTTTTCTACTCCAATTCCTTCTCTTGGGTCAGGCACGCTATCACTACATCCTTTGTCTTCAACTCCTCATGCAATGCTCTAATTTTTATGGCCTTGTCCATGTTTCTTCTTGCAACCTCAGTAGAAACCTTTACCAGTACATTGCTAACCTGTTCATCTAACATAACAATAGGTTTAACTATTATGTGCCTGGCTTGAGGTGTCTTCTTCATTCATCTTGACATGCATGACTCCTCGCATACATCAAAATCAGGCTCATCCATGTGGGTGTGCATTGACCATGAGAGTTTCTTTCTAGTGCGAATGGTCGCCATATCCCCATCCATTAATCCTAACTAAATAAATCCTTTTATTCTATAGTGCTTTGGAAACGAGCGTGGATGATTTTTCTAGTGTCCTCTGATAGCCCATGAGTGGTGTAATGTGTTCCCCACTCATCCTCTTTGATCTAGGACCCTTGGGAATTATAGCTTCAAGGTTAGGAGTTTGTCCCGTTACACCTTGAGCAGTCACATGCATGCGTGGATCCAGAGGTTTCCTTCTCTTTCTTCTTTGTCCTTCATCTCTTCATCTTTTTGCTCTTCCTCATTCTGTGGCTCATCTTCTTGCTCGAGTGGGGTAGGAGATGCACACGTGCTCTCCCCTGATTCCTCTACTTCTTCATCCAACTTTAACTTTCTTCACCTCTTCAGCTCTCTGTAGTCTCCTTGTGTGGAGAGAAACAAGGTGATTTCCTTACCATGTGTGGGGTTCCACCTTGAGTCCTTGTGCATCTAAATACTTTCTTAAATTTGTGCTCCCCCTGCTCAACCTCCGTATCTTCCTCTTTGTCATGTCCCTGAGGTGGAGTGGTCATGTCTATGTGACTTTTCACTATCATATGGTTGGCGCTCAAGCCTCCACTATCTTCACGCTCCTCTTATTCATCTTATACTTCAATTGGTTTCTATGGGCCTTTACACCGGTATGTTTTCCATTGTGTGCTTACCCTTCGATGGCCCTGGGAGCGTGAATTCATTCTCCACATACTTATTGTTCTCCATCTTGGGCTTCAACTAAAGATACACTAATGCTACCCCTATATCTTCTACAGCCAGACTTATTGGCTTAATATTCAACACCTCCGAAATGAGCTTCTCTGACATAGGCACTTCTTCCTGGATACACATACTTCTTCCTCAATGTGTGGTAGTCATAGTCTACCTTATCTACATTGAATACCAGTCAGTGCATGTATGTGAATCTGTGAATAGATGCTTGGAAATACCTTGCAATGAATGCGTAAGGAAATTTACACCAAGGGCTCCAGAATCCATCTCTCATTGGGAAGCGTGTAATGCAGAAATGTTGATATATAGAAAACTAGACTTGTTTCCCCACTACTGATGGTAGGTCCTTCGAGATGCACCACTCTTCTCCAAATGCCGCGTGGATCTGTCATACCATTTCTCCACTTTTTCTTGACATCATCTATCATGGACCCTTTACATAGGTACTTGTTGAACCTTTTAGCTGGAGACTTATTCTCCATGGAGTATTCCCATACCTTTTCCTTCATCCTATGTGGTACTCCAATTTCCATGAACACCAGTGATAATAGAATAGCCCCAAATCTGATCTTCCTCTCCGTGCATGCTTCCTCGACTATCTTTTCTCGCATATAGCCTCGTAATATTATAGACTACTCCTTCTGACATCTTACGTGCAACATGTAACCACATAGTATTTACCTGTGACCACCGCTCCTAATAGTTCAACTTTGTAATAAGGTGTGTTCATTGTTTGCACAATCATAGAATTCTTCAACTTGTCTATATCCATACCGCACGGACCCTTCAGGTACCACAACTCTTGTCTAGTCTTTAAGATCATGGCTTTATCTGTGAGATCATTCTTTATATCCTCTCATGTGGCCTTCAAACCTATCACCAATGAGATAAGCACGGATGAGATTCTAACTCTATGTCCCGCAAAGTAGAATAAGTCCTCATGTACTATGCTCATAAGCCACTTGTACAAGGGCTCATACTTCTTGAAATATAGAAGCTCATATAATTGGTAGACCCCACCCTCTTCAAAATATTCTCTCCCGCATCATCATAAATCAGCATTTCATCTTCCGTACATTTGTTCGTCCTCGTAGTGAGCAAGGAATCGAGATCCTTCTTGTTCTTTGAGGTCCTATGATTGT
Source organism: Taxus wallichiana var. yunnanensis (assembly GCA_018340775.1). Classification (NCBI taxonomy): domain Eukaryota; kingdom Viridiplantae; phylum Streptophyta; class Pinopsida; order Cupressales; family Taxaceae; genus Taxus; species Taxus wallichiana. The sequence continues at coordinate 622,737,648 of CM031234.1, read as the reverse complement.
ATTCACTTACTTTTCTCTTTTTGATGTGTGAATCCCATTCCTGGCTGACGATGACTCCTTCTAGATATTACATTTCTGAAAAATTACTTTCGGGTGCCATCTCTTCCTCCTCGATGACCACCTTCTTCTTTCCTTTTGCTCTTGTTGTAGCTGCCTTCTTGGGTGTCATTTTTACCTTGCAATCATCTCCTCTTTAACTCTGTAATTTTTGAATCAAACCCTAGCTTGATTCAATCATGCCCTAGGTGGAAACTTGTTCCCTAACTCATCTATGTTTCCTTGCTTCACTCAAACCCTTCACCACTAGGGATGCAAGCTTCTTTTTCACAAATATTTTTTTGTCACGCTTGGTTTCACACCCTTTGAACCTTAACCCGATCACTCGGCTCTTTGCACTTAGCTCTTTCCTCAAATACTCTTAGTCACAATGGTAAAAATGAATTCGCATCCCATCCTTATATAGTTTTTCAAATTTTGATGCATTTATTGCTCCTTCACCTACCAAATATCCTCTCATTCATTGACCAAATTCATTCGTTCCGCATGGTACATCTTCATGCCCCAGCTATAACCTTCTAGCACACCTTCCTACCCTTTGGTCACAGACTTCTCTTCAAAGGCGCGCCCTTACACCCGAGTACCTCATCATTGTGCCTTCTCCTAGTAGTTATCATGGCCTTTGCTTACCTCGCGTTATACTGTTCCTTCATTCATCTCCATCCTTGGTCACTTTTGAGGAGCAATGTCTTTACTTTGGAAAACACCCATAGTAGCTTATTCTTTTCATCTTTCAATTCCCACAATCTTGTACTGGATATCAACAACCACCCCACACTAAAAGGATGTGTAGTCCTCTACGCATAAACATTCTTCACATAGTAATTAGCTTCATGCATACAAGCACACTTATTACATAAGAACAACAACTAATTTGACAAATCATAATGACAATGAAGGAAATACATAATTGAAAACCTAATCTAAATGGAAATACTACCTTATTACAAAAACACCAAGAAGACTTATTTATAGTAGGGCTTCAGCCTACTCCGTGAAGTAACCGGGTATCCATGTTCCATCTAGTGCTTCTAACTAGCAAGTGCCCTGATTCAAGTATGTAAGTGATGACATACGGCCCCAACCAATGTACTTTGAGTTTTCCTGGATGGCACAAGAACTTAGAGTCATAAAGAAGTACCATTTGTCCAATCTCAAACTTCTTATCCCTTATGTTTCTATCATGCCATGCTTTCTTCCTGGCCTTTTCTTTCTTCTGACTCCATCGTGTTATGGCTCGTCACTCATCCAATTGAATCATCTTCTCAATACACTCTTCTAAATCCTGCTCATTAGCTAGACCTCTAGTGCACGCAATGCGTAAAGAAGGTAACATAAATTCTATAGGAGAATGGCTTTCAGTGCCAAACACCAACTGAAATGGTGTGGATTTGTTCAGTCTCTTGTAAGTTGTTCTATATGCCCAAAGAACAACTGACACTTTATCATCCCAATCCTTTCTTCCAACATCACAAATTTTTGTCAATGTCTGGCCCAAAATCTTGTTGAAAGCCTTAGCAGTTCCATTTTCCTGAGGATGATAGGGTGTAGTCTTATGGTGTGCAACCATAAACTCATCTAATAGGATCCTGATTGTTTCATTCAAAAAGTGTGTACCCCTATCACTTTTCAAACTTAAAGGACATCCATATCTTGTAAGAATATTCTCCCATAGAAACCTAGCTATTGTAGCCATTGTACAGTCCTTCGTAGGTGCTTTTTTCCCACCTTGTGAGATAATCTATACAAGTAATGATATAGCACGATCCATTCCTACGTGCACCGTGGTGAAATAGGTCCTAAAAATTCAATGGCCCATTTCTCAAATGGTTCAAAGACTAGTAATTGGTCTCAAAGGTTCTCATCTCTTTTTCATGGTTTTCCTAGACGCTAAAAATGGTCACATGCTTTATAATATTCTTTACAATCTTTATACAGTGTCTCCCACCATAATCCAGCGAGTAGGATATTTCTCAGCGCTAGATCACCTTCATAGTGGCCCCCTGTAATACCACCATGGGCTTCTTCCATAATATCCTTGCACTCATGCTCTAATACACAACGGCATAATACTTCATCTCTGCCTAACTTATAGAGGTCACCACTAATTAACATAAATGGTGCCACACGTATAGCAAGTTGTTTCTTTTCTAATGCCTTCATTCCTTCTAGTGCCACACTAGTCCGTAGAAAGATAACAATGTCTTCTAATCTAATGGTGCACATTATAACCTATATAATTGTGCATCTGGCATGGTTTCTTCAATTTTATGTGCTTCTTCTCCTGAGTTAATTCTAGACAAGTGGTTTGGTCTAGAGTTACTTTTCCCTAGCTTCACCATAACTATGAAGTCAAACTCTTGAAATAGGAGTACCCATCTACATATGCGCCCTTGCAAGACTAGTTTTTCACCAAATACTTCAATTCCATGTGATCTTTATAAAACACAAATGGTATTGCTAACAAGTACTTGTCGAAACTTGTGCAATGCATAGATCATTGACAAAGCTTTGCACTGTGTAGTTGTATAATTCTTTTCAGTAGGAATCAATTTCCTACTAGCAAAACAAATTGGATGATCCACAATACCTTCACCAGGTTGAGTTAACATAGCGTCAATGGCCATGCCGAGGCATCCACGTGTACATGAAATGTTTTATCCCATGAGGGAAAGTGTAGAATGGGAACGATAGCAAGTTTCTCCTTTAATATCTCAAACGTGCACTGCTGTGGTTCTCCCCAATAAAATGTACCTTTCCCTTTTAGTAATTCTTCTAAGGGTGTAGCAAATTTGGCATACCCTTTGATGAACTTTCGATAATATCTTGTGTGACCCAAAAATCACACACCTCACTTTGATTGGTAGGTGCTTCCAAGCCTAGAATGACTGCAACCTTAGCTAGATCAACCAACAAACCTTCCTTGCAAATTATATGTCCTAACAATATTCCAAAAGGTGTAGAAAATATGCACTTCTTGATGTTCAAAGAGATACTCAATTGTCTACACCATTCAAACATTAAGTACAGATTGTCACAATGATCTTTCACAAGCCCATATATTGTCCAATCATCTAGATAAACCTGTAAGAAGTTGTGAATAAAATATTTGAATGCCTAAACAACTATCCGCGAGAATATAGTAGGCATTTTTCAATCCAAAAGGCATCACAATATAGGAAAAACTTCCCCATTCAAGTAGTAAAAGTTTTCTTTTCTTGATCCTCCTTAGCAATCCTAACCTAATGATACCCAAAACCCATATGTGAAGGAATATATTTTGCACCCTACAACTCCTAGTATTTCCTTAGTAAATGGTGTAGGGAAGGGATCTGCTACACATGCAAAGATCCACTCTCCCGTAGTCCACACATATTATAATTCTTCCATCCTTCGATATCGATCACCATTGACTAACCCATTCTCACTCATCAAGGGGCTTGATAATTCCAGACTTCAACATGATATCAATCTCTTCCTTGGCCTTTTCGCGCAAATTGGGATTCATTCTATGAGGTATCTTTCTAACTAGGTGTGCCACTATCCTTAAGCTTTATCTTCATTTCCCCAAGTGATCATGCACACCTTTACGTTCATGATACCCTCGAGGGAATAAGTCCTGATAATTCCTTAGTAACTCAATGATCTTTGCCACTTCTAATTCTAACCAATAGTCTCCAATTATGGCCTCCTTAGGCTCAAATTTCTCCGATCCTATATTTACCTTCTTTGTCTTCATGGGTTTGTGATAGGCATGTGTATCCTTATCTAGCTGCAATTTCCAAGACCTCGCGCACCCTTGTGAATGTTTAACATCCAAGTTCTCAACTTCCTCATCATCCAAGATGTACACCATCTTCCCTTTCTCTTTCTCAAGGAAAGCATGTTCAAGTAGTATGGAGTCCATTTCTTCTTCCTTTTCAAAACGCGCTCTGACTCTATCTCACCAAATAATTCCTTAATATTCTCTTCTACCTTTGCACTATCTCCCATAGTTAAGCGCTTGAAAAATTTTAATGCTTCTTCGACTATAGGTTTAGTAGAGAAGTAGTCAAAGGTCTGGAGAATTTCTACATCCAAATTATGCCAATTACCAGTCTCTCGATGTAGTTCTACGTATACATACTAGGTGTGTGTGCAACCTTGTAGAGTAGAGTATAATCTATGCACCCAGAGTGAAGGTGGTAATGCTTCATGTCTCAATATTTAGAGTCTCTCACACTGTTGAATGTGATGTTGAACAGGTTGATCACCATTATAAGTGCATATCTGCGTAGGTGCATTGCTCCTTAAAAACCTAGTAGATAGGGTGATTCCAATCTCCTCCCATTCTATAATATTATCTCTGTGGACTACCCACTAGCGCATCAAGTTATCCCGCGTAAGGAATACACTAACATATCTCTTCTCTTAATTTGATCTATGGGTAAGTGCACCAAGTTGGGGGACAATTAAGTGGACATCAAATCCTGAATTTTACATTAAAAACAACAAAACATCAAATTTAGTCTTCCGTGGACTTGAACCATGCTGAAAAGTAAAAACTATGTTATAAAAATGGTACCATTGCGTAGGGGAGACTATTAGATTTGTAGAAATACTGATTTTAAAGTGAATAGAAGAGGATAAATATCATTTTATAATTTTTTACTAATAGTAGGTCTTTAAGACACTTTTTCCCGTGAATGTTTATGTCTATGTTTAAGATCCGTAAAATTTGTTTCACTTATCGAATGTGATAAAAATTATACCATCCCAACCGTGGTGAAATTATATACATGTTAAAAAAATATTTGATTTCAATATTTTTTGAAGAAGTTATGGCAGCAAACGGAAAGTGCTCTTTTTTTATGTTTTCATACCACTTTCACGGAAAAATCATAATAAAAATAAAATATTACTCAAAAAATACAAAATAAAATCCATCCCAAGATAGATAGTGGAATATAAATTCTCACCAAAGGAAAATATATATATCAATTTTTTATGGTCATCCAAATTGTGGGCAAACAGACTATAATCTTATCGGCGTTTTTAAAAAAAAAAAAAAAAAACCAAGTCATTGAATTTTGAGTGTTTAATATAGCTAATCTTGTCCATTTTTACAAAAATTAGTGTTTTATAAACTAGATTCTGATGCTACAATTCATATTAATATAATTTTGTCTAATTTTGATTGTATGTATTGCTAATAATCCCTACAAGTTGATATTATGTTGTTATTTGCAACATGATGTCCACGGATGACCCTATATTTGTCCATCAACTTCCCGCACTTACCCCTATCCACCGTGCTTCCATGGCCTTCAAAATACAGAAAGATCTTCTGTCCCTATATACCAAGGTACCGCGCTACCTATCTTCCGAATGTAATGAAGTAAATTCTTACACGCATCTGTGCTTTTACCTCAGCCCTACTAGTTCATATGTACCATGAGCCCAATTGTCACAAGCAATACTCATAGTATCACTAATAGAATGAGAATCCTCCCACTGTAGGATTCCTTCCTTTAATGGCTCATTGACCTCTAGGTCCTGAATAGCACGTACATAGATTTTGTTTAATTCCTCCTCACTTAGAGGCTCAATATATGGTGTAGACTTCCCATTTGTCAAATGTATCACAACCCTTTCCTCCTTGTTCTCAAAGTTGATATACCCCTAATTTAATCTCAAGACAAAGATTATTTTCATAACACCAAGGGCGTCCAACCAAGGCTGGAAAACTTTCTTCTTATGCATGTGCTAATACCTCAAAATCCCTAGTGAACTTGTCCCCTTGTATGGTTATAGATACATCCTTAAAAACTCCTATGGGAGTGGCCTTAGTCCTATTTCCATAAACAACACATTAGATGATGGCTGTAATGGAGGCCTCCCCATTTGTACCCATGCATCTAATGTAAGCACATTTACTTCCACACCTGTATCAATCAATATGTTACTCAAAGACCTTCCCATCAACAACATCATTCAAAGCAATTTCCTTGTCATAGTCAATGTTATCAGGGGGAATATTTTCATGCAGGATCTTTCATCCGGTCTCAATACTTATGCGTGGAGTGTTCCCTTTTAACCAACTTCCTAATATTGGAATGATGTTCTCCTGGTGCAACATTTTGCACACTTCTCTCAGATCATCGATATCAGTTTAGACTGTCTCTGATGCTTTCTTCTACTCCTTTAAGTATTGTATCTCACCCTAGAGATTCCTTAGCACTTCCATGGTATCCTAATAAACTTCCTTCTGATGAGTAGGATCTAGTTACCTTGCATGTAAAACCTCCTCCTTGGTGATCATAGGCTTCTGGTGCAATGCCTCTCTTGCATGCGCCACTTTAGCTTGTGTAGTAATCTTCACTGTTAATGCCTCAAGTCCTGGTGCTATCTTGGGCATCCACTAATCTTCTACAATGCACTGGATTCTAACCATCCCGGCGCCTTTGTTTTCTTGCTTATGTTGCTTACTCATATGCTCATACAAGTCTGGGAACTCTTCATAGCTATGGTTCTTTCAGAAAGAACATGCAATATTATGAGGACATTCATGCCTATAGTGGTTAGGAGATCCACAAGTATAGCATGTTCCATGAGGGAACTCACATCTTCCTCCACCACAACCTCATCCTCCATATCCACCACAATATCCATGTCCTCTTCCACAACCTCCTTCAAAATAGCCCTCATTCCTGTCATAGCACATTTGATTATGATCTCGATCTTGGTGCTCATTCTTGTTCTTAGAGTTATCCGTTACACTTGTCTTCCATACTTTAATGTCTACAACATCATGAATCTGACCAATCAATTGATAATCCTCGTATCATATCAGGTTCGTGGACCTAAAAATCTTGCAAAAGCAGGATACATTCTTCCTTATCACATGCTATAACAAAGGATAGTGACTAGCATCATGATTCAAATGATAGATCTCATAGTCTAGTAGTAATGAGCATACTATTCTATGAGGAAAACTATCCTTGGTGTGACCTTCCACTTCACAATCTATACACCAAATCCCTAAGCGTGTTTCATGGGTTGAATTGGTTGATAGCTTCTCTAACTATTTTTCCATAGCTGCAATTTGTGCCTCTAAGAATGGACTAACGCCAATGTCAATTCTCCCAACTACCTCAGCATGCAAATCTGCTTTTGGTGCTTCACGTGGATCATTTTATGGCTTATGTGACTATGCTCTTCTGAATGGTGTAATCAATCCTCCAAAAAACCATTGTGCATGTTGGCTGGCATGAATATCATAAGACAACTTAGATAGAAGTGTCTTAAAGTGGGCATCATACTCACGTACACTCTCAGTAGTTCCTTGCTTGATATCCTTGAGTGCGCTTATACTCTTCTACTCAAATTCAGGGATATGGGACTCTTTCAAGAATGCATCCTTCAGAGATCTGCATAATCCATGCAAGTTTAATAAAGGTCAAACTTCCTATACCAGCTTGTGTACATGCCCCTATAATGTAGTAGCAAATTGACTTTCCTTGCGCTCAAAATATGTGATCCTTTTCATGTGCCACAATATTTCACACATATGTACATGCTTACAAGAAGCATCCTCTATGCCTCTATACTCGAGGAGATGAAGAGACATCTCCATATAGATATTATGTGGTTGATGTGGGCCGTGACCACCCTGATCTAAAACCTCTTGTGTTTCCCCGATCTCCGTAACCACCGCATCCACCGGAACTAGAACCACCTATTTCTCATGATCCTCCACTTATAGCTGAATAGGACTGTAGATGTACTACCCTATTCTCCGAAGTGGTACTATATTAAACCCCTACAATTTGTGTTGTAGTTCCACTTCCAGAGGTGAATCTAACATTCAACGCACTTACATTCTATACAGATGATGAGCCTGAAAACATTCCTCTAAATAAAATTGAAGTCATCTGTCCCGCCATTGATGTACTTGTTTTCTCCAGCTTCTCTGCTTTCCCAAATCCACTTGCTGATTACTTATTATACTAGATACTGAAAAACCAAGCACAAGGGCTAGGTCACCATCCTGGATTAAGATGCATTCCCACGGCCTATATAGTCTCTAAAGGTGCACTTCTATGTGAAGCCAAGGGGGATCTTTCATGCTTTCCAAGATGGGGGAGTTCCTGATGCTCTAACTCCACGTCTTCTGTGTGAGCTTCAAATCCTTCACAAGCCATCTCTCTCCTCAATGCCATACTTTCTGCAATGGAACGTTGCTTCTCTTTCTCCCTCTCGCGTGCCTCATTATACTTAAGCCACCTTTCCTCTCTCTACCTTTCTCCGCTAGGTATGCCTTCTTTCACCAAACTTGTTCCTACCCTCGCGCGTGGTGAGGTTTAGTTAGCCATTAGTTTACTCTCTAGGTTCAAAGTTACCTTCAAGATCTTTATCGCTAGTGGAATACCTTGTAGATATGCTACTCTTGGATACCGTAAAAACTGGAATTTAGCTACCTCCAGGAAAGAGTACGTCAAAATTGGATATTCCCAAATATAACTATTTAGAACACTACAAACCGCGTATCCACGCGATCCCAAATCAAATCAACATCATAAAGGGCTTGAAATTCTTCCTGTGTCCAAACAAGTGTGTGATACCTCCAATTCCACTTAGATGCATAAGTAATTAGCCACTCGTATAATTCTATTGGAAAGATAGCAAAAAATATCTCATATAATTTGTCATACAAATTTTGTTCTACCCAAGAGTATGCATTAAACTCGCATCCAACAATGAACCGCCATGTATATTCTTCCTCCAGATCGTGTATTCACTCCTCAATACTTGCTAGAGTTAACTGGTACGTCTTCATCGCGAATGATCCTAAAAACAATCAAAAGAGGTCCCAACAACAGAACTAATGATGCAGCCTAGAATTTACTAGATAACACCCTAGTCGTGCTGGCACATCACTCAACCTATGACTGAGCGCTCACATTAAGCGTGCAAAGGTACCAGGTCCCTCTTTAGGGTTGTTGTAGCAGGATGTTAGCGTGATGAAGGAAGAAACATATAGATCCATAACTAATCCATCATTCTCTTATGCATGCTACATTCAAATCTAGGATAGAACAAGATTAAACAATAATCATGATTGAATCAAGAACATACACTACTCAATTACACACAGAATGACACTTAGATTCAGCCAATATCTTCCATCTATTAATAAACACAAAAGCTCCTTATAATAATGGCAATCTATACCAATGTGCGCATGGATCTGATACAGTAATCTAGTCATATGCACATATCTCTTTATGCTTACCTCTTACGCTCTGCATATACCTATATATCATCTCATCTCTCTATATATTCTACTATGTGATTCACATCATATATATATATATATATAGGGTGGGGACTTTCCCTTCACCGCTTATCTATTCCAAAAATAGGTTGCATGCTACTAATAGCCACGCACCATTTACAAGCATAGCCACACATGCAAGTGTGCTATCTATAGACCTCTTACAGTTAACTAAAGTGACAATCCTATTCTTAGCTCATCTCCATGCAAAATGCTTCGATCCGATCCTCTAAAGATAGACAATGTGTGGTGCACACGTCTCTACCTCATTTATGTGCTCTGCATGCCATCTTCTAAAAATAGGTCTTCATGCTCAAAATCGACTGAGTCTTGAAAGCTAAAGTTGCCCTCCGCACGCGGATTCTTCCTACCCCTTTGTGCCCCTAATCCTGGCCTTCTCTCCCACATGGACTTCTTGTGTGATCTCTAACAAGTATTCTTTGATCAACATCCCTTAAACCTATGGGTCAAAATCCCACCCATATGAGAAAAGCATGTTTCTCGGTATATTTGGCACATTTTTCAAGGCCAAAAATTTTTTTCTTAGGGGCTATGCCCCCGAATCCCCACTTGGGGCCCGGCCCAACCCGGCTCCAAACCCCAACAAGAAAACAGTGGAAAGTGTAAAGTTCTTAGTTTATAGTCTTCAACACTTTCACACATGAAAACATGCTCTACAACCTAATAGCCACACCCTCAAGAATACCTTGTCACCAACTCGTAAAGTGATGCCTAGTCATCTTAGTGTCTGCATAGGCCTTTTGGTGTGCTCATGCCTACTCAAGATGTTGTCTAATCAGAATTTCATACTACTCCATATCCTAAAGTAAAGTTAGCCCAAGTATAATGGTGTCGTCTAATCATTCCTAACTCAATGGTGTCCTGCAAGGTCGCCCATACAAGGCCTTGTAAGGAGCCATACCAATGGATTTGTGATAACTATTGTTATAGGAAAACTCAATGAGATAAAAATAATCCTCCCACTTCTTCTACTCTTGATCCATCACATACATTATTAACATTTCATCCAACACATGATTAACTCTTTATGTCCGGCCATTTGTCTTTGGGTGTTAAGATAAACTCAAATTGATCTGATTTCCCTTAGTGATCTTAAAATAATTCTAGAAATCTCAAGTATAAATAGTATCATGGTTATTAATTATAGTCTTCATAATTCTATGTAGCCTAACAATATCTTCAAGGAATACCCTATAAATGGGGACTTCATTGTAAGTAACTTTGGTTTGTGAAAATGATCAACCTTGGATAAATTTTCCACTACGACTATGATAGTCATGATGATATGATGACATGGGAAGACCAGTAATGAAATCCATAAATTTGACATCCCATTTCAAATCAAGAGTATAACGGGATACAAAAGTCTTATGGGATGATAATGTTTGGCATTGACCCTCTAGCACTCAAGGAAATGAGCTATAAATTTTACTATATCCCAAAGTAGTCCTCGACCAATATTACAGGATGAGTGGCATATAGGACTCAATGGGCCTATAAAATAATGAAACTACGAATATCTCCCTCCTTAGGCCATCTACCTCTAAAAACATAGAAGACCATCTACCTCTAAAAATATATCATGCACATGAACCCTCTAAAGAACCCTGAGACTCAAACATCTACTTTGTTTCCTCATAAAATCTATCCCTTAAAAGGTGCTAAAGTATCCTACCTCGAATATTTAACTATAGGGTCATAGTGGAAAATATATGTCATCGTTACTCGAGGCGTATGTGACAACATTCTCCTTTCCCTTGATATATTGAATATCCATGTCATAATTACACAATAAATCCATCCAACATTTTTATGGGCATTGAAATTTGGCTATGAAAAGATGTGTTGTAAGCTCTGATGATCGTTCCTCAAGAAAAATGGCCTACCCACAATAAAATCCCTCTAATGAACTACATCATGAACCATTTTTGCAAGCTCAAGGTCATGGCTAGGGTAATTAATCTCATTGTCTTTGAGCTTACGCAAATCAAATGCAATGAAACATTGATCTTGCATGAATAATACTCCTAGTCCCTCCAAGGAAGCGTCAATATTATTTGTGAGAAAAATTTCAATATGGAAAATTAGGTGTCTCTACTAATATTCGTGGGGCTCCACCCTTTGTATTAAATGGTGAAACTTCCATTACTGAATGTAAACTAATCTATCCCCATATAAATGTTTTGGGTTCGCCAAATAGATCGAGGATCACACAGGGACACTCCACTGAACCTATGGCAAAGTGCTTATATAGGGTACAAGGGAGGAAATTACAACAATGAGGGGTGAAGGATAGAAGTTAGGAGAGGAAGGTTATTTCTCAAAGTAGGAAAACTACAGAGTTCACACCTAATAATTAGAATAGTTCAACATTCAATATAGAAGAAAGTTACAATGAAGTTAGTGGGACCAATGAGTTAAGACACAAGGTTCTTAGATTCATCTATGGAGGATGCAAAATTCCTCTCTAACAACCTCGTGTGTTTGCAAAGTGTATAAAAGAGACAAGTATAAGAATATATAATAACAAGGTAATGGAATAAATGTATCTTTTATTCCTTGTTAATTGATGATGTAAAGCCCAACAAAAATAATTCACAATTTCTACAACATATATGCTATCCCAACCTAGCATTTTCAGGATCCTTTGAAATGGAGAATCCATTTCAATTTATAGCAATGTTAATTGACCTCTCATATTCCCTCCAGATAAATATTCCCATTCCTATTCCACTTGTGACTTTTTACTTTCCATTAGACAATATAAGTTAAGTATTTCTCTTATAATTTCAAGAAAATAATTTTACAATTTTGAAAATATGTCACTTAAGTGAATAGGAAAAAATACAATGATTACGCCCAATGAAGAATTAGAAAGGGAAGAGAAGGAAGAGGGATAAAGAGAGGATGAGGGAGGAGATGAAGAAAATCTACTCCTCAAGTGATATAATAGAATGCCTCAATGCAGCCATGAACTCTGAATGAAGAACTTTAGCTCTCCATACTTTGAAAGAAGACTCTTCCTAAATGGTGAACACTTACACCTTGAAATATTTTGCACCATGAGAAACCTCCTATTGAATGATCAAAAATTGCATCACATTAGGTAAATTGAGTGAATAAGTTGGAAGCACTTGATCACTAGATCACTTTATACAATAAATGATGTCCTCACAATACTTTGAACAAACACGAATAGAGGCTACTCCTTTTTTACCGATCATGCATATGAATGAATACTTGAGATAATTTGCTTGCACAATGCAACCGTGATGATTTGGGCTGGATTATCATCTGCTCATATGGTTTGGGTTTCTATATCATAGTTATGAGATCATTCTAACACCAATTATGCACTTTATACTAACACTAGATGGCCTCATGTTGCATTCAAATTTCTCATGAAAACCTCATCCTCCACCGGCTCTCTGGGTCCACCAAGCATGTGATATTTAATATATTCAAGGTCCATGTGGGTGAAAACACTATCCCCACACACCGAGTACCAAAATGAGAGATTTGAGACTGGTTTGAGGCATGTAAACTTGAATTTCATTTCTTCAATGAAAACCCCTCTCGCACTGGAATGAGATATTACTATATTTATTAAATTTCCTTTTTCATTATTTTCACTATCGATCAACTTGTTTGTTCCCTATAAACACTACCTTGTAAAAAAATTCAAGCACCCATGTTGCATGTAATGGGATGTAGTAAGGATGCATGCATAGCTAAAGACAAAGTGAATATGCATGTCTATACGATAAATATAATGACGTACTAGATATTCGGCTATCATAGTAAGCAAAGTGTACATTTAACAAATATAAGAAATAAAGAGTAGGTATAACCAAGATGTGAAACATGTTATATGTATGAGTAATATGGAATGGAATGCAAAGCGAATGTGATAGGGTCATTTTCCCCCTAGGAAGATGTGTATGAGTATATATGATATGAGGTTCATTTATAAAATACTCCTCGATGATCAAGAATGAACCATAGAACAAGAGTGCGTCATAGGAAATGGTTTGAATTGTGAACTAGAAATATATGATAAATGAAGCATAAAGTGTGAAGAGTGAATGTCATGAGGTTCCTTTCATATTTCTACCCTCAATAATCGAGTTTGAACCATGGAATTAGAGTACATCATAGGGTAGTGAGTGCGGTGTATAAAAGTAGATGCCGAAAGATATATCATGAATGTATAGAACACAAAGTGTGTATTATTTGTGATAGTAGATTCTAGAAGGAGAAGTCATGAATGCACATGGTGTGAAGTGTGTATGATATGAGGTCCATGAATGTAGTAGACCCTCAATAGTCAAGTTTTAACCTTAGCACAAGAGTGTTTCATAGGGTGGTGATGATACAAAGTGTATCAATATGTGTAATATTAACTAGAATGGTGAAGTATGAAGTATGTAGCGTAATGATGGAAATGATAAACAAATAATTATGTGAAGAGGAGGGGAGAAGTAAGCATGATGCCTACCTAGTGTATGATGTGCATAATAATCAATTAACATCATCTAAGAGATCATCATTATCATGGTCAAAGCTAAACAAAAAGGCATCGAGACTTGGTAAGCAATAATATAGAGTTAATCATGTAAAGATCCATCGCAACATAGATTTTACATACTATTTGTGTCTTCTTCATTAATGAAAGGTTTTAATGGACAATCGTGTGCATATCGAAAAGTAAGATTTTATTAATAGATGAATAATGAATCATTGCAAATAGAAATATGGTCAAGGGCATGGAAAATGTGATATCGGTATGATCGGGATCTAAAGTGCCACCGATGTAATCAAGCCAATACTTCCCAAGTGTAAGTGAAGAAGTGAGAGAAATGTATGCAACAAAGATTGATATATTTAAGACTTAGAGACCATAGTCGTAGTGATACAAACATATCCATGATAGAGGTGAGGAGAATGAGGTAGAGGAAGAATTTCATCTAGTGTGAATATGATCCAATCCAATCCGTCATGCTTGCAAATAGTATCAAAAGTAGTGGGATGAAATGGAATGTGGTGCCAATTAGAATGATTTAGGAAAATAGTGGATGTAAAAGAAGGTATTGTTGAAGCAGATTGAAATGAGGTGGTGATATGACATCCAATACATGGACAAACCCCAAAAAGAACCATATCATTAGTGGAAGGGGTGGATTATTGAACTAATATTCACTAAGGCCAAGATAAACAAAAAGGTCATTGAAATATGAATCATCTATCTCTAAATAAGTAGAGTTAAGATTGTGCAACTTATCATCGATGAAGTTCCACGTGATCAACTTCGTCATAAGAATCATTAGTGTTGGCATTGTTATGTTGGATAACATCATCAAGGATATTAGGAGTAGCGAACTAGATGTAGGAGTGAGAATAGTAGTAACATGGTATATGTGGAAAAACCTAAATGGATCTAGATCAACAAAAATGGTGTGTTCATAACCATCATGTAAGAATTTAATGCATCGATGCAATGTAGAAGGGACAATGTGCAATGCATGAATCCATGGTCTACCCAACGAAGAGATTAAACTGAAATGATGCATCAATAACGAATAACATTGTAGGAATGATCCTACAACCAACTTGTTTAGGTAAAGTAATAGTACCAAGACATGTGCAATTTGTGGAATCATAGCCATGAATGAGAATTAAATTTTTTGTAATTTTATTATCAGTAATACCAATTTTCTCGAGAAGGGAGCGAGCACATATATTTATATCACATCCATTTTCAATAAGTACACACTTGATACAAGTAGTACTAATGGTGGCGTGATAAGCAGAGAGTGCACATGGGTTATCAATAGAAAATGGTGGGATATACTCATCATTAAATGATATAGCATGTGGTAAATTTTTGAGGGACTAAATTAGATGTTAGAAGGCCACCGGAGAATTATTTCTTTCAATGTGAATGGAGCAAAGGGCAGCCTCTAATGTTCTATAACAAAAGATGGTGTACTACATAATAAATCATAAATATAGTTTTTTTCTTGTTTATTCTTAAGATTCTAGATATGATATCATAACCCTTAGAAGTAGTGGTAGGAGTTATAGAATTGATAGGTGGTGGGATAGGAATGGGTTAATCCGTAGGAGGACAGTGTGGAAAGTGGTGACTATATTGATAGTGGCATCAACCATGGGGGTAATGAAGCAAGGAGGATGTTGAGTATGAACATGCATAAAATCAACAACAAATAGTAACCATGCTAGAAACTTTAGGTGGGTTAAAAGAAGGATAAAAATAATGATCCATGAATTTATAAGATGAATAAAAATTTTGATACATGCTCAAAAGGTAGGGTTTAAATGGACAGGGTTCATAAAATAGATTTTTAAAATGTAGAATTTTTAAAACCCTAATTACAAAGTAATGTAGGATAATGAAATTTTAACGACATAATTTGACACAAGAAAATAAGCTAATAAATTTGAAGCCCTAAGTTCAAGAGAGAGATAAAATACTTAGCTGATTTTTCTTAATGTCGAGACTGCTTTGATTTGGAGAACTAATGAAATATAAGGGAATATTTTCGCAACCGATCACAAAAATTTTGGAATTTTCGAACAAGCTGGACTAGGTCGGGGGTACCTAGGCACTAGATTTTTCTTCTAGGCACCCATGATGACTGCGAAAGTGGACGAGATATGAATTTTACTATGTTACTGAGGTTATTACATGTATGTCATTGGTTGATCTCTAAATTCACTTGTAATCTGTAAAGAGAAAATGACCTGTAAAACCCTCAAACTACATCAAATCTCAAAAATAAAAGATGTAAAATGAGGAGTTGGGTGACCTAGCTAGCATCACCCAACTCGAGTGAGATTACAACCAAGCTTTACACTACATTTCTGACTCCATGTAGTTATTGTTTGTGTGTGTGCAAGAATTGTGACCTAGGAATCCCTTGCGCGAGTGCATGTGATAACATGTGATATCTAGATGTACCAATGTAAGAAGATGTGTGGATGGAAAAATGAACTCCCCTTCCGATGTGTTTATGAAGAAAATATAGTCCATTTTCCCTTGATTAAAATATATATGGATGCCTTGGTGATTTTAGAATTCCTTTGGATGCAACCTTAGGTGGTCATAATATATGCTTTGTTCTTGGTCCTTTATTTTGGTCACATAGCTTTATATTTATATGATTCCCTTGGTTGAATTTCACAATTAACAACTAGAAGACCAACCCATAAGAAAATAAAATGTGCAAAAGATAAAAGATACCCAAAATAAGAAAGCAAGATAGAAAAGGGTTAGGCGCACCTAGAAGGATGAGGGCACATAGCGCTAACGTCTTATCTACAAAATAGTGTCTCAAGCCATAAAATATAAGTAAGTGAAATACCGAATGGGCTGTAGGGTGTAAAATACTAAATATAAAACAAGAAATAAAGCAAAGAGGCCAAAAGTAAGTTGTCAATTGCTAGTTTTCTCACATACGAGTCATATGAATAGTAGTATGTGATTAAGACCTAGAAATGTGTTCAAGTACGTGATTTTGTGTGTACAAATATTACCTTAAGAATTTTTCCCACCATTGAGATTTTACTATTTATAGTAAGTTCTCATTTAGAGACTTACTATTTTTAGATAATTTCCTTTCCACACCTCAGATTACAATGAAACCACTTCCACTGGGATAGGTTTCTTCTCTCGGTCTCACATAAAATGTTTTAGCTCAATCCGATCAATAGAGCAACGAGAAATAAAAATTACAAAACCAGAGCACGAAGTTTGGATTTTTTCACAGTAAGAAATATAGTAAATGTATTTCATTTCTATAAATTTTGTTCTAAGGGCACCTGGAAATTATTAATAACAAAAAAACCCACCTCGATCTGTGCATTGGTTTATAAGATATGAGGATTTATCTTTCATGAACTATAGAGTTAATCTGCAAAAATGAACCTAGAGATTTTATATATTTGTAATTTTTATGAAAGATTCTTCTACTACGATCATGGAAACATGTAGGGAGGAATGCAAGAGGAAAAATGGAGGTGAAGGATTTGGAAAAAAAAATCGTCAAATTTTCGGGTAGATTTGGAGCAAAATGGGGGGAGAATGAAAAAATGGCTAACTCTTAGCTTTTATGCCTTTGGTGGGGTACTTTTTTCTGTTCCCCTTTTCCCCTTGGAAAAGGATGAAGGGGACACAAAATTGCACCCTATCCCCTGGAAGACAAGTGGCGAGCATATGTTAGTGGAGGAGAGAGAGGAAAAGGCTTAATATCGAAACCCGTGAGACAAACTTTGTCATGTGAGAAATCAAATGGGAGTAAGTTGGGGGAACATTTTTCTAACCTCCTTTTCCCCTTGGAAAGGGGCTAAGGGGAATTAAAAATTCCTCACCTCATGGTGATAAGTGGCGGGCATGCATGACATGGAGTGGGGGCTAGAAAATTTCCAAAAGGTGCTTATCGGAGCCTCTCAGGGTCATGTGGTGGGTCCAGGAGGTATAAGGTGGGGGGCACATTTTTGGTCCCCCTTGTCCACTTGGAAAATATTAAGGGAACAAAAAGTGCACCTTAGCTTCATGTTGCCACGTGACACTGAAAATTTTGACTAAGGACGAACCTTGTACCTTGAGAAGGAGGTTGAAATTGATGTTATCGAAGCTCCCGAAAATTTTTAGGCACTTCTTTATATGAATTTAATTAAAAATTGAATTTTTAGAAGAATTGGATGGGTCTCGTGGTCCGATTCATCCCGCAACCTCCTCAAAATTGGCCTTTTTATCAAGATTACCAGTTGTTCTGCCAAGAATGAGTTTTGAAAAGAAATGTATGGGTCTTGTGAAACATATTAAAGTACCACCGTGTAGGGCATTGAATCATATTTCATTGATATTTTTTTTTACTTCTAACTCATTTTGGAGCTCCCAAAATCATCTCTTGAATCTCAAGTGTTTTTTTCCAATGCAAGCTCCTTTTACCTCAAAACCCACTTTCGTTGAACTTTCTTCTAAATCTCCAAATCTTTCCTAAATCACTTACACAATGTTCTTGGACCATTAATACCATTTCTTGATTAATTTAGGCTTTCAAATCCACTCAGAAGAATATGCACTTGTCTTAGAAAGTCTAAAATAGTCATTTCTAAGTTCACTCAAAACTATGCCCCAAATGGAAGTATCCCCAAAGAATCGTGTGATCTTTCTTTACTCTTCCCGATGCATGGGAAAGGTTGGAACAACATATATGGATACTAAAAGGATGGGGATATGTTTGATACCAAGGGGGAAACTGACTTGGGGAAGTTCTCGTGAAGGCTTATGCATGAAAAATTTGATACTCGGGGTATAGTTGTCATATTTCATCGCTTAATTTTTCCCCTATAAAAATACATGAAAACAATCGGCTATAGCTTGGGGACATGTTCTAGATCAAGCACAGTGAGGATAAAACATGCAAGAACCCCAGAATCTCAATACATTGTATGGACCAATGCCTTGTCCATTGGGCTTTACAGAGTCACTAGAAAGATATACTACGAGAATTCCTTTATTTAATACACACACACGACAAGAAACAAACATGTAACAATAAAAGGGAAATAACCTAAATCACCTATGTACATGCGAGAGACATCCCACTTTCATTGAAGAATGAACTTAAACTGAGGTCTTACTCGTAAATGGGTATCGTTGGATACCTTTCTTCCACAAATCCATTGATACGATCACTGAGTATGAACCTCTCCTTAGCTTCTTAAGAGATATAACATGACTTCTAGTGTGATTTATGATCAATTTGTCCATTACACCACCTTTATTGTTTTGATATGCTCTTTTTGGCTTATCCTTGTTTCTTAGGTTCTTTCCATTTATAGATCTTTTTTCATGCCATGAAGATGGTTCTTGATAACTCTTGAATTACCATTTCCATAACAAGAAATTTGTTCCTTTTTTGCATCTACTTCATGAACACCACTTTCATGGGTTTATTCTCTCTGATTTCTCGAAAACATTGGTATCATTCTCCATTTCTTGATCTTATTTGTTTTTCAATTATTCCAAGTAGTCATATTTCTCATGCTCTGATACTTTTTCCATACATTTCCTTGTACATTTTGGGCTTCATCCTCCATTTTTATGTTGAGGGCATCTATCTCTTGAGTGGAAGGAGTACTGAAGGGTTGAAGTCTATTAAGAAAGTTTTCATTCAAAAAAAATAGCTCTAGGATGAAGCAATGTCCCATTTCCATTTTCTGTTGAGAATGTTTCCATCCTCATGAAAAGGAAATGAGAACAACATTGGAGCTGAAATGTCATCATTATCGTCTTCCCATACTTTATAACCAAGAACCAATAAATCCATTTCTATGATGATATCATCATATTCCTGGTATGTTCAAGTTCAAGAGGTGGAAGCATGCTGCAATTCTTTCTTTTCCTATCCTCTTTTTCCAATGAGAAAGAGAATCTTTCAAGTTCACCAACATACTCATCACATGGAAACTCACTGCTCGATCCTCGAGAACATGATCGAAAAAATTTAAGTTATCTATCAAGAAAGTGTTGAGCATTATTTGTTCTTCTTGATCTGCATTTCTCATCACTTCAAGATTATATTTTTGCAGATCAAGGTCCCCATCACCATTATCAAGCATCCAATGGAACAACTTCACTTATACTCTCATCCCATGTGAAGTACACCTTTTTAAACTCTAATTTCATTAACTCACATGTATTCTCTTTGACCGGATCTGTGATGCCTAAACACTCTTCCACCAACAAGGGTAGCTCAAGATCATCCTCAAAGGTCATGAAAAATTTTCTAGATTTGTAATTTTTACACGGGATATCTATTGTTAGATCATTGGGCCTTTAAATAGTATACTTCATTTTCCTAATGGGAGGTATCTTTCATGTTTTACCATTCACCAAGATGGTTGTGTGGAACCTATTTAGATGCATATCTCCTCTAACATCTTGGTAGAAGCTTCATCCTAACAACATGTCGTATGAGGTGGGCATATCTACTACAAGGATTTTCATTGTGATTTTCTTGTCAAGAAAATCCACTAGTGCTACCTTGGAATATTTGATTTATCCATCAAGAAAATCAAGAAAATCCACCAAGTGTTTCCATGGATAGACATTGACTAAATGTAGGGGAAAAGGAGAGATCGAGTGCTTAAGCTACTTTTTTTGGCATGATGTTGTCAAAGAAACTAGAGTCAATGATGTAATTATTTAGCTTGTATCTGTTGATAAGAAATGCTATGTATCAATTCTCTATCCTCTTAGAGGTGGAAGATGTAGAGGAAAGGAATTTTAGAGATGGGGTATATTGGGATGCATGAGGTGATTCTCTAGTGATGGCATCTTTAGAATAGAGCTACTCCCTTTGATATACTGAACAAGCCTTTCAAGTTGTTTGGGATGAATTCTCAAGTATTCCAATTTATAAATTTGGAATTTTTATTTTTTGAAATTGTCAATGATGTCAACAAATGAGGTAGTGGTAGGAACATCAAGGGTTATCAGCAGATTTAACAGGGGATGCTCCTAGGATTTGTAGAAATTGAATTTTCCAGAGAGCTTGAGGGATACTTACTTGAAGAGGTAGAAGCATTTTTGGTTGGGGTGATCTCATGATTCGTCTTAGTTGACCCTATTAAGGTGTATTTTGACGATCCTCCTTTTTTGTTTTTTTGGAGTCACCATTTTAGGATTCATTATATTAGCTTGGTAGTGGAAGATGATCCTACTTTATCCTTTTGAGATTAGGTGAATACCATATATGAGTAACTATATGTTGATTATTCATCATCAAGAGTACATTCACAAAATATAATCCTAACACATTCACCTTCTCCTTCGTCATCAAATTTTGATTCAAATTTTTCTTTTTCTTCATCTTTATTGCCCTTGCACATTACATTAACCAAAGGGGGCCTCCAAGGTGAGCCTTCAAGTTGCTCCTAAAATCTGATTTTTATTTTGGTTTAGAATAAATGTTCACAATATTTGTTGACTAAATTATTTTTTCAACATTATCAATTTATCTTCCAACTTCTGCAACATCGGATCGGTTCTCCTATCTTGGGAAGTTTGGGTTTTATCTTTCATCAAAGGATTCTTGATCTTACCTGACAAGATGAGGTCATATTCCACCTCGATAGCAATATCTTGAGCATTTTCCAAATCTCTTGGTTGAAATCTCCACAAAAATAAACTCGCTTCGGGAATTTGATAATTGACAAAGAACATATTTAGGTTATCTACAATGGAAAGATTAGTGGTAGGAATTTTGTTGATCAACTTGTTGAATTTTTCCATGAATTCTCTCATGGAATCTTACAGCTCTTTCCTCATTTGAGTGAGTTGAGTAATGAGGGCATGAACATCTTCTTTGGTTTTGAACCTCTCTTCAAACTTCTTTAATTCACCCCAATTGGAGATTGAGCGTGATGGAAAGTATTAGAGCAATCTGTTTCTAGATCCTATAATATTTCTACAAACACCACATATCAACATCTTCATGTTGTAATCCAAGGATGTCACAAGATGTGATAAAGGTTGTGATGTGATTGTCAGGACGTTGTTTTCATCTCCACAAAACTTCAGAAAATTATTTCTTAATCCTTGTGGAATCTCATGAAGTGGTGGAGTCAAATCCAATGGACCAGTGTTTTTTCCCCATGCTTTATAGATTCTTGTGCCACCATCTCTTCCTCCTCTCTTTCTTATTCTATTTTTCCTCTCTTTCTTATTCTTATATTGGAACTTAAAATTTAAAGGTGGGTAAAAGATAGTAGAATTTTTAGGAATGTCGGTAGGAGTTTGAATAGATTTCTTGCTCGATAAATCGAGATCGGGATGAATCTTGAGAATAGCATGGTTTATCTCTTAATCACTCTTGATTTTTCAAAGCTTCATAAGTGGGATGAATTATTCCTCTCAACTTATTAAATATTTTATATCTTATTTCAACTAGGTTTTATCAATGAGTTTGTAAAAGGCTTTTGATCATTCAAGTATTTTTTTTTTTATACCTTTTTTGGTAATTTCCAGAGATCTATTCAGTGCACTGTGGATGATCTCTCCCCATCTAATTCACAAAAAACTATTGGTGAAAAAATTGTCGATATGAAAAATTAGGTGTCTTCACAAATGTTTGCATGAGAATATGCCCTATGCATTGAATGGTGCAGCTCCTATTATTGAATGTAAATGAATCTATCCCTACCTAAATGTTATAGGTTGGAAAAATATGATGGGGATCACACAAAGACACTCCACTAAACCTATGGCAAAGTGCTTATACAAGGGTACAAAGGAGGAAATTACAATAATGAGGGGTGAAGGAGAGAAGTTACGAGAGGAAGTTTATTACTATGAGTAGACCAACTACGAGTTCACACCCAATAACTGAGAATAGTTCAACATTAAATGTAGAAGAAATCTAAAATGAAGTTAGTGGGACTAATGAATTAAGACACAAGATTATTAGATTCATCTATCAAGGATGTAATGTTCCTCTCCAACACTATGTTTGCAAAGTGCATAACTGATAAAAGTAGAATAATACATAAGAACAAGGGAATGGAATAAATGCAGATTTTATTTCATATTCATTGATAATACAAATCCGACAACAATCCACAATTTCTAAAACATAAATGTTATCACAATCTAGCATTTTGAGGATGACATTTTTAGGATCCTTTGAAATGGAGAAGCCATTTCAATTTATAGAAATTTTGATTGACCTCTCATCTTCCCTCCACATAGATCTTCATGGTCATATTCCACTTGTGAATTTTCATTTTCCATTAGAAAATAAAAATTAAGTATTTCTCTTATAATTTCAAGAAAATACTTTTACAATTTTGAAAATATGTAACTTAAGTGAATAAAACAAAATACAATGATCACACCCAATGAAGAATTATAAAGGGGAGAGGAGGATGGGAGAGAAAGAGAGGAGGGAGGAGATGAAAAAAATCCACTCCTCGAGTGATATAATAGAATTCCTCGATGCATTCATGAACTCGAATGAATAACTTCTGATCGCCATGATGAAAGAAGCATCTTCATTAATGGTGAACACTTGCAGCCTTAAACATTTTTGCACCATGAGAAACTTCCTCTTGAATGGTCAAAAATTACAGTCCATCAGGCACATTGAGTGAAGAAGTGGGAAGCAATTGGTCACTAGATCATTGTAGACAATGAAGGATGTACTCACAATACTTTGAACAAACCATGAATAGGTGTCACTCCTTTTTGAATGATCATACATATGAATGAAGACTTAAGAGAACTTATTTGCAAAATTCAATTGTGATGATCTAGGGAGAATTATAATCTTCTCATATGGTTCTAGTATTTGGCTCATAGTGATGAGAGAATGCCAATACCAATTCCACATTTAGTAATTACATTGGATGGCCCCTACTATGTACAACCTACTCATGAAGACCTCATCATCAACCAACTCTTTTGGTCCCCAAGCATGCAAGCTTTGAGATATTCAAGGTCCATGTGGGTGACATAACTATCCCCCACACCTGAGTATCCAAATGAGAGAGCGAAGACTGGTTTGAGGCATGAAAAATTGAATTTAAAGGCTGAAAATGGAAACCCCTCTATACATGGAATGAAAGTTTACTATTTTTAGTAAATTTCCTTTTTCACTCTTTTCACTTTTGATTTCCTTGTTCATTCCCTGTGAACATTACCTTGAAGAATTTTTCCCTCTATTGAGATTTTAATATTTATTGTAAGTTCTCATGTAGAGACTTATTATTTATATAAAGTGCCCTTCCACACCTTAGATTATGAAAAAACCGTCTCATTTGGGATGGTTTTCTTCTCTCGATCTCATGTACAAATTTTTAGCTCAATCTAATCAATAGAACAATGGGAGATAAAAAACAATTTACGAAACCAAGGAACGAAGTCTAGGATTTTTCCTTAAAAATTTGGTACATGCATTTCATTTATATCACTTGTGTTTGATGAATAAAAAAAAAAAAACCCACCTCGATCTTAGTATTAGTTTGCAAGATATGAGGGATTTTCCTTCGTTGGCTATAGAGTCAATTGGGCAAAAATGAACCTCGAGTTTTTAAAATTTTCATTTTTTATGAAATATTATTCTACTGTGATAATGGAAACATGGAGGGACAAATATAAGAGGGAAAATGGAGGTAAATGATTTTGGAAAAATTTCACTAGAGTTTCGTGTAGATTCGGAGGAAAATGGGGGAGAATGAAAAAATGGATAACTCTTGGATTTTATGCCTTTGGTGGGGGGAAAAAAATTTGTCCCCCTTGTCCCCTTGGAAATGGATAAAGGGGAAAAAAATTTCACCTTAGCCTCATGGTGACAAGTAACAGGCATGCAAGTTGGAGCGGGGCTAGAAAATTACCAAAAGTTTCTTATTGGAGCCTCCCAAGGTCATGTGGTGGGTCCAAGAGATATAAGGTGGGGAAAACATTTTCTCGTCACCCTTTTCCCATTGGAAAGGGATAGAGGGGACACAAAATTTCACTTCAACCTCATGCTTTGCCACACGGCACTAAAACATTTGACTAGGGATGAAGCTTGTACCTTCTAACGAACTTGAAAGTGACATTGTCGAGCTCCTGAGGTATTTTCAGAACTTCTTTATATAAATTTATTTAAAATGGAATTTTAATAATAATGGGATGGGTCTCAAATTCTTATTCAACCTGAAACCTCCTCAAAAATTTATTTTATATCAAGATTTCCATTTGTGCTGTCGAGAATGAGTCGTGGAAAGAAATTTATGTGTCTTGTGAAAACTCTAAAAGTACCACCATGTAGGTCATTGAATCAGATTTCCATTGATATTTTGTTTGACCTCCAAATCATTCCAAAGATCCTAGAATCATCTCTTGAAGCTCAAGTGCTTTTTTGCAATGCAAGCTCCTTTAGCCTCAAAAACCTACTTTTTATGAACTTTCTCCTGAATCTCCAAATATTTCTTAAATATTCCTAAATCACTTGAACTATGTTATTTGATCATTAATACCCTTTCTCAGTGAACTTAATCCTTCAAATCTGATCCGAAGAATATGAACTTGTCTTAGAAAGGCTAAAAATAGCAATTTCTAAGTTTACTTGAAAAATAGGCCCCTGAATGGAACTATCTCCAAAGAATATTGTGAGCTTGATTTCCTCTTCCCGATGTATGGGAAAGGCTGGAAAAACACATATGGATACTAAAAGGATGGGGATAGGTTTTATACTTGAGGGGGAAATTGAATTTTGGAAGTTCTCAAGAGGGCTTACACATGAACAATTTGACACTCGGGGTATAGTTGTCATGTTTCAACAATGAATTTTTCCCTTGAAAAAATACATGACAACAAGTACAAACTACAAAATCTCTATTCAAATTAGGAACTAATAAAATAGGTTTTTTTATCAATCACTCCTTGAGTAACTGAAAATATTTCTCACATTTCTCTAACCTCGTGAATTTCTTCCCTTTACGTTAAAGAGAAGTGATGGGGTGAGCAATCCTATAGAAGTCCTATAAGAATCTATGGTAATTTTATGTTAATCCCATAAAACTCCTCACCTATGTCACTAAAATGGGTTTTGACCAATCATGAATAGCATGAACCTTTGAGGCATCTACCAAGATACCCTCACTAGAAATAATGTGTCCCAAGTACGTAATCTCGGATCGAAAGAAATTACACTTCTCTAGGTTCCCAAAAAAGTATTTTCTCTATCAAAACCTATAGCACTTGTCTTAAATTCTCCTCATGTTCCTTCTCTATACAAAATTAAACCAAAATAACATCATGAAACAAAAAGATAAATCAGTCCAAGAAATTCCTAAAAAACCCAATTCATGGGGCTCATGAAAATTGGTGGAGCATTGATCAAACCAAAAGGAACTACGGTGAACTCATAATGCCCATACTAAGTGCAAAAGTTGTTTTGTGAATATCTCGCATCTACAATACACAACCGGTGGCATCTACAATATACAATAAGGGAGGTGTGAGAGAGGATGTTCGTGGAGGTCATGACAAGGCAGATTTGGAGGCCACGTTTACTCATTTAGAGGTCAAGAAGGCTACACTATTGGCTGAGCGGGCTACCTTGAGCATGGAGAGAGATGGTTTGATAAGTGAGTGGGATGGAATATGTCAGCAGCTAGTGAGTATATAAGCAGAGATAGTGCATGCCATTACGATCCCGAATGGTATAGACAATAGCAAGAGATCTTGAGAAATTCCCTCAATATTATAGGTTCTTCAATGTCGGGAGCCAAGCTACGTGAAAAAGGGCTTAGGCTAGTGGACGGTGGGACCACCTAGTAGTATTAGCTTGGTTATCTACTAGTCATTATGTGAAAAATTGGGATATTATGAGGAGATAGATCAATGGAGGATTATTGATGAGCCTCCTTTTACAGTCCTATCACACATAGAGACATGTGGGACCCAATGATAGTGCAACAAGTGTAGGTTAGCCACCACAAGTTCCAAATGGTGGCAGTCATAGTAGAGGACTAGAGGGAGGGAGGGTGGTGATTAGGGAAGAAGCATCCGGTTGACGTTGGTTTAGTTCACCCGATAGATGTGATATTTTTGATGTATATGGTTCTTTTTGAGTGTTTCTTCTACTTGTTTTTACAAATGTTAAAAGTCGTGAAATCGAGAAAATCTGCAATTTTGGGTCATTTTGTATGTTTCTGCCCGCTTGACATTTTTGTCCCGCATGTCCCAAGTTCAAAAGTGCGCTTTGTTCCCGATCGGCCGATATCCCCAAGTTGTTCCATTTTCGGCCCATCGAACTTTTCGCTCCAAATGTCCCAAAGTTAATTTGAGTGCAAATTTGTTCCAATTTCGTCGTGAAACACCCGAACCACAGATTTTGTATGTTTTCTCCGCCGCATTTTGCCTCAAATGTCCCAAGTTCTCCTGACCTATTGTAACATTTTTCACCCGAACCGCCGAAAGTCACTTTTCACCTACTGAAACTTTTTGTCCCAAATGTCCCAAGTTCAAATAGGCCTTTGTTCCATTTTCGGCCGAAACACCCGAACCGCAGACTTCACGCGCTTTCCCCAAATGTCCCAAAATGCATTTGTGTCTTCTCCTCGCTTCACCCGACCGCCGAGCCGCGTGTTTCGCGCATTCGCGTCTCACATGTCCCAAGCGAACCAAGTGCCATTCATACTTAGTTTTTCCCGCTCTACCCGAATATGTTGCTTGTCAAATTGGTAGATATGAATTTAATGCGCATTGATTTCCTTTCTCTCTCCAAAACGGCTATATAACGGGCAGACCCCCTTTTGCATTTTTCACACTGCTTCCTTGCTATCTTTTTCCCGAACCCCCGCAATCTAATTTCCTGCGCACATACCCGTTCCCTACTGCAATTCCTTCCCAAGTCTAGATTGCAATTCTCTCTCTCTGATAATACCAATATGAAGATCAAATTCCAGGGACAGGAACAAATTTCATCACTAGAGTCTGCCGTTCCCAATATTGGGGACAGTGAAGCTCGACATCTCGACTTCGGTGATTTTTGGGCGAGGATGGCAGACGCAAACCCTACACCAATGGCACAAATGATTCATGATAGCGGTTTGGCTTTTGCCGGAGGTTTCCCGATCTCGGTACAGTGCGCTGATACCGTGCTTTCGTGCGGAGCTCACTTTGACCCTGCTTCAAGTGAATTAACCAATATACACGGGGAACTCATCGCTAAGCTAGATGCTGCCACCATTAGCACTGCTCTAAGGATCCCAGAGATGGATAATGCCATAGTCGTCTCCCGGGATCAAGCACAGGCCCTGTTCGATCAAGACAGTGACAAATATAAGGCACGAGTGGCGAAGTCTTGGTTGAAGAACCCTAAGAAGGGAGCTTCTCGTCTGTCCAAAACCCTTTTACGGGAAGATTTCAATGAAGAGTTGTCTGATTTCATAATTCTGTTGGCTCGGGTTATGGGTTTGCCCACTACCAACGAATTTCACTTCTGATGTGCCCGCCATCAAAGATGGTGTGCGAGGAACACAAATATCACCAAGGGCGAGATCATTAGCATGAATTTGGCAGAGCAAATATCCAACGTGCAAAGAAACGAAGAAATTCTATATGACTTCGCACTGATGTACACTCCGCAAAGATCAAGGCAAAGGGTTCGGCTTTTTCTTATATGATGCACACAAAGACGATCCAAGATATGCCTACCGCCTGCAGCTCACCTCGAGACCAAAGAATCGTAATTTCGTAAGGGTCAATGACGCTTTTACCATGTACGTGGTCGATTGCTCAAAGGTGACACTCGCCAGAGATTTTCGATGAAGCTATGACTCTAATATCGCACTACGGTGCTTACTTCATCCAGCTTCAGAAATTCTCTTATATCAAAGCTCACTGCCATGAGGGCACCCTCCGAGACTACCCATGTTCTCGCAATGATAAAATGGCCTTGATAGAAATATGCAGTAACTAGACAAGTCACACGTAACTTGCAGAGAGATAAGAAGATTTCTGGCTTGCATTTTCCCATCTCTCTGGGAAACTACACTTGCAAAACAGCCCTGGATGCTCAGAACATAGAGAGAACCCTGGTCCCTATCACCGTTCATTTCTTCAAGCCAAGGACCTGCTTCGACTTGAAGAAGTTCATTGAACAGAACATCAAGATAATCTACCATCATAGGGCAGATACAGAAGACTACTGGGCTGACTGTGCAGATGATTTTGAGGCCAGGAGAAGACATTATGGCAGGTTCTCTCTGCCACTGATCCAAGAACTCGGTCTGTATCAAGTTCCTGAAGGTCTCCAGGATGACAACTCTGATCTATACTCGTATGAGTATGAAAATGTGGTTAAGCACACTCCTTTGGAGGACTTGGATTGGAACAGAAAGAGAGGGATGATCTGCCGAGATCCTTGCTCCAGCCTTAGTCGACTAAGGTCCGGCTTTGACAGAAAGTTCGAGAATTCAGGAGGCATTCAGGAGAATCCTCTTCTAAGGATGCTTCAACACCAAGAAGAGAAGCATCTATTCCAAGGTCAGAAACACCAAAGAAGACCCCTCCTACCTCATCAACTCAAGGACTCGCAGCCTTCCACTCCTCTTCTTCATCCACTCAAGTGTACCAAGAAACTCAAGGAGGTTAAGAAGGAGCCCGCAGAAGTGACCTCAAAGAAAGCAGCAGAGTTGCCTTATGGGACCAGAGAACATCATTGTTCTCTCAAGTGAAAGTGAAGAAAGTGAAATGCCAACCCCGCAAATGCTCCCAAAGACCCAAATGATAAAGATAAAGAAATCCAGAGCACCGAGCTTTCAGTGATGTCGACTTTCGCCGCAATTGCCCCAAGTGCCCCACTCACCTCTCAACTCGAGTCAACAACCGCGCACCTCGAGCATCATGAGCTCTCTGCCTCTTGGTCCCCTTGCCCTCCCGCCGATTCCTCTTCCTCCTTTTGCGGGGTGCAACCTTTGTCGACAAAAGGAAGAGGAAATTTTCCTCTCAAGCTCAGACCAAATTTTGATGTCAGTTGCAGCCTTGTTGGGCACCACTCCTTCTCGTGCCAAGAAAGCCAAGGTTACCTCTCTAGAATAGTGTCTCGATGCTAAGGTCAGCAATTCTCGAGATCGCTAAGCCTACAACGGATAAATCGAGAGCAGACTTGCAGTATCCGACTTAGAGCTCTCGAGAATCCCAATGGGAGAGTCTACCCTCGAAGGTGAAATTCACAACCTCCAGAAACAATCACAAGAGTCATCGGGAGGGTAGAGAAAGGGCAACAAACTATTGAACAAATGGGAAGAACAGCCCAAGTTCTCACAGTGTTTCATCAAGTCTCTTTTGTCTAAGGACAAAGTTTTGACCCTACCCCATCGACTACTCTCCCACCTCCCGTAATTCTAAGCCAAGATGAAGTGCAGAGTATTAAAGATATGCACAAGTATTCTGTCTATGGCAGAGCTATCAAGCCCCGTGGATGACATGCTTGTTGCTGGATTAAACTTCATCGATGAAGCTTTCAAACTCCACGAAAAGGTGAGCAATGTGCAAATCAAGCTCTCCTCCACTATCAATATCATGGATAAAGAGCTCAAACTCGAGCAACAGACATAGAGACCTCCGACTCATGGGACAGCAGATGATGAGAATTTTTTGTTGGCGAGTAAAGTCTTTGATGATGCAAAGGATAACTGTCAAGTCCTGGGTCTACAGCTGGAGTGGAAGATCGTAGTCCTGAGGAGGCTTTGGGAGAATCAAGAACAATAAGCGTATGGGCGAAGCTTTCAAGACACCGGTTGTCTCGCTTTCAAAGACATACACTGTCATCTTCAGATGAGACTTCTCGTACTTCCTTTCTCAAAGAAATCAAAGCTCAATTCGTAGCTTTTGTCAAAGATAATTTATTCAAGGAAAGCTCCATCTCCAAAGAAAAATGAAAGAGATCTCGCTCTCTTCAATCTGCCATCAAGAAGCAAATAAAGATTATCATACTCATGTCGAGTTTGATAAAGAGATGGAAAAGTGTCTGGGATTTTGACTCGCCACGACTAACACGCCACCCTCGTGGCAAGTAGATATAGCCGAGGCGTTAAAGAAATTCAGCAAGGATTCTCAAGTCGCTGGTCCTCTCAAAGATCGCCACCGCCTTTCTTCCCCATTCTTTCTCTTCTTCCCTTTCTTTTTCCGTTTTCCTTGTAATAAGTTGAGGTACTGCGATTGGCGGTCCTTAACTATTCTTTAGTTAAAAGAAACGGTTACGAAGAGTAACTGATTTGTAAGCTATATAATGGCCTTCTTTACGCCATTCTAAGGAGGAAGAACTTGGCATATTTTCTGAAAGTGTAAATAGATCACAAAGAAATCAATACAGAAGGACTTTCCATTCTTTGTCTATCTAATCTCTGTTATCTCTAAGCTCTCATTTAATTTTTTTAAAGGTCATTTGTCTCTAGTTTGTTAGTCTCACTGATTGCATGCTCTTCAACTTTGCAATACATGGTGATCTTGCACAACCAAGAAGGAACTTTGTGTCCTTGATTAATGAACCATTGCATTCTAACATGCTATTTACAAAACTTTGTGTCTTTAAATTTCATCTTATTCATGTGATGCAAATGATCCCGTTTTCAATTCACCGTCAGAATCTCGCATACATAAGGAATTACTCGATTCACTATAATTCTCGCATGTTGCCTTTCTCGCTCTTCTCATCTTTTCATTCCTCAATTTTTTTAGACTTGAACATCCTTACAAAAAAACACTTTCATGATATCCAAGTTTAACCAGAAAATCATGTTTTGTACATTTGTAGATAGGTTCGTTTCTGAATAAGGGAACCTCTCCCATTAAAGAGGAGGGACTTCTTGTCCCCTGACTGTTGCTCTTCATAAAAGTCCTATTTGACGACCAACAGTTTTTGGCGACTCCGCTGGGGAAAATCGCATTCCAGCTTCTATAATTTTTGATCATCCTTTGATCCGCGACTCCGCTTTTACTCGAGGGAGGAGGGCCTCGGTGTTGAAGATTCTCGCCAGCTTTTGAGCAAAGCAAGGTTTTCCTTTCCTTCAACAAATAGAAGGACTCGCTCGACAAGCACTCCACCCGTGCTCAAGACAGAATTCCCACGGGTGGTTTTTCTTCGAGCCACCTAGCCCTAATCTTCAAGCTTTGATTCTTGGCTGGTGTCATAGCCCTCTCCAAGCCATTTTTCCAAGAATGGCGGCGCCATTACCATGGGGTCATCGTGTCGGGCCCCGCCCTTACTCAGCCTTTTCGCGCATGAGTTACCCAGAGGTAACCTAAGAACTTCCCTAAATTCAAAGGCGATGGCAAAGTGCATCCCGATGAACACATCGCAGCCTTCATTGTTGCATGCATGTGGAGTTCTCGGGAGTCGAACATGAAGACGCCTCCGTAAGGCCGCTTCGCTGAGACGTTACAAGATAATGCCGCTGATTGGTTCTACCACCTTCCTGGCCGGGCTATCACCGATCGGGACAATGAGAACTCGCCTTCAAAACCGCTTCAAGCCGGGAAGATGTACATGCCTCATAGCCCAAATCTCTCGTATAAAGAAAGATTCGCAAGAGCCCATGAGAGAGAATTATTTGTGGCCCGATTCAACAAATTGATCAATAAAATTCCGCAGCTTACCCGACCTGTTGATCAAATTCAAAAATGTTTCTTCCTAAATGCTCAATCGCCCAAAGTTAGTTATGCACTAAGAAGGGCTAATCTCGCAACATTGGTCGAGGATCAAACCCTCGCCAGATCGAGGATGACTTGATCATGTCGGGGAAGTTGAGAAGAGACCCTTCCAAATCTAAGTCTGCTGCTTCTTCCTCTTCCACCCCTGGACCTAACACTGATCCATTAGTTCAGAAACTTGCGAATGACCTCATTGCTATAAAGAAACAATTAGCTCAGCACGCTCCTTATGCAGACGTTCCAAGGAGGAATTTTCAGCCCAGAAATCATTTGCCTGCTTCTCAAACAAGATTAGCACTTGAAGGACCTCCTGTTAAAGTCCCTGTCAATGCGACCTGCGAAGTGGAAGAACCAGATGATGATGGAGATAATGAAGCTTGCGAGGAGTTTGCGGAAAAAAGTCGATGATGAAGCAGCATTTAACTTGAGGGATCTCGAGTAAATTTCTTCACCACGGAGGGCGTCGATGATGGAGATGACTATGATGAAGTAGTAGCAGACATGAATAGCGAATCATTCACTGTCATGACTCGAGAGCAGACAAGTCAGAGGGAGAAAGTGACACAGCCCATCAAGAAATCTAAGGAGCAGTCGACAACTATTCCCGTGATTGCAAAAAGAGGATCTCCTATCCCTACCTCATCTACACCAAAGGTGAGTCCTATTAATCCTACTACTAAAATTGCTTCTTCTTTCTCTCCTAAAGTTGATAAGCCTAGAGTACCGAATGATGATGGCCCGTCCACTTCTGGATCCTTTGATATTGTTGATCACCTGAAAAAGACCAAGGTCCAAATCTCAGAAGCTGAGTATTATCAAACCCATCCCAAAGCTTTTGCTAAAATGATCCACTTTGTCAATTCCCACTCTAAGACCACCTCTAAAGGCCTTTTTCCCACTCCTCCTTCTGCACCACAGCCTAGTCTGGTAGCCGCTGTCACCTCGCCTAATGACAAAATCAAGCCTTTTTATGTAACACTTCTTATAGCTGGTCATAGGCTCAGTAATTGTGTCATAGATTCCGGAGCCTCAGATAATGTGATGCCTGCTAAAGTAGCTCATGCTTTAGGCCTAACTCTCACACGCACTTATGGATCTTGTTACTCTATGGAGAGTAAGGAAGTGCCCCTGGTCGGGAGAATTAAAGATGCACAAGTAGCTTTTGCTGCTTTGCCCGAGAAGAAAGTGTTGGCTACCATCTTAGTGGCAGATATTCCCCCTTCATACGGGATGTTGTTAAGTAGGAACTTTTGTAAGGACGTAGGTGGAGAAATCCAAATGGACTGGTCACATGCACTCATACCTGTCAATGGACACATGAAGAAGTTGCTGCCTGAGAAGCAGTCTGAGTATATTGTGCAGAAAACGGATGATCCTAAAGCACAAATACTCTACGAGGATATGGGGCATGGTAACTACATGATTATGTCCCCTGATGAAATCCGACCTCCCAAAGTGTCTCCTAAAGATCCTAACGGGGTTTGGATTTTAGAGTTTGATGGAAGTTGTTCCTCAGCTGGTTCTGGAGCCGGTGTCCTGCTGGTGTCACCTGAAGGAAGCCTACACCCCTTTTCATTTAAGTTGCAGTTTGAGAATACTAATAACACAGCAGAGTACGAGGCTCTCATTCTCGGATTGCAAGTGGCCAAAGAACAAGGTGTAAAGAATCTTCTGGCTCGTGGTGATGCAGAGTTGATCAGTAAAGCAGTCGAAACCTTTTTCAAGTAAAAATGGGAGGTCAAAACATTACCGAATCAGTTTGGGATTCCATTGAATTCCTCGATGCTTTCTCCATTGAGGCAATACCTAGGGAGAAGAACAGCAGGCTGATTCACTAGCAGTCTCAGGGTCACTACTGATTCCTCATCCTGATTTCTCTCAGGATAAGTTCACCATTGAGATGGTCCATCGGCCTAGTGTACCTGATAATGCCAATAACTGGCAAGTTTTCAATGATGATCAACATTTGCTTTCCTTCCTGGAACTCAAGGGTAATTTCGAACAACTGTATTTTGAGGGAAGTGACAACCTACCTCGTGAGAGTGTGCCCTTTGACAAAGCAGTCACCCAAGGGGAAGAAACAGATCAGGATGGATGCATCAATCTCAAAGGAAACAAGATTCCTAAAGGATTGGTGAGTTTGGAGGAACTATTTGATAAACATGACAGGTATGTGAAGTCTAGAGCTTCTACTGGACCTCAGCAATCAGCTGAACATGACAGGATTAATATTGGGAGTCCTAATGACCCTAAGCTAGTGAATATTGGAAAATGTTGCACAACAGATGAGAGGAGAAAAGCAATTGATCTTTTAAAAAGGTATAAGGATGTTCTTGCTTATTCTTATGAAGATTTGAAAGCTTTCAAACCAAAAGATATGCAGCACTCGATTCCTCTTAAGCCTGGAATTAAGCCTTTCAAGCAGAAACAGAGGCAATACAACCCCAAAATAGCTGACACCATCTTTCAGGAAATACAGAAGTTGTTGAAGGCTAAAATCATTTTTCCCATTCACCATTCAACATGGATTGCAAATATTGTGCCTGTTAGGAAGAAAATGGTGAGATCCGCATCTCGTGTTGATTTCAGAACCCAATCAGCTTCTTTGAAAGACAATTATCCTTTGCCTATGATGGATCAGTGTCTGCAAGCAAGAATGTGATCTGAAATGTTATCTATGCTTGATGGATTCTCAGGATATAATCAGGTAGAGGTTGATACTGTAGATCAACACAAAACAACTTTCACTACTCCTTGGGGTACCTTTGCCTACAAGAGAATGCCTTTTGGGCTTATTAATGCTGGTGCCACTTTCCAGAGAGCTATGGATCTGGCTTTTGGAAGTTTGAAAGGGAAGTGTATTGTCATATATCTTGATGACCTGACAGTATTTTCCAAGACAAGAGCGGATCATTTTGATCACCTAGAGACAGTTCTGCTAAGATGCAGAGAGCATGGAATTTCTTTGAATCCTAAAAAGTCTGTTTTCTGTGTCACAGAGGGAAAATTATTAGGGCACATCATTTCCAAAGATGGTATTAAGATTGATCCTGAACGAGTACAAGCTATCCAACAAATTCCTCTCCCAACCAGCAAAAAGGGCGTGCACTCCTTCTTTGGCAAGATCAATTTTTTGAGAAGATTCATTCCTGATTTTGCAGAGTTAACTTTGAATATTTCTCAGATGATGAAAGGGAAGCAAACATTTGGTTGGTCTTCTGAAGGAAAGGAATCCTTTGAAGGTATCAAGAGAGCTATCGCTAAAACTCCTGCTTTTAGCCTCTGTCTCGATTTCAAGAAAGATTTTATTATCTATTGCTATGCCACAGATAATACCTTAGCTGTTGTTTTGACTCAAGAAGACTCTGACGAGCATGAGCTCCCGATTGCGTTCATGAGCTATATTCTGAAAGATCACGAGTTGAAATACACCATGATGGAGAAACATGCTTTTGCAGCGGGTTAAAGCCGCTGCCAGCTTTCACTTTTACATCCTCAACTCTCATTCCATGGTATTGGTCCCGTATACAATCACAAGTCGATTCTCACACAAAGAAGAATTTGGATCCAAGAGAGGGAACTGGTTGCTAAGGTCCAAGAGTATGACATTGACATCAAACCGACCAAGCCGGTTCGTGGAAAAGGCCTTTGTGAGCTCATTGTCAAGGAGCCAAACATGAGTCACTGGAGGAGAAAGTCGACCTTCCTACCATTCTCTCTTCCTTAGCTCGCTTGATGAATGGTACGCCGACATCGCCCATTTTCTCACCTATGGGAATGCCCTCTCATTTAACCGCCAAAGAAAAGAGGACTCATTAAATTGAGGTCGCAATATGTATTGTGGGAAAACGCCTTGTTCAAGCGTGGGTTAGATGGGAGATTTTTGAAGTGTGTGGACAAGGAACAACAGAGAAAGTTACTCTCAGTTTTCATGATCAGGCATGTGGAGGGCACTACTCATCAACGGTTACACACTCATAAGATACTCCGTGGAGGATATTACGCCTTCCTTGTTTAAAGATGCATCCAAGTGGGTTGATAAATGTGAGGCTTGTCGACCTTCGTGGAAGACCCAAATCGGCCTTTTTTCTCTTAAGCCGCCAGTAATTGAAGAACCTTTTCAGCAAAGGGGGTCTGACTTCATCGGAACACTTAATCCTACTTCTAGTGCTGGTCACACTCATGTGCTAACTGCCACTGACTATTTCACCAAATGGGTGGAAGCTATTCCAGTTAAGAGTACTACTTCTGAAGTGGTGTGCAGCTTCATTAAAGAGAACATCTTGGTAAGGTATGGTGTACCTAATAAGATCAGAATAGATAATGCTTCAATTTCTCTTCAACCGAGATAATGGATTTCTACTGGGTATGGCATCTCCCCGGCTCATTCTTCGATTATTACCCCTGGAAATGGGCAAGGTAATCCACTAACAAAAATCTGTGACTATTATAAGAAAGTTAGTAAATGAGTCTCAACGAAACTCGCACAAGAAGCTCTACGATGCTCTTTGGGCAGATAGATTACACCAAAGAGAGCTATTGAATGTCTCCTTTTCAAGTGGTATATGGAGTAGAAGCTCAACCGCCAAGAATAAGTGGAACCGCCACCTTGCATCTAATGAAGGCCATCAAGATACTAGTTTCAGTGATGCTTGATAAGAGAATTATGTACCTTCACAAACTAAATGAGGACAGATTGAGGTCATTGATTGATCGATATCTGTTCACCAAAGAAGGTAAAGGTCCTGCTTGACAAGAAAGCTAGGTTCGTAGATTTCCAAGTTGAGACACTCGTGTCATATGGGATAAAAGGCATGAACCTCGTGGCAGCCATGGAAAATTTGATTCCCTTTGCTCTGACCTTTCAAGATCGACACTTTGCTTGGTAAGCATTCCTTTTATCTTGATTACATGGATGGTTCTCCTCTCCCACTTCCTTATAGTGGGCAAGACTCTCAAGTTGTTCAAGTCCTAGGTGATTAGGAGGTCCTCAGATATTCTGTGTGCTGTTTTTGCTTCTCTTTTCTTTTGGTGCTTTCCTCTTTTCCTTTTGTTTGGTGTGTTGTTGTCCTCTGTATTGATCTACTTTTTGACTCCGTTGCCCAATGGATAAGGTACTGATCTGCTTCCCCTGAGTTTGTCTAAGTTCTTGCCTTGTCTCATCCCTTGAATTTATGCCAAGTCATCCCCAGAAGGAGCCAGCTGTTGTCCACTCAAAATTCCCCCGTTCTTAAGAAGTCATTTTCAAAAAAATTTGAGTTTGAGTGTTTCTTCTGTTGTTTTGCAAATGTTAAAAGTCGTGAAATCGAGAAAATCTGCAATTTTGGGTCATTTTGTATGTTTCTCGGGCCTGTCGGACATTTTTGTCCCGCATGTCCCAAGTTCAAAAGTGCGCTTTGTTCCCCGATCGGCCGATATCCCCGAAGTTGTTCCATTTTCGGGCCCATCGGAACTTTTCGTTCCAAATGTCCCAAAGTTAATTGTGCAGTTTGTTCCAATTTCAGCCGAAACACCCGAACCGCGTACTTCACGCGTTTTCGTCTCAAATGTCCCAAGTTCTCCGGACCTATTGTAACATTTTTCGCCCGAACCGGCCGAGTCGCGTACTCCGAAATTTTTGTCCCAAATGTCCCAAGTTCAAACGGGCCTTTTGTTCCATTTTCGGCCGAAACACCCGAACCGCGATTTCACGCTTTTCATCCCAAATGTCCCAAAATGCATTTGTGCAGGCGCTTCTCCCCCTCGCTTCGCCCGAATCGGCCGAGCCGCGTGTTTCGCGCATTCACGTCTCACATGTCCCAAGCGAACCAAGTGCCATTCATACTTAGTTTTTCCCGCTCTACCCGAATATGTTGCTTGTCAAATTGGTAGATATGAATTTAATGCGCATTGATTTCCTTTCTCTCTCCAAAACGGCTATATAACTGCACTTCTTTTTGCATTTTTCACACTCGCTTCGCTTCTATCTTTTCCCGAACCCCCAATCCAATCTAATTTCCCGCGCACATACCCGCTCCCTACCGCAATTCCTTCCCAAGTCTAGATTGCAATTCTCTCTCTCTCGATAATACCAATATGAAGATCAAATTCCAGGGACAGGAACAAATTTCGTCACTAGAGTCCGCTGCCCAATATTGGGGACAGTGAAGCTCGACATCTCGACTTCGGTGATTTTTGGGTGAGGATGGCAGACGCAAACCCTACACCAATGGCACAAATGATTCATGATAGCGGTTTGGCTTTTGCACCGAGGTTTCCCGATCTCGGTACAGTGTGCTGATACCGTGCTTTCGTGCGGAGCTCACTTTGACCCTGCTTCAAGTG
Organism: Taxus wallichiana var. yunnanensis; assembly: GCA_018340775.1. Taxonomy (NCBI): domain Eukaryota; kingdom Viridiplantae; phylum Streptophyta; class Pinopsida; order Cupressales; family Taxaceae; genus Taxus; species Taxus wallichiana. The sequence continues at coordinate 622,698,694 of CM031234.1, read as the reverse complement.
AATTAACCAATATACACGGGGAACTCATCGCTAAGCTAGATGCTGCCACCATTAGCACTGCTCTAAGGATCCCAGAGATGGATAATGCCATAGTCGTCTCCCGGGATCAAGCACAGGCCCTGTTCGATCAAGACAGTGACAAATATAAGGCACGAGTGGCGAAGTCTTGGTTGAAGAACCCTAAGAAGGGAGCTTCTCGTCTGTCCAAAACCCTTTTACGGGTAGATTTCAATGAAGAGTTGTCTGATTTCATAATTCTGTTGGCTCGGGTTATGGGTTTGCCCACTACCAACGAATTTCACTTCTGGATGTGCCCGCTCATCAGCATGGTGTGCGAGGGAACACAGAATATCAGCTGGGCGGAGATCATTAGCATGAATTTGGCAGAGCAGCTATCCAACGTGCAGCAAACGAAGAAATTCTATATGACTTCGTACCTGATGTACACTCTGGCAGCATCAAGGCAGTGGTTCGGTTTTTCTTATATAGATGCACACAAAGACGATCCAGTATATGCCTACCGCCCAGCTCACCTCGAGACCAAAGAATCGTAATTTCGTAGGGTCAATGACGCTTTTACCATGTACGTGGTCAGATTGCTCGAAGGTGACACTGCCAGGAGATTTTCAGATGAAGCTATGACTCTAATATCGCACTACGGTGCTTACTTCATCCAGTTCAGGAAATTCTCTTATATCAAAGCTCGCCGCCATGAGGGCACCCTCTGAGACTTCCCATGTTCTGCAATGATAAAATGGCCTTGATAGAAATATGCAGGCAACTAGACAAGTTGCACAGAACTTGCAGAGATAAGAAGATTTCTGGCTTGCATTTTCCCATCTCTCTGGGAAACTACACTTGCAAAACAGCCCTGGATGCTCAGAACATAGAGAGAACCCTGGTCCCTATCACCGTTCATTTCTTCAAGCCAAGGACCTGCTTCGACTTGAAGAAGTTCATCGAACAGAACATCAAGATAATCTACCATCATAGGGCAGATACAGAAGACTACTGGGCTGACTGTGCAGATGATTTTGAGGCCAGGAGAAGACATTATGGCAGGTTCTCTCTGACCACTGATCCAAGAACTCGGTCTGTATCAAGTTCCCGAAGGTCTCCAGGATGACAACTCTGATCTATACTCGTATGAGTATGAAAATGTGGTTAAGCACACTTCTTTGGAGGACCTGATTGGAACAGGAAAGAGAGGGATGATCTGGCTGAGATCCTTGCTCCAGTCTTAGTCAGGACTAAGGTCTGGTTTGACAGAAAGTTCGAGAATTCAGGAGGCATTCAGGAGAATCCTCTTCTAAGGATGCTTCAACACCAAGAAGAGAAGCATCTATTCCAAGGTCGGAAACACCAGTGAAGACCCCTCCTACCTCATCAACTCAAGGACCTGCAGCTTCCACTCCTTCTTCATCCACTCAAGTGTACCAGAAGAAACTCAAGGAGGTTAAGAAGGAGCCCGCAGAAGTGACCTCAAAGAAAGCAGCAGAGTTGCCTATGGGACCAGAGAGAACATCATTGTTCTCAAAGAAAGTGAAGAAAGTGAAATGCCAACCCCGCAAATGCTCCTCGAAGACCCAAATGATAAAGATAAAGAAATCCAGAGCACTGAGCTTTCAGGTGATGTCGACTTTTCTGCCGCAATTTCCCCAAGTGCCCCACTCACCTCTCAACTCGAGTCAACAGCTGCGCAGACCTTGAGCATCATGAGCTCTCTGTCTCTTGGTCCCCTTGCCCTCCCCCGCTGATTCCTCTTCCTCTTTTGCATGGGTGCAACCTTTGGTTGACAAAAGGAAGAGGAAATTTTCCTCTCGAAGCTCAGGACCAAATTTTGATGCTGTTGCAGCCTTGTTGGGCACCACTCCTTCTCGTGCCAAGAAAGCCAAGGTTACCTCTAGAATAGTGTCTGATGCTCAAGGTCAGCAATTCCTGGAGATTGCCAAGCCTACAACGGATAAATCAGAGCAGGACTTGCAGGTATCTGACTTAGAGCTCTCGAGAATCCCAATGGGAGAGTCTACCCCTGAAGGTGAAATTCACAACCTCCAGGAAACAATCACAAGAGTCATTGGGAGGGTAGAGAAAGGGCAACAAACTATTGAATAGTTGGAAGAACAGGCCCAAGTTCTCACAGGTTTCATCAAGTCTCTTTTGTCTAAGGACAAAGTTTTGGACCCTACCCCATTGACTACTCTCCCACCTCCTGTAATTCTAAGCCAAGATGAAGTGCAGAGTATTAAAGATATGCACAAGTATTCTGTCTATGGCAGAGCTATTGAAGCCCTGGTGGATGACATGCTTGTTGCTGGATTAAACTTCATCGATGAAGCTTTCAAACTCCACGAAAAGGTGAGCAATGTGCAACTGAAGCTCTCCTCCACTATCAATATCATGGATAAAGAGCTCAAACTCGAGCAGCAGCATACAGAGACCTCCGACTCATGGGACAGTAGATGAGAACATTTTGTTGGCGAGTAAAGTCTTTGATGATGCAAAGGATAATCTGTCGAAGTCCTGGGTCTACAGCATGGAGTGGAAGATCAGAGTCCTGGAGGAGGCTTTGGGAGAATCAAGAACAAGCAAGGTAAGGGGCGAAGCTTTCAAGACACCGGTTGTCTCGCTTTCAAAGACATACACTGTCATCTTCAGATGAGACTTCTCGTACTTCCCTTTCTCGCAAGAAATCAAAGCTCAATTCGAGTTGTCAAAGATAATTTATTCAAGGAAAGCTCCATCTCCAAAGAAAAATGAAAGAGATCTCGCTCTCTTCAATCTGCCATCAAGAAGCAATAAAGATTATCATACTCATGTCGAGTTTGATAAAGAGATGGAAAAGTGTCTCGGGATTTTGACTCGCCTACGACTAACACGCACCCTCGTGGCAGAGATATAGCCGAGGCGTTAAAGAAATTCAGCAGGATTCTCAAGTCAAAGCGGGTCCTCTCAAAGATCGCCACCTGCCTTCTTCCCCATTCTTTTCTTTCTTCCCTTTCTTTTTCCGCTTTCCTTGTAATAAGTTGAGGTACTCGCGATCAAGGTCCTTAACTATTCTTTAGTTAAAAGAAACGGTTACGAAGAGTAACTGATTTGTAAGCTATATAATGGCCTTCTTTACGCCATTCTAAGGAGGAAGAACTTGGCATATTTTCTGAAAGTGTAAATAGATCACAAAGAAATCAATACAGAAGGACTTTCCATTCTTTGTCTATCTAATCTCTGTTATCTCTAAGCTCTCATTTAATTTTTTTTGTAAAGGTCATTTGTCTCTAGTTTGTTAGTCTCACTGATTGCATGCTCTTCAACTTTGCAATACATGGTGATCTTGCACAACCAAGAAGGAACTTTGTGTCCTTGATTAATGAACCATTGCATTCTAACAGACGTTATTTACAGAACTTTGTGTCTTTAAATTTCATCTTATTCATGTGATGCAAATGATCCCGTTTTCAATTCACTGTAACTTCGCATACATAAGGAATTACTCTGATTCACTATAATTCTGCATGTTGCCTTTCTGCTCGTTCTCGTCTTTTCATTCCTCAGTCCTTTTGTACTTGAACATCCTTACAAAAAAACACTTTCATGATATCCAAGTTTAACCAGAAAATCATGTTTTGTACATTTCATAAAAGTCCTATTTGCTATACATTTCTTTTAATGCAAACCGTGGTCGATGTGGAAGCTTTCCTGGACGCTTTTGATATTTTGAATTTTTGAAGGTTGTGTTGGTACCCAAATTTGTTCTCCTTTTCAATCCAAGTAGCAACACGGATTCAACATGGAGCTTAGAGGCAACTCAGATCATAAATATATGTCATTTTGTAGCTAGGGAGGAGGTCTAACTGTCCCTTTATTACTTGGATTTATGGAGAGATGGGTAGCATCTTAAAAGGATATGATCTGATCCTAACTATTTTAGGTTGTGCCTTTCAACCAAGGTAAGAGAACCTATTTTGTAACCTCTGTTATTAGAAAGGAGATACATGTACCCTTCTTTTGCATAAATTTTGTAGAGAAGACCTTGGGGAAAATATGATCAACACACCAAATCGACTCTCATGAGTTGTCATGTCCAGATTATGGAGATATTCTCACAAAGAAGGCCAAGGTTACTAATGACATTTGAGACCCCGATTGTTTCGCATGTTTTGCAAAGAGATTATGCATTTGTGTACACACATGACAAACAGGGGTACTGTGTGTAGGATTGGTTGTTGTTAAATGAATTTTGGTGGGAGGGAATACAAGATGGATTGACTCACCGTGATCCTTGAGAGCTTATACAAAATGGAAAGATTCAATCAACAAAATGCCACAAAAAGTTAAATTGTTTCCTCAACTAGAATATGTGCTTCAATATTAACACAAAATAACTCAAAGTTTGATCAAACTTATCAAGCAAGGGAAAGTTTCCGTAAACAATCTCAAAGCTTGTCAATGGTTGTACACTTGCAACCACCTTGACATGATCAAATTTGATACAAAGAGAGATATACAGGCTTCTTAGATGGCTTCTCAAAATGGATGGGCTCTGTCAAGATTTTTCTCGTTGGAGAGAATCACCCCGATCTTTCCAAAACTCCCAACCATTTGCACGAAAAAAATTTGTGCCATTTATAACATTTACAACAGAGCCCCTTCTCCCCAAAAGATAAAAATGTTTAATGCACCAATGTTCGCCATGATTCTTTCATGATTCTCATAATCAAATCTGCAAAAAGTCTCCAGGTGCTTGAGGGGGTAGATTTCATCGAATGCCTCCCACATTCAACTCCTTGCTCTGGTAGATCACTCTTCCTTCAATTTTCCAACCACTTCCACCCTTAATCTATCAAATCTGGCTCCTTGCGTGCTTGGGAGAAGAAAAATAGAAAATCCGATCGGGCACGAAAGTTAGACCATTTTAATGGCAAAAGACACCTTCCAGATCTTCCCACCAAACTTCAGATGTCAACATTAACTTCCTTCTCTAGCTTGGTGTGTAGAAAAAACCAAGAAATCATGAAAACTCGCACTTCTAGACGTGTTGCAGAGAAATGGAGGGAAAATCATATTTCGACTCTCAACTATCGTTGATCTTTACTTTGAATTTGGGTCATCCACGTGGAAGATCCAAACTTAAAAATAGACTTGGGGGCTTCCTCGACTTTTTACAACTTTTGGGAAAATTTCATATTTTGCTCCGCATCTCCACCCTCGGAAATGAGCCTGACATGTGTCCTAAGGTGGGCCCTAGCGGGACCGCGGCCAAATTCTAACATTTCACTCCCCTTTTGGAAAAGGGAAAATTTTCCAAGTTTTCCCATCTCTGCCCTTGAAAAAATGGGCCTAACACGTGTCTAAATATGATCGCAACGGAATATGCTCCCCTTTACTTTTGGCCCCTTTTTCCTAAAAGGAAATTTTTCCAAATTTCCCCTGATAGTCCACACCTTCGCCGTTGACTGGAGAAAGCTTTGAATTTACCTTCATTGGGCTTGTGGGCCATTTTGAGATTTTAATCCTTTTGATGTTAAGAGGCAAAAAATCTAATTTACCTCCGATGGTCTGCTTCCCCGTCTCTTTGACTTTTCAAACCACCACGTGTCACCATGGCGCACCTTAAGATGGTCCCAAAAATTAAGACCTTGAATGAGCATGGGCTTGTCATGTGTCCTGCGTTCCACTAAACTGTACCAACTACATAAAAATTTGTCTAAGTCCGGGAAAAGTAGCGAGAACCTTCCACTTGTCCTCCTGCGGGGTCAAAGCGATACTTTTCCCTGCCCTTAAATTTGCTCCAATTAGAGACTGGTGGGGCCGCAGGGCGGGTTCAAACCTTTTGCCAAAGTAGCCAAAAAGGAATAAGTTCAAAAACAGACCCGATGTGCCCCATCCAATTGGAAGAAGCCATGTAAGCACCAAAAGAACCAATGAGAAATGAGTAGAGCCACGGGACCAACTTTTTCCTTTTCACCAAAAAGGTAAAAAGTGATAAGTTAAATCATTCACCCGTCATCCCTTGACCAACCAAAAGAATCCACGTCCCCTGTCAATGCAAGGAAGCAAATTTGACCGGGAGGAAACACCCGTCAAACCGTAAAATACAGAAAAATGATCATTCGAGCCAGAAAATGAAAAATTCTTCAAGGACAAAGAGTTTAGAAACATTTACAAGGCTCAAATATGTTTTTCAAAGATACATCCACTCATTTTCTTTAAGTATTTAGGGCAGAAATGACAAGGAAGAAAAATCCCAACTGTGGAGACCGAAAGGTATGATAAAACCTGAGTTTTTTGGACTTTTCCAGAGGAACAAAGAAATAAGAAAACCATGGACCCATAAATGATCCATGACCCAAGAACAAATTAAAAATGGCAACAAAGATTAACTAGGCACAACACGGGGAAAAGGAAAGTGACAGAGGCCGTAAATCAATAGATTTTCAAAGGCAAACTAGGCGAGACTATTTTGAGCACCAACAAAGTTGGTCGATGCGGGGATCCTTTTTACATTGATATGGGTAGCCATCCTTCAAGGAATTGGTCTAAAATTTTTAACTTTTTGATTTTTAATTTTTGATAGTTTTCCTTCAAGGGATCAGTCGATGATTTTGACAGGCAGTTGTCCTTAGAGGGATCAGTCTACTTTTATTTTTTGATAATATGTTCTTGATAGTTTTCCTTCAAGGGATTATTCTATGTTTTATAAGATGCATCCATAGATTTTTTTGACTTTATGTTATGCTGAAGGAAATCCAAATAGACCATTTCAAGGAGGGTAAAAGATGTGTGCACATACTACACATGCATGCCATGTGACATGTCTTTGGTTGGTAGACAAGGTGGATAGACGTAATGATTACAAGGATCCTACTAAGGAATAACTTTTCCATGTGAAATATGTGATGAAAAGAATTATGGTGCTCATATTTAAGGTTTTAAGGATAGTAATAGAAAACCACATGCTTTCAAATCATTACAATGGTGAAATGAGGGGTTGGTGAGTGGAATAAGATCTTTGATATGATTATTGTCATGGAAGTCACTATGTTAATAGTAGAAAGGCCACAAGTTCAAGGCATTCAATGGTTCCTCTTCAGGTGTACCATCAAGGGAGGCTAATTAGTAAGCTCCCAACCCATACTTATGAGTGATGACATATGGACTGGTCCAGTTAGGGGTGAAATTTCCACGTTTACTCCTTTCCAAACTAGTGACATTTTGATTTTATTTGAGAATGAGATCACCTATATTAAAGTCACGTTCTTTGACATGTTTTTTTAGATGAAGGCTTGATGCACTCTTGATAGAAATGATGATGTTTTAAAATTTTAGATGTCGTTCATCTAGCAATTCTAATTTTACTAGATGTTCTTGACGATAATCCTCATCAAGGATAAAATATCCGAGGGATACGCGAGTGATGGGATTTGAAATTCAAGGGGTAAAATAGCCTTGGTTCTATAGACTAAATAAATTTTCATTGCACTTGTAGTAGTATGGATACTAGTATGATAATCCTAGACAGAGAAATGGGATCTAAAGGTGTCAACCTACCGCTTGATCAATGGTTTTCATGAGAATTTTATTAAGTATATTGTTGGATGAACAAAATGGCTAAGTATGGAGAGTGTGCAGTAGATTGGGGTGTGTAACTAGGGATCCCGAACACACGCAAGGGCCACTTAAATTGGCACGTACCAAGGAAGTCTAACCACAAGACTTAGCCGATTTTTCAATAACGAGATAAAAATAGAAAAAGTGGGTTGGAGTGCGAATCATGCAAAGGAAAAAGCAAGGAGACTTTAAGGCCAAGGAACGCCTATTTTTGGAATAAATCACATGTAATGTGGATATGAGGTCATGCATGGATCAAACTAATAATGATTTTAAATCAAATTTTATTTATTAGGCTTAATCTATGATTAGTATTGGTAGAAAAGCATGTACGTCTTATGGATTTTTTTGAATGTACGCATGGTTATCTTGAGCATGTAGGATATTTTGATATCCCATAGGTGGTGAAGGGAAAGTCCCCACCCTATATATGTATATATATTAGTTGTATTCCATAGTATTAACAACTCATTTTGGTTTTAATGTTATGATGTTTTGATGTACTAGCACGTATGATTATGTGAACACTCATTATTGATGGTTATATATTAAGATTCTAGTATGTAATACTTTGTTATGAATGGATCATTATCATTGGATCATTTTTATTCATGTATCTTAATATGGTGATTATATGGTGAAATTAATCTTAATACTTGTATGATCTATTATCTTATCATGTTGCGCATAATGGATTGATCAAGTACACATGAAAGGAATCTATTGGTGTGGTGATTTATATACAGGTCATCGCATTTGTAAAATTTAACATAGGTGCATATATATGGTGTGGAGTAAGGATGCTCTCAAAAGAAATTGTTGCACACAAGAGAAAGGTGTTCTAGGTGCTAGGGATGAAGATGCTCGTGAGGAAATTATTTAGAATGAAGACCACGCATAAGAAAAGGTTCTCACAATGTAATGCAAGGTAAGTAACATCATGGTAAACTACTTGGTATGAGGCATAGAGGATTATGTACTTCGATGCATAGAGGCATGCGTATGGAGGTTTGTGGCCAAGAATTAGTAGGTGCGCCAAAATTTTATGACTGGGGTGTGAAAGAAAGCAATGAAAATCGTGGAAAAACTAGAAAAAAAATTAAAACTAGGTATGGTAGTAGGTGAGGAGCAATTAATGTAGGAAAATTTGAAAAATCTATAAAATAGTTGCATGCGATTTCATTCTTACCTTGCATGTTCGATTTTTTGAGCCATGAAGAGTGAATTCAAGTGTGACCAAGTGTGAAGTGTGATTGCGGGACGAGAAGTACATAAAAAGGTGAATTTTTCATGGTCTTAGTGGAGCTCCTTCATGAGAAGTGTGAGAGTAGGAAAAGGTGTGCAAAGAGTGAGGTTCGAGAAGCTAGGGTTTGGAAAGAATAAATTGTAAGCTAGGGAACACAATTTTTGGGTTTCAAAGGTAGTAGTAGGCGTAAAAAGGAAAGGATAAGTTGTGCAAGTGAGAAATGGCACCAAAAAACAACATGTAGTGACCACAAAGGGTAAGAAGAAGAATGAACCGGAGGTAGAAGTGGTAGAAACTCCGTAAGAAAGGTTCTCTCAAATGCAGATCCTAAGGGAATTATTATGGGGCACATTTTAGATTCACATGTCCACAAGAACAAAGTGAGTGACTACAACCATTGCACTAGTGTAAATAATGACCAGATAGAGAAGTAGCTGGTAAAAAAGACCAATTTGTGAACTGAGGATGATAAACCAATCTATGATGATGAAGGATACAAAACTCTAAAGAAAGATAAAGTCTTGCAGATTTATGAGTTTCCATACTTTGGCAAACCAGAAAGACTCTACTAGTCGCTGATGTCATGATTCCATGAGGACTTCTTCTATTTCACAAGAAGGAGTACACATCACCAAGCCACTTATTTGGTGACTTACAAGATTACGAAGCTTGCGCACTAAAATTTCTAGTGATATTGATGATGAAGTGGGTATGAAGGTCACTTCTATCGAGATGGATTATCGCAAGGATGGTTCATGATGGAGATATCTAAGGTAATCGACACTTTTGTGAAGATTACAGCGCATCTTTTAACTAAATCCAATAACCAAGAGAGATGGAGCCAAGTAAATAAGAAATTGCTCCATATAGCAAAGAAAATGGTGGAGGGTACTATCTACAACCTTGTTGCATTCATAAAAGAAGGAATTATTGAGGAGGTGCACAAGGGTGACAAGGTTAGTTGGGGCACGATCCTTCTGTCAATTGTGTTTTCAAATATTGGGGTACCAAATGGCCCCAAGGAAAAGATGTGGTAGTACCCACTAGAGAATAAGTCACTGGCTGAGAGATTTGAAAAATATACTTGTGATGGAGCCACATGCGTAACTTACAAAATTAGGCTAGACATGTGGTACGAGAATCACCGTGTGAGGATTTCAAGCATGAATGGCGTATATCAATCCGGTTACTGCGGTGTTGGATGGGAAGGCATAACTTGTAGTGTACTATCACTACTATTGCAATGGGACGTTTTACATGAAGAGTGGTAAGTGGTTCCCATGGTGTAAATTTCCATATGCATTTATAGCACGCTACTTCTAGGCCTCAATGAACAAATTCACCGACACACGTGGCTAAGATTTGATGCGAAAAAAGGTATAATGTGACTACCAAATGCTTTGAGAAAAAATTATGTGTATCTAGCTAGGTAAGTCTGCCTACATTGAGACCATGATATCATTATAAATTCTATGACTTTAGTGGTAGGAAAGGTTGATGTAGCTAAGGTGTACATTTACCGTAATCCTATATTTTTGGATGACGGTACATTAAGGATGAGCTTAAACTCTCGTGAGCTCCCAAAGGGAAAGCATACAGTTGGTACCAAGAAGGAGTGCAAGCCCACCCTCAAAGGAGAAAAGAGGAGGAACAACCCAAGGATGAGGAGGAGAAGGAGATGGAAGATATCGATGAGCTAGATCATGGCACTAGAAGATAGCCAATTGCAGCTACCAAGAGGCCACGTGAAGATATTCCTCCAAGGTGGGAAGAAGAAGAGGTGAAAATAAATCTTGAGGAAGAGGAGACAGAAAAGGAAGAGGGTCGTGCAATTAAAGAGGGGTACAGGAGAAATCTTAGGAGAAATCAAAAGACAAAGATCACTAGTGTGGGGACCTCTAAGTCGTTGAGGAGGTCACCAAGAATATCTCCTATTAAACCTAGCCCATAGAAGAAGAAAAAGTGAAGGTACAAGCTCATGACCTAAGAAGAGAGTGAGGAAGAATAGATATTAGATGAAGCTACACGCAACTTAGGGTCTTCACCAGTTATAAATATGGAAGGATAAGAGGAAAATAGAGAAGAAGAATCTCAACACAATGAAGTTCACAATGGGCGTGACAAAGAAGGCCCCACAATAGGAGATGAATAAAGAGAGAAAAGCGTGAGGGAACCATTAGGTGAGCATGGGGATGTATCATGAGAGAAGGGAGAAGGTCTAGTTATAAGCGCACAGACACATATCCCAAAAGGTAAGATGTCTGAGAGGAAATGGCGAGAAGAATTTTTAAAGACACCAAACCTTGGGTATGTGAATGACCCATCTAAAATTGTCCACACGAGGTTTCATAGTAAACTTGATAATGAGTAGTTATATGGTTGGGAGTTGATAGACCCCAAGGTGAAAACATGGAGACAAGGAAAATGCTAAGTTGGACCATGCAAACTCACATGGATGAACCAAATTTTTATCAGCGAGGAAGCATGTATTAAGTGAATAATGAAGAAGACACCCCATTCGATAATAAATCCGCCGAGTTACAAATGAGAAGGTAAGTAATTCCTTAATGAATATGGTAGCAGAATTTGCATGAAGAAATTTGGATAAAATGGTTGTGCTCGTGGACATTGTTGGAAGACAATGAAAATAAGGAAAAGAAAATTGAGCAACTAATTAAGGTGTACATCAAAGAAGAAAAGTGTAAGAAGAATATTCTATATTTTTGGCTAGCATTAGGGGTGACGTTTTGGAGGCATGAGCAGAATTTGATGAGCGAACACAAAATACATACCCTCACCTTTACATTGTCTACAAGAATTAGTCCACTTAGTACTTCAGAGAGGTTGGTTGTACAAGGATAAAAACAAGTGGTTATTACGAAAAATAATGAAAGGAATAAGAAGAATATAGCGCGCATGATTGTGGAATATGACGCCATATTACAAACATCAAGGATGAATCAAGAAGTCGGGTTGGGCATTGACAACTACAAAGATCCGAACACATCCTTAAGGTGTACACAATCCAAGAAGAAAACAAAGTGCTAGCGGAAAAGAAAGATGAAGCACTTATGAGAGAAGAGAATATAATCATGATTGCAAAGAAGTGCAACGTGCTTAAGGTTGTGAGGGAGCCTCATGAGGATAGAATAAAGGATTTTGGCTTATTGATAGTGCGTAGGATGGATTTTATGAAGAGAATTCTTAGGAATAGATGGAGTGACACAAGAGCTTAAGCATAAAGGGGAAGACATGAATCTAGAAGACATGGAGAAAATAGATGGGACAATTATGAAATGATGAAGAAGTGGTGACGAAGTGGAACAAACTAGAGATCATAATCAATAAGGAGTTACCCGAGTTTTTAGTAGTTGAGTAGAGGGTAACGGAAACACTAAGAAGTCTTCAATTATTTCATTCTTATATATTCCCTAATTATTATTTTTCATTCTTTATTCTTTGTATTCGGAGAGATACATCAAAGAAACCCCATTGTCATTGGCGAAATGTAATTAGTGTGGGGTAATGTTGGAGTGAAAAAATGGATAAGTATGGAGAGTACACGAATATTGGGATATGCAAGTAGGGAGCATAAACGCATGCAATGGCTAGTTGAAGTGTGCTCACCTAGGAAGTCTAACCCCAAGACTTAGCTGATTTTGTAGTAACGGGTTAAAAATAGAAAAGTAGGTTATAGTGTGGATCACATAAAAGAGAAAATTAAGGACACTTGAAGGCCAAGGAACATCTATTTTTGGGATAAATCACATACAACGTGAAGATGAGGTTCATGCATGGATCGAGCTAATAATAGGATTAAATCAGATTTTATGTATTGGGATTAATCTATTATTAGTATTGGTAGAAAATCATGCACGCCTTATGGATATTTTTTAATGTACACATGGCTATCTTGAGCATATAGGCTATTTTGAGATCACATAGGCGGTGAAGGGAAATTCCCCACCCCTATATATATATTTGTATTCCATAGTGTTGACAACCCATTTTGGTGTTAATTTTATGCTTCTCTAATGTACTAGCACGCATGAATATGTGAATACAATTATTAATGGTTATACATTGATCTTCCGGTATGTAATACTTTGTTATGAATGGATCATTCTGTTTGATCATGCTTATTGATGTATCTCGAATCTGGTGATTATATGGTGAAATTGATCTTAATACTTGTATGATTTATTATCTTTCCTTATTATTCGTGTTTCCAAACTAATTTTATATCATGTTGTGCATAATGGATTGAGTACTTGAATTATCATTTGTATGGTTGATTTATTATCTTTATGGATCTATATGCTAACATCTTGACAAGTACACACAAAGGATGGACCTGTAGTTGTGCGCTCTTCGGGTGAACATTCATCTCTTTCTGGATGATGTGTTAGAGCACCTAACACTTGAGAAGTAAATAAAGACTAAATATATTATTAGAAGACTCAACTTGTCCATTTTCTTATGGATAATATGGTGATGAGAATATTAGTTTGATGTTGAATGTGTCACATAATTTCTTAACTTCTTTATTCTTGAAGGATTTTCCATTATCAATGACTAGCTTGTGAGGGATACCAAAGTGACATATGATATGTTGGTAAATAAATTTGACGATTTTGTTAGATTTAGTAGAGATTAAAGGGATAACCTTTACCCATTTAGTGAAGTATTTAGTAGCTGTGATGATAGAGTGATGTCATTGTGATGAATAAGGGTTGATGAGACCGATAAGGTCTAACCCCATTGTGAGAAGGGCTGAAAATATTGAGAGCGTTATAAATATTGAATGGGAATGTGAGTGAGATTGGAATGGTGTTGGAATTTAATGAATTTATTGATGAATGTGCAATAATCTTGATTGTTATTAGGCCAAGAGGTATCCCATTTGAAGGACGTGTTTAGCAACAAATTTACCATTGAATTTCCCACCACATATTACCATCATGGACTTCCCGAATGGATTTAGCATATTCATGATATTTGATACATCTCAACAAGATACCAGCAAATCTACATTTATATAGAACACCACCTATGATGACATATCGGGTAGCACGTTGGAGAAAATATTGCTAAGAGTTTTTACACATGTGCAAGAGGGAATTATGGATTTTTGAAGATAGTCAAATGTCTAAGTATACCAAAAGCCTCGTTGGATTTTTTTCAATGAGATAAAAGGGAGTTCATTATTGTGGGATGGTTGATACAATCTATGCATAACAAAAAACAATTTAGTATTGTTTTTGATAGAGAGATGAGAGATGCAAGAGAATCCATGGTGTCTGTGAATTTGTTAGAAGATCATGGAACTATTTGGATAGTGTAACGGTCAAAGGCTTCTAAGAGGAATTCAACAATGGCTTTATATTTTTGTAGAATATCATTTTTACATTGATAAATTCCTTTGATTTAGTTGATGACAAGTTGTGATTCTTCATAGATGTCCAAGATTTGAACACTAAGCATGATGATGGTTTGGAGTCCCATGATTAGATCTTCATATTCAACCATGTTGTTAGTACATTTGAAATTTAGTTTAAAATATAAAGGGATAGGGGTCCCCCAAGGAGGTATAATAATGATGTCAAGCACCTCCCCTTGCTGACACTTAGATCCATCAAAGAAAAGTTTCATTTTGATAGGATTATATTTGTGATTAATAATGTTGATAGATTCGTCAGGGAATTTTTCATGAGTTGGTTGATTGTCGTGTAGAGGGGATTTGACGATGATTGGAAATATATTGTCCTTTGATCTATTTTTTCAATATGAGCTCAAGATTAAACTCGGTCATGAGCATAACCTACCGATTGATGTGATCACTGTGATATGGTTTAGAGTGCATGGTTTTAAGATGATTGAAGCTGGTAATGATGTAAGTTTTGTGAGCACGGGTGGTGATAGGATGTGTAAAGGTAAAATGAATCCCCCTCATATGGAGGTGTGAACACAAGTAGAGATAGGAGGTACTATTTGAGGTCATTGAATCCCTTTTGATAATTTTAATCCCATTTAAATTTTACATCCTTTCGAAGGAGGTGATTAAAAGGATGGCAACAATCAAAGTTGTGAGATAAATTGGTGGATCGATTGAAGTTGTCCCCGAAGGATACGAAGTTGTTTAAGGTTTAATGGAGGAGGCATCTCGATGATGGATTCATTTTTACATGAACTACTTTAATGCCCCAAATAAACATGATGAACCATGGGCATTTATTGGTGAGAACACCAAACACACACTTAGCATGGTTGAGAGGAAGGAAGTATTGAATAAGGAAGGTGAATATTATGTCAAGGATGGCGAGATGATCCTTTCATTGCTTTGATTTACCTCAAAGATAATTGACATAGTCTTCAATGGTTTTGTAGATAATATTATGGAAGACATATGTCATAACATGTTGATAAGTGGCTCTAACATTTTTAAGTCCAAAGGGCATTACCTGGTAACACAAAGTCCCCCAAGGGGTGATAAAGGATTTTTTGTGTTAGTCATGAGTGGTGATCAAGACTTGGTTGTATCCAAATAATCCATCCATAAGGGAGATCATTTCTTGGCTGGCGATTAGATCGATAAGTTGATCGATGTTTGGAAGGGGAAAATTGTCTTTAGGGAAAGTGAGATTGAGGTCCCAAAATTCAAAAAGAATATGTAACTTTCTTGAGGATTTGATCATGGGCATGATATTAGATACCCATTGTGAATATTCAATGGGCATGATGAAATTATTGGAGAGCAGTGTGGTGTAACTCCTCTTTGATTATAAAAGTGACGTGAGGGTACAACCTACGTAACATTTTTTAATAGGTTTGTGTTAGAGATTTCGCACTCGAGAGGGGGTGAATCAAGATCGATAAAACTTACAATCAATATCCTCTTTCTTTATATTCAAAGTATCTATTGTTTTTAAGTATTATTGATGGTTATAAGCATGTAATATTCATCATGAGACTATAGGAATAAGAAGCATGCACACACATTCACATGAGGAGAACAAATATAATGTGGGAAACCCTTTCGGGATAAAAACCCACTAAAACCGTTACTTATATTACTCAAAGCAAGGACTTACAATAATATTACACATCTTACAAGATTTGTTTAATGAGGCACCAACCTCACGAGGAGCACCAACCCCTTACACATTTGCTGATATTATGCACAAAAATAACTCAAGTGAATATAATGCATCACAAGATATTTGTTTAGTGAGGCACCAACCCCACAAGGAGCACCAACCCCTAATTTAATCAGCTACAACTAATATTCTATAAGAACCTACCCACAAGGAGGTTGTAACCCCTAAAAATGCTAAGCTACAACTTAGACTTATTGTTTACACAAATTTTGATCATTTAGTCTCTGTGTTGCATACACAACTAATTATGATCACCTTGTTATTTCATTCATTCACAATCACTCTTCAAAGTTAGATATGCAATGTTTTCTTTACCTCTTTTCTGGTCTCTCCTCTATCACATTCAACATAGTAGATTTTCTTCTTTTACCCGCATATTAGTTATTCATCCGATAACGTAGTCTCCTTTTACAGACATCTCTTCTTTTTCTCTTTAACTAGATATTTTTATTCTACCCCATCTCGATTTCTTCCTCTCTCAATGACTTTGTCCTTAGCTTCTCCTTGATATTTTCTTTAGCAACTACTTATTATTTCCTTGCACAGCTCTTTTAATTGTCTCTTCTTCATTCACATCAGATCTTCAACAATGGTTATGTGTCATTTCATTCTCTAAAAGCTCCTTGGCTTGATTTCCATTTATCTCTTTTCTCTATTATTCGATCTTCAATTTTTCATCTCTTCACTCACGAGAGTTCTCTTGTTGAATCCATCAATCATTAATGCATTTGATTAATTCTTAGATTATGTTCTCATCTCTGCATTACTTCTTCGACCTCTCTTTTATTTTTTTCCTTTCCTTCCGCTTCTTGTGCATCATTTTCCCATTCGAGCAACATCTCACTTTGGCTCCAATTCGTTCCTTTATTCCAATCAACCCATTCCCTTTCTTCGAGTTACATGTCATGCAATCTCTCCTGCTCTATCGCCTAAAAATATGGACTATTAAATGCATGTCACTAACTCCAGATTTTTCTCCTTCTATATTCAACTTAATTTCACCTTCTTCTATGCATCTACCAAAAATTATTTATGATCCAACTCCTAAAAATAGATTTCTTGTATTTTTAGGATTTCCTCATGATTAGGAATAAATAAGCCCCTTTCTTCTCCAATATTTAATTTGTGCCTTGGAATCAAGAATCTTCAGGGAGAGTGTAACTGAATTACTTTGAATTCAACAAGCATTAAATTCTGGCAATTGGAACAGTGAATTTCATCATTCTTTTTGGAGTTTTAGTTGTTTACACACAGCCGCAATATTATGTCAATCGAATCATCATTGATTTTGGATACTGACTCTCACTTATTCCATTTTAAACTCTATCTAATTGTCCTTGATCCATCTCTAGTTCATATTTTCTCGATCCGCAACTTCCCTTGGCTTTTGTGACCTTTTCCTTTGCATTGCGAAAATATTCTTTGTTCTGCAAATTTACACATTTCTCAACAGCTTTTTAGTTACTTGTGGTTATTCTATGCTTCTCGTGGCTTCTACAATGTCTCATGGTTATACTCCTTTTCCTTCGCCTTTCCACGGTGTGTTCCTTGTCTGCGCGGCTCTCACTTCCTTACCGTGACTTTGTTTCACGTCCATGACTCCATCCTTTTATCTGCAGCTTTGTTATTTCCATGGCTTTCTTCCTTAGTGACTTTTCTTGTTCTGCATGGCTTTTCCCTTATATATGGCTTGCTCAATTTACTCATGACTTTGTTTACTCATATTTTTCTTATTTTCCTATCCTTACTTCTCGGCTTATCCTTTATGTCCTCCTTACTTATGCAGCTCTATCTTCATGTTCACAACTCTTCCCTCACATCCGTGGTTTTACCTTTCTCTCATGCGGCTTGTCCTTTAGCTCTTTTTGCTTTAGCAACTTCATTCCTTTTCACACGACACTTTCTAAGCTTCCAGGCTTCACTTTTTTGCTTAGAGCTTGTACCTTGACTCCTTGAATTTTGGTTACATCATTCCTTTACCCATGGATTCTCCTAAGCCTTAGTAGTTCTTCTTTGAGTTTTACGGCTTCATGCAGACTTTGGCAGCTAACTTTGAACTTCAGCAACTTTCTCCTGAATTTGGTGGATATATCCTCATCTCTCGCATCTTGTCCAAACACTAAGTCCCTTAGAAATTATCCTTGATCATCCTAAAGCTTTTTTCACATCTAACTGACCCTTAATGTCCTTATTTGACTTCTAAACTCCCAATTCACTTTCCTGAGGCTATTGCATACTTATTCACTTTCCCGAGGCTATCGAGGCTTGCATACTGATGAACCATTTGTTATCCTTTAATTCCACTAACACACAATCCTGGTTTAATTTTCAATATTCTCCATATGCTTTCCTGAGATGCTTTCTAACTCTAATGTTTTCTCTGTGAGCTGACACTACCAATCAACCTTCATCTTTATTATTTTCTCACTTTACCAATTAACCCTTTTTTCCATCAATGTCACTTCTTCCATCTTTTGCATTTTTGACATCAATGAAAACACATACCATAATGACAAAGGTTCAATGTTTTCTCTCAGCGAGTTGACACTACCAATCAACCTTCATCTTTATTATTTTCTCACTTGACCAATTAACCCTTTTTTCCATCAATGTCACTTCTTCCATCTTTTGCATTTTTTACATCAATGAAAACACATACCATAATGACAAAGGTTCAATAATCTCCCCATTTTTCATTGATGGAAACATACCCAGAAACCTATAATCATTGATGGAAAAACCTAGAAATCATGGTTTCTGTTCTCCCCTTTGACATATGATTAGTTGGTTTCGACTTCGAGTTATCCCCTTTGAAAAAAATTACAAATGGCCAACTATGTCGCATAAAACTAAATATTCTGGTAAGCTAGATACAACATGTTCTTACTTCAATACACTCATCTTAGGTTTATGTTTCTCATCCATATATCTTGATGTGTCCGTGGCAATTCTCCCCTTGCAAGAAGTCTTTTACATTGATTTGGAGCTGATCTTTCTTGAAAATTCTCCCCTAGGATAATGTTGTGCTTTTATTTGTTAAAACATTATCTCTCACAGTTGCATGGTGTGCTTTACTCCATTTGTCTTAAACTTCCACTAATATCTCCTTGTCCATATGCTCTTGTTGAGGTTATATTTCATCTTGTATGTTGCATATTTTTGTTTCAAACACTTTTCTCAAGGTATGAATGTCCTCTTCTAATTTATTGGTTTTTGTCTTCCTGAAACTTGTCCATTAGCATCTCATTTGTTTCCCTATGGCTTGCATTAATCTACTCATTCTTGTAACCTATCCTCTTTCTCCAATCTCATTCATAGATAGTCATTAACTCAACCTGAATCTACTCAAAAACAAATTCCTAAGCATACGGTGTGCATAGTTTGGAGATACCAATTGTTATGAGATACTAACTGTTACATCAATTGTTATGCAAAGGTACTCATTGGAAGATATCTTCACCATCAAATCATCTAATGTTTTTCAACAACATATTTGAGAGCTTAATCTATGCATTCAAAGATAATGACTCCTTCTTCCATACCTATAGTATGTAATCATTTTATCATCACTAGTTACTCGCACACATTCTGTCATTATTAGGGGTCATGATAACAGCTTGACACTTGACACTTATGACTTGAATTTTTCATGCATCAAGATTCACATATGAAAAATACATGCTAAAGCCATATTTTGACATTTGAATAGGCTCTTCTTTCAACACTCAAAGCATGAGGATTTTATACATGACTCATTTTCCACCATGGAAAATGATGATGTAAACACTCTCATTAACAAATATCATAACTATTCTGGTTCAGATTTTACCATACAAACATCTTGTTCATTGATTCAATATTTCTCTCATGGAGCCACTTCTCACTTGACTTATACCAATGAAAAGGTTAAGGAGACACATACATGATTAGAAAACAATTGACAACTTTATTTTCCTATGTCAGCTCAGGGGAATATATAAGGACTTCAATATACACAACACTATATAACATGGAGCATATCATATATGAGATACCTTGAAATCTTGCTCAAGACATTTTAAAGCAAATATGGGCACCAACCAATATTCTTAACTTTCTTGTCCAAATTCACCATGATGAATTTTGAACTATGCTTCCTTTAGATTTGGTATACCTTCTAGAATCTTAGAGAAGGTATATCTTGTTCTTCTTAGGTCCTGTCAAAACAGAGGAATTCATAAAAACAACATGATGAATTAGTTTCATCTTTCTTGGTCCTTGTTTTATTATCAGTATTTCTAGATGTATTATTTTGTATCATTGTTTCATTACTTGAGTTCTCATCTCCTAACTGTATGCCTGTGAGACACATGTACTACATTTTCTCTATCACCACTTGAGGAAGAAACTCTTCACTTCTTGTACTCATTCTGTCTTCCTTCTTTTCTTCTTTGACTTCATATTTTGTTTCCTTGATCATGTATATCCATCTCATCTTATTTTCAGGATCTGTTTGAGTCTTGGCAGTTTTTGTATGATTCTTAGGAATCATCTTGATGGTGGAATTTTTATTTTATTGCCATTTGAAAGTATGAGGTCTATTGTTGTGTTTAGGTTGTTCATTTTGACAATAATGCTTTGAATAATGCCCAATTTTATGACATGTATAACACATTACATGATTTATCCTTTTATTTGAACATGAGTGCTCATTTCCAAATTGTCTCAAGTATTTTTCTAATCAATACTTGGCAATGTGTCCTCTTTTATGACACTTGAAACACATCCTATTCTTCTCAGACTTAGATATACTATCCCTCCATGGATGTTCTTTGTCTATCTTGAGACATTTACACTCCATAACCTTGTGACCAAAACCATAGCATGAGTAATAATATCCATTAAATTTTCTCTCATACCTGGATGTGTTGGGTTGTCTGATTAACTTGAATCGTCTAGTGTTAGTCACCTTGGTCTACTTCTTGTTTGGTTACATACTGGAGCTAGCCTTTTCATTCTCCTTATTTTCTGAGCATCTTTGACAACATGTTTGTCTTGATTCATCTTTCAATCCTCTTTGCTTTACTTGCTCCATTTCTTCTCTAAGAGCCATTAGATCAGCATTCAATCTTTCACATTCCTCGCTCTTGGCATGAATTGATGCGTTACATTCCTCGTGCTCTATTATGCCAGTCTGTATTTGTTTTCCTAACAAGTTATTATGCTGATTAGTAACCTATTCCATCTCAGCTTTAGAGTTTTTAGTTCATCTTCAAGCTTCTTGCAGACATCTTCTTTATCCATGTTGTTCTTCACATTTGTTTTCTTTTCCTGGTCTAGATATTTCTCGAATATCTTCATGGCTAAGTTGAGTTTGTCACATTCTTTAATTTTTTCCCTGAGAGCTTTAGAGATCAGATTGACTTGTTCCTCAAGTTCCTCAATATTTTCTTCATGTTCTTTCTCCATTTGGATCACCACTACTTCATGATGTCTGATTTTCTCTTCTTGTTCCTTCACAAATATTTTCATCTTGGTGATTTCTTCATCTTTGAGTTTGAGAGAGTTCAATAATTTATCGATTGAGAATCATCTTCTCGCACACTATTGAGCATCCTCTTGTTCTTGTTTACTCAACTTATTTTCAAGGAGAGTGATGTGCTTTTCATAGGCACTGATGTAGGATTTCAACTTTTTTTTTCTCTTCCTAATCTTGTCCAATTCTTCTAGAGCACATTCTAGCTCACCTCTAGATTAACCTCACTTCTTCATTATCCGAATGATTTCTGGATCTCCTACAACTTTCCATTGCCATCATCAACCTTTCTTTATGAGCTTCATCCTGATACTTTCTATAAGTAGATTTTTCCATGCTTATCTTTCTCTAGGATCAACTCCAAGATGTTAAGCTTTACACAGAGAACCATCGCTCTGATACCAATTGTTAGATATTTCAAGCACTAATAGGGGGGGGTGAATCAATGCTGATGAAACTTATAATCAATTTCCTCTATCTTTATACTCGGTGTATCTCGTTGTTAACTATTATTGGTGGATATAAGCATGCAATATTAATCATGAGACTATACAAATAAGAATCATACATACACATTCACATGAGGAGACTAGATATAATGTGGGAAACCCTTTTGGGACAAAACCCACTAAAACCATTTCTTATATTACTCAAAGCAAGGACTTGCAAGAATATTACACATCCTACAAGATTTTTTTAGTGAGGCACCAACCCCATAAGGATCACCAACCCCTTACACCTTTTTTGATATTACGCACAACAAAGAACTCAAGTGAATATAATGCATCACAAGAGATTTGTTTAGTGAGGCACCAACCCCACAAGGAGCACCAAACCCTAATTTAATTAGCTACAACTGATCTTCTACATGCACCTACCCACAAGGAGGTTGCAACCTCTTGAAAATGCTAAGCTACAACTTAGACTTATTGTTTACACAAATTTTGATCATTTAGTCTCTGTGTTGCATACAAAACTAATTATGATCACCTTGTTATTTCATTCATTCATAATCACTCTTCAAATTTAGATGTGCAATGTTTTCTTTACCTCTTTCTGGTCTCTCCTCTATCACATTCAACATAGAATATTTTCTTCTTTTCTTTGCATATCAGCTTCTTCATCTGATAATGTAGTCTCCTTTTGCACATAGATATTCAATTTCTCTATGTACTAGATCTTTGTTATTCTATTGCATTTTCTTTCTTCCTCTCTCGTAATGAGTCTCCCTCGCCTTCTCCTTTCTCTTTTCTTCGACGATCTCGCATTATGCAAATTACTTCTTCTTTCCTTGCACATCTCTCTAATTGTCTCTTCTTCATTTGCATTAGATTTTCAACAATGGTTTTGTGTCATTTCATTCTCTAAAAATATCCTTGGCTCAATTACCCTTTCTCTCTTTTATCCATTCTCCGGATCTTCAATTTTTCATACCTTCACTCATGAGAGTGATCTCGCCGCATCCATCAATCTGTAATGCATTTGACTAATTCTTATATTTTTTCTTATCTCTACATTACTTCCTCAACCTCTCTCTTCTTTTGTTTCTCCTTCAATCCTGGTGCATCATTTTCCCATTCGAGCAACATCTCACTTTGGCTCCAAGTCATTCCTTTATTCCAATCGACCAATTCCCTTTCTTTGATCGGCATGTCATGCAATCTCTCCTCCGCTATCACCTAAAAATATGGACTATTAAATGCATGCCGCTAACTCCAAATTTTTTTCCATCTATATTCAATTTAATTTCACCTTCTTCTATGCATCTGCCAAAAATTATTTATTAGCCGACTCCAAAAATAGATTTCTTGTATTTTTAAGATTTCCCCGTGATCAGGAATAAACGATCCCCTTTCTTCTCCAATATTTATGCACCTCATACACTGTAAATGAATTGCTTTGAAGTAAACAAGCATTAAATTTTGGCAGCTGGAATAATGGATTTCATCATTCTTTTTGGAGTTCCAAATACACGTAGCATGAATATTTTGTCAATCAAATCATCATCAATTTTGGATACTAACTCTCACTTCTTCCATTTTAAACTCTATCTAATTGTCCTTGATCCATCTCTAGTTCATATTTTCTTGATCTACTTCTCTTCCTTGGATTTTTGACCTTTTCCTTCACATTGTGGTAATATTCTTTGTTCGTCTTTACACATTTCTTGGCATTTTTAGTTATTCATGGTTATTCTATTCTTCTCAAGGCTATACTCCTTATCCTTCACCTTTTCGCAGCTTGTTCCTCAGTATGTAGCTCTCACTTCCTTCCCACGACTTAGTTTCACGCTCGCAACTCCATCCTTTTATCTACGGCTTTGTTATTTCCTTGTTTTCTTCCTTAGCAAATTTTCTTGTTCTACACGGCTTTTCCCTTATGTGTGGCTTGCTCGCAGCTTTAATCCCGACTTCATTTACTCATTGGATTATTCATTTCCTATCCTTGCTTTCCACGACTTATCCTTTATCTCCTCCTTACGTATGCGGCTTTGTCTTCATGTTCAAAACTCTTCCCTCACATCTGTGGTTTTTTACCTTTATCTCATGCGACTTGTCCTTTGGCTCCTTTTGCTTCAGCGACTTCATTCCTTTTCACATGACACTTGTTAAGATTTTGTGGCTTCACTTTTTACACTTAGAGCTTGTTCCTTGACTCCTTGCATTTTGGCAACATCATTCCTTTACCCGTGGATTCTCCTAAGCCTTAATAGTTCTTCTTTGAGTTTCGTGGCTTCATAGAATTTCATGTCTAACTTTGAACTTCAATGACTTTCTTCGACTTCAACGGATATCTCCTCATCTTTGTGGCTTGCCCAAAAATTGACTAAGTCCCTTAGAACTTATCCTTGATCATCCTAAAGCTTGTTTCACATCTAACTAGACCCTTAATGTCCTTATTTGACTTATGAACACCAAATTCACTTTCCTAAGGCTATTGCATACCGATTCACTTTCCCGAGGCTATTTCATACTTCGATGAATCATTTGTTATCCTTCAATTCCACTATCATGCAATCACTCGGTTCATTCTTCAATCTGCTCCATATGCTTTCATGAGTACGCTTTCGATTATGATGTTTTCTTTGTGAGCTAACACTACCAATCAACCTTCATCTTCATTATTCTCTCACTTTACCAATTAAACCTTTTTTCCATCAATGCCACTTCTAACATCTTCTGCAATTTTGATATCAATGACAACACATACCATAATGACAAAGCTTCAACAATTTGGTGTTAGGATAAGTGACGATATTATGGATAAAGATGTTGGGGTCAATACCTGACATATCTCTATATGAATATGTGAAGGATTGTACATGTTTGCATAGGAAGGTGGTAAAATCATTTAAATCTTGTGAATCTAAAGATTAACCAAATTTAACTATGTGAGAATCCTACGGAGTTCCTATATTAACATTGATATTGGATTCGTGGATAATTTTTGATGTGTCAGGTGGTAAATTATTTTGAAGGTAATGGTTCTCTACTCCCATATGAGAGAGGAGGGCTTGGTCGTCTCAACATTGAAGGATTTCAAAGGTGGGTGAATCCTCTTCTATCATTTCAGACTAGATGATAGGAAGGGTTTTAGTAGCATGATTAGTTTGATAATTTATTGGTCCTAAATAATATTGTTGAATAAAAAAATTATATGGGATGGAAATGGTGTCATTTGTATCTACGAGGTCATTGTGTGTAGATGAGGAAGATGGTTCTACTTTTGTTATGGATCTAGAAATGATCAAGTCATGGATCCCTTTTTAATAACATTTGAGTCCAAATCCTTTCCAAGAAAAAACGGTGGAGATACACTTTTCCAAAGACTTGCTTATACAAGAATGTGAAGTCTGATATAAATGGTTTGACATGACATTGTTTAGTAGGACATGGAGAAGGGTGATCGATCCATCTGTAGATGAGATTCATTTTGAGATGTGGTGGACCAAAGGAGATAAAATTTCTGAAATTACATTTGTACATAGGTTGTTTGTCAGGTCTTTCATATGTCTTCATGTAGGAACCGAATTAAGTGTAAGGAGATGATAATTCCCAAAGTGAAAGGAGTTACATGACGTTATTGAAGGAAATATCATCTTTTAATTTTGATAATGCAATGGATGAAATGGTGGATCCCGAGTTTGATTTGGGAAAGATCACATCATTTGGATGATATGTCATGTGACATAATTTGAAACGATTTGGATCTATGGGGACCATGAATTTTTTTCCTTCATGTTCGTATTTGAGACATCAATGGAGCGTAGATGGGATTAAACCCATATCATGTATCCAAGGTTGTCCTAATAGAATGTTATATTGAAACTCTCCTTCTACCAGATAGAAGATTTCGTGGAGGGTTTTAACATTAACTTTGACTGGTAATATGATTGTTCCTAATGTGGGATTGATAGTGTCGTTGAAAACTCGCAAAGATGCGGTCGATGTCTAGGTGAAAATGGTGTTGGGTAACTGAATTTTATCAAAGGCATGTGATTATATGATGTTAATTTTGGATTTATTGCTGATCATGACCCTCTTTATGAGGGTATTGTTGATTTGTGTGGTGATTAAAAGTGGGAGGTCGTGGTTCTCTAGTTGTAATGATGGGATTTTGATCTGTCAAAAGAGATGGTAGTAGACATTTTGAGTGTATCGACTAGGTTTGCAAAAGGTTGTGGATCATCTAGGGGTACTGATATGGATTGGAGGGTTGTGATCATGGTTTTCGATGGTCGGTGAAATTTACACAAGCTCATAAAGGGACATTTTTACTGGATCTTGATGAAGTTGTTTGATAACGGTATTTTATACAACAAAGATTGGCTTACATATGAGGAGCGAAAAGGATGGATACTTTAGCATTGGCATGAGGTGTTAGATTAGATGATTCGGTATGAGGGGGATGGATATTTTGGACTTGTTTTAGTTGAAAGTATTTGGGTATTGGGTAAGATCCCTAGTGGTGATACATACTATGTCAATTTGATGAGGAGGGGTTTTCTTGGAAGATTCCCCACTTTTTGTGTTTGTGAGTGTAGGTGATGGTTTAGATGTATTAGTTGTAGATGTCAAATGGGATGTTTTTGTAGATCAAGAATTTCGTGCTTGTTACCTGTCCAAGTTAATGCACCAAACTAAACACAAAAACCCTGAAAAACCTCAATGAAATAGATACCTGATGAAGATGTAGACGGATGAGGAAGTCGATGTAGATAAGACGGGCGCACACGAGCAATTCGCACAATAGATCCGAGTAACCTGCAAAACACCGGTGCTTGACAGAAAAAGATGGCGTTAGAAGATATATGGGTGGACTGCCCGAGAAGCGGGTCCGAGAAGCGATAAGCTTCCTTGGCGGATGTCAGTCCACGTTTTCAATAAAGAAAAGCAGCATACATGATAAAAGATGTAAATAAAGACTAGATTCTCTGATTGCAGTAATAAAACAGAACCTGAACAGCAGACAGGAAGTACAGAAAACAGGGAACTGAGAAATAATGCTAAATTTGTGTTACCTGTGACCTTTTACCTGTCTGCAGGGAAATCGGCGTCGACTGTGTAGAATCGGCGGCCCGATTTGATCGCGGCGGCGATCGACTGATCGGCGTCGGCCAGGGGGATCGATCGACGTCGGCCGAATAAGATCGAGTGTCAATCAAGGCGATCGACCCGACCAATCGGGGGCTATGTGCGATGAGATTCGGGGATCGGAAGGTGAATGTTGTCTGTAGGATGTGCCGAAGATGGAGAGACGCTGGAACAGAGTCACCAGATGATAGATAATGGTGTATGGTGTTGATATGATACGGGCAGAGTAACGGTGCTCCTCTCAGGGATTGATTAGGACAGGATCTGCCCTAACTGAGACAATTGATGCTAAGAAGATCTCTCTTTCTCACTCTCTGTTCGTGCGTAAGTGCTTCCTTTCACTCGTTCGTCTCTTTTTCGGTCTCTTCGCTCTTTTCCGTCCCTAGAACTGAGTTCTGGGCTTGCTTTTATAATCGGCGCCGCTCCTAGAAAATCGGCGCCGACCATATGGGTCGGCGCCGATCGCGGAAAAGACTCCCGAGATGGCTAAAAATGATCGATTCGAAAAAACAAGACTTATCCCGACCACGGAAATATCCCGCTTAGGGAAGATTAAAAATGGATGTGAATACATGGGTAAAATAAATTTGGGGTAGATAAGTGATTAAGATGCATGGGAAGAAGCGTAATTAAATTTTTAATTATTTAATTACCCATGGGCAAGATATGATGAAATGAATTAAATTTAGAGATAGGTGATTAAATCACAGATTGGATAATATCTCAAGGGGATAGTTGGTGACGCAAACGTGCCCCAGGTTACCTAAGCACGTAAATGGGTAAGAGGGACACTAAATTGAGTAACCAATTTTAGGTGTCTACATTTTGCCCCTTTTTGTCAAGTAACTTGCGATAAGCAAGGTTATGAGACAAAAACAAAGGGATGGAAGAAGGGAAGAATTGTGGTGATGTGATCCCCCTCAAACTAGGGATGGGATGGATGATAAAACAGATGATCCCGAGTTTGAAAGAAGTAGATGAAAAATGCAGGATGCCCCAGTTGGATAGCTGGAGTAGAGCTGATCATTGAGGACGCATTAAAAATAAACAAAAGGGCAGCAACCTAAGGAACTCACATTGGTAGGGAAAACTAGCCGGTCTCCTCATGAGACGACGTTAGTGCCTACAGACCCATGAGTGTAAGGAGAACTGCAAAATAGCCAACATCTAAAGAGAGACACATTGGTAGGGACAACTAGACGGTCTATAAGTCAGACGACGTTAGTGCCTACAGACCCGCGTAACTCTAAGCGGCTAAACAAAAAGCGAGTGCTCCACGCAAAGGGAACAAACTCGAAATAGATGATGATATCGAAAATATGTGCCGAAAGACAACATGTAGCGCACAATAATGATCAGATAGACCAGCCAAGCATCAACACTATGGCAAAGAGATTAGCAGATGGAAGCAAACGACGTGGAGAAGCGATACCGCAATCCACGGGCAAAAATGAGTATAAATCGATAGACTGATAGATGATGATATAGACATAGACTGATAGATGATGAATAGACGTGATTGGATAGATATAGACTGATAGAGGATAGAAATAGATGTGATTAGATAGATTGAAATGTGGATAAAATAGATGTGATTGGATAGATATAAACTGATAGATGATAGATGTGATGTGATGAGATAGATTGAAATGTGGATAGAATAGATGTGATTGGATAGATATAGATTGATAGATGATAGATGGATGTGATGAGATAGATTGAAATGTGGATAGAATAGATGTGATTGGATAGATATAGATTGATAGATGATAGATGGATGTGATGTGATTAGATAGATTGAAATGTGGATAGAATAGATGTGATTGGATAGATATAGATTGATAGATGATAGATGGATGTGGTTAGATAGATTGATTTAATTTTGATAGATGATGGGAAGTATCTTGGATGGACATAGCTTTTAAATATTTTGATGGATAGATAGATAGATGCGTTTGATGTATAGATGGATGTAATTTTAATGAGAAATGAATAAAGATAGATGTTTTGATAGATAAGAGGAATGTTGATAGAAGATAGATTTTGATTGAATTAACATGTGAAATGTCAATTCAACAGGATGCAAGACAAAGAAATGGAGAATGCTTATTGTAAGAGCAAAAGATGAAAGCAGAAATAACCGTGACTTAGAAGAGAAGACACTCGGAAAAGAAGGGAAATGATAAGTCGGACTTCCAACCGACCATAGAGAAGATCCAGATAAGAAACCGAAAGACCAAGCATACAAGGCCCTATATAAGATTAAAATAAACCTGACACTAACTAGTCGCAAACCAGATCTAGGATAGAAATGGAAAGAAAAGAAAGTAAGTATCTTGTCGGAACCTACAAGGGACAGAATACATGTCCATGATAGGAAAATAGGATTCTCCATATGATCGACAAAAGGTCTAAAATCTCAGCTTCATGATTTGGACAGAAAAGCAAACTGATCAATGTGGGAAGTTTGCTTGATATGGAAAGACTGATCGATGCGGGAAGTCTTTCAGTGATGCTAACAAGTGTATAAACTGACTGGAAGGCTGATTGATTACAAGAAGCCTTGAATATTTCTTTGAGAAACAGCCGTCCTTCAAGGGAGCGGTCTGTATTTTGAAATTTGTATGATAGCCATCCTTCGAGGGTATGGTCTATTTGCTTTTTGATTCACTTGACAATGTTGTGTTACTGTGACCTTTTACCTGCTGCGAAATCGGCGTCATTGCCGTGTAGAATCGGCGGCGACTGATTTGATCGGCAAGTCGGGGCCAGGGCGTCGATTTTAAAATCGGCGCGATCGGGTCGGCCGATCGAATAAGATCGATGTCAATCAAGGCGGCGATCGACCAATCGGGGAGCGTGCGATGATTCGAGGAGATCGGAAGGTGAATGTTATCAGATAGGATGTGCGAAGATGGAGAGACGCTGGAGCAGAGTCACCGATGATAGATAATGGTGTATGGTGTTGATATGATACGGGCAGAGTAACGGTGCTCCTCTCAGGGATTGATTAGGACAGGATCTGCCCTAACTGAGACAATTGATGCTAAGAAGATCTCTCTTTCTCACTCTCTGTTCGTGCGTAAGTGCTTCCTTTCACTCGTTCGTCTCTTTTTCGGTCTCTTCGCTCTTTTCGGTCCCTAGAACTGAGTTCTGGGCTTGCTTTTATAATCGGCGCCGCTCCTAGAAAATCGGCGCCGACCATATGGGTCGGCGCCGATCGCGGAAAAGACTCCCGAGGTGCCTAAAATGATCGATTCGAGAAAGAAAAGGCTTATCCGACTACGGGAAAATATCCCGCTTAGGGAAGATCAAAAATGGATGCGATGCATGGGTAAAATAAATTTGGGGTAGATAAGTGATTAAGATGCATGGGAAGAAGCGTAATTAAATATTTAATTATTTAATTACCCATGGGCAAGATATGATGAAATGAATTAAATTTAGAGATAGGTGATTAAATCACAGATTGGATAATATCCCAAGGGGATAGTTGGTGACGCAAACGTGCCCCAGGTTACCTAAGCACGTAAATGGGTAAGAGGGACACTAAATTGAGTAACCAATTTTAGGTGTCTACATTTTGCCCCTTTTTGTCAAGTAACTTGCGATAAGCAAGGTTATGAGACAAAAACAAAGGGATGGAAGAAGGGAAGAATTGTGGTGATGTGACTCCCCCTCAAACTAGGGATGGGATGGATGATAAAACAGATGATCCCGAGTTTGAAAGAGGTAGATGAAAATGCGCGGATGCCCCGGTTGGATAGGCGGAGTAGAGCTGATCATTGAGGATGCATTAAAAATAAACAAAGGGCAAAGACCTAAGGAACTCACATTGGTAGGGAAAACTAGCGGTCTCCTCATGAGACGACGTTAGTGCCTACAGACCCATGAGTGTAAGGAGAACTGCAAAATAGCCAACATCTAGAGAGAGACACATTGGTAGGGACAACTAGACGGTCCATAAATCGAGGCGGCGTTAGCGCTGGTATCTGAGACCGCGTAACTCTAAGCGGCTAAACAAAAAGCGAGTGCTCCACGCAAAGGGAACAAACTCGAAATAGATGGTGATGTCGAAAATATGTGCCGAAAGACAACATGTAGCGCACAATAATGATCAGATAGACCAGCCAAGCATCAACACTATGGCAAAGAGATTAGCGAGATGGAAGCAACGCGCGTGGAAAGCGTCCGCAAAACCACGGGCAAAAATGAGTATAAATCGATAGGCGATAGATGATGATATAGACATAGATGATAGATGATAAATAGACGTGATTGGATAGATATAGACTGATAGAGGATAGAAATAGATGTGATTAGATAGATTGAAATGTGGATAAAATAGATGTGATTGGATAGATATAAACCGATAGATGATAGATGTGATGTGATGAGATGATTGATATGTGGATAGAATTTTGATGAAAACACATGATGATAGATTCATAGAATAGATGCACTGTATTGATTTTGATGATGATAGATGGATAGATAGATGTGATTGGATAGATATGATAGATGGATAGATAGATAGAGTAGATGATGAGATAAAATAGATGTGATTGGATAGAAATGATGATGATAGAAATAGATGTGATTGAGATAGATTGATAGATAGAATAGATGTGATTGGATAGATGATTGATAGATGATAGATGGATGTGATTAGATAGATTGAAATGTGGATAGAATAGATGTGATTGGATAGATATAGATTGATAGATGATAGATGGATGTGGTTAGATAGATTGATTTAATTTTGATAGATGATGGGAAGTATCTTGGATGGACATAGCTTTTAAATATTTTGATGGATAGATAGATAGATGCGTTTGATGTATAGATGGATGTAATTTTAATGAGAAATGAATAAAGATAGATGTTTTGATAGATAAGAGGAATGTTGATAGAAGATAGATTTTGATTGAATTAACATGTGAAATGTCAATTCAACAGGATGCAAGACAAAGAAATGGAGAATGCTTATTGTAAGAGCAAAAGATGAAAGCGAAAATAACCGTGACTTAGAAGAAGACACTCGGAAAAGAAGGAAATGATAAGTCGGACTTCAATGACCGACCATAGAAGATCCGATAAGAAACCGAAAGACCAAGCATACAGGCCCTATATAAGATTAAAATAAACTGACACTAACTAGTCATGAAACCGGATCTAGGATAGAAATGGAAAGAAAAGAAAGTAAGTATCTTGTCGGAACCTACTGAGGGACGAATACATGTCCATGATAGGAAAATAGGATTCTCCATATGATCGACAAAAGGTCTAAAATCTCGGCTTCATGATTTGGACGAGAAAAGCAAAGCCGATCAATGTGGGAAGTTTGCTTGATATGAAAAACGATCGATGCGGGAAGTCTTTCGGTGATCTAACAAGTGTATAAAAGCGATTGGAAGGCTGATTGATTACAAGAAGCCTTGAATATTTCTTTGAAAACAGCCGTCCTTGAGGAGCGATGCATATTTTGAAATTTGTATGATAGCCATCCTTCGAGGGTATGGTCTATTTGCTTTTTGATTCACTTGACAATGTATGGATAGCTGTCCTTCGAGGGATCAGTCTATCTTTTTGGATAGCATCTTTTTTTTTTTTTTTTTTTTTTTTTTTTTTGAAACTCTTTGGAAGAAGCTGAGTTTAGACCTAGATAGATCAGATGAAGGGGAGGAGAACATGGAAGAACATGTACTCATGCCCCGAGCAGATCCGATTAAGATAAGTACTTGGGACAGATGAAGTGGTGATTAAGGTATTCCTACCATGAGGAGGAACATATCCAAAAGAAACGTGCAATGAGTAGAGCCGCGATACTCATATTTAAGGTAAACGAGGCAATAGGCGGAGAACCACACAATTTCAAATCACCACGAAAGTAGATGACTGGTTATTAGGACAGATGGAAGATCTGAGTTGCGACTAGATTTGTGTAAGAGAGATTTTAACAATAGAAGGGCCGTAAATGCAAGGCATTAAGAGGTTACCTTGAGGATACCATCCATGGAAGACAAACGATAAGCCCCAGACCCATATTTATGAGTGATAATGTAGGGACCCATCCAGTTGGGAGCAAACTTACCACGTTGACTCCTTTCGAGTGTAGTGACATTTTGATTTTCCTTAAGAACAAGGTCACCAATTTTGAAGTCACGGTGTTGCACATGCTTGTTGTAAGCACGCTTGACACGCTCGAGATAGACTTGATGATGCTCAAGAGCGTTGAGACGCCGCTCATCTAATAATTCAAGTTGAGCTAGACGATTTTGACGATAATCCTCATCAGAGACAAATTCTCTGAGAGAAACACGGAGAGATGGGATTTGGACCTCCAAAGGAAGGACGGCCTCAGACCCATAGACGAGAGAGAAGGGAGTAGCACCAGTAGGAGTACGAATGCTAGTCCGATAAGCCCAGAGAGCGAAAGGGATATGTAGATGCCAATCCCTACCAGCTCGACTAGTTACCTTTGCGAGGATATTACGCAAAGTTTTATTGGAAGCTTCGGCACGACCATTAGCGGATAGTATGGAGAAGAAAAAGCGAAGCTTGATTTTGAAAGCGTTGCAGAGATTTTGCAAATCGACGTTCTTGAAGGATTTACCATTATCTGTGATGAGCTTGTGTGGAACGCCAAAGCGACAAATGATGTGTTGATAGACAAAATCAACTATGGGTTTAGCCTTTGTTGAAGAAAGAGGGATAGCTTCTACCCACTTAGTAAAGTACTCAGTGGCAATAATGATAGAATGATGGCGCCATTGTGAAGAACGGGGATTGATGAGACCAATAAGATCAAGGCCCCATTGTGAAAAAGGCCACAAATCCGCCGCAGGTTGCAAAGCCTGACTAGGGACGTGCGTGAGATTGGAATGTTGCTGACACTTGACGCATTTCTTAGTGTATTCACAACAATCTTGATTAAGAGAAGGCCAATAATATCCCAAACGTAAGATGCGCTTAGCCACAGCTAAACCACTAAAATGTCCACCACAGATACCGTCATGGACCTCCTGAATAGCTTTAGATGATTCATGGGTTTTGAGGCATCGAAGCAAAATACCATCAAAGCCGCGTTTGTAAAGAATCCCGCCTAGGATAGAATAGCGATTAGCGCGTTGGACAAAAGACCTTCTACCATTGGAAGTCAGATCTGGAGGAAGCACCGAATGAGATAGATAATCAACTATCTGTTGATACCACTCATCCTGAGTATGGGTTGTGACAGCATTGATCGAAGTTAGCTGTTGAAGATAAGATGGTTGATCTAATCGTTGCACAGCCACATAAAGACGCGAGTCTTCAGTAAAAGGCGGGATAAGGGATGCTAATGAGGCCATGGTATCCGCGAATCGATTTGCAGTACGAGGAATGGATTGGATGGTGAACTTATCGAAAGATTGGAGTTGGGCAAGAACAATGTCGCGATATTTTTGAAGGATATCATTCTTGCATTGATAGACACCCGTGACCTGATTAACGATGAGTTCAGAATCACCAAAGATGTCAATATGACGAGCGCCGAGATTAATGGCATTTTGAAGTCCTAAGACAAGAGCTTCGTACTCAGCCATATTATTGGTGCACTCAAAGTTCAATTTGTGTGCGACTGGGATAGGCGTACCCCAAGGAGGAATCATCACGAAACCCGCACCTCCCCCTTGCTGGCATTTGGATCCATCAAAGAAGAGCTTTACTTTAAATGGAGATAGACCAAAATCGATTTGTTGAATAAATTCATCGGGGAATTGAGCAAGGGGGTCTTGAGTGTCCGGAAGAGGAGCACTAGCTAGTTGATCTGCAATAACCTGACCCTTGATAGCCTTTTGCGGGATAAACTCGAGGTCAAATTCTGTCATGAGCATAAGCCAACGAGTGATGCGATCATTGTGATAAGGCTTTGCATGAATTGTCTTGAGGGGATTGACATTTGTGACGATGTAAGTTTTGTGATTAAGAAGATAATGACGAAGCTTAGAAGTTGCAAAGAAGAGAGCGCAACATAGTTTTTCAGCCCCGGAGTAACGTGTCTCATACTCATGGAGGGTGCGGCGATGTAATAGACAGCTTGTTCTTTACCACAAGTGTCCGTCGAAATCATGGCTCCCGAGAGCATGGTCGATCACGAGAGATATAAAGATAGAAAGGCTCCCCCTCGCGTGGAGGTGTAAGCACGGGCGGAGAAAGAAGATAAGCTTTGAGATCATCAAAGGCCTTTTGCAATGCTCATCCCATTTGAAATGAACATTCTTACGGAGAAGATGGTGAAAAGGTTGACAACGGTCCGACAATTGGGAGATAAAGCAGCCTTGCGATTGAAGGCGTCCTTGGAGGCTGCGGAGTTGCTTTAAGTTAGGCGGGGAGGCATCTCAAGGATGGCTTTTATTTTTGCGGGGTCCACTTCAATACCCACGATGGAAATGATAAACCTAAAAGTTTACGGTGAGGGCCCAAACACGCATTTAGATGGATTTAGAAGCGAAGACAAAAGCGGATAAGCCTCTCGAAAGAGAGTGCGAGGATGAAAAGATGCTCGGCGGCGTTTGGATTTGCGAGGAGATCGTCAGCGTAATCCTCTGATTTTGTGTAAAAGATCATGGAAGATGTAGGTCATTGCTCGTTGATAAGTTGCTCGGCGTTCTTAAGACCGAAGGGCATGACACGATAGCAAAAGGTCCCCGAGGAGTTATGAAGGAAGTCTTATCTTTGGTCTTACAGTGCGATGAGGATTTGATTATATCCGAGAAACCATCCATAAGAAAGCATTTCATGACCCTTGATTAAATCTACGAGTTGGTCGATATTAGGAAGAGGAAAATCATCCTTTGGGCGGGCGATTAAGATCCGGAAGTCGGTACAAATTGAATCTTCCCGGTAGCCTTGAATTCTTGGTACTACATTGGACACCCATTGCGGATAATCGATGGGTTGGATGAAGTTAGCCGAGAGCAAGCGGCGTAATTCTTCTTTAACAAGAAGGGCTACTCTAGGTGCATTTTACGTAATTTTGCTTGCTTGGTTTGATGTTGGGAAGGGTAACGATATTGTGGACTACAATATCGGGATCGAAATCTGGCATATCCTCGTATGACCAAGCAAAGGCTTGACGATGTTTGGAAAGAAAAGTAGTAAAGTCCCCTAATTCTTGTGGATCAAGGGATTGGCCGACCTTAATGATGCGAGGGTCTTCAGGAGTCCCTATATTAAGGTCGATAGTGGCCTCGTTGAGAAGGGTAGGCGTGTCGAAGGAATGGTTTTGGGAAGATATGAATCCTCTGCCCTAGATAGGTGAGGACCAGTCGTCATCCGCACAGTGGATAGTGTTGATAGTAGGAGAGTCGTCTCCAACTATCTCAGGGAAGATTAATGGTATAGAAGCAGACCGATTGTTAGTCTCATAGACTAAAGGTCCCAAGGAAATGGTATTGATCAAAAAAAAAAAAAAAAAAAGTTAGGTGGGATGGAAATGTCATCGTCCACATCAGTGATGCTTGGTTTGGTGGGGAAGATGGTTCTTGATAGGAAGAGGCTCATCAAGAATAGTGACAGTGGCTTTTGAAATGGGTTTAAATCCCAAACCAAACTTTTGGTGTGGCATGAGAGTAGGAATGGATTTGAGGTCATGTATACCTTGTTCATATTTTCCAAGGCCAAAACCTTTCCACGCGCATCGATATAGATAAGTTTTTGCAAACGTGGGATTCTGTAGATAATCAAACCCTGTTAGGTAAGGTTTGGCTCTAGGAGGAGAATCCGGACAATAATGAGGTGTATCAAGACCACCGTAGATGAAATTGGTCTGTTGATTGGGCAAACCAATGGTAACGATGCGGCCAGAGACACGATTGATATTCGGAGTTGCTTGTCGGGTCTACCATACTCATTAGGTTTGAGATGGGCATCGAAAGAAAAGAGAGGAAGCTCTCTAGTGAGAAACGCTGCAATGTCTCTTCAGTTTCGCAAAATCTGGTAGTTTGGTTCGGTATGGAAGAAGATGAAGCCCCATCTGGAGAAGATGCATTTTCTTTTAAAGGGCGGACCTTGTGGTCATGTCGCATTGCGCGAAGGAAAAGGATCTCTGGATGGGTGTAGATTTTGCCCTCATATTGATATTTTAGGCATCGATGGAGGGTGGATGGGACCAATGCATTGCGCGAACCCGGGGCGTCGAGGATCATGTTATAGTGGAATTTTCCTTGACAATATAGAAGAGTTCATGGAGCGACTTTTTACCTACTCGGATGGGTAAGACCACGGTTCTAGAGTATTGCTAGCGATCGTTAAATGATCGAAGGGCGAAAGGCGGAGGTGACACCACATTCTTAGGTAACTTAAGTTGTTCGAATGTGTGGGAAGAGATGACGTTGAGAGCAGCTCCACTATCGATCATAACACGTTTTAAGCGGTGTTATTGACTTGGGCTGTGATGAAGAGAGGAGCCTCCAAATCCTCTGAAGAAAGATGAGGAATTTCTGAATCCTCAAAAGAAATGGCGGTCGATGGACCATTCAATCCAACAACCCACTCGAAGGGCTGGGGCTCATCGGAATTTACTGCGATGCGACGCAGATTATCGATTAGAGCCTGGCGATGTTGTGGAAGGATTGGATGAGGTCAAAAGAGACATTTTGACCGGAGCTTGGTGAGTTGCTTCATGACACTCTCCTCAACGGATACGGGAACTTGAGTCCGAGGTGCAGCACGAATGGAGACCTTGGGTCGTGGGGCTGATGAGGAAGGAGACACGCCTTCAGGGGCTGCAGAAATGACAACCCGTGGTCTAGATGTTGGAGATGAAGATGGGTTATGATAATGTTGGGTTCTAGTGGCGATATGGATTGTGTCAATTTGGGAAGGAGGAGATCAAGTGGAGTGGAACCACTAGAGTGCGAATGGATGGTTGAGGTTCGGATGAGGCTAGGGTAGCAGGAGGTACTTGTTCCTCCTCCAACAAGAGTCACTTTCTTCCGAAAGGTTCTTGACAACGGCTTGAAGAGCTTTACATCCTTGATGTCATGACCTGGAGTACGGTGGTAAGCACAAATCAGATCAGAGTTAAACCAGGTAGGTTTCACTCCTTTGGGGTTATAAGGCTTAATCGGAGGAAGGGTTATGGCTGAAGATTGGATAAGTTGATGAAGGATTTCGGTGTAGAATCCGGTAGACGAAGATGAGGATAGAGATAATGGAGATGGTTCTTTTACCTTAACCGACTGCCGAGGTAAAAGAACTTGCATGTTAGGTTTAACAGTTTTATTAGGGATCCTCTTATTTGTTTGGACATTCGGAGGAGCAGTCTTGGGTGCTTGGGATGGGAGTAAATGAGACATGATTGTCTTTGGTGGAGGAGGAGTCCCTAAGATAGATTTTGAGGAGGATGGAGATGCGATAATTTTTGCGGTTTTTGGAGACAAAGGGGGTTGCTTAGTCGGATTTACGGATGATTTAGATAATGTCGGTTTGGAAGAGGAAGAAGCTCCCAAAATAGGTGAATTTGGAGGAAGATAGGGTGTCTTGATTTTTGGTAACAAAGATGAGGATTTTGATAGAAGAAGTGGCATCTTTTTGGTAGGTAAGTCTACTTTTAGGGATGTTGATGAAGAAGAAGATGATGACTTTGATAGGTGTGTAGAAGAAGATGCCTTCTCAGCGGGCAAATCTAATCGTTTATGAGGCGTGGAGAGAGATTTTTGTGGAAGAACACCGAGAGTTTTGATGGTCCGAAATATGGGCTTCCCCTTTTCAGGGATGGTGACAACTTCAACGTCATAAGGTGATTGTAACCTTTTTGGAGGAAGCAAATGGGGAGATATTGATGGTATAATGTTAGATTTTGGTTGTCGCGGTTTAGGTTGAGGAATCGAGTGTGCAGGTGTTGGTGTTACTTCTTTTGATTTTTCCTGAATAGGTGAAGTAGTATTAGTGATGGAAGAAGTAAGTGATGAAGAAGTTCCTTGCGAAGGGACCACTTTTGGTGTAGTGATCATGGGTGGAACTACTATAGGAAAAGAGATAGGAAGAGTCAAAGTTGAGGACACTTTCGCCGAAGTCGGCACGATTATAGGGATGTTTATCAAGGGCATAGTTGTAGCCGGAATGGGAGCAGCAGAAGTAGATGTGTCCGAAGTGGAAACTCGAAGGGATGTAATTGCCTCGAGCATTGAAAGGATGTCGATGATGAGGCAGATGAGGAAGACAACTGTCTCGGGTATGGATGGGAGATCGGACAAAGGAGCGGAGAGAGATGACTCCGTGTTTAGCAATGTAGGAATATCCAAAGATGGGTTATCGAGGATGGAGGAATTCCGAGTGATTGGTGAAGTGGAAGAGGGTTACGATTCGATTGTTGCGTTTGTAGATGATGTGGTTTGAAGCGGATTCTTGATGAAAATGAAGTTGATAGTGTGGGTGTTTGGTTTTGAGATTACGAAGAATTATGATTTGGGGCATGATTGGGAAAGGTTGTTTGAAAACGTCCGGTAGCTTGATTTGGGGAGCATTTGGGTTATCGAGAATAAGCTCGCCTTTATCAATGAATTTTTGGACAAGATTTTTGAAAGTCGACATCGTTCGATGTCATGACCCTTGGTTATGATAGTGGCAAAAATCGTTTTCTCTTGTACCAAAAAGGGCGTTCTCGACTTTCATCAATATCTCTAATGGGTGGAAGTTCGATCATGCGAACTTCCAACATTTTTCCTAAGATGGAGGCATATGATTCCCCCAATGGAGCGAAGGATCGAGATGATGAAGCCCCTTTTCGAGCAGATGAAGGGTCTCTTCGTGGTGGTTGATTAGGAGTACTATCGGTTCTCGATGTTTTTAATACGATAGCATTGGTGGACCCTTGATTCTTATCTTTAGGAGGAAAAGAATTTGGTTTGGTGAACCGAGAGAAATCGGGTTTAGATTTGGAGCGAAGTTTTAGTTTTCCTTGTTCAATGGCACGAGATTCGAGTTTGCGTGCCATTGTGAAGGCTTCTTCGAAGGTGTGGAAAGTTTGGATTCTTAACGTGGAAGAAATGTGACTAGCGCAAGATCGGGTGAACAGCTCGATCTGTTGTGATTGAGGAAGAGAGAAGGACAATTGGTTGATTATCCCTCTCCAACGAGCGACAAAGTCTGCAATAGACTCATCGTCAAATTGGCGAATGTTGTAAAGATCTGTGATTGAGATCTTATGGGCAATATTTATTGAGAAGTTCTCAACAAACATTTGGGCCAATTGAGAGAAAGAAAATAATGAATGTTGAGGAATATTATTGTACCAGTCCAAAGCGGGACCCGCTAGAGACATAGGAAAGGTACGGAGCATGAGCTCCTGATCTTGGACAATGAGGTAGCAAGCATGTTTGAATGCTCGCAGATGTTGTTGGGGGTCTTCCCGACTATGAAATTTTGAGAATTTGGGAAGTTCCCATTGGGGAGGATAAGGCTTAAAAGCCACCGAAGGATGAATGGGTTCATTGCATACTTCTTCAAAGGAGTATGAAGGGCGGGCTCCTTTTGTGGAGGCTTCCAAGTCTGCAATTTTCTTGAAGAGAAATTGAACCACATCCGATTGGGGAGGAGGTACATTGGTTTGTCCTACATGAGAAGCAAGTAGTGGGTGTGGTTGAGGTGTCAATGGGGGATTCATCTGTTGTTGGATAGGATTATAAGAGGAATAACCAGGTGTTCTGGGTGACACCGGGTGGGGTATTTGTTGTGCAGCTTGCGTATAGGCAGGCTGCGAGATAATAAGTGGTTGAGCAAATAAAGGTTGGGTGACGGATGGAGCCTGTGATTGGTGGACTCCTATGTTGGTTGATTGGATCGGGATAGATTGAGGAATATGAGTGTTGGTTGGATTGGTCATGTTGGGGAACAAGACCTGAAAGGGGCCTTCTATTGCTGAATTAGGTATCAAGGGTGCCGATACTAGAGGATGGGCGAATGTCACAGTAGCTGGAATATTGGAAGAAAGACCCCCTAGAGGACGAGAAGTAGGAGCCAACTGCCTATTCGGAGGGGGTTGGCTCATGAAGAGGTATTGACCTTGAGAAACGATAGAGGGCATAGACGAATTGACGGCAATGTGCGGATGTGCAGACGAATTTACTATAGCAAGGGCAGAAGACCTCTCAGAAATGGGTTGTGGAATAGTCGAGGTAGCTGCAGTGTTAGGGATAGGTAAGACTAATTGAGAATTAGTCGACATGGTAGGTGGAAGAGAAAAGGGAGGCATAGGGGCCTCACCCTTCTCCGTGGCTCGAGGCAAGAGAGATGGTGCAAACTGCTCTAAAGAGGCCTGGGATGATCCGCGAGGATAATTGTACACTTGTCGGATTGGTGGGTCTTGGTCAGATATTTGGATCGACTTGTGTACTAGATAGTCCATGAGGGCTACCGGATTGCGATCGAGAGAGCACAAAATTCGAGATCCCCGCGAGGAATAGACTCTGAGTCAGAAGATATTTCTGATGGACTAGGAGAAGCCGGACGTGATGGGATTGTTTTGGCTTGATGGAAAGGATTATACGACCATGAGGGGGAACCCACTAACAGTGGTCCCGAGGAAGATTGGAGGGGTGCCGAAACATCCACGCTGGTGGTGATTTCGGAGGAAGAAGGAACCTGTTGGGCCATTTTCCTAGATTGTGAACGGGTGATAGCCGTCATAAACAAGCAAGAAAGAAGATTGTCTTAACTAATGCACAAATAGTTCAAGCAGCGCAAGTGATTATCTCCTTTAAATTTTGATGCTTTTAAGAAATGAAAATGTTAGGGAAGGCTTTTTAGAACAGGAACTACTCAGATAGCCAAACTAGGGATGGTTTGGGTAATGTTTGGTGAGGAGTCCCGAAGGCACTTCAGTAAAAGACCGGTACGTGGCTTGATATAGGGGCCTACCCCCGCACTTCACACACCGCTGCGATAAGGGAGTCGGGTGCTTTGCCAATATATACCAAAATCTTTCGTGAATTTATAGCGCGGCCCGAGTACCGCGTAGGCTCTTCCTCTTGGATATCACTTCCAAGTAGGCGAGGCCAGGGAAGGAGTTTTGTTTAGATGCTTTATACCTAGTGATTTTGGCTTTGTGTGCAAGGGTGAAAAATAAAAATCAAATAGTGTCACTACCGATTTTGATCAATTTTCCAACCTAATTAACACTAGATGACAAAGCATGCAGCAATGAAAAAGAAAGGGTTCTTTTTAAGCACTTAAAACGAAATGTTTGATTTCGATGAAGACAATTCAAACAAGTTCTTTCCCAAATGCGATTAGGTTCTTTTTAAGCACCAAAAACTGAAGTGTTTGGATGTGATAAACAACCAACAAAGAAAACCTAAAAAGGAGAAAACACCGAAAAAGAGGAATACCTGTAGTTTTAGCTCTCCAAGGTGTGTGGACTTCAAAAAGCGCGTTGTTGAGCTCTTCCCCTCGAACAATCCCACGAACAAGCAAAGTGCTCCGCAAGAAAGGATCAAGCAAACAACAAACAAGATCCGGAAAGATACATCCAGATAATGGCGAAACGAAAAATTTCTATTTTAAGAAAATAGAAAAATTTCAAGATAATGACTTCGCCTAAAAGCAAGATTGAAATGATGAACAGAAATGTTCAAATAGGACTGATAGAAATCAGTGAAGAAAAGGAACAAAGTTCAAAACTAGAAAAGAGATGAACTTACCAATAAGGGACTTTGGTTCATGTCCCACCGGGCGTGCCAGAATGTAGATCAAGAATTTCGTGCTTGTTACCTGTCCAAGTTAATGCACCAAACTAAACACAAAAACCCTGAAAAACCTCAATGAAATAGATACCTGATGAAGATGTAGACGGATGAGGAAGTCGATGTAGATAAGACGGGCGCACACGAGCAATTCGCACAATAGATCCGAGTAACCTGCAAAACACCGGTGCTTGACAGAAAAAGATGGCGTTAGAAGATATATGGGTGGACTGCCCGAGAAGCGGGTCCGAGAAGCGATAAGCTTCCTTGGCGGATGTCAGTCCACGTTTTCAATAAAGAAAAGCAGCATACATGATAAAAGATGTAAATAAAGACTAGATTCTCTGATTGCAGTAATAAAAGCAGAACACGAATGCAGCGAGACAGAAATACGCAAAAGCAGGAACCGAGAAATAATGCTAGATTTGTGTTACCTGTGACCTTTTACCTGTCTGCAGGGAAATCGGCGTCGACTGTGTAGAATCGGCGGCGGCCCGATTTGTCGGCGGCCCAGGGTGATCGGCGGCCAGGGCTGATCGGCGTCGGCCGATCGAATAAGATCGATGTCAATCGAAGCGGCAATGACCAATCGGGGGCGTGCGATGAGATTCGGGGATCGGAAGGTGAATGTTATGCATGGATGTGCCGAAGATGGAGAGACGCTGGCAACGAGTCACCAGATGATAGATAATGGTGTATGGTGTTGATATGATACGGGCAGAGTAACGGTGCTCCTCTCAGGGATTGATTAGGACAGGATCTGCCCTAACTGAGACAATTGATGCTAAGAAGATCTCTCTTTCTCACTCTCTGTTCGTGCGTAAGTGCTTCCTTTCACTCGTTCGTCTCTTTTTCGGTCTCTTCGCTCTTTTCCGTCCCTAGAACTGAGTTCTGGGCTTGCTTTTATAATCGGCGCCGCTCCTAGAAAATCGGCGCCGACCATATGGGTCGGCGCCGATCGCGGAGAAGACTCCCGAGATGGCTAAAAATGATCGATTCGAAAAAGACAAGACTTATCCCGACCACGGGAAATATCCCGCTTAGGGAAGATTAAAAATGGATGCAATGCATGGGTAGAATAAATTTGGGGTGGATAAGTGATTAAGATGCATGGGAAGAAGCGTAATTAAATTTTTAATTATTTAATTACCCATGGGCAAGATATGATGAAATGAATTAAATTTAGAGATAGGTGATTAAATCACAGATTGGATAATATCTCAAGGGGATAGTTGGTGGCGCAAACGCGTGCCCCGAGTTACCTAAGCACGTAAATGGGTAAGAGGACACTAAATTGAGTAACCAATTTTAGGTGTCTACGCTTTTTTATGGCTCTAGATATTGAGGGATAATTCCTTTATTATCAAGGCTTCTAATAGCAACATGAAGGGATTTGTATTCCTTTGTATAATGTATTGGTTTGCAATGGTAATCATAAAGGATTTGAAATTATACCAGAGGATTTCCACCCTCGAGAGCCGAGATCTTAAGAAGAGGTAAGGTTATTATGTATTTTTAATAATCATTTCAAGGTTCAATAC
This sequence comes from Taxus wallichiana var. yunnanensis, assembly GCA_018340775.1. Taxonomy (NCBI): domain Eukaryota; kingdom Viridiplantae; phylum Streptophyta; class Pinopsida; order Cupressales; family Taxaceae; genus Taxus; species Taxus wallichiana. The sequence continues at coordinate 622,654,305 of CM031234.1, read as the reverse complement.
ATAAGGTCCTTTCACGGAAGAGGTCAAGGGAAGTGAAAATTATTTTGATTACATAGGTGTTGAAAGGGTCACTTTCGATGTGATATCCTTAGATGTCTATTGAGGAATAACTATGTATTCTATACTTGTGATTGATAACTTTGATGAGGGGTGTGGCCCTAAGATAGAAGGAAGGGATTTTAGTTTTTGTGTTGAGGAATTCAAGTGATCACGTGATATGATTGTATCCTTTTTATATAAAGAGATATGTGGTCATGTGATAGAGTTTTTAAGGTTGTGTATGTAATGTTGAGTGACATGGTCATCATAAGATATTTTCACATATTGTAAGATAGGTTTATTTTGTGAAACTTGTGAAGATCTTGTAGATGGGTTTAAAGGGGATGAAATAGATGTAAATGAATGTGTAATATTTTCAATGGAATGACTAGGAGGTGATCTTAATTCAATGGATTTTTTTGGTGTAGAAACACATGGTATAGTGGACATTTCATTCATTTTTTGTGACTGTGTTACTGGTGGATGATTCGGGTGGTGACTCTATTATGGGAGCCTTAGATGTTAAGGATACAGATAATTTGTCTTTGATTGTGTTGATAGTGTGATAGGAATGGATGGCATTATATTTTGGTTGACTGGTGGATGGGTGTGATTCAGAAATGGTTGTTTACAAACATCCAGATTTTGATTTGGAGGTGTGTTTGGGTTATCCAGTTGTAACTCACCTTTATCGGTAAGATCTTAAAGGGAATTTCTAAATGAATGACATATTTTGACCAGGGAAAATTTAAGGAACCCACTTGAAAAAAATAATATAAATAGTGGCGAACATGGTCAGAACTAGATTCATTGGGTTGGCGAACTATCTAAAATCAGCATTTGTGGCATTGGTGAAATATAATTTTTCTTGAAGGAAATTGTAGATGGAGTGGTAAATGAAGGATAATTCATTGGCATGAAGGATATTTCTTGCAAAAATGCATTTTAAGTCTAAATGGAGGTCTACCACATGTTCCCCTAACTGTCACTCTACCTCGCCTAACCATGGACTTGAAACTTTATTGAATTGGTTCATCTGTGGGCTTGGAGTCCATAGAATGCCTTTTCCTTGAGGATGCCTAGAATGCCACCACATTCCCACCCAATATCTAATTCTAGGCATTGGGGCTTCTTTTTCATATCTTTACGCTCAAGTTCCTAGAATGGGTGAAACTTGTCAACTCATGCACCAAGGCTTATCAAATGTTTTAGCGCCTTCCTAAGCAGTTAGAAGAGTCTCTTAAATTTGGAAGGTCTTCTAAAGGTTTAACGAATTCCAATAGAGATTTGTGTGTGTGTGTGTGGTGAATTTAATAAAATTTTAAAAAAAAATATAAACATGTTGACGAATGAGATGAAATGAATATGAAGCTTTCGTATATTTTTGGCAATCCAAAAATGTTTTAAAACCCCAACCCATCTATCACACTGCGATTCAATAAAAAATATATGTTGGGATTTGAGATCCATTAGCTATTCACACAAGAAAAATTACTGTTTATGGAATTTTTAAGCGAAACATGGTCACTTGCAAGGTCATAAAAATATCCAAATTCATATTCCAAAATTCTTACTTTTAGCCAAATTACGAATAGTAGCCACTAAAATTTTCCCTAAGTTCAATGTCATGACAATTGAACCTATGGTATTTATAGTAATCATTTTTGTGATACCAAGAGGGTTTTGAAATATATGCATCAATGGGGAGGAATGGAGGAAGGGTGATCATATTTACATCCAAGAGATTTTCAAATACTATGTTGTAGAGATTCAACGATAGACATGTAATTACGTTGAGGACGAGTACATTTGAGGGCTATACGTTCTTTGGAAGAAGTTTTTACAATGACTACATTTGCTAATGTCTTAGATTTATCATGGCTAGAGGATGATTTTAACGAAGACTTGGCCTTAGGTTTCATTTATCTACGTTTAACCCTAATATATTTGAGATTGTGAAGTTCGATTTTGCGAGCCATAATGAAGTATTCTTCAAATTTTTAGAAACACTAGATTTGTAATGTGGATGATATATGTTTGGCACATGAGTGAGAAAATAACTCAATTAACTCAATCTATGGGAGGGAAAATGATAATTGATTGATAATTCCCCTCCAATGGGAAACAAAATATGTGATATATTCCTCCTCAAATCTCTTAATAGCGTATATATACGTGATAGTAGTATTACACACACCGTAAATTGAGAAGTGTTCTATAAACATTTATACAAGTTGAGTGAATGAGAAAAGTGAATACTTGAGGAATGTTATTGTACCAATCTAAAGTAGGTCTAGCTAGGGACATAGAGAATGTCCTCAACATGAGGTCTTGGTCATGTGCTATGAGGTAACAAGAATTTCAAAAGACCCAGATGTGTTTTTGGGGGTCTTCTTTGTTGTAGAATTTGAGGAACTTAGAGAGTTCCCACTAGAGAGGATTTTCTTTGTAAGGTACAGATGGGTGGATGGGTTCATTGCATTTTTTTCGTAAGATAACAAGTTTTCAGGACCCATAGAGGTAGCTTCAAGGCTATAAATCATATTCATTAATGCCTGCAAAGGGTCATTGTGTAATGTTTGTTGTTGGGGAGTGAATGAAGAAGGATCATGTTGATTATATGTAGATGGACTTGATTATTGGTATGGTTGATATTATAAAGGGATATTCTATCACAGAGCGGTATTCATAGGAATATTATACATGGATTGTGAGACTATAGGTTATGTATATTTAATATACTAATATTGGATAGGCATGTTTGTATTTAAGAGGGGTTATGATTGTTGGGGTATGTGTTGAAAGGTGGTTGAAGTGTGGATGAAAGATTAATATTGTTGAGGTACGGGTTGTAAAGGAATAGAGGTGTGGATGAGAGGGTGGGATGGTTGGGGTATGTGCTATAGAAAGGTAGGGATGGTTGATGAATGTTGAAAAATGGGTGGAAACTAGAGATGGAAATTGTATTGTTAAGTGGTGTCGATGTCAGGATACACATAAATACATTTTGAATAGATGATGTGGGTTGTTGAGATGAGATAGGTTGAGATGTGCTTAATGGAATGTATTTTGAACTTGGGGAGGTGTTTAGATAGTGGAAAAAACTAAAGGGCTTGTCGTGGACGAAGACGTGTTGGTGTTTTTCGGGGATGAGGTAGAGTCGGATGAGGGGTCTTGTGAGGATGATGATTGTTGGTTAGTTGTGTCCTGTGAGGAGAGAACATTGAGGTTTAAAGTGATGATAGGATTTGAATACATGGCATTAGATGTTTCTGACTCACTGGTGGTGGGATAAAGATGGAATATTTGGATGACCATCTCATGGTTAGGATCAACAAGTGGGAGAAGTCTTACTTGGTATTGGTGATAGAAGTTCATTCTTCGGGAGTAGATTGTTGAAGAACGCTCGAGGTAGATAGGTAAACATTGAGGGAAATGGGGTTTGAATCTATAATCTTGGTGAATACTTTGGACCCACACCGTTAAAAATGATGACTGGGTGGATCGATGATTTTGATGTGGTGGATTGACTACTATCGAGACTAGGGTTTCTTGATCATTTGGTGAGGGTGATCGATATTGATTCACGATATAAGGAATGTTGTCAAGGTGAGCCTAGATGTTTTCCATGGACTATTGTAAACACTTAGCCATGTTTTTGGGGTTTTTTAATGGGATTTTTGTTGAGTTAAGACAATGAAAACAAACAATCACTAAAATGAAAAATACACATAAAGAGTTGATTAAAATAAAACAAGCAGGTCACACCAGAGAATCTTTGTAATCTTGATTAGATTAGAAAATGCTGAAATGTGAAAAATGGTTTATGGGGTCCTAGGAAATGGAAATCTATGGTTGGTTTTAGGTAATGTTAAAGGTTGGATTATTCGATATACCCAAGGGTACGTGAGGCCCAAATATGTGTTGGTTTCAATATGAGGTGTGGTATTGGGGACTACCCCCTCACTTCACAGTCCCACATAGATAAGGGTGTCAAGTGTTTAGCCAATATACCACCCACTATATTTTTATACCTGGGAAGAAAAATAAGTCTTTTTATCCTCTTGTTGATGAAATCTAAGTAGGTCCACCTAGGTAAGTTTTTTTATGCAAGTTATGTTAAATTTGGTTTGGTTATGTGTGAGGGAAATTAAGTGAATGCAATTCATTAAATCCCTAATTAGGAAAACATGAAAGGTTCATTTTAAGTCCCAAAAATACATATTACTTCGATGAAGATAGAAGGAAAGTTCAATGTGAAGATAGGAAAATAACAAAGAAAACATATCTATAATTAACTTTTGATTTTTTTAGATTTTTTAATTTTTATTTTTTATTTTGGGGGGGAGGAGCAAGTGCTCCTAAGAGAAAAAACTACAAGGGTTAGATGAAAATAGGAAAGAAAAAATAAAACATAATCCTAAAGGAAAACTTCCCGAGTAATCAAAATAGACCACAAAGATCGTCAATGATTTGAATGAATCTTAGGTGATTCACCAAAATCGTAAACGATTCTAAAAAATTGCTAAGCGATTATAGAGAAGACAACCTAAGAATAATTAAAAGTTTATTTTTAATGAAAAAAATGGAATAGGGTCCCATCAAGTGTTCCAAGAATTTATTAGGTAAATTTAAAGTTTATGTTATTAAGTGTAAAAAGTACCTAAAACTCAAAAAATACATGGTTTAATGATACCGCACCTTGAAAATTGTAATGTCGATGGGCGGATGTAACAAAGGGATAAGTGCTCCTCCTTTCACCAAGTGAAGAGACTTGCAATCAAATACAACTAAACAAGAAATATTAGATAAAATGGGATGATGAGTTGCTCAATGAAAAGGTTGATTCTAAGAATCCAAAGGACTTCCTTGGAGGATGTCACTTGTTTTGAAACAATTAAGTGAGTCAATAATAATAATAATAATAATAAGATAAGAAATGATAATGATAAAGATGGAGCTAAAATTCAAGGTGAAAAGGCAAATCTTGTTGCACTTCATAGGTGGCCCAGATAAGGTGGCGGTAATCAAGATAGCTTCAAAGTAATTGTACTAGTAGTTTGTAGTTTCTTGTTGGATTTCATGGAGGAACTCGATTTTATGCTCAATGTCCTATATGTCGTGTGTGAATCTAATGGTGTAAAGAATGATATCGTGAAGGATGTCAAATTATTCCCACACGAAGGGTTCTTAGATGATCGGAGATTATATATTTTTACGATTGGATGTGAGCAACCCAGGACAATCATCTACAATAGAGACATGCTTGCAAGAGGCAAGTTAAATCCAAGGATATATATAAAAATTGATAAAATGCTATGAATGATCAAAAGAATTTTGATGGAAAAAACTCACATGTGATTCAAAGAAATTGTTGGTGATTTAGAGGAATCATGGGCAATTCAAAGGAATCATCACGATCCTCAGTAAAAGACTTATTTTCTCATAATAGAGGAAAATAATGAAAACAAAAATCTAAGTTGATTGTTATGAGATATAAGGAATGAAAAAATAATATAAGAGTACCTTATAATACAAAAAAATTGTGGAATGTCTGCAGATGATTATTGAAATTAATGTTGTTGACTATTAGTTGCATGAAGAGATTCCTAAGGAATTTGGTGCACAAATTGATGTGTTGATGCTCCTTAAAGGGGTTCAATGTTGTTGCTAAATTGGATATTTGCTAGAGTGGCATGGTTTTTTTATTAGGCTTGATAAAAAATGCATAGACGTCCAAAAGGTTTCTAGATATCCCTAAAACAAGAGTTCAAACTCCTATTTATAATCGTTGGTGATTTGTTAGAATCGTCGGCGATCCGTAAAATTCAGGGAAAACATTTAGAAGTGGTTTCAACCACTTCCTAAATGATATTTTTGGGTATGGGGACAAGGGAAAATGGTTAAGAAGAGGTTATGTGAGTTGGGAGGTTAAGAGGTTAGGATAAAATGGGTTAGGGATGGTTTAGAGATGGTTAGGTGGTTTCAAGGGGGTTAGGGTAAATTTAGATGAGTGAAATATGATTTACAAGGGGGTAAAAATTAATTTTATGGGGTGAGGAGAATGACTTAGGTAATGTTTATAGTGATAGGTTTTGATAGAGTAATGTGTATATACGGGAGTAGGTGGGTGATGAAAACCAAGTGTATATAGTTATGTCCCATTGACCATTTTAAAGGTAAATGATACCTTTACCTTTTAATACAAGCCTTTAAATATGTTGTTAAGGTTAAATTCTAGATTTGGGGTCAATGAGAGAATCAAGGTGAGGATGTTGGAACATAATGGTTAAGTGGGTTGGCACACCCCTTAATTAATATGGGTCCAACATTATACTATAGGTTAAATATTTAATAATATGAAATATTTCTATTTCTAATATTAAATATTCAAACTTGGAATATATATCAATCGACTTGGTTGAAAGGGTGATTCGGGACAAACCAGATCACCTCATATAAAAAAGAGTTCGGTCCTCATTTGATATATCGGAGGAATATATCAAAGTGCAAATCAATATTAATTTCTTTGGTTTTTACCTAGTGATTAGGAGGAGGTTTCTACTAGATGTAATTGGGTTCTCTATAATAAAAGTTACTTTTCACGGTATTTTTTACCTTTGGGTTTTCCACTATAAATCCAGTGTTATGTGTTATTTACATTCTATAAGTATTTATTTAATCATTATGCAATATAGTTTATTAATGTGATGTTTATTTATTTATTCATTTTAATGTTGCATAATATATTAATGTTTAATATTTAAGTTGATTAAACTCGTTGTCATTCGAATCCTCAAATTCCAACATGGTAACAGAGCTTGGGATAATTAAATAAATTAGATCAAATATTTTTGTATTTACTTTATTTAATTTGTAATGGGTTTTTCAACCAACCCGAAGGGTATTTAAAAGTATCGGTCCCCTTCTTTTTCTCCCCCAATTTATTTTTCCACTACATTTGTGCAATCTAAATTTTTGTGTGCTTTGTGAAGAAGTGTAATTTGTAGGAAAAGAAGAGATTGTGGTGGACCCCCTCTTCAAAACTCTTGGTAAAAATTTTAGGGTTTTTCAATTTTAAATCCCTAATTTTTTTCGAGGGAGATGTAATATGATATGATTCTTACTTTCATTTACATTTGGAAATTATATGGAATATTTCCTTTGTTCTAACCTTTGAAAATTTAATGTAAATTCTTTGAAAGGATATTTCTTTTGAAAAATTTATTTAATTTTAGCAATAAAATTTTATTTAATTATTTTTCAAAAGTGGTGTGTGCAAGGAATAATCATTCCTAGAAAGTGGAAGTTTATGTCATGAAATAGACTTCAAATAAAAGATCAAGAAAATTAAATTATTTATTTAATTTCACTAAAAGTGGTACTATTTGTTTTGTATTTTTATATTTTCTAATGCCCTTTGGTTTTCTTCGTGTTTCTGAACTTTCTTGCATGGAAAATGAAAAATAAATTTGTCTCGGTTTGCACTAGCATGTCTTTGATAAATTGGATAAATTGAGGTGAATTCAGATCCATTATTTGACATAATTTTAGGTAAAATCACCCAAAAAATTGTGTAAAATTCACATTCTAGAAATACACAGGAATTTTTCATTGTGTTAAATTTGACAGTCGAATGACCATCATGGCAGACCAAAATAAGGTAGAATGATGGTCATTTAGATGTCAAATTTAAGTTGGCAGATATATTTATCTACATTAACACTTTTTAGAAATTTGAAGTTTTTGTGCATTCTTAGGGGTTTCATCTTCACTTCTATATGGTTAGAAAATTTTTATGATAGGTCTAGGGTATAATGTCAGAGCCCTTTATAATGTGGGTTATTATTTGATTATGGGAAGTTAATTAGTATGCATTTTAATGAACATAATTAGTTATGATAAATAGTTTTCTTTAGATCTATAAATTTAGATCTTGGTTCTATTAATATTTTTATGATCAGATTTTTAAAAATTAGTTATTTTAAAATATATATATATATTTTATTTATTTTTTAATGAAATAGTACAAGTTTTTTTATCATAAAATATGGGTATTGTTGTTTTCGATCAATATTTTTCTAACTCAGTGGTGCATTGTATATCATAATGGGGTATGTTTTTCAGTTTCAGGAAATTTAAAAGACAATGGCGTCCATAGTTTCTTTTTCCTTGATAAGTCTTGGATCCTAAATGGAGTAAATTACAATATTTGGAAGATCGGGTCAAATCAAAACTTATGGCGAGAAAACTCTGGATGATTGTTTTAGGGACTGAGCATGCGCCCACCGGTCATCAAGCGAATGCGGAAAATATGAATGCATTCTCACAAAGATACATACGGAGGGCCCTTTCATGATCCTATGCAATGTGAATGATGAATATCTTCTACACATTAGTAATATCGAACATCCTAGTGAGGTATGGAAACAATTAGAATCCATTCATGAAGGTACACGCTTGTCCAAAATTATTAAACTTGTTTTAGAATTTCTTACAAATCCTATGAAAGGAGATGAAAAGGTAGTTAATTTCTTATCCAAAATTAAAAATATCAAAGCACAATTAGATGGATGCAATTGTGACTTAATTGGTGAAAAATTAATCTACTTTATTGTTTAGTTGAATATACATGAAAGATTTAGGAATTTTATTTCTATCTTAAATTCTAAATATCAAAATGAGGATGAATTACCAAATTTGAGTACTTTGAGTTCTCTTCTGATACAGAAGAGCAAGTGATGATGAACTTTGACTCTAAGGAGAATGCCTCACAAGCACTTCTTGCTCAAAATTCAAGTTCAAGTCTCGCAAGCCCTATTCTTGATCAAAAAGTTTAGATCTAATACTAAATCTTCATTTGTTGATAAAAAGAGTTTTACTTCTAAACATTTACGTGTAAGCTTTAATGGTAAATGTCACAAATGTGGCAAATTTGGGCATAAAAAGGAAGAGTGTAAATCTAAGAAACCTATCCATAAAAATCAAAAATAGATGTCACATCTAAATATAATTTAAAGAAAAGGATAGTTCTAATGATGCTCCTAAAACTGTTGCATTATATGTTGCTTTGTACTCTTCCTCAAATTTTGAATGGATTCTAGATTTAGGTGCTTCAAATCATATGACTGGTATTTCCAATTCTTTATTTGATGTTATGAAAATCAATGAACATGTGTATCTTGGTGATAACTCATCTTTAGAAGCAATAGAGAAAGGAAAAGTAAAATTTGCAAATGGTATTTTGAATAATGTTTTATTTGTTCCTAAGCTTAAAAAGAATCTTTTTCATGTTCACAACTAACTCATGATGGTTTTTCTATTCAAATTTTGAAGGATACTTGGTACATCAAGGATAGTAATAATAATATAATTGTTGAAGGAATTCAAAGAAATGGATTATATATTTTTGATGATTTTTCTTCTGCATCTTGTTATGTATCTCAAAGTTTGAATAATTCAAAACTATGGCATGAAAGGTTAGGACATGTCAATTATCAAAGCTTGTATGAAATGTCTAGATGTAATCTAGTTAAAGGTTTTCATATGTTGTCTTCAACTCACGATGCTTGTGAAGGGTGTTTACACTTGAAACAAAGTGTTAAACCCTTTCACTTACATCCTGAGGAGAGTTCCTCTTCACCACTAGAACTCATTCATAGTGATGTTAGAGGACCTCTTGAAGTAGCTTCGTTAAATGGTTCTTTATATGTTGTGACATTTATTGATGATTTCACTAGATGATTTGGACATATTTTCTTAAAAATAAATCTGATGTATTTGGAAAATTTAAGGAATTTAAAGCATCTGTTGAAAATTCATCAAATTATAAAATTAAGAGGCTTAGAATAGATAATGGGGGTGAATATGTTAGCAAGGCATTTAAAAAATTTGTATTGATTGTGGTATTAAAAGAGAATTAACTTCTCCCCATTCTCCCCAGTCTAATGGTGTTGCAGAATGGAAAAATAGGACTATTTTAGATATGGCTCACACGATGCTTCATTCTACTAGTCTTCCCAAATTTTTGTGGGTAGAAGCAATGAACACGATAGTCTATATCCTAAATAGGGTTCCTACCAAAGCTATTCACCATTCGACCCCCTTAGAAAAGTGGTCAAATCAAAAACCTGATGTATCACATTTAAAAGTGTTTGGTAGTCTACCTCTTTATATATCCCTAAAAAGAAAAGAAAGAAACTTGATATGACTTATTTTTCTTGTATTTTCATTGGATATGGTATTAACACTACAGTTTAAGGATTTATGACCCTATAAAAGGGAAGTAACTAAAAACCACAATGTTGTTGTTTTGGAAAAAAATGTTTTGTTCATCTATAAATAGTAATGATATTCTTAATCATGTCAATATTTCTAATGATGGTTTTGATATTGATAATGAAAATATTGTAAATGATCATGATGATGTTTCTTGTGTTGATGTTATGGATGTTTCTTAATCTCTTCTCTTTAGCTAAGAAACCAAGATGGGCTCAAACTGTGTTAGAAAGTTCTAATCCTATTGACCTTAGGAAAATGACCAGAAGCCATCATATGTACCATGCATTAATGACCTTGTATGAACCTGAGCCAAAATTTTTAAGAAGCTTCTCAAGATGAGAATTGGATCAATGCAATGCAGGCTAAATATAATGCCTTGATTCAAAATCAAACTTGGGATTTGGTTCCACCTCCAGAGAAAAGAAGCATTATAGGGTCTAGATGGTTGTATAAAAGTAAAATATAATGTTGATGGTAGTATTGAAAACATAAAGCTAGACTTGTTGCTAGAGGTTTCACTCAGAAACCTAGTATTGATTATGTTGAGACCTTTGCTCCTGTAGCTAAGATGAGCACTTTTAGGGCCTTTTTTTCTATTGTTGCTTAGTTTGGGTGGGAAATCCACCAAATGGATGTGAAAAATAATTTTTTGAATGGTGATTTAAAGGAATAACTTTACATGTCTCAACCTAAAGGATTTGAAGAAAATGGTAAAGAAAACTATGTTTGTAAGTTGAAAAAATATTTGTATGGTTTAAAGCAAGCTCCTAGAGCTTGGTATGTGAAAATTAATGCTTTCTTTAAATAATTAGGTTTTGTTAATTTTTATTCTGACAATGATCTATTCATTAAACAATAAGGTTCTCACATTATCGTTATATGTATATATGTTGATGATTTACTTATGACTAGTGATAGTCCTTCTTTAATTCATAAGATTAAAGAAAAATTGAAACAATACTTTGAAATGACTAATTTAGGTCTCTTACATCATTTTCTTGGCATGGTTATATTTCAAGATAAGCATTCTATTGTTGTTTCTCAAGCACAATATGCAACCAATGTACTAAAAAATTTTAATATGATTGATTGTAAACCAATTTCTACACCTATGGAAGTTGGAATAAAACTTGATCCTAAACCTGCATGTGAAAAAGTTGATCCTACTTTGTATAGGCTAGTTAGTTGGTAGTTTGATTTATCTAACTATAACTAGACCAGATATTTCCTATGCAGTAGGAATTACTTCAAGGTTTATGCAGGAACCTTATAGAGATCATTGGAATCTTGTAAAAATAATTCTTAGATATATTAAGGGAACAATCAATTATGGGTTGCATTATAATAAGGATGAAAATGCTAACTTGTATGGATTTTGTGATTCTTGATCATGTTGGTGATGTATTAGATAGAAAATCTACTTTTGGTTATGTGTTTAAATTTGGTGTAGGTGTCATTACTTGGTGCAATAAAAAGCAACCAATTGTTTCTATCTCTTCAACTAAAGTTGAGTATAAAAGTGCAATGGAAGCTACAAAAGAGGCTCTATGGCTGAAGAGGTTATTCGACGAGATAAAGATGAAGGATCAAGGTAGTGTTCCTTTGTTCTATGACAACCAGAGCACCATATCTCTTGCACATAATCTAGTACAACATCATAGGATGAAGCACATTGAGATACATATACCTTGAGAAGGTGATAAGTGGTGAGATAGATTTCAAGTTCATGTGTCGATCAAGAGTTGTTTGACATCTTCATAAAGCCCCAAAGTAATGCAAATTTTGTCACTTTCATGAAAAACTTGGATTTTCAAAGTTTCCATTGAGGGGAGTGTGCATGAAAATGTCACCTCCTAATGGAACTTGGTATTTGTAAAATGAAAAATGCATTGTAATAAAGACCTTTGGGAAAGTGTAAAAATACCTTCGGGCATGTGTATACCTCCTCGAATTTTTTTTAGAAATAAGTGTAGAAAGACCTTAAAGGCGGTCTTTAGTAAACTCTTTAGTGTTATTGAGTTTACTAGTAAACATCCAGTGTAAGCATATTGTAAGGATGTCCTTGGTTATAAAAGGCTCTTATATGCTTGGTTTTAAGTAACATTTTACGAGAACTTATGAGAACATGTAAAACTCAAAAATCATACTTAGCCACTAATCATGGGATGATCTTTGGGATTTTAAATTCTTTTATACCAAAAGTTAACTTGAGTATGATGAAGGTGTTATAATTCCTTCAACCTATATGCTATCCTAAAACCTTTATGGTTTAAGGATTGTAAATTTTGTAGTGTACCAAGGGCAAGTAATCTATTTACATATGTTACCCCACTTAACATTAAGGGGGAATGTTGGAACATAATGGTTAAGTGGGTTGGCCACCCCTTAATTAATATGGGTCCAACATTATACTATAGGTTAAATATTTAATAATATGAAATATTTATATTTATATTATTAAATATTCAAACCTTGGAATATGTGTCAACCGACTTGGTTGAAAGGGTGAGTCAGAGACATACCCGATCACCTCATATAAAAAAGGACTTCGGGTCCTCATTTGATATATCGAAGGAATATATCAAAGGTGTGCAAATCAATATTAATTGATTTGGTTTTTACCCTTGTGATTAGGGTTAGTAAGGAGGAGGTTTCTACTAGATGTAATTGGGTTCTCTATAATAAAGGTTACTTTTCACAGTGGTTTTTACCTTCGGGTTTTCCACTATAAATTCAATGTTTTTGTGTTATTTACATTCTGTAAGTATTTATTTAATTATTATGCAATATAATTTATTAATGTGATGTTTATTTATTTATTAATTTTAATGTTGCATAATATATTAATGTTTAATATTTAAGTTGATTAAACCCATTGTCATTTGAATCCTCAAATTCCAATAGACAAATGGTCCCCACAACCTTTCTTACCAACTCCCAACACAACCCTAAACAATTTTAAGACACTAAAACAACCCATAACACAAAACATCCCAAATGACCTCATTAACACAAGAAAAACCAAATTAGGTCGAAATGAAGTAAATTAAGTTTTTCCATGGTGCTCAAGGTTAGGAAATATGACAAAATAAATCAATCAAATCACATGCAAGCATCAACTAAATTCCCAAATTACAATAATGGCCAAAATGAAACAAGGTGAGATAAAAAAATTGGTATGGTGGCTTGGGAATATTTTGTAGTGTTACCATTGATTCCCACGTTCGCCAAGTGGCGCTACCTACAAATCGTGCACACTCAATTCAAACCTCAAATCTTCTCAACATGATAAAATATCCATATAAATCATAATAAAATAATACTATATAATTTCAGCTAAATAAAATTTCACCACATCTATTCTACCAATGATACATATAAGAATGATCCAATATCCACAATATATACCCAAAATCACCATCATCAAAGTGAATACCATATAGAAAAATAATCCATCAAATACAAAACATCGTAATATCATCATCTCTAATCGAATGAAAAAAATGTCATGAACAAAATATAATGTCTCAAAGTGTCCTATCAAATACAATTTCATAGACCATAGGGAAATAATCATAGCAAATTCAAATCAAAATCTACCAAAATCAAATATCAAATTTCTCATATGCAATAATCAAACTACTCAGGTGAGTCGAAAATCCCTTGAAAAGATTAAAATATTTATGGCACTACATGATGAGTCATCATTTGACTCATTCCTATGTAAAGAATATTTGATACCAACCTCCTCTCATAGATTAATCTCTCAGTAAAATGATAAGAATGAAGATTCTTCACACAAGAAATATGAGCTACAAGGAGAATTGTTTGTTGATCTTGGTCATTTGGAAAATAATTCTTCACATCAGTAGCAACATCAACATTTGAAATGGGTCCAAATCACCATTATGGAATCCCACCTTAACTCTCTTCCAGACATCTTGCATCGGGATTCGAAAAAGAAAACAAGCGAGAAATGAGGTAAATATTGCTCTCATGAGTTCAAAGTGGTTGACAACATTAAATATGTTGCAGCTTTGAGAGGTACTCACCAACCAAAGTGAAACAAAGATTTGGATGTTGAATATGACTCCCTGATTCAGAATCAAACATGGGAACTTGTCAATCTTCCTAAGGAAATAAACCCATTGGCTATAAATGGATTTTTAAAACAAAATACAAGGAAGATGGATCTATCAACAAGTACAAAGCATGACTAGTTGCAAAGGGATATGCTCATCAAGAAGGAATTAACTATAAGGAGACCTTTTCACCCACCGTGAAGGTCAAAAACATCAAATTTGACTATGCGGTGGCAACACAAAAAGGATGGAAACTTCAGCAAATGGACCTAGTAAGTGTTTTTGAATGGTGATCTCAAAGAAGAGGTATACATGATCGAGCCGTAAGAGATTTTTCAATGAGAAAATCCTAAAAATGTATTTCATCTAATTAATTATATTTATGCAATCAAACAAACAGCAAAGGCATAGTAAAAATAGACGATCGCTTTATTGTAGTATGGATTCACATGTAGCTCCTCTAATTCAAATCTATATATATAAAATATAGGCACAAAGATTTTCATTTTATTTTTTTATGTGGATGATCTTGTGATCATAGGAAGTTCAGAAAATCTCCTTGAAGATGTTAAGAATGATCTGAAGAAATCATTTGACATGATATAAAATGGGGCTACTTCACTATTGTATTGGATTTGATATATAACATAAAAAGCATCACATTTTTATATCCCACATGAAAAATGCCAAGAAACTCCTGGTAAAGTATGGGATGTCCAATTGTAAACCTATGTCCACACCAATGGTAAAAGGTTTGAAACTTTCTAGATTATAGGATTCGCATCAAGTAGATGTTACTCATTAAAGGTAGTTTTTTTGGGAGTCTCGTGTAATTGACTTATACCGTAACAAACATATGATTTACTATCATCTATCTTTCTAGATTATGCAGGAGCAAAATAAATGTCACTAAGTAGTAGTGAAGCATGTTTGGAGATATGTCTAAGGTACAATTTATTATGGTTTGGAATATGAGAAGAAATATCATTTCTTCTTGCAGGGATATACCAAATCAAACTATGTCGATCTATTGTTATCTCTAACTTCCCATAATATTGTAGTAAGTTAATTTGATAAATTTTAATAAGTATCCCTCAAAATGATTAATTTATTTTATTATATTTACTCAATTTTTAGATCAATTTCGGTATCGAATAGGATTTTGAAGCATCACTAATAGTTTTCCACTTGATATTATTGCTTGGGTTCAATTTTTAGTTTGATACAAGTTGCAAACAAAGTAATCGTGAGAAAGGATATAAAACTTGAGGAGATAGAATCCATTAACCTCTAAATTTAGGATAACTCTGAGATGAGAAGAAGATGACATTCCTTAGAGAATGAAAATATAGAAATTCAAGATAAATTACCTAGACATGGAGAAATCTTCTTGGGTTTCATTAAAACATTGCAATTTGAATTGCAAGTAAAATATAAGATATTGAAATATATCAAATTGGTGATGAGGTAGAGGAGATAGACAATTCTATGGGATAAATATAGCCTCTACCATAAATGTATGCACTATAAGTGAATCACCATATTTACTTTCCTCTCATCATGAATCAGATGTTGATTTTGGTAAATTTTAGAATAAAACTAGAGGTATTGGATCCAAATTACTAAATATGATGGGTTTTGATGGAAATGGCCTTGAAATAAATGTCCAAGTCATTACTAATCCCATACATGTAGAGGAAGACCTCTCTATACGGGTTTTGGATATAACAATGGTAAGAGAGAAATTGAGGAAAAATCTGAAACAAAAAAAGATCCTATGCTACTAGAACTCCAAAATAATCCTATTCAAGGTTTAAAACTACTCATTTTGATATTCCTACTAATGAGAATGGTGATTCTCTGAATATTGGGAAAGCCTCACAAAGTGATTATGTAAGTGAGTGCAAAAGAGGAAAGAAAGTAGTTTACCTTGGAAATATTACACAAGTAAAAGTCCTATAAAGTATGGGTAAGGTAAATACACCAACGTGTACTTCTAATTTACAAAGGATGGTTAGCTAACACACAAAAAAAATCATGTACATTTTTTGGATTAAGTAACCACTATGTGGCCATGTGTTGGAAGAGGAAATCCTTAGAAAGAAGGATTAACAAAGACTACTCTCCTAAACAAGATATAGGAATAACACAAAAAATTTACTCATTTCCGGATGAGTGGACATAGGATTGAGAAATGTTTGAAAATCCACCCATAACTTCATAATAATAAAGTGGAATAGAAATAAACTAGCTAATCTTATGTTGAAAACTAGACTATCTAATGAAAACCCACAGAAGGATCATCCGTGAAAATGGGTTGTTAATACATTTTCTTGTCATTATGGATAGCTATTATTACATAGCTAAAATTTATTTATCATGTTTATTGTTGGTATATCATATTCATTCTATTATATACAAGGGAAACTAACTCATTGTTTGAGTAAAATGTGGATGTAAAAACTAGATCAAATATCCAGTTGAGGAGAGACGATATGAACAATTGATGGAAAGTTGTATCACTTTATTTACCTTCTCATATGAATGTTAATATTGTTAAAATTTACATGTTTTCTTACCTTTCTTGTAATAGAGACAAGATGGGTAAACAGGAGTTTTGTAGTAAGAGAAAACTTTAAAAAAGGTTCTCCAAAAACTAGTTTGGAAACCAAACAATTTGTAAGACTTGTAACATGAAGTTAGAGTGGTGACTCAAGTGATCTTCTAAGATGGAAGATGAGGTGGCATGATGTCATTACAAAAGGTAACAAGTATTGTTGTTTCATGAATGTACATTGGCATTCATTTCTTAGCATTTGAAACATGTACTTGTAAAATGTGTAATTTATTGTACTTGATAAGACCCGAATAGTGGGAAATGTTTGTAAATGAAAATCCATGTATTTTTGTAACAAACCATAAGACCCTAAAATGGGGAAAATTGTACAAGTTGATTTCAATGTAAGATATGGATGCTAACATACATCCATGATAATATTACTTGTGTTTCCATGTGTTATTTTCCTTTGTTACTAAGCAAATATAAATAAGCAACCTTTCTATCCTCTACAGCTTTAGTGGCTAAGAGAAACCACCAAAAATAAACTTAACAAATGAAAGTACAGAGGGTCAAATGGAAGAGACAAGGTGATTTTTTTAAAATTATGTCACCTTCTAGTTTGGGATAGTGATTATATGAAAACTAAGAGATACATAACTTATCGGGTTCATTCTAAGACATAGCGCTGTTGTGAGACATTGATTCATAATGGAAGATACAAGCGTGTTAGGAGAGATAGCATCACACAACAAGATATTTCCTCACACACAGATAGATTTCCTCATACAAAGAGATATTTCCACAAATGATCAATGATCAAGGTGAGAATAATGCCTTCTATTGATTTTTATTCTCGAGTTGTCGTATGGGTGCAAGAAGAGTTTATTTTTAAAGAAAACATAGATATCCAAAAATGAGGAAATTATACCTTTATTTTTGGGAGTGGAAACTTTAGGGTGGTACAAAAGTGTATCAATGGGGAGGTGTGATTCGAGGACATTCCTAGTTCATATATTCCCTAAATATCCTAAAATTAGTTGCATATGAAATTTATTATCAATATCTATTGGATGCCTAATAAATAAGGTAAAATGGAGTCCATGTGAGGAAGATATCATCTGTTTAAGTTCATATCCAACTAGTAAAAATGAGCACATGTTGCACAACACTAATGTGGCAGACTATGAATGTGACAAATAGAATCTATTGATAATATGACAAGTGGCAAAGTTTGCCTAAGAAAAAGAATAGGTTTGGCATCCAATATTCGATCGTTGAGGTGGATCCCACATATTATGCCATCCGGAGGCCCAAAGCAGCTGGTGGGGTCCACTTTTTGTATGGAGGGGGGGCATACTTCCATTCTTCACTATGCATAGCATGTAATTTTTCTTATTAAGCTTGCAAATGTTCATAGTAATGTTTTTGTGGGACAAACTTCTCATAATTTTCTAAATTTCTCAAACAACTCCCTAAGCTATAGAGAAAGTTGGGGTAGGACAAAAGGTTAGCTATAACCAAGGATTCAAGCTAAAGAGGGGATTCAGATAGTTCCAAATCAACATGGATGAGACACCTCACAAAATGACTAAGTGACAAGCCAAACCAAGATGGCTCATCTATTATGCAAACAACTCATTACATGACTCACCCAATATACTAACTCACCACTTCTAGATTACAATTCACAAATCAATTCAACAACCCAAACACCAAGCTTGATTCCAAGGGTGATATCCTTACCAATACCACTAATCATATTTAGTGTAAATTTGGATGGTGAGTTGGTTAGCCAAACAAAATTGAGGATTTGGGTGTAGCCACGAAACATTCTACACAACAAAGGCTATAAAAACCCTGTATAGGTTGCGACCCACAAAGCACATGGGATATTGGCCCATGACATATCTAAAGGGTTGAAAATATATCCCTTGGGCCTCAACCCCCTAACCATGCACACCCTAAAATGGGGCTTCACCATTAGGCCATGTAGCCCAATTACAAGTTTAGCCCAAAGATATTAACTTTTTATCCCTTTAAGTTGGGGATTAATATCCTAAAACCCATATGAAGAAGAGGATTCAAACCCTTAATTTAGTAGCTAATACAATTATCCCTTTCCAATAGCATACAAGGCTTGAAGAAGTATAAAAGGGAACAATTTTATATTTTTAAAGGACTTGTAAAAGGATTTTGTTAGGTCCTAAGAACTGTTTTTGAAAATTAGTCCTTTTTAATGGAGAATGAGGCATGTTTTGTGATGTTTTGTAGGAATGAAGTATTGGATACATATAAGGGATATTTTTTCCCATTGTGGAGAGGTTTTCCCCCTTTTAGAGAGAGAAAAAAGCATCGGGAAGAAATCTAATTTTAGAGAAGGAAGAGCAGGTACTTGTTTACTTTTTATAGGAATCATTATTTGAAGCTTCCTAAAATCTTATAAATAATTGTGTGTAGTTCCTATTATCTATTAATGGATATTTGATGTAATATTATGTTATTTTTTTTGCATCATTAATATGATTGGGTCATCGTTATGTGAACGCAGACATATTACCTCATGGAAAAACTTTGTTATCAACATGTGATTATTGTGTCTTTGATTTTTCCTTCATTATTGTTGGTTTATACAATGATGATCTGGAATTTAAAGTTATAAACCAATTTAATGTAATTTGCAGGTTTTAGGAAAAATTGGGAAATGAAGAGAATAACTACGAAATTGGATATATGGTTTAAAATTGATGATTAAACTACAATTTTAGAGTTTTTAAGTAGCCATATTAGTGTAGTATTTTAATTTGAGAATTTTTAATAAGTATGCCTAAAATGGTTAGCTAATTCAGTTACATTTATATCAATTTTGAATCGAGATAGGTTGATTTCACAAGAAATATGGATCTTGGAAATGTTAATCGATGGGCCATATTAGAAAATTGTGAACGGATCAATAGGTTGATTTCACATGTTAGATGGATCTTAGAAATTTCAATCGATGGGTCACTTTATAAAATTGTGAAGGGATCAATAGGATGATTTCACAAGATAGATGGTTCTTATAAATGTTGATCAATGGGCCACTTCAATGGGTTGTGAAGGAATCAATGGACCGATTTCACAAGATTTGACTATTTTAGGGTAAGTCTTCCTAGTGGTACGATACATGATTAAAATAATTATTCTTGAAAGAAACATTTGAGAAGTACTTGAGTCAAAAAAAAGAGTATTCTCTAAACAAAAAGTAGAGAAAACTTCGCTTTTGAAAACAAAAGGTGGTTGGTGATGAATTTTATGGCATGCTCTAAAAAAACATATAATTGATAGAGTTACTGAGGATGGATATGATGATGCCCCCTTGAGATGGTTGGCGAAGATGAAAAAAAAAAGAAATGTCTCTCAAAAATATGAGATAGATATTAAGATGAAATGAGAAACACATTCCTAGTTAGCGAAGAACAAAATAGAAATATGGTGGATGAATTTTGAATGAGGAAAAGTACCTCAAAAATATGAGAGTAAGATGAGATGAGAGATAAATTTAAAGACTTTCTAAATGAATAAGAGAATGAAAAAGTGGTGAATGTACTAGTGTGGGGGTTCAAGAGGGATATGTATTCAATCAGCCTTTATACTAGATGAGGAGAAAAATGACAGGAAAAGTGGGGACAAATGTATCAAGATGTGTTGAGGGAATTAAATGGAGATGAATGGGGTGATGTAAGAGTACATAAGCTTGTTTGATGAATAAAAAGGTGAATTTAGTATAAGTGATGTGAAGGAATGATGTGAGAGGGTGTTCGATGGTAAAATTGAGAGAAATAGGATGACGAAGGATAAATGAAGGAAATGGAAAAAATGAAAGAAGAGAAAGAAATATATGATAGGGGAAGAGACTACATGAGGATACATAGAGGGTAGGGTACCATCGTGTGACCGTAATGGAATGAAATAAGGGAGGGTAGAAGAAGGATTGTATGCTAAAGGAAATAATTTGAAGAAAATGATGAGGGATAGTTGTATAGAAAAATGTGAGGATCAATTTTTTTAAAAATATGAAGATGGAAGTGTAGAGAAATTAAATATAAAAATGACAAAGAGATAAATACAAATTTTGATCTAATATACATAGGAATATGTAAAAAACCAAATGGAGAGGCATGTATAACAAGAGGGGAGAAAAAATGGTGAAAATTATGAGGTAAAAAGATATAAGGAGTTTGTAATAGGTCAATGATGAAGATTAAATACTAGTTAATCAAGTGTAAGTAGGAAATATGGTGTGGCACAACTAATTGGAATGAAATAGGTGTAGTAGTTACCTAAGTGAGAAAATGAAGGTGGAGGATGATGTGTAGGGTGAGGGGAAGAAGATGTGAGAGAATTTCAATTAACAAGAGGTTGTAAATGAGTTCTTATCTATGGTAGTGGTAGGGGAAAGGAGGAGGGAAAACAATTTAAAATGGTGAAGATATTGCAGGCAAGGAAATGTTAAATAAGATTGATCATTAGAATGATGGTAAAGAGAGGGAGCTGATGAGGAGAGAATAAATCACATGGATGTAGTTGGGGGTGAGATAGGAAACAAGTGCACGTTAAATAAGGGTTTTAGAATGTAGAGACAAAAATTGTGGGAATAATCAAAAGGTGATAGGAGGAAGGGTGAAAAGAAATAAATACAGAGCGAATAAAAACAAAAAAGGAAAAATGATGAAAAAATGGAGGGATTGTAGAAGGGAATGGAATTTTAAAATAGGGTAATGTAATGTCCCCAAATGGACATATTCTAACCCTAAATGGATTTTCTGCAAATTCCAAATAAAATGGAAGTTGGAAATGTTTTTATGATAGCAATGCAAACAACCAAAATTCTTTGCCAAAACCCTAAGAGATTTGCCTATGGGTGTAAAATAGCCTCAAAACACCTTCAAAAATTATGAAATTAAATTTATAGCTAGCCCTTGAATTATCAAATCTAAAAATATTTATATTTTTTCAAAATACTATAAATCAAATTTTTCATTGTAAAAAAACAACTGAACTTCATAAATTCATAACTCAGAAAATACCCAACAATTTTTGACAAATGATAGCTCAAATTGAAGATAAAATCACAAGCTTTCCAATGATACCAAAATTAGAATTTTCCAATGGGTGGAAGGCACCCAAAACAGGCTAGGAAATCCAGAAATGTGTAGATAAAACCCTAGTTTTACCCTAAACCAACAATAATCATTCGCCCATCTAGGAAAGCCCTCAAAAATTGCTAGAAAATGCAATAAAACATAAATAAATCCTTAATCCGAAATGGAAACCCCTAAATAGAGAATCCTCGCAACATAGAAGAAGATTTTTCATCCTCCTAAATCTCAAGAAAGTTTTCATCCTCAAGAGATAATTTCCAAGGATTTTCATCCTTAGAAATTATTTTACAAAGCTCAGACAAAAATCAAAATTTGTATAAAATAAAAGAGATGCTTCTTAAAGCCAAGTCGACCCTCTTTTATAAGCAATCTTGGCTTAAAGCCACCCACAATCACCAATCAATTACTTTTTCTTGCATTTTAATTATTTTTTTGCATTTATCCCTCTTCAATATAGGTTGCATTTTCTTTTAAGGAGAAATAAAAAAATATAAAGCAACTTTTTTATTTTTATTTTTCTAAACTCCCTTTATCTTTTCTCTTTTATTTTTATTAAGTCATTAATAAATTAATATAAGTACTTTTTATAAAGTTTCTTCATATGTTTTTATAATAATTTATTAAGATTATAGTTTCCCTTTTATCACCCCTTAGCCATCGGGAAATAGAATTGGGCTAAGGGTCTTTGATCAAGAAGGGGATATTACAATCCTCCATTTCCTAAATTGTTTTCCTTCAAGCAATTGCAACTCTTACACCCAAGTGCCAAATGTAACATATAGAGCATGATGTAGTGTTCTAAAAGTCTAGATCTCGTACCTATCAAATGAGAGAGTTCTTACCAAATTATGTAGTTCTCGTAATGCCCATATTCATGAATTTCGAACAAGGGATCCACGTTATTCATTTTACAATTTGCATCACCATACTTCTCATGAATAAAGAAAATATGAAATGGTTTACTATGCAACAATAAATATAAAAATAAACTTTATAAAAACACTTATAATAATTTATTAATGACTTTAGGTTCCCTTTTATCACCCTTTATCCATTGGGAAATATAATTTGGCTAAGGGTCTTCAATCAAGAAGGAGAAATTATAGGTAATAGGAAGGGGGAGACTGATAATGTGATTAAGTGAGGAAGCATAATGTAATGTCCACTTCCCTTAGACCATTTTGTCACTAGATTAGTTATTTCTGGACATTCTATTAGGGATTGTGATACTTGACACATCGACATTTGGACACTATTATCTTGGAACTTCATGACATATTTATTTTGGATGGTATTGATGTTTATATATTGTATACGTGGATTGTGCTAACTTGGTGATGCAGGATTTATCATATTTTTGTTGCTTATTTTACTCATTTATGTGATTACTTGATGATGACAATGTTGTTCTAACACGTATACCTTTGTCAAAATTTTGGATGTTGTATGCTTATACTAACACAATTATGCTCACATTTTGTAAATCGAATGTAATTATCATGATGATAGTATTGGTATTGATTTGCATTGAGTTATGATGTTAATTATATGAAAATGTATGATGTTGCAATACACCGGATTGATTTGATATATGGGTGAAATATGCAGCGTGTATAGTTAAATAAAACAACACACATGGGGACAAAGGGACCAACACATGAAGGATACATGAGTCAGACTCCTCACAAGAAAAAGGGACTAATACTTCGCATACACGGATAGGAGGGGAAGTTCATTATTTCATGCACACATCTATCTACAATTTCTACATCTAACTACTTTCTCACTATCAAGTATGACACGCACAAGAGACACCTAGGGCACAATTCCACACAAAAGCACATAGAACTACATTGGGTCTTAAATGTAGTGCAACACTTAGTCATAAGATCACTTGTTTTAAAGCTGAGGACAATATAACCCCTCATTTTATATTTTTATTTTTAGGATTTGATGTGGTTTGAGGGTTTTATAGGTTATCGTTTGTTTTATAGGTTATGGGTGAATTCAATGATCATATTGTGACATACAAGTGACCAAAAGTGAATATTTATGATACCCTTCCAACCTAGAAAATTTTAGAATCTAAGAAGTTTCCCGGACACCAATGGACAACGGGTTAGAAAATCCTGGGTGCTCCTGACCTTCTAGGCGTTAGTATCTCACCTTATTTGATAGTCACATAATTTTATGGGTTTGGTCATGCGACAATTTACCTTCCTGTTTCACCAATTTCCAATCTCTTTACACCTTTGATATTAATGCAAATCAACTAAGTATTTTATTCCCTTCATTTTCAACTAGGGTTTCAAATTTAAAGTGCTTAATTGTTTAGATCATATATGTACCTTATTACTTATATTCATTGTTGTTACATATTTAGTATTAGGCATTTATTTATTTCAATATTTACTTAATCAAACCAAGATATGTAAATGCAGTGTATGAGTGTGATGGAATGGTATGCAATGTGTGAATGCGATAGGAGTAGTGTGCCCCCGAGAATGTGTATGAAATGAGGTTTATTTACAAAGACCCTCAATAATCAATAATGAACCATAGAACAAGAAAGATAGATCATGAAGCGTAGAGCATAAAGAGTGAATGATGATGAGGTTCATTTCAGATTTAGACCCTTATCCATCGAGTATGAATAGTGGAGCTAGATTGCGTCATAGGGTAATGATGATAAAATTTGTGTATAAAAGGGTTTGAAAGTGATGCTTAGGAAATATTAAACATTAAGTACGAAGCGTGAAGTACATGAGATGATAGAGACATTTGATAGTAATGCAGGAGGGAGAAGTTGTGATGCCCCCAAGTATGTGAGTGATTGAGATCTATACGAGTGATGTGAGAAGGATCATGGCATGGTGGCGGAGTTTGAAATGTGTCTTGGACATCAATGTAAGGATTAGCTTGTTTGAAAAGAGAATTGGATGTGGAAGTGGAATAGGGTGGGGAGGGATCTTGAATGGTGGTAGCTTATGTGGGATTGATAACATTGTAGATGGCTTAGTAGGAAGAGGGTATGAACTGATTTTTAGAGGAACTTGCTTAGTTGAAGTGGGTAATGTTGTAGAAGATTTGAGAGGAGGAGATTTCTTAGGAAACTCTTGACTAAATAAAGAAGGAACATGAGTGACTATAGAATGATGCTCATTAGACATAGATGGATCAGATTTAGGATCCCATTGGGGTTTATCAATTGAATATGAGCATGCAACAACATTTTGTGTAGTAAATGAAATGAAACCATGATGCTTAAGGTGGCCAATTTTTCGTTTGAGAGCATAGAAATCATTGTCATTATGTCCATTAATTCGATTATAATTTTGGTATGAGTGACCTTGTTATTTAGTAAGCGATAAGGAGGGTATAAATTATTGGATGGCAAGTTGATCGATTGGTAAGTGAGAATCTAAGGAAGAATATCATGTTTCTTTGCATTGAGATCAAACTTGAGAGGTGTCAATAATGGTAAATCTTAATGTTCACCGACATGAGCACATGTAGAAGATGAATAAGGGGTACATGGGGGAGGCATAAGGGCATGTCAGGGATTTGAAATGATATATATATATATATATATATATATATATATATATATATATATATATATATATGTTGGTGGTTTGTTCTCATGTGGTGATACCCATTTCCCCTTTGGGAGGCATAAACAACATCCCCCATAGTTTCTTGCTCCTTTGGCTTGATTGATGAAGCCTCGGTAATGTTTTTCATTTTTAATATAGTTGAAAACTACATTACGCTTTTGACCGTGTTTTATTGTGATTATGTTGCTTGATTGTTTATGGAAGTCTGTTGTTGCCATAAGTTGGATCACATATTTTATTGCTTTGTGGTTGGGGCTCGGGGTTCAATGAAGATTGATGGATTCTCATCTTCATTGGATGTCTTTGTTGGGTGGAGAGCATTGTCTTTCACCTATTTTTGTTGTGATCAAATTGGAAGAATGAGAAATCTGCATGTTGCTTTGTTTTGGAGCTAAGATAAAGACAATTTGACAATCCCTTGTGAAATGAAATCTTATTGTATCCCCTTTCCCACTTGAAGTGGATGATCTGTGTATTCATTATAATGGAAAGATACTTTGTATTGGCAATGAAAGTGGAAATTTGAAATGTAAAAGAGTTATACTCTGTATTCTGTTTTGGAAAGAATGTGAAAGAATGACATGTGTTTTGTATGTTGTATTTTGAAATCAAATGGAAAGGAGGTTGTAAGAGTTTCATTTGAATTAATGGAAGTGTTTTCCTTGTTCATATGATATTCTTCCATTGGAAATATTTATTTAACATGTTCTATGAAATCCCTGTTTGGAAAAGAGGAAAAGTGAAACACGTGAGAAAAAAATATAATATTCTCGCCATGTTTTTGTTAGGATTATACCAGCTTTACAGATAAACAAGCATGCAATGAACAATGCGGAAATGTATTTGGTGCAAGAGATGCAATAAAATTCACCCCTACCTCATTTTGACCCATGGAGCCTCCACACGACCAAGTTTTAGCTCTTTCTTGCAAGTTAAGCCCCAAGCTTCATTTCCCAGCCCCGCTCCATGCAATCGTGTGTTGCCACTTGTCAAGCCAGGGTGGGGCACATTTTTTGTCCCATGTGCACCAAATCCTTGGTGAACTTGGTGCAAAAAACTCCCTAGCCCTCCCATGTAGTTTCTTGGTCACTCATGTGCCCCTGCACACCGTTTAAGCTACAAATTTCAGCCTCCTAATATTCACCCTTGCATTTTTATAATTTGAAATTTTATGAAATTTCTTCCTCTCCCATGTGATGATGTGACATTTTCATGACCTTTTTGGTAGGTGAAAATTAATTAATGGGTCCCTAAACCCAAGAGAATTATGGAGGGGCGGATTTTAACTTTGAGTGAACTTTTAGACAACCTTAATACACCTAACCTTATCCTTAAAACCGTAAATGGACCCATACCCCTAATCCATCATGGGTGGAGTATTTTAGAAGCCTCATTTATTATTTTTGACCCCTTTTGGGCATTTTTCATTGATTTTATTGCACTTGCATTTACTTGTTGAAATTGATTATTGGGGAATGTGTTACTTTTAATTTGATTTGAAATTTTGGAGTGATGGATGTGAAATAAGTTTACTTGCTTGAATTTCTTTTTTTGTCATTTATTTTCCTTGGATTTTGGGGTGTACTCTTGATTTGGGAGTAAATGTTATTTGACTAATTTTGGAAGAAAAATTATTTGCATTGGAGAATGGTATGTACTTTGGATGAGTTGGAATGAGTAAACTTAGTTAGCATCCATGTGGAGCCAACTCACCCACTTCCCTTGCAAACTCTATAAATAAGTCTCATGCCTTTGATAAATGGGTTGGCTAATTTTCACTATCTTGTTTATTTTTAAAAGTGTTTGTGCTTGGAGGAGCTTGGGAGTAGCTTGGAGCTTGGAGCAAGTAGAGACCATTGTTATGGCTTCAAGGTAGGTACTTGTCCCCAATGATTATTTCAATATTTTTATTATGTCTTACTTGTTGCTTCTTGTTGTTGGTGTTTCGTTGGCTTGAAATTTCATTTATGGATTTCATTATTTCCTTCTTATGATTTGTTTTATTTATGCATTGGAATTTGTTTTTGGGAAGGGTAGAAATCCATAGGTTGGGTGTTGACGGGAGGGTGATGAGTTGGTTCTGTGGAGCAAAAGGAAATAGGTTATTTCTCTAATTATAGTTATGGCTTCAAGGTAGGTACTTGTCCCCAATGATTATTTCAATATTTTTATTATGTCTTAATTGTTGCTTCTTGTTGTTGGTGTTTCGTTGGCTTGAAATTTTATTTATGGATTTCATTATTTCCCTTCTTATGATTTGTTTTATTTATGCATTGGAATGTGTTTTTGGGAAGGGTAGAAATCCCTAGGTTGGGTGTTGGAGGGGAGGGTGATGAGTTAGTTTTGGTGGAGCAAAAGGAAATAGGTTATTTCTCTAATTATAATTGTTTATTGTGACTTATTTGAGGGATTTTGGGGTAGATGACAATTAGGCCTTTGGTGGAGCTAAAAGGGGTGGCTTTGGCGGTATAAGGTGTAGTGGAGGTATAAGGAGGGTTGGTATAATGGAGGATTAATGCCTAATTCACTACCCTTTTGGAGTGATAAAGAGACCAACCTTCATTTCTCCCTTTATCACTTGGTTTGGTGTCAATCCATGGTTCTTTTTTTTTTGTGTTTGGATGTATCTTGTGTGTTTGTGTTTATTTTGGGTCTCATGGCGCAAGACCAAAAGTTAGTGTTTCTCAAGGGGGTTTTGGATCATTCATTGTTTGTTTTTAGGCCTCGGGGGCCATTATAGAATTTCTCCCCTTCTCCAATGGATACGGTTGGGAGGAGAGTGTTGCTTGGATCCTCTCATGTGTTTGTGGATAGCTTAAATATGCCTAGTGACTACAATATTTCATCTCTCTTCCAACTTGTCAGAGTCTGCAAGTAACTTATGTATCCGTTATCTTGAAATCTTGGAAAGGATGTACTTTTAGAAACATTGTGATATATTGTAATCAATTGACATGCAAACTTGAAGGGGATGTACCCTTGATCCTCTAGAATTATGTAAATAATTTCAATCAGAAAATTTATATATCATTTTGTAGTGAGGGTTAAAATGATAAATATTGTGGTAAATAATGTAGTTAGTAAATGATGAATTTGATAGTATAATAACTTGTTAAAATAGAATATCTTGTTGAGTACTATTGTGGTGAAAATTTGGAAATATTTTGTGACCATGATCATGATTATTATATAGTTTCATTGTAACGTTGTGGGTGACTTTGTTTTGCTCTAATGGATAAGTTGGTGTATTCCATATAGTAAGAGGACACTTGTTTATTGGGAGTGTTATCTTACTTTTTGGAATACACATGGGTATGGCCATCCTTCCATGCAAAATGCATGTATGGGTGACCATATCCATGGTACACCACCATGTCTTCCTAAGTTTTATGTTTGCATTTGAAATGAAATATTTAGTTGGTGTCTTGCATTGGAAAGGAAGCTTTCATTTATTGATGTTGCATATTAATAAGTTGGTAATCTTTCTCTATCATTATCATGGAATGGGAAACATGGATGATAATATTTTGATAAATTTTTACATTGTTGTTTTGCAATAGGAATGAAGATTTTAATTTTTGTTTGGTATCAAATATCTTGAAAATCATTGTTGTTTTTCCTTGTTTACTTTATCAAAATCTTGTCATTTTTGTATACTTAGTACTTTGGAAAGAAAGGGTATTAGCAAAGGGAATGAAAATTAAGTTTATAGATTGGAATATGGGTGCTACTAAAAGGAATAAATTTCATTCTTGTTAGTTATGAACCTTGTAATTTTTAAACATCTTTATTTACAACTTCCGTTTTATTCAATGTTATCTTGTATCAAATTTTCTATCCTCCAAGAATTTCACAAATAGCTAAATAAGTCTTATGTTAATCTACAAATCATAATTTTTAACTAGCTCAATACTAGTCACACATTCTTGTAACTTTGGATTAAACACAAGATTATTGTTTTATTGTATTACACACACGCACGCGCACACACACACACACACACACACACACACACACACACACACACACACACACACACACACACACACACACACACACACACACACACACACACACACACACACACACACACACACACACACACAGACACACACACACACACACACACACACACACACACACACACACACACACACACACACACACACACACACACACACACACACACACACGCACACACGCTGCACGCACGCACACGCACGTGTATATATATATATATATATATAACACAAAAAAACAAATAGCTAAATAAGTCTTATGTTAATCTACAAATCATAATTTTTAACTAGCTCAATACTAGTCACACATTCTTGTAACTTTGGATTAAACACAAGATTATTGTTTTATTGTATTACACACACGCACACACACACACACACACGCACACACACGCACGCATGCACGCACACGCACATGTATATATATATATCAAAAAAAAACAAATATTGATTGGGGAGAGGCAGGCGACAGGCCTACCCACCCCACCCCTAACCATTGTCCTACCACCGTCGGCCGCAACTAGCACCACACTCGGTCCTAGCCGATCATTACCCATATATCCCACACCGAGCTCCATTCCATCACCAATCACCCTTACTTCCACTGCTGCAGCCTCTTCCCCGCATCTTCCCCACCCCACCCATCTTCCCTCACCCCAACGCTTTCCTCCTTCCACTATCACCATTCCTTACCTCCATCCTCCCATATCCCCTTCACCGCTCCCTTCCTCCATCTCCCTCATCCACCAACTCCCAAACCCTACAAAAAAAGGAGAAGACAATGAAAATATAAACAAATAAAATAAAATAATAATGCCCAAGTCAAGGCAAATAATAGTTTAGGAAGGAGGTCGGATTGTTTTAGGGTTGGGTAGTGGTTTTTTTAGGTTTAGGGATTATGTTTATAAATAGAATCATATATATTAATATGGTATTCCTTTAATGAGTCATATTGGCTGTAAGTTGTGGTATAAGGCATATTTGTATAAAAGGAAATGTCCATTATATAATATAGTTTGTATATTATGATTTTTACAATGTGTATGGTATATAAGTATCCTATTAAATATAAAATCTATTTATATGTAATTTATATTATATAATCATGTTGTATATATACATTTTTATTGTGTGTGTATGTATGTATATATGTATATATTTCGTATAAATATAGTATATGTGTGCATGTGTACACACACATGTATGTATGTATGTATGTATGTATGTAATCATAATCATAAGGATTGTGTTGACAAGGTATATAATCGTGATGTATATTTGTGTGTGTATATCTGTGCACATGCATACAAGGCGCGCACACACACACACACACACATATAATCATGATCATAAGGATTATGTTGACAAGGTATAATGTCTAGCTTATTAAATTATAAATAATGATATTAATATAAATAATTTAATGAGATTAAAATCGTTATAATATTTAGGTCTATAATATTTATAATAATATAATATGGTCATTATATATGATATAATATTTTGTCTAATGTTTATAACAATACTTATAAGGGTATAATATTATATATAATGTCTCAATTATGTATAATCTAATATTAATATTTTGGTTATAACGTTTTAGTGTAGACAACATTTTAAGGTAATTGTAACATTTATATGATTTATAATATTGTGGTTATTATGCCTCTCGATGTTCTATAATATTATCACAATGTTGAAATATAAATCAACGTTATAATATTATATTATATACATGATGTATTATGATATATAAGATATAATATTATTGTTATTTTTATAATATAATAACTTCATAAAAGTTATATCGGATGTTATAATGTTATGACAATTAAAATATTATTGCGAAAATATTGCGCGATATTATAATGTAATATTTTGATAACAATATAATGGTTACAAATGTATTATAATTGGAGATATAATGTTAAAATGATTACAACGCATATAATGTCGCACTACACCTAATAGTGTTATTATAATCGTATAATGTCACTACCATGTAAATAATGTTACGATGATTATTATCGTAATATTCATAAAGTTATAGTATCAGATCACACTTAATACTATTATTAATATAATATAAAGTCATTGAAATGTTTATCTTCCTTAAAGTTTGATGATGTTATAAATTTATGATGTATATGTTTATAGTGGTTGTAATATCGTGCGGTATAAATAATGAAACGTTAGTTATGGTCTCTTAGGAGATATCCGATAAAATTGGAACAAAATAGAGAAGATTAGCATGACCCTTGTGAAAGGTTAACACACATAAATCGAGAAACGATTCACTTAGCGCCGTAACAACGCACCGTAATTACACACAAAATAAAAAACAAAATAAAAACTTGTTTTATTTTTGGGTGAGAAATTAGGGGCATGACACTTGGTATCGAGTGAGGTTTGCAATGCTTGGATCTCTGGGATAGTATATTTAGTTCATATAACTAAACAGAGTTAATTTTTTTAGGATGGCGAGTGAGGAGAATTCGAACAATGCAATAGTACTGGTACATCCTAGCCTATCATAGGTAAGCATGCAGATTCTCCAGACATTTACAGGAGATTAAAGATAAAGTAATAAAATGACCATTGGTGTTTTCAACTCGAAAAGTCCTTAGTCCCTCACTGCTCCACCGAGTGAGAAGTCATCAGAATGAATCATGCATACTGTGCAACCCTACGGATCACTCCATACAACTCATGAATGACATAAAGGACCCCAACAATGCACGTACCTTCACTATGAGCCACATAAACATCCAAAGTACTACATGAAAAAACATGAGAAACCTCCTTCCTCATATTCTGAGATAGTGCGATCTTTCTAAGACACACGTACCGCCATGAGACGATAGCAGCAAGTGAACCAGAACCAACTTCATTCTCGTGTAACACTAATAAGGGTCAGATATGCAACACGCAAAGTCTTGGAAAGTGGAGGACCTCTCCAATGTTGTTTTTTTCTATGTAGGTCATATGATCATTATATACGGAGTTCCCCGCATCAAAATATTGTACCACCATGGAAAATGGGACCATGGAACCCTCTTGAAGGGTGAAGCATTGTGCTTCATTTTAGTTCATTGTTTTGGCCAATAGATGGCGTTATTGTATGTAACTTCTCTTGGAAGAATTATAGTACTAAGATATGTCCCACAAGTATGTGTGTATGGGTATTTTGTGAAATCTTATAAACCGTTGTTTCAACATTATTGGAAATGTGAAATGAATCAATTTTATTCGTACAATGTGATGTTCTAAATCATGATTGTGATATAGTTTTGTTACTTAATAATGTATGTGAGAATTTCTTTCCCATTTTTTTTGTAAAGATGTAGCGAACACATATATGACTAATAAATTGTCACAATTGGAGCCTTATTTTCATAAGTTTGGAAATATAAGTGGGATCACTCATTCTATACACCTAAACAATCCTAAATTAGTGGAAAAAACTAGTAGAATCGAGAAATTATAAGCTAAGAAATGATTTTAAATCATTGGGAATAATCAAACAAGGGCGTAAACAAAATAGGATAAATTTTATATGGTCCTTTTAAACAAATCAACAAGATGGTCATAACTTGGGAAACATTAAGAAATAAATTGGTTGTAAATGAATCTTTAAGACATCTAAATAAGTATATATAATAGTGTTTGTGCTTGTGTTTTGGAAAACATAAAAGGGCCTAAGAACATAATAGTGTTAAACAAAATTGAAGAGATCAAATGTTGGACCAGGGTACTAAATAAGTAAAGTTAGAACTGAGCTCTAGAACATGTAAGTGCAGTCTAAAATGTGGGTTAAACGTCATGTGATGCAACAACATGACCATAACAAGTAATTATAACTTAATTAGGGATCAATGTAAGATTTAAGGAAAAATGGGAATGAACAAATTTAAAAAAACTAATAGTAACCCCGATGAGTTGTGTAATCTTATTAGGTGGTTAACACTTAGTCTTAAGCATGGGGGTTGATGATATAATAATAAAGAATGAGACTTAGAATATGAATTGCAAGCTAAAAGGAAATTACCTAAGTAAATCTTAATAGTTCAATAAGGATGAGATTCTTGATAACATTAAACGGCCTAAGAAGGAAATTATAAATCATCTTAAAAAAGTGACAAAGTGCTAATAAGTTAAAGCTTGAACTAAATAGAAATTAGGGATTGGTAAGAAAAACCACTCTCAAAATTGGTAGGATAAAATGAAAGGATAGCGTATGAATTAAAACCCGAATTGGTAGTAGTCTAGTGAAAATGAGTAAATAATATTGAGTAAGAAGTTATAGTGGGGGAAATAATGGATTTAAATCAAATGAATAAATGGGATGTATCTAAGCAAGTTATAACTCATTTAGTAAATGAGCTTAGCATAGGTATAAGAAGGATAGCTACTATGGAAATTAAAAATTATTAATCAAATGATAAGTTAAAGTTATAATTAATACTAACGAAGGAAATATCTCATAAGCAGGACAACAAGAAGTTGACCAATGAAGGAATTAAATCAACAATAAAAGTATACCTAAGCACTAAGAACCCCCAAAGAAGTAGTAAAAGTAAGATCTCGAGTGGAGAAGGAACTGCACAATCTTTACATAAATTAGTAAAGTGATCCTTCTATACCTTTGCATGTGAGCTAATCATGGTATTCTTGCTAATAGAGAAATATTTTATTAGGTGATTAGTGTTTAACTTGACTTGTTCCTCCAATACATCCTAGTTAGTGATGGATTCTAGTTTCGACCGTGGATTGTATATGATGGATCAATAGTTTAGATGGGGAATGCAGTCACTCTCCGAGTGTAATACCTACATCTATTTGAGTGACTTCCAAGAGGAAGTCGTGTTTAAGGGGAGAGGGATGTAATGTCCACTTCCCTTAGACCTTTTTATGTCACTAGATTGGTTATTTCTAGACATTTTATCTATATCATAGGACATTCTATTAGATATTGAGATATTTGACAAATCAACTTTTGGACAATCGTTATCTCTGAACTTCATGACTGACTTATTTTGATGGAATTGATGTTTATATTTTGTATACATGGATTGTGCTAACTTGTTGATGCATGGATTTATCGCATTTCTCTTGCTTATTTTGGTCGTGAATGTGATTACTTGATGATGATGATGTTGTTCTAACATTTTTAAATTTGTGAAATTTGTGGATTTTGGATTCTTATACTAATGCAATCGTGCTTAGATTTCGTATATCGAATGTAATTATGATGAAAATTGTACTCGTATTGATGTGCATTGAGTTATGATGTTAACTATATGCATATATATATGATTTCACAATACTTTAGATGGATTTTATGTGTGCGTGAAGTGTGTAGTGGTGTACATGTTAAATAAAATAACACACATGGGGACCAAGGGACCAACACATGAAGGATGCATGAGTCAGGACCCCTTAGCCACCTTGAGCAACAATGTTTGTGGGTTTATAAAAGTGGCTAGGCCTTTTATTTTCTTGTGGTTGTTTAATTTAATTTTTCTTATCCTATGTTGATGGCCCCTTTTGAATATTCACCCTTGCATTTTTATAATTTAAAATTTTATGAAATTTCTTCCTCTCCATGTGATGATGTGACATTTTCATGACCTTTTTGGTAGGTGAAAATCAATTAATGGGTCCCTAAACCCAAGAGAATTATGGAGGGGCGGATTTTGGCTTTGAGTGAATTTTTGGACAACCTTAAATGCACCTAACCTTGTCCTTGACACCTTAAATGGACCCATATCCTTAACCCATCATGGGTGGAGTATTTTTG
The DNA here is from genome assembly GCA_018340775.1 of Taxus wallichiana var. yunnanensis. Lineage (NCBI taxonomy): Eukaryota > Viridiplantae > Streptophyta > Pinopsida > Cupressales > Taxaceae > Taxus > Taxus wallichiana. Next base: position 622,618,766 of record CM031234.1, on the reverse strand, counting down.
AAGTCTCATTTATGATTTTTGACCCCTTTTGTGGCATTTGTCATTGATTTTATTGCACTTGCATTTACTTGTTAAAATTGGTTATTGGAGAATGTGTTACTTTTAATTTGATTTGAATTTTTGGAGTGATGGATGTGAAATAAGTTTACTTACTTGACTTTATTTCCCTTGGATTTTGGGGATGTACTCTTGATTTTGGAGTAAATGTTATTTGAATAATTTTTGGAAGAAAAATTTATTTGCATTGGAGAATGGTATGTACTTTGGGTGAGTTGGAATGAGTACACTTAATTGGCATCCATGTGGAGCCAACTCACCCACTTCCCTTGCAAAATCTATAAATAACTACCATGCTTTTGATAATGGGGTTGGTTAGTTTTCACTATCTTGTTTATTTTTAAAGTTCTTATTCTTAGAGGAGCTTGGGAGTAGATTGAAGCTTGGAGCAAGTAGAGACCATTGCTATGTCTTCAAGGTAGGGACTTGTCCCCAATGATTATTTCAATATTGTTATTATGTCTTGTTTGTTGCTTCTTGTTGTTGGTGTTTCTTTGGTTTGAAATTTCATTGATGGATTTCATTATTTTTTCTTCGTATGATTTGTTTTATTTTTGCATTGGAATGTGTTTTTGGAAAGGGTAGAAATCCCTAGGTTGGGTGTTGGAGGGGAGGGTGATGAGTTGGTTTTGGTGGAGGTAAAAGGAACTAGGTTATTGTTATAATTATAGTTTCTTATTGTGACTTATTAGAGGGAGTTTGGGGTAGATGAGAATTAGGCCTTTGGTGGAGCTAAAAGGGGTGGTTTTGGTGGTATAAGGTGTAGTGGAGGTATAAGGAGGGTTGGTATAATGGAGGATTAAGGCCTAATTTACTACCCTTTTGGAGTGATAAGGAGACCAACCTTCATTTCTCCCTCTCCCACTTGGCTTGATGTCAAGCCATGGTTGTTTTGGGTCTCATGGAGCAAGATCAAAATTTAGAGTTTCTTAAGGGTGTTTTACTCTTTTTGTTTCATTTATTGCGACTCAGGGACCATTATAGAAGTTCTACCCTTCTCCAATGGATACGGTTGGGAGCAGAGTGTTATTTGAATCCCCTTGTTTGTTTGTGGATAGCTTGAAGATGCTCAAGTGACTACTATATTACAGCTCTCTTTCTCCTTGTTGTAGTTACAAGTAACTTATGTATCCATTAACTTAAAAGATTTGAAAGGATGTACTTTTAGAAACATTGTGATATATTGTAAGAAATTTCCATGAAAACTTGAAGGGGATGTACCCTTGATCCTTGAGAAATATGTAAATAATTTTAGTCAAAGAAGTTGTATATCATTTTGTAGTGAGGGTTGAAATGAGAAATATTGTGGTAAACAATGTAGTTGGTAAATGATGAATTTGACAAGATAATAACTTGTTAAAATAGAAGTTTTTGTTGAGTATTATTATGACGTAAATTTGGAAATATTTTGTGTTCATGATCATGATTATTAGCTAGTTTCATTGTAATGTTGTAGGTGAGTTTTTATATCTAACAAAGCGAGTTGGTGTATTCCAAATAGTAAGAGGACACTTGATTAGTGGGAGTTCTCTCTTACTAGTTGGAATACACATGGGTATGGCCATCCTTCCATTAGAAATGCATGGAAGGGTGACCATATCCATGGTACACCACCATGTCTTCCTAAGTTATATGTTTGCATTTGAAAAATATATATAGTTGTTATCTTGCATTGAAAACGAAGCTTTCATCTGCACTATGGATATTAATAATTTGGTAATCTTTCTCTTGCATTATCATGGAATGGAAAACATAGTGACAATATTTTGATAAATTTATACATTGTTGTTTAGCATTATGAATGAAGCTTTTAATCATTGCTTGGTATCAAATACCTTAAATATCATTTTTGTTTTTCCTTGTTTACTTTATCAAAATATTTTCATTGTTGTATACTTAGCACTTTGGAATGAAAGGGAATCAAAATTAATTTTATAAATTGGAATTTGGGTGCTTTGGGAAAAGGAAGAAATTTCATTCTTGTTAGTTATGAACCTTGTAATTGTTTAACATCTTTATTTCCAACTTTTATCTTGTTCAATGTTATCTTGTATCGATTTTCTATCCTCCAAGAATGTCACAAATAGCTAAATAAGTCTTATAATATTTTAATTTACAAAATCATTTATTTAACTAGCTCAACCTCGCTACTAGTCACACACTCCAACAAATTTTGATTAAACACAAGATTATTGTTTTATTGTATTGTATATATAATCAAAAATAATTAATACATACCCACCCCCACCCTACACATATTGGGGTGGCATCTTCCTTACATCTTCGTCGCACCCATCCTCCTTCACCCCAACACTTTCCTCCCTTTGTCCTCACATCTCCCCTCACCACTCCATTCCTCCATCTCCATTAGCCACCGACTCCCAAACCCGACAAAAAAAAAAAAGTAGACAATGAAAAACCTAAACAAATAAAATGAAAACAAAAATGCCTAAGTGAAGGAAAATAATTGTTTAGGAAGGGGGATATTTTTCGGGTTGGATAGTGTTTTTATTTAGGTTTAGGGATCAGGGTTTAAGATAGAATCATATATATTAATATTCGATTCCTTTAATGAGTCATATTGGTATAAAGCATAGTTATATAAAAGGAAATGTCCATTATATAATATAGTTTGTCTATTATGATTTATTACAATGTGTATAGTATATAAGTATCCTATAAAATATAGAATTTATTTATATAATTTATATTATATAAGCATGTTATATATAATATATATAACATATATATAATATAATAAAACAACATTTTTATATCAAACATAAGCATTATCTTGACAAGGTATAATGTCTAACTTATTAAAATATAAATAATGATATTAATATAAATAATTTAATGAGATTAAAATTTTTAGAATATATAAGTCTAACGTTTATAACAATACTTATAAGGGTATCATATTATATATAATGTCGCAAATATATGTAATCTAATATTAATATTATGGTTACAATGTTTAAGTGTGTACAATGTTTTAAGGTAATTGTAACATTTATAGGATTTATAATATTTTGGTTATTATGCCTCTCAACGTTCTATAATTTTATCACAATGTTGAAATATAAATCAACATTATATTATTATATTACATACATGATGTACTATTATGTATAATATATAATATTATTGGTATTAATATAATATAATAACTTTATGAAAGCTACAAAGGTTGTTATAATGTTATGAAAAATTAAAATATTATTACGAAAATGTTGTAACAATATTATGATGCAATATTGCTATAACAATATAACATTACAAATTTATTATAATTGGAGATATGATGTTAAACGATTACAATGCATATAATTCCACATTACACCTAATAGCGTTATTATAATCAATATAATGTCATTACCATGTAAATAGCACTACGATGATTATTATCTTAATATTCGTAAATTTATATTATTATATCGCACTTTTAATACTATTATTAATATGATATGATGTCGTTGAAATTTTTATCTCCTTATAGTATGATGATGTTGTAATGTTATGATGTATATGTTTATGGTGGTTGTAAAATCTTGCAATATAAATAATGAATTTCATAAGGTATAGTCTCTTAGGAGACATGATAAAATTGAAGGATACAAAGAAGATAACCATGGCCCCTACACAAGGATGACACACATAAATCGAGAAACGGTCCACTTAAAGAACGTGATGATGCACCATAATTACATACAAAAACAAATTCTCCTGGTTTTCGGTTGAGAGATTAGGGGCATGACACATAAGGAATTTAATAAGGATAGAGGGGAGAAGTTGAAGGGATGTATGTGTGACAACACTTATAAACACCTAGGTGACCCAACACACATTAATCACATTATCATAGATATCATTATTTTCTATATCCCAAGTATACTTTGAAAGTACCATTGTAAACCCTCACTTACTATCATAAAACCTCATTTACTCTTCCCTAACCACTTTAAAAAAACTAGCATAATTTATACTACCCATCCTAACCCCATATCCTCCTACTACCTAAATCCCTAACCTCCCATCGTTCATCAAACAACCTAGAACCTCAGATGGAAAGTGGTTTCAAAAATTTTCCATCTTTCATTGGTTGGTTTGTAACCTCTCTAGACAAATCGACAAGTGATTTGTGATCACTGGTGATCATTTTGGATGTCGTCGATTCTATTTACCCACCCTCTTCCTTCATTTCCCAATTAGTCAAAATCTGGATTTGATGACTAAATGTTTCACCTACAAATAACTTCATCACACTTGAGTTCACCAATATCATGCCACCAAAATTTTGTAGAAGCATCATCGATCACCAAGAACTCTCTTTTTGGAGCTTTATCACCTTTAGTATATTTATCGAGGTTAGTACCTTTATTTTTTCATTTTGTTCATTTTTTTATCGTTACAACCCACAACAAGTCGCCTACACCACCTTAAATATCCCTTTCAAGGTTTGTCTCTCATTTATTCATTTAGTACTTGCGCTTTTAAACAATGAACGTCATTCATACCTTATCGTTGTTGATTGGTCCATTGACCTTTTTCATTCATTAGCCTCCAAATATATCATAATCTCACATGTTCCTCGAATCCTTACATTTTATCTCAACATTGTCAATTCTATTTGGCATCAATCCTTTTCTATTTTATTAGTATTTTATCAAATTTTTCATATTATCCCCAATCACCATCGATTCCCGATCACCATCAATCCCTATTTTTCAATCATTTTTTGGCATAAATAGTATATTCCATAATATTTCTTCACTTAATTTTTTGAATATGTATATCATGTAGATGATTTTTCCAAGTCCATCACACCCCATCACCAAGATATACAATCTCTCAATCATCTAGAACCCTTCATGTGGGAACAATTTGACATTTTCCATGAGCTTATCTTTTGCACCATCACATTCTCTCCTAATATCGAAGATATCCAAGACCAGCTAACAATCATACAAGATGAGAGAGAAGCCATTGAAGGGTTTTGGTACAACTAGTTTGAGTATTTCGATCTTTTCACTTCCCTAACCTACGCCACCTATAAAGCTAAACAGATTCTTCTCATCCCCCTTGAATTCTGATATATAATTGTTATCATTTATAATATTATTATCAAAATGCTTAATCGTATCAAATGATTTTATAGTCTTCAAGGAAGTCCTTCAGATTCCTAGGATCGACATTCGTTGAAAGCAACTCATTATAATCTTTATCTAATATCTCCTTGTTTAACCTGTCTTTGTATACATGTCTTATCACTTGGTAAAAGTAGGATATTTTCACATTGTGCGTGTATTCGATCATTTCGACATTGTGATTTTTGGCACAAATATTGGTAAACCTTTCCTTGTTTAAGTTTTTGGTATTTTCAACATTTGTAACACCTAATTGAAAAAACACCACAAACATCTCGGCACGCCAGGGGACAACTTAGTCCCCCTTTTTTTAACTTCATATCTTTCTATTTATTTTCTTGTTATATCATCTAACTTTTTAGCTTGGAGTGCCTTGCTTATTGTTGTTTCTAAAAATAAATTAAAATAAAAAACTAACAAGGAAAAATGATTATAGGTACACTTTTTCTTTTCTTTCTTTTAACATTGCATATTTTGTGTATTTTTCTCATCGAGTTAAACACTACCTTTTGATCTTAAAACAAGCACTCATATTTTGTTGCTTACATAGACTAATTAAGAGTTAAAGGAATTGCATTCACGAAAACTCCCTTCACACACAACCAAACCACATCAAATTTAATTCACATCTAAACACTCCTTCCTAGGTGGACCTACTTGGATTTCATCACCAAGAGAATAAGTCAACTCAAGCTTTGTCCGACTATAAAAATATGGTGGGTGGTATATCGCTAAGCACCCGACACCCTTATCGCTACGGGATCGTGAAGTGAGGGGATAGGCCTCAATACCACACCTTGTACCGACACCAACACAGTTCGGGCCACACGTATCTTTGGGTATATCGAGGTCTCTATCCTTAAACTTACATAAAAGTAACCTTAAATAGTCATTTCTTAGTACCTTTTTAGCCATTTTTCATGTGTCATGGCTTTCTTAATTTAATAAAGATAAGAAAAAAATTCTTGTATGACTTTTTTCATTTTTGTAATGAATCACTTCAATTTTTCTTTTTATTCATTGATCATGTGTTAGTTCATGGTTCTAAACAGACTATACTCTCGCTTACAAAACACCGACAATATGTCAAACCCTCTTCAAAAATCATTGGACTCCATTAAGACCTACATAAAAACATTTAGAACATAATGTAAAAATTTGATCACCTTTAGCAGCCAACCAAGAACCCCCACATTCTCCCTAGAGCTATGCAACCACATCGAAATACCAGATCCATCCAACCCATGATTTTTCAATAGTGGTGATCGAGCCTTTAAATAAATTTTAGATTTTGACCCAAAGGATTTTAACACCTAACTTGATTCCCAAGGTGTCTTACTCTAACAACCAACATCCGAACAATGACCTCACATCACTACGGTCACCTTTGACCCATCCAATCTCATCAACCCTAATCATGAGCTAGTCATCCAACATATTCATCCTTACTACATTATTTGTGGAACAAGAGCATTAGTCCTCGCTTCATCAAAGCATGTGTCATTAGTTTCTACTTTAACTTTGTTTCATCACAAGACATGCTTAATCAATCACTAACTCCATCATTGGCTCCCTCATCGCTCCGACCTCTCAAAACAATACTAACACATATCCTTCCACATCTAGTCTTGCATGTTCCAATGTTTCTCCTCCTCTTCCCGTGTAAGATTGATTATTCCTAACGCAACCCCTCTTATCCCCTCACAACAACCCACATCCCCTATCTAAAATTTAGTCATGTCCATCCCCACATCTATAACACTCATTAACACTAGCTCCATTGCTAAGACTCGCCCCTTCTCGTATTTGGAATCTATTACTCCCATTTCACATCCCAATATATACTACATTTGTCTCAACCTCTAATCAACACATCTATTCCATCTCATTATATACCATAAATGCGATCTCAACCCCTTATCAACACGTCCATTCCTATCCCATATCAATATATCCAACTATCAAAACCTTTGGTTTCAGTAGCGTACCTACAATATTATAATGAATGTTCCTCTTCATCATAATGTCTCATTACCCTATCATCTATACCAACAACCAAACCCACATGTCCATAATCAACCTATCTCATCATCATTCAACCCCCAAAAATCCTCACAAAATGATCCTTTACAAGCATTAATGAATAGGATTTCAAGTCTTGAAGCCACCACCATGGGTCCTAAAATCACCCTATCCTCCAAAGATATTTATAGTTAATATATTCACCCATTAATACCCTTCAAATCTTATCACCCACACTGGGAACTCTCGAATTTTATTAAATTCTATAGTAAGGAGGGCCCTTAATAACAAATCCAATATTTCAAGCACACATGTTATCTTATCGCATATGACCAAGACCTTATGTTGAGGGTCCTTAGCAGGGGCCTGCACTTAACTCGATATAATAGTATCACATAATATTACCTCTTTTCTTTTCAATAACTTTTAGAATTTTTCTTATAACATTTCTTCATCAACATCACTCATAAGATCTCCAAAGATGCTGACCTTTACGCTATTAAACAATTCCAAGACAAATTTGTTATAGATTTTGTCACTTTCTAGTGTGACATCATCAATCAATTATCCTTCTCGCTTCCAAAAACCTAGTTGATCAAGTTGTTTTCTCAATGGTACACTAAACATATATCATCAACACTTCAAATACAATATTTCCAAACATTTGATGAAGCCTTTACCATGGCCCACAAATTAGAAATTTGTGCCCTCGAGGATGGTAAAGTAAAACTTGGATCAAAGAAACCTAAATGCGAGTCCACATTTAAACCTTATTTCAATAACGATAAATTCAAAGGCTCACCAAAAGTATTCATCATAAAATCCACATCCAAAGGACATTGATTCCGACACACCCACCCCTAACGCAACTATACACCTATTGGAGAATCCTATAGCATGGTATTCGATAAAATCCTAGCCACATGTATGATCCAGATCCTTCCTATCCACCCTATCGACACATCTATTTCAAAACCCTCGTGGTATTAAGAAAATGAATGTTGTAAATACCATCGGGTTCGAGGCCACAATATTGAAAAGTGTCATTTCTTTACAAATGTCCTCCAGGATATTATCAACCGAGGTGACTTACAACTTGATAATATGAATGCACCTTTGAATCGAAACTTGGATGTCTTTAAATAACCCTTTCCAAGTCATGCCCCATCTAGTAGCCAACCCCAATCCAATGTCATCAACTCTCATCACACTATCAAAACTATTAAATATCCCTCACATATACATTTGACATCTAGTGTCTCTACCACACAAGCACCAACTACATCATCCAACTCCTCTAGTCTTACCACCGACAAGACCATGGACCCTTCGACATCCACCACACCAATCGTGGTCTTGTTGAAAGTCTCAAAAAAGAGATTCGTCATAGAAATCAAAAAAAATCGATGATCATGTCACCTAGCATCACATGTAGAACCTTAATAAGCCCGCTATATAACCCATAAACCACTTAACCAAAAAACATAAACCTTAACACAAAATTGTTAAACAACCTTATCTCAAAATGTTAAATCCTTTCCTTACATCTTAGGGTCTCATCCTTCATATAAATTCACAAATCACTATTACAAAATCCAAGGTTTTTCCTCGATTGACACCTAAATGTGTCGCACAAAAATGACCTTATCATCCCCGACCTTTAGATCATATAATATTATGTAAGTCCCTTCATTCCCATCCCACACAAACTTTGATAGGGTACTATACTAAAACCCTTGAAAAACTTTGTTTCCCACCTTGTGTAGTATTGTCATTTATGTCTTTGTGTAATGTCTTATTGCATCTTTCTAATGGATATGGTGTGTTGGGGATTCTTAGAGTGTTGAGTTCATGATATTCCATGTTGAGTCAAATTGATGCTTTCTAGGTGCATGTGAGTCATGTAGGTTGTTTATCCGTGACACAAAGTGAAGTAGTAAAAAATTTCAATAGGTTTATCTTAGGTAGATAAACTCATTTCAGGGCTCAAAAAGTCAAGAAATATGTTTTGAAGAAAATGTCACTTCTAGCCAAACTCCCTTGAGAAACCTAGTTGTTCTTGCATGTAAATGGGATGGGTCAGACCAATTCAGATATAATTTTGAAAAACCAACCATGAGATATGGTTGATGCAGGTTTCCTTGAGCTCCATGCAAAATTTCAGGTCCTCGGGAGGTCATTTGAGTAAGTTATTCAAGTTTTTGCAAAACTGGTTCCTTGAGAAGTTCATTTTGAGCTTCCTAGCTTCTTAGGTGTCAAACAAAAATATGAAGGAATGCTCAGATAAGTCATAAGATAATTTTTGTAGTAAATTGACCTATAATTCTTGTGCAAAAATATTTTTGTCAAATGGAGGTGTATTCGAGAAGTTCTCATCATTCTTCTGAGCATGTTTTTCTAGTGTCCAAGCAAAGCTCTGAATTGATAGAACAAAAGGTGTAATTGGCTTCAAATATCTTACTTGATCACTTATAAATCCTTTAGCAGTGCACTCATGATGTTTTTTAGGCTCATATGATATTGTAATAGGTTAAACTTCATGAAGTTACATGTAACAATTCAAGGTTTTGGACTTAGATTGAATGGTTGTTCATGTACTTTTAATTGTACTAGTCATGCAAAGTGATGCAAGAGCATCTTCTCACCAATATGGAAATTTTGAAAATTTAAAAAAATTATGCAATTTTGGGTTGGATAAGTTAAAGTAAGGTTTGGAGGAGGTAAGTAGGGTCCTAATAGTCCCTTTAGAGTGTTTAGGTTGGTCAAAGTCATTAAGAAATTTGAATTAGGAGGTTTCCCTCCAAAATGTAATTTGAATTCCTAAAGGGGTATTTTGATGGATTTTGGCTTGAAAGAGGAATTTTAGTCATTTAGAAAGTATGGAATAGGTGTAATAAGGTGTTAAATGTCCTAGGAGGTCTAATTTGTGTAATTTTGCTAAGACCTAGGGTTTGTAGGTCATAGTGAGTCATAAAAAGAGTTAGTTAGGGTATGCAATCAAAGGAAAGGAGGAGATAAATAGGAAAAGATTCAGTTATGAAGAATTATTTTGAGGGAGAGAGGGAGAAAGTTGGAGACTCCTTGAGGTACAGAAGATACGGAAGCATTTTTGTAAATAAATAATAGCAATGTACATAAATAACTCTGTTTTTGGCTAAATTAGACGGTGTGGTTGTTAGTATTTCTTAGATATTTGTAATTGCATGAAGAATATTGGTTCCATATGTGAGGACCTCCATTCTCAGGAGAATATGAGAAATTTTTCTATTGGTATTCATGTTAGGTAGAGAGTTGATACTCTGTTTTGAGAATTGTTACTTAGAATATACTTGACTGTGTGACTATATATTTAGTGCTTGCTACAGAAGTTTTGAATGAATTCCTTTGAAAACTTTGGTGATTAAGATATCATTTCATCATGGTGTTCTTGGTGTAACCTTTCTATGGTATTGAATGAGTTTCTTGGGGTATTTTCATTGCATAATACAAAAATGTTGGATTGTGTAGCTGTAAGTTTGAGTTTTAGCAAGATTTTGAGGTTTGTAAACTGTGGCATAATGATAAGGTCTCTTTCAAGAATTAAAGTATTAGAAGATTAGTTGAGTTAATGATATAGGGTTTAAAGCATTAAAAGTTAAATCTTTCACTAGTTTCTTCTCACATATTGGAGTAAGCTTATAAATGAGGATTGTGCTTGTGCATTTTGGTTCCTTTGATGGATTGGACATAATCTTGAGTGTTAGAGTAAAGAGACATTAGGATAGGGTTGTGTGAATTCATTTCAGGCATGATAAAGGGTTTAATAATAGTAAGGAGTCTCACTCATTGTTAGGGTTTCAATACCTTGATCTAAATGTGCACACACAGTTTTACCAGTTAGAGGAAAGGAAAATTGAAGCATTAAAGGGAATTGTGTTAAGGAGTAGAGAAACTGGTAAAGAATTTTTGTATATAATGTAGAAAAAGTCCTTAATGAAAAAAATAGATCATGGCACTCATTATTATGCATTTTATAAGATTTTATTGGTCTTGGGCCTATCACAGTGTGTGCAACTAGGGCATGAAGGATGAAGCCATTAACCATCGAGTTGGAAGCTAAAATTTGAAGAGGAAGTCTATTTTGAAGCATATTAGATGAATATTGAAAAAAAAAAATTGATTTCATTGTAAAAATTTGGAGAATTTCCTTGACAGTCATGATTGAGATGTAAAACACAATTTAAGACCTAATCTTAAGGGTCCATTACAAAGGAGCTAGAAGATATGTAATGAGTTGAGAATTAAACTTCTTAGGAAGTTCAAATCCTTCAAAAGGTGATAAAAATATCTTATTTGATTCTTTTAATCCTTTCCATCCAAATTACTATGTTGATTTTTGTGGTCACGAGCCTAAATTAGTCTAGTAAGCCTGAAAGTGCAAAAGTGACATAGAAGAATTTGGAATAGGAAGTGGTTATCAAAATTGTGTGAGCACCTTGAGAAGGGTAACTATGAATTAATGGAATTTAAAGAAAATTTTGGGCATGCTTAGATTCTTCTATTCATACTTGATACAAGCCACATTGCCTTAAGAGACACAATTGACAGTTTGACCAAACAAAGGTAATATAAGGTCTTGAGAACCTTAATAGGATTTGTTGAATGATTCTAAAGGCAAAACTAAAGTAGTGGGTGAAGGAAATTACCTTGACCTGAGGTCATATGAGGTCTCCAAGATATAGTGTATACAAAGGACTATAGTTGCATGAAATTAATAATAGTGGTGCAAGCCAAGGGAATTGACAAAGAACTATTGTCTTAACAACTATGACATTGTCTCTCACCTTGAACTGAGAACAAGAATCAGGGACTCGAGGATTGGTGGAGATATGAAAGCAAAGACCAAGAATTGACTCATTTGAAGCTAAAAACATAGAAGCTAGTGGAAGGTATTTGAAGTTGAAATAGGGTAAATGGAGTTTTATAGAGAGTTGGGTTTAGATGACAGTTGATTATGCTTGAGTACATGTTCTTGAAACAAGGTATGGAGTTAATGGAAAATTCCTTGCTTGAGAATCCATTCAAGGTGATGTCTAAATCAATATTCTTGCATTTATAAGCCATTTTAGACTTTGTTCATGACCTACACATTGCAAAGCATTAGAAGGTACCTGATTATTCCTCTTGCATAACCTGAATGAAAGGTAAATTGATGGTCTTAACTACATCACAAAGCCTCCTAAGTGAAGAGGTTTCTCATACAGCTTAAAATAGACATGAAATTTCCTCTTATGGGCTCCTCCATATGTCTATAGATTGATTGACAAATGTCATACTAAGATTATTTCCCGATAAAGTAAGAACACATTCATAAATGTTGATTTTGTTTCACAAGAAACCAAGCACTGGTGGTGATAATTCAAGGTTCTGTAAGGAAAATTATAGGTTCGAAGAGGTGACAAGTGTGTGTACATTCCTTAAAATATTTTTAAGGTTGTTTATAATGTCATGTTGAAGCTTCCAAGCCATTTTTGTGATGATATGAACTCGTGAATCAATGTGGGAGAAGTCATGGTAAGACTTTTGCATATGTATATGACATCCAGGATCTGAAATGTGGCATGTAATGCCTATCGACCTTTCAAAGATTTTGGATAATTCAATCAAGGGTTTTTCTAGGTCCTACTATTTGATAAGTGATTGAGCAATCATTTGTTGTGATCTCTACACCGTAATGAAGAAGTCTATGAAGCAAGTTTAAAGGATCTTAAACAAGTAAAAGGAAAGAGAAGCTAAAATTGGCTTCCTTGGGTCTCTGAACTTTAAATTTTTGAATTTCATTCACTATGAAGGTAGGAATCAATTTTTATTTCTTCTCGGCTCTATAGAGTTCATAACACTGATATAGGGTTTCTTTAAACAAGTTTTGATTGAATAAATTGTTCTAGCTTATCAATCTTCAAGAATATTGGCACAAATCTTTGTGGGCATGTTACGACCATGTTGAAAAATATTGCAAGTGATATCATGGTGTAAAGTTAAATAATTCATTAACGAAGTTATAAAACTCATGCACAGTCATGTGTGTGACTGTAATTTCAACATCAATCAAGGACCTAAGGTCCTCAATAAGAACCGTGGTGTTACAACGGATCGCATAAGTGATCACCCAAGGATTCAAATTTTTTAACACTTCAAACTCAAATAATGACAATAACACCACAAACGGAAATAATCAAAGGAGTAACAATTTCACTCCTTCCATCAATGCGGTGGATTTCTATCATCCTCCACCTCCACAACTAGTGTAGGCCCAGGGCCCCAATCAATACCAAAATGTGTATCAAAATCAATATCACAACCAAGGGAAAATGCCTCTAACTTTAATTACAATAACCAACATTTAAACAACAACTGGAACTTTGGACCGCAACATAATGCGAGTCAAAGACCTTAGGATTATGATCCTGACCTTTATTACAGATTTCATAGGGTTTGAGGGCATGATGTTATAACTTGTCATGACTATAGCAAGTTCATACATCACCTACCAGAGGACCAAAGGAAACTCTTCATCGAGATATTTTTGGAAAATCCTATGGTACCAATGCAGAATGCTAGCATAGGGCCTATTTCCCTTGGCAACACTCCTCTTAGGATCTTTAGCAACCCTCTTCCTATAACTCCTAATAATGGAAAATTAAACCCCACATCACAAACAAGGGTTAGCCAATGGGAAACAACAACCAACCGAAGCTTCCACATTTTCAAACCCACTTTGGTAACACCCTCATAAGACGGTCAACAAAAACTAAGATCATGGGTCTCACAAATTAGATACTCGAACCTCAAATTAACATGACTAAAAGAACCTATGATTACTCAATAAAGCCTATTCCCATCTATCTGCTCATGTCGATGACACTCCAATACTTCCTAGGCCGGTAGGGGCATATGATTTGATTACAAATTTAACCAAGACCTTTTCTCACATCTCCTTTTTGGATTTGTTGAAGAACTCCCCTACTCATCAAACCACTCTGTTAGAAGCATTAGGTCTTGGTCACTTGATTAATGTTACCCCTCCACCGGAGGCATAAATCAACCACATAGAATTTGACGTCTATCCTCCTGGTAGCCTGAAAGAGATGTTGATACGTCTTCGACATCAATAAGATGCCCACCATTTCCAAGTTGGCACATAGAGGTGACCTAACATTATATTTATAGGTATGGATCTATAATAATTATGTTAAATGTGCAATGATTGATGATGGGGCAGTTGTTAATATTGTTCCCTTTTCATTCCTCCAAAATTTAGGCTACGGGGAAACTAATTGTTCCTCAACTAGAAATACGTTGAGATGTTACGATAGTCTCAAAGCAATGTCCATAGGGACCATAGAACTCCTGGTTACTCTTGGGCCCAAGACGGTTCTAACCGAGTTTTATATTATAGATAAGGAAACCAATTATAATATGATTCTTGGCCGACCTTGGATCCATCTCAAGGAAATCCCTTACATATTGTTCCAGGAAGTCAAATTCTTACATTTGGGGAAAGTTTTCACCTCTCAGGGTGACCCAAATATTTTCAATATTCACCTAGCCAACTTAGAGAAAAACTTGGGTCCATACCGAATTCAAACTCCTGTCAATCAAGTGAACAAACCTTAAGATACAACACCGTAGTCTAAACTAATTCCCACTACGAAGTTGGAAACCTCCATTTTAATTGAGAGGGTTATTACAACCAAAGATGAAACTATTGTTGTTGAGACAGTATCAATGAAAACCACGGCTAATATTGTTGAGTTGTTGGAGAATGACTTTCCTATTCTCCTCCCTTTCGACTCCTTAGGCATATGACATGTTGTAGGACTCGGTTATTCCAGTGAAGATATTTATATAGTTGAAGTCTCGGAAGTGGAGGAAGAACATACTAGAAATGATCAAACATCAATCTTCCCTATCAATTGTTGGATGCTCAACTATGATAGAGCGAAGTGTCGTTTTGGTGTTGGGGTAGGTGTGATCCTCACTTCCCGGAAGGAAAGGTCATGTCTTTTTCCTTTAAGCTCAATTTTAAATACACGAACAATAGTGTCAAGTGCAAGGCCTCTTCTTCTTGGTCTCATTATAGCTAAGAGAATGGGTGCTTACAATATTAGAGTTTTGGGTGATTCCCAACTGGTCACCAACCAAGTTTCAGAAGTTTACGGGACTAGAGCAGAGCACCTACAGCTCTATAAAATTGTCGTACTTAACCTAAGCAAAGGTTTTGACTTCATATCCATTGAAGTTATCCCACGTGAACATAACATTTTAGCTTATTCCATGGCTACTTCTGCTTCTAGCTTTTGTCAAAACGGAGATTTAGAAGATACCAAATTCATTATCTTAGTCCGAGTTGAACCCCTAGTTTAAAAAATGCCTACCAATCCAATTCTAGCATACGTTGAGACTAAGAATGAGCTTGCCACTTTAGATTATGTAGAGAATGATGAGGCTATACTAGGTTACCTTAATGCGTACACTGACCTTCATCTCACACATCACAAGAGGGGCTTCGCTCTCATACCTCACTCTTCCTCCTATTTTGGAGATCGCATGATGTGTCCTTCCTCATTGGAATTCCTTGAGATATATGAAGTAGAGGAGGAAGGAGAATTAGAACTACCTCCAACCACGCCCAAGTTTGAATAAGGCAATACCTCTTTAATCGAAGGGACCATCGATATAAATATCGGGATGGAGGAAGAACCTAAGATATTGAAACTTGGTTCTTCTTTAACTCCGGAAGAAGTGGAAATTCATACAAAGGTTCTCAAGGAGCATTCAAAATCCTTCGCATTTAGCTATAAAGAGATGACAGGAATTGTTCCCCATGTTGCAGTCGACAATCTTGTAACCAAACCTGACGCCAAGCCCATCAAATAAAATTCAACGCATGTGAAGCCAAAACTGGCTCTGATGGTTAAAGAAGAGATTATGAAACTCCTACATTTGGGATTCATCAAACCTGTAGATTATTCAATGTGGGTACCAAAAATAGTCCTCATTCTCAAGAAGAATGGGAAATTTTGAATATGCATTGATTTTCGGGACATAAACAAGGTGTGTCCTAAGGATGATTTCTCGTTACCTTCCATCAATGTTATCGTGGATGCAACAGATGGATATGAGTTTTTGTCACTCATGGATGGTTTCTTGGGTTACAATCAGATTAGGATCTCTAAGGAGGATTAGACAAAGCCCACTTACATTACTCCTTGGGTTAACTATTGTTACACATTCATGTCATTCGGTCTTAAGAATGTTGGTGCTACCTATCAACAGGAAATGACCTATATATTTCATGATCTTATTCACAAGATTGTGGAATCATATATTGATGATATCATGGCCAAGGTCAAAAGCGTTGCGATCACCTCGAGGTGATTTTCACCATCCTCTCTTGTCTCACTAAATACGACGTCACATTGAAACCAGAGAAATGCATATTTGGAGTGACGGGAGAGAAGTTGTTGGGTTACATCATCTCTTCACGAGGGATTGATGTAGACCTAAAAAATTTTGAGCAGTCTTAGAGATGACTCTTCCCATAGACAAGTCGGGCATCGTGTCCTTTCTTAGAAATCTCGGAGTAATCCGTAGGCTTATACCTAATTCATCTTATCAACAATTTGTTGAGAAGGATTGTTGTAATGTTTGACAACTAAGTGTCATGAGGCATTTGAATCGGTCAATTGTTTCCTATTATCGCCACCCACACACATTCCACCTAAGGAAAATCTCCTCTCATCCAATATTCTTGAGCTACAAACGTCTCTCTAGATTGTATGTTAGCACAAGAAGATGATGATAAATGTGAATGTGCAGTTTAATTCATTAGTCGCACCTTTCTAGACTATGATATGTGTTATACGTAGGCGAAAAAGGAATGTCTTGCTATAGTATTGGCAAAGAAATGGTTAAGGCATTATATGCTTAACCAAGAAATGCGGGTAATTGTTAAGACAAATCATCTTCGAACGTTTCTAACACAAGGTTCCTTGTCCAAGAAATTTTGATGCTTCATGACCCTAATGGGTGAATTTGAGTTAACCTTTGTCAATCAAAATTCCGTCAAAGGAAAAATCATTGTGGATTGGTTGGTAGACAACCCATTAGATGGTGGAGATCTAGTAGACTTGGATTTCCCGATGAGTGCGTGTAATACATAGAAGTCAAGCCTCCCCTTGCTGCATGTCCATGGTATTTAGACATTGTCAATTTCATTATGGACCGTGCATAGCCTTTGAGGGGAAAGCCTCACAACATAAGATATGGCTACACATCATAGCCACCAAATATGTGATTATAGAAAAACTACTTTATTGCAAAAATCCTTTTGATGGAATGTTGTTAAGGTGTGTTGATGAGGAAGATTCTTAAAATATTATCTTTGGATCCCACAATAAAGTCTGTAGGGGTCACTTCGACGGGCATGCTACTGCTCGAAAGATACACCTGATGGGCTATTTTTGTCCCACCTTAGATCACGATGTTGTGGAGTATGTGCACAGGTGCCACAAATGTCAAGAATTCTTTCATGAGATTCATATACCTACCCAGGCTCTACAACCTATTGCAACACCCTAGCCCTTTTCCACATGGGGTTTAGATTTGATAGGGAATTTTTCTCCCTCGTTAATAGATGACCACAATTTCATAATTACGGCCACAAAATATTTCATGAATTTGGTTGAGGCCATGCCTCTTACCACTATACCTGGGTGTGTGATCCCAAAGTTCATCTTCAATTAGATCATTTGTAGGTATGGGGTCACACAAGTCATTATCTCATATGATGACACGTCTTTTAAGAATGAAGAGATGTGTGAGTTATGTGCAAAGTTCAAGATAAACAACCACACAACCTCTTTATACTATCCTCAAGACAATTGACAAGCTAAGGTTATGAACAAGACGTTAAAGTCCATTCTCTTGAAAACAATCAAGGAGAATATATGTGATTGGAATTTGAAGCTATTTTCAGCCTTGTGGGCCTACAAAACTTTGGTAAGAATGCCTACGATGGAAACCTCATATTCCTTAGTGTTTAGTTCTGAAGCGGTTTTACCATTTGAAGTTGAGATACCTAGTCTCTGAATATCATTGCAAGGCATCTTACATGAAGGAGGATATCGTGAGGCATAACTCGTTGAGCTAGAAATCCTAGACGAAGCTCGGCTCAAAGATGAGCAACGAGATAGTGTTTATGCTGACCGGATGAGCCGACAATACAATAAAAAAAGGTATACAAGTGTGAAATATTAGTAGGAGATCTGGTATTGAGACTTGATAGCTAGATAGATAAGAAAACCGGTGACGGAAAGAAATTCAGTCCAAGTTGTTGGGCCCATATCGAGTCATGGACGACTATAAGAATGGGGCATATCGCCTGTGTACATTAGAGGGTGAAGAATTTGGTGAATCCGTCAACTCACTTCACTTAAAACGTTACTATGCATGCATACATTTTTTCTTGTACATTATTGCATCCATACTACATTTCATTTGTCAGTTCATATTGTAAAATTGTAGTCAAGAAAACTTATTTTTCAAACTTCTAAACATTGGAAAAACATTCAATCACATTTCTTCAAATATCCGCAATATTATCACTAACATTTCTAATCATTTCATCGATTCAACAAGTCCTGCATACTTGGTTGTACTTTAGTAGTTTTCTTCCATCTTAGGTTTCTTTGTCCATACTTTGTTCTAAAAGCTTCTTGGTGTCACATCTCTCCCAAAAACCTCTTTGGTAGAAAAATCATTCTAAACATTTTCACCTAGATCACTTGTTTACCTATCTTAGCCTTCAATGTTGAGCCCTCACATCTTATTAGTTGTATGGGGTTGAGGCTAGGGAAAGTTCTCCTCCCAAAAGCACAACTCAAAGTTAAAAAAATATAAAAATGAACAAATCAAATCAAATAAATGGAAAAATATTTCATTTACAAATAAACCACACTTCCTTGCCCCACCATTCTTCGGTGACGAACCCAATTTTCTAATGGTGACATGAGATTGGGAAAGGAGGGAAGTGCCCTTACTCTCCTATGCCTTGTCTTTGGTGATGAGCCCATGCTTCTTACTAGTAGCATGGGGCAAGGTATAGGGGGTCTCTTCAAATAAGTTAGTAAGTTGTAAACAATTCATTCAATAAAAAGTTCTTTGAAATCATAAATCTGAAAAAAGTGAATTAGATGTGTATGTTCCAAAAGAGTTAAAGCCTTAAAGACCAGATTTTTTCAACCAGGAGGCCGTCTACAGTCCAAGTCTAGATAAACTTGTAAGCAAATCGCATTCTAGACTATGTAGTAAACTATGTGTGGAGTTAGGTTGTAGGTTTCTAATTGGATTTCTATCAAAATATTATCTTTCTCTCATCACTTTCATTCATTGAAATCATACAAATCATGTCTCTTCTGGCTCTCGGTGTTGAGCCCTCGCATCTTACTAGTTTTGTGGAATTAGAAGTGGAGTGGGTTTATTTGCTTTATTATATTAAATTCATCACATTTTTCCAACAAAACAAGAAGTATTAAATATTGTTTGAAAAACCAAAGTTTTGACATTACATTGTGTTTGCATAAACATCATATAAAAAAACAAAAAGAAATCATTCTGTTAGCATATCATCATCCATTGCATGCATCCAAAAAGGCATATAAAAACATTGAAAATTTTGAGCATCTAAGAGTACACAAGCGAGATAAACCATCAATGAGTCAACTCTTACACAAGAATGACTGAAACAAAAAGAAGTATCTGTGTATATATCGATAATAAGTCAACTTTGTAAACAAATCCATCACACTCTAAGTGTGGTCAAAACGCTAGCAATGAGCATGAAAATCCAAAAAAAAATCATAAACATGTCTCACAAAATGAGATCGAAGCAATAAAGGCTTGTGGCCTATCCCTCCCTACGAGATCCCTAAGAAGGTGCGCGGTAAGGACTCCTGTTGTGGCTTCTATGGCGTGAATGAGAGCCTCCATGAACAAAACGATGGTATTGGTCGTGAGATGGGGTAGGTGATCTACCAGTAGTCGTAGCCTCGCTGCGAGAGTGGCTCTACCTCACCATCCTCTGAGCTAACTGGAATGTGATAAGCTCAATCTTCATCTCTAAAAACATCTATGAGGCTCGCCAAACCAGTGCGAAAACATCAGTGTGATGGTTGGCTTGCATCGATGTTGCATGTCTATGAGCAGCTCCTCTTGGGTCTTCCCCATGGGGATGAGCAGTGTATCGACCAAGATATGGCAAATAAGGATTCTCCATCCATCAACAATAGCTACAAAACACAAATGAAATAAAACAATGGCAAGTTAGAAAACATTCAAAATTAAAAAAAAAACACAACGTGTAATTCACTAACAATTCTAGCTAACAAGGTCGAGAGAAGAGTATCTACATACTCGGATCTCCTGGCATCCAGGAAGGGTCAGCTGGTACAACTAGTGGTGGTGGAGCTATTGTAGGAACATGTTGAGCCTCACCCTCTCCTGAGGTAACGTGTTTTCCCATCACGAACTGCTCATCACCACCTCCCTCGTGAGAAAGTGGCTCCTAAGACACAAGAGTCTTTGTCTCCACCTTCACCTTTTCTCTCTCTATAATGGATATCTCCTCTGTAATCTACCACTCTATATCATTTTCCTCCTCATCATGCTCCTCCCCTCTAGTCTCCTTGCTCGTCTCCTCACCAATCTCACCCTCGGGCTCTATCTCTGAAGCCATATGGGCCTCCTCCTCCTCCTCCCCGCTGTGAGCAGATGTGGCCTCAATATGGAGGAAGGTTAGTGGCACTCTTAGAACTAGTGTATGCACCTAAATTTGCATGTGCTACATTGTCAAAAACGGTTCAAAAGTCCCCAATGATGATTCATGTCTTTTCCAAAAGTGTTTGAGCCCCTTTACCTCTTTGTAGTTCATATTTGTAGCTTAGATTACCTTACTTAGCCATTTCTTTCTTTTCCGTGGCTTTCTGCATCATTTTCCTTAAGTTTTGGCCTTAAGTTACACTATCGCCACCTAGCGTGGGTGGCGGTTGCATAACTTCCATCCTATACTGAGACTAGTGGTTCCGTGTAAATCAACCGAGACTTCCCAAGCATGATTTGGACGCATGTTAACTCACTCTAGTTCACATGTAGCGCACGTTTCTTGGTCAATTTGGCTGATTTTAAGCTTGATTGATTCATATCAACCTCCTCTTCCACTTCTAATTATTTATTGAGATTTAAACTTCCCCTCCTTGTTGTGATGTGGCATCCCATTGTTGTCAAATGGCTTAGACCATTTCCCAAATATGTTCTATAAAACCAACGCTTCTTCTGAAGAAAATGGCTGGAGAATTTTATCATGAATTGTATTGTTATGTTGTTGAAATATTGTTAGAGACTACACAACCAAGAGTTGTTCCCTTGCGTTGTTCTTCTTCTACTTGCATTGCTACTTAGACCACTTACAAGTCGTCATTGTTCCAAACAAGCATTCTTCTTTGTTTCTTACGCATTCCTAGCTTCCTTGACTCAAGTGAACATTAAAGATTGGAAAAGATAACTGAGGGGACACAAAGTGATGCCACAATTGGCATTGCCTTAAGATAGCAATTTCAAGGTTAGGGTTGCTATTGAGTTTCTTCATTTCTTTATTTCTGAATCAGACACTTTTGCACACTTATTTACTAGAGTAGCAAAAATCATTTCCATTTCAATTGTTGCAATAGATAGATTAAATATTGTAGCCTCCATTTATTTTGAAAATCTTCTGGTGATAGATAGCTTCCTTGTCTATCCATGTGGATTTGCAAGGGAGGTGTGTCTGGAGGAATGCTTCTGCATTAATTTAGAATCAATTACAATATCTTTTTCATTTTTAAAACCTCCATTGAATCAATATTTACTTTTGTCGGGAAGTGGCAAGGGAAGAAAAGCTTCTAAGAGGATTAAATTTCTTCCTGTGCCTTTGAGAATGAACAGAGGATTCACATCCACAATTACATTTTGGAAAAGCTTTGTTTAGTTAGGATAGATTAGATTTATTTCAGCACAAATAAATAGTTACATCCGATTGTTTATTTGTTTAGGATCTTTTAATTAAATTGTAGAAGCAATTTCTTCATTTCTTTTGTTTATTCCAGAAAGTTCAAAAAATACAAAAATATTAGTTTAAATTAGATTAGATTGTTTTTTATTGCTTTATTTATCTTATATCTGAAAATACAAAAACATAGTTAGCTTTCATTTATTTAGATTAGCTTGTTATTTGCTTTCATAGATTAAATTGCACAAATGCACACATGACCATTCCTAGACCACAACAAGAGAGATTTTATGGTTTTGATCATAGGGTCCCCAACCGAACGAACCTGAAAAACTAATAAATATAGACACTGGATTACGCGCTTTAGTATTTAGAACATCCCCACATCCACCAAATATTGTCAGACAGTTGAACGTCCTGAACAAAGACACTTATAGAGCTTTCGCATTCTGGACTGAACCAGCTCATCGTGCATACATCTAGCAAAACCACGCCTCTCTCTCATTTATTCCATGACCTTGTCTAGAAACCCTTAAGAGACGCCCGCAGGTTACTTTCCACGGATCCCACACCAAGTCAAGAGGATTTCCGTAGAGTTCGACATTGATTGGAGTCTTTGTGTGGCTATTCTTTCTTACCACTCCATTAAACCCATTCATGTTAGATATGCCTTCATTGTCTTTAACGAGAAGATACCTTTGGTGCCCGTAGAGGACATTAGATTGCCCTGATAACATGTTATTCACATTCACCCATTTTTTCGAGTATTCCATACATTCACATTAAACCGCTACATATAGCCATCCATTCATTCTACATCAGTTGTCTCGACACGACCTCGAGAGGTCGAGTGCGCCTGAAGGTCACGTGGTGATTTTCAATCGTGCATACCTACCATACTTGAGGTTACCCACATTCCTAATAAAATTGCTTCTTGCCAAAGCTTGGTGAGATTTATTCATTGTATTGTATATGGACTTTATGTTTTGAAGAAGAACAAAAATTCCATAAGAAATCACTTTTGATCAATTTGGATGTTATACGGTTGTAATTTTATCACCTAGAAATCACCTTCATTCAAGGTGTTTTTCCGAATTGGCCTATATTAGAGCATTTTTAGTAGTTTATTCTTGCACTAGCAATACTCGCATTTTCATTGGACAATGGACTACATTGGCATTTGAGCTCACATTTTTATTTAGCACCTAAATTCAGCTTACATAGACATTTTATTAGTTGCACGGCCATAACACACCACCAAAAGATCAAAGCACAGAGGAAGCGCAAAAATAGACATGTAATAAAGTGTTTATAGAATGGCATCGATGTGTAGTGAGGATGACAATGCATAATCACACTTTTAGTGTGAAGTGTATCCTCATCAATGCATGTCTTTTATATTCTACATCCTATCAATATCTTGCACGTCTTGTAGTCTCATGAATATACATGCATAGTTGCATCCAAACACCCGTCACGATATGTTTCCAAGCATGGATATGGTCTCACATATTCTATGACCATGAATTGGTTCCTAATTATCCAATTTTTTCCTAAATCATGACTCTTCCTAGATATTTTCTTCTTACCTTGAGACCTGATGTCATCAAAAGGTGTCAATAATTTTTTAAATGTTTTGTAAATGGATGCATTTTTAGGAGAGTTTGACATCCAGTGTGCATGTTGAAATTGAGGGGGTGAGGGGGTCTTTTTCTACTTCAAATAACATGCAGATAAGATTCAAGTTTGAATAAATTAAGTATGTCACTCATCAACCTGGAGGAAGGAGGAAATAAAAGTTGAAAGAACAACAAACATCCTCTCGCAAACCACTAGCTCTAGGGATACCCAATGTAGTAGCAATGAATAAAGTGTGGAAATGTAGAATGCCAAGAATGGATTCTAGCAATAGTGGAAACCAATTGCGTTCGGTGAAATCGAGTAACAACGTTCACATGCAATGGCTACAAGAGGTGATGATGACTTATTCCTCACTTATTTAGTTTTTCAGATTTTGCATTTTTTGGTGTGGTATTGAAAATAAGAACAAAAGTGTATTCTTGTTCATATGGTGTAATAAGTGAGCATAATTGTGATGTAATTCCCTAATGAAAAAATGTAAAGTACATTTTACTACAGCATTGTAATACTTGAAGAAGATGAACAAATGTTTGTGTCCCCTTCATACTTAGGTTAGTGATCATCCTATAAAAACCATTTCTGAAGGTTAAATAGATGTAGAATTCTTGTTCATGGTTCCCACACTAGTTTGGTTAGATGAGTTCCCAATAGTACATGGTTGATGAGAGGTTGATGAGTTCCTTCACGACCTTCAATTCAATTTGTGGACCAAGATCATTAGCAAGTAGAGGTGGCACACGGTAGAAGAGGTGTAAATAAATTTCTAGCATGTTCACACTAAGTGGAGGAATGCTAGGAAAGTATTGTTAGTGCCCCATTTGTATGGGATAGTACATTTTTGGGAGGTGGTAAATATATGTAAATGTGTAGGGAGTGTAAGAATATTATTATGAGAATAATGTTAGACATGTATATGAGTTGTTAAATAACAACTCATAGAGATATATTTGTGTGTATGTGAGGTTGTTTGCAACTCATGTATATAGTCTTAGGAGTTGGATTTGGGTTGTTATTTTGGTGCGGCATGACTCATAAAATATAGGAGAACACTTACCTATATATTTGTAGTATCTCGACTTGAATAATTACTCAAAGTGTTTCACAATTGATTGTTTATTTTGGGATTTCATACTTGGCATATGAACCACATTTACAATTATAGCACAAGTGGAATATTTGTTGGACATCTGATGTGTCAAGATGGTAAACCCAATACCTATTTCAATAGGAAACTAAATGACGAAGCAAAAGTATTTAGTTTATGATTGAGAGTTTTACACATGTTATCTAAAATTACACCCTTGTAATTTGACCAACTCATCAAAAGGACTTCGCCATTTTTGTGCTCTGTAAAATCTGCGGGACACTCATTCAGTCTTCCGTAGAGTATAGGAACTTATTGTTTTATGAGTTCTTCAAACCCACGGAACAAAGGAATGAGCATTTTAGGCACTTAGCCAAATTTTGGTCATGAAGAAAAGGATGGAATATGTTTATAAAAAGTCGCAACACATGGAGAACAAGTTTGGTAAGTCACACGACAATAGAAAATGTTAGAAAAGTGATTAAGTTCAAAATTTTCATAACACCGAGTGTTCTGCGGGGTTTCTTGATTTATAGCTTTCCGCAAGTTCCAAACCCGTCGAAGAAAGGAAATTGTTCGTCGCTTAGAAATTCGTTGTTCGGAGAGTTAGAGTCTCACGAGAGGTGTGAAGTATTTTCATTCACCAAGGCAAACGAAAGGGAAAGTTTCGAAGTTTGAGGATCGAAGAAATTTGAAAGTCACTAAGAATAAATGACCATGGAATGAAGTAAAATCCGCATAAGGTATCAAAGACACGCCAAACTCGAAACAAAGGACCAGCCACCCTAACCACCAAAATTTAATGAAGCATGGTGTCTTTCTCTGCTAACTAGTTGTTAAATTTCATCTTAAGGCGTCATACATATATTACAAGTAATTTGTGTAAGAATTCATCATGCGACCATGCTTGTTCAAAGACATCTTCAAGGGATTCGGTTCCCAACTCAATGACCTTTCTTCTTTCTCCTTTTTCTCCTTGGCATGAATTGTATAAATATAAGTGTTTGCACACTTTGTAAGGGTTCTTCCCCCACTTTCCTTAGCATATTTCTCGGTTCTTCCTGTGAAACTTGAAAACTTCATGCATATGACCTCTCGTAACTCACGAATGGTGATTCAATTGCCTCAACTTTGTTTGTAATCTGTAAAAGATCATTTAATTTAAGTTTAGTTCTCACTTTCCTTTGAATATTTTGTATTTGGTGTGAATTTTCGACTCTCCTACATGTTTGGTGTTCTTTTATCCTTCTTCATTAGAGCTATGTGCATATTCACGATCCTAGTCTCGGGATCTTACATATATGCCATTCGAAAGTGGAGGAGTTCCACCTTCTTTTAATGTTATCACCTCCCCTATTAGCTTAGGTTTTCATGTATCTATCTCTCTCACACTAGTCCCTTCGAATTGTTAGAATAGGATTAGTTGTAGGAGTATCTTTAGCATTAGAAGTAGGTTGTGTCCTATGAGTTTCTCCAAATCCGCGGGAGAAGGAATCTGGCCTTCTCCAGAGGTCTATGTCAAGCCACAAGTTCCACAATTGAAGCAGTCCCATGTTGCCTCAAAATTATGAATCTTCATGATTTAGAGCAGGGTGCAATTTTGAGCTCCAACACCATAGCGCAATCTTTGAAGAACTACAAGTATTATTTGTTTCCCAATAAGTTGATCTCTTACATAAACCATTGAGAACTACAATTCATCAATATTTGAGGCAAGTTTAATCAAAGACATGAAATTTGTTTTTTGTGGGCCTTGATGTGAATTTTTGTTACTAGTTTCCTTGACACAAAGTACATCAAGATTTAGAGTAAAACACCAATTGTTGTGGTATCTGCAAAATTAAAAACAATATTGAAACAAATTGCATCATAATACTTCATTGACACTATATGTGTGTCGTTGTTTGCATTAGGTTCATGAGCCTCTCTATTTGAATCTCCCACCAAACCATCATTTAATCATTAACAATAAAACATGACATAAGTGCATTAAAATTCATGTCAAGAACCCTATGACCCACACAAATTTTAGAACTTTTATATCACTTGGTGGTGATGAAGGTGTATAATCTCATTAACCATGGGCATATTTTTAATCCTCATTTTTAAAAGTCCAAGATAATTTGGATATTTAATTTATTGTAATGATGAATACAAGAAAATATTTCAAAAATATTAAATCAAAATATAGAATTCAATTTTCACTTAAACAAATATATTGATTTTGTAATTTATTTAAAAATTCACTCTTATTACACTATTTTGTGTAAATATGAAAAATAATTTTAAAAGTCAAACCAATCATATTGTGATATGTTAATGAAAACCTTATTCAACTATCTCTAAATACATTCCTTACTATTTCAAAATTCATTGATAGTTGCTAATTAATTTCAACATTTTTTTATGTGGTCAAATGTGTCTATTAGAGTACACTTTTATCAACTCAATGCCAAGCACATTCAAAGGTGTCATCGTAATTAAGAGATATGTTTTTACCAAGTCAATTCCACAATACTTTAAAATGCCTTAATGTGATTTTGTGCTTTAAAACTCATATTTAAATCATTTCTTTTCAAAATTTGACCTAAATTAAACTTAATATCCATGTGATATTGCATACCATCTATTATATTTTAAATAATAAACACCCACATGCCCATGACAAGGTAAGTGAATATTTTGTTGAATCATACTCGATTTCTTATAAGTTTATCTTTATTAAAAATTGTAGTTACAACAAATATATTCAATTTATTATACATACAAAAGACCGATATTTTTGGTTCTTAGTTGTTTTATGCATTAAGATCATAGGGGAGTCATTTTGTGTTTTTAATTTCAATAGATTTGAAGGATAATTATGAAAAATATTTATAATTTTGAAAAAAATGAATTATTAAATTCTCATGACATTCAAACTATATTTTTATTAATTTAGTTATAGTGGTGTTGGCATGTAAAATGTCTAGGCATTTTACTTGACAAGCCCAAAAGAAAAAAATCCTCTTTTACGAGTTTTGGTCAAAATTACAAAATTTACCCTTTACAAGTGTCAACTTTTGGACAATGTCGGGTGAGTTTCGAGTGGTTTTGGAAATTCTAACCGTAGTCATTGGAAAGATTTCAGATTTACTTCATGTTAGTATAGTTTAGGTCATATTTTGTAAGTTCTTGATAGGTCTTCAAAATCCATTCGCTCCTAACACTTTTTGTGGAGAAGGTGTTTTTGGTCTCTAGAGAAGGGTCATCCTCAACTAGACATTCTAGGAGCTCCATGTGAATTTAAAAGGAAAAAAATAGTCAAATGAAATCTCATGTAATCCTCTGCATGTCTCAAGCATTAGATTAGATCCAACTCCTCTCAAATTTATGTAGTAGCTCAACTCACTATTGTTCCTTCTTACACTAAAAGGGTGAGTTAGCTCAAAATTCAAAAAGGAGGTATTTTTCAGCTCTTGAAAATGGTTACAATAAATGTTTTGAATATTTTCCGGTTAAAATCATATATTATCCCCCTAGGAAACTCAAAGGTTCAATTTTGGTTCGAAAAGCTACTTTATGTTCTATTTCTCTGTTGGGTTGATGATGTCAACAACTTAGGCGCACTTAAGGAGCATGGTGGACTTTTGGGAGGTCAAATGCAAAGTTTTACATGACATGAAGTGTTTCTCCACCCTCATAAGTACACCCTCGCTTGATTGGCCAATTCTATTTTCCAAAAAGTAAATTCAACTTACAAAACTCCTTGATTTGGATTGTTTTTGCCCAACCTCACGACCCAATGGTGCATTTTGAAGCTCTTCTCTACAAAGTGCACTTTGGGGATGCTTGTTGCATTCCAAAACCGTGCCCTCACTTGATTGGAGTGCACTTTAGAGGAGGTAGATGCAAAGTGGGCACACTTTTGGGTTTGCATTTGCAAACCTCAATCCTCACCTACACTTAAGTTGTTTTTTGAACTTCCTACTTTCCCTCCAAAGACCACAATAATAAAACAGAAAAAGTGCAAGGGGAAAACATAACATGACGATCATTTTCGCTCGATGAAGCCATGAAAACTAGTTTCGTGCCCTAGCTTATCAAGAACTCATTTTTCTCACCCATGTTGATTCCAATGAGAAAAAATCTTGAAATTTTGCAAAAATGATCTATGTAAAAACACCTTTAAGAAGAACCAAACCTCATGTCGGATGGTGAACTGGTTTATTTTCTGTAAAATTGGTTCAACTGTAAAAAAACCATTTTTGCTCTAGCGTATGCAAAATCCTTTTGTTTTTCCCGTTGACTCAAGAAACCAAATGACTTGAAATTTGGAGCATAGCTTCCTCTTGAAAACACCTTTCCTTAAATACTTCTCTTGCATGGTGAAGTGCAATGTTTTAAGATATATGGATGAGTGTGTTTTTCATCATATTATACTATCTCCATTGAAAATTTTCAAAAACTTCCATTTTTCTCCTCTATAAATTACAATTGCATCTCAAAAGCATCCCTATGCAAATTCCCCAACAATGAAGGAACAAAACATGAATTGACTTCCTCCTTTTCTCCCAATGAAATTTTTGTGTTCTTGAAGCTTTGAACTTGCACTTTCATGGTTTCCACATGTGCTCCAAAGAAGAAAATGATCATAACTTCTATTTGGTAAGGAGGATTACCACTAAATTTCACCGAAGACTCAAATTGAGAATTGCGACACATAGCTCCCATTCTTTCTCCAAATCATTGTCTAGGCTATTTAACTTGGGATAAAGATGATTCTTGCTTGTTTTGGGATCATGAAACGCATTTATGACCTTCCTCTCCTTGTAAATTGCCTATTTTGGAGGGGGTATTCTCAAATGCAAACGTGGAATGGTCACTAGTTGTGTAAGGACCGTAACTTCTACATACATACTCAATTTTTGGCACCGATGTATCTCGATGGAAAGATAGTGCAACCAAGGTCATATTTTTGGAGGTTTTAGAGCTCCAAGACCATTTTTTGTCCTTTTGAGAAACCATCTTCTAATTGTTGTTTCAATCGCATGGAGGAAAATTTGTTTTAGGCACAACTCAATTTCCACACATCACACCTTCAAAAAAATCCGCACAATTCTTATTATAAAAGGATACTTATAGCATGGTTTGGAAAAAATTAAGGATAACTTGGGGTTGAATTGAGTTCGACATTGTGCTCCCCACTAACAAGGACAATACTGATCACCACGTCTCCAACTATTGAAAGGGAGGATTGGTACCACGAGGTAGACCGATACAAAAAGGATAAAGATCAAATTGAGTTGAAACATGCTTCGGTGGAATGGATTCTTGGTGTTGATAGATAATTGGATTGATCGCAACCAAAGCTTCTCTCTTCTCCCCAACTCATATTTCTTCATGAAGGAATCACCTTTGTAACTTTGTGATTTCTATTTCTTCGTTGGGGTTGCACTTTTTTTTATTCTTGTCTTATTCACTTAAGTGACTTTATATTCCACTTTTGTAAAAGTACTTTTCTTAAAATAAGAAAAAGTGTCTTATTTTGGAAAGGAATATGAAAGGTCACAAAGGGAGTGAAGGGACATTTCGGTTTATTATATATCGTAATGGCTTCTCCATTCCAAGGAATTAGACTTTGCTCTCTCTAACCATAAAGCATTCTTCTATTTCTTATATAAATATTTTCCTCCACTCTCTTAATACTCAATCGAGCATATGACAAGTTTTCGTGAGAAATAATGACTTCGTGCTTATTGAAATGAAATGAGAATCATTTGTTAAACTTTGTGTTAATCTTTGTTATTTTTTTATTATATTTATATGATTGCATGTGTTTTTCTATTTCTTCCCACTGAGCTAGAAAACTATTATGAGTCATTGTTTAATGACTCTATGTTTCTCTCATTAGCGTAACTCTCCTCTCACTTTTCTCCCTTTTCCTTATAAATTCTCTCCTTTCTCACTTGCACATTATTCCCTCTCTAAAATACCATGCAATTACAACAAGGGTGTTCTTGCACATGCCTCGATCTTGAACCTCCCCCAATGTTAGATCAATGTACATAGTTTCTAGTTATCAATAAATGGGAGTCACCTCATTCTTAAGCAAAGTGGCCTAGTCCCGCGAGTGTTGATAACACCTATATTTTGTCCCTGACAAAATATTTTGCCAAGAGTTTTTTCTACCCACCGTGGGAATATTTTCTTCTTCGCATTCTTTAGTTTCACAAAATCCTAAAAAGTAAAAAAATCCAATAATAATAAAAATAAACTTGATCCCTATACATTGTTTATCCTTTACCATGCGTAAATGACCATCTCTCGTGAAGACCTAGTATTGCAGACCACGTATCTTGTTCCAAGATATTCAAGAAGACATAGTTTGCAATTCGAGGCATTCCATTTGGGAGAACCGGGCAAACAACACTCACTTCAATATTGTTTCACAAGTATTGATGAAGAAGAGGAGCAAGCTAATTAATTGAGAAGACTCCAATTGATTGAGAGGTTATAGAATCATCAAAAAATATCTTAAAGTACGAAGTAGCAAATAAAAGATACATAAGAGGTGATAGAGCTACTTTGGTGTGATAGCTCATGCATTCAAGATGTAACAACATGTTGATTTGAGACTTTCTCCTATACAAATTCCAAGTCAAACTACTTAAATCCCTTTGGAAGATCCACTTGAAAGATCTATTGTCAACCATGCTACATCTCTCATCTCTCCAAAACCATTAAACACTCTTCCTCCAAAGATGGTTGCACATGTGCCTTGGGGACATAACACTTGTATGTTAGCTTTGGCCCCTCCACTTCACGAATTGCCCAAATGATCGAGAAAGAACTTTCCCAAGTTCTATGGAGATGGAAAGCAACATCCAAATGATCAAATTAAATCCTTTATCATGAGATGTGGTGTTCTTGGAGTGGGACATGAATAATTTCTCTTAGATTATTTGTGCAGTCATTACAAGATGTTGTTGCAAAATGGTTCTACCATTTGCCACGTCAATCAATAATCGCGTATATTAAAACTAAATTTGAAGAAAGGTTCAAGTACGCGAAAGATGCTCATGCCCTTCTTTCGCAATTCATTCAAATGAAAATGAATAGCACAATCCCATGAGATAATTTATAGACAAATTCAACAAGATGATTAATAAAATCCACACTAGTGCCCATCCTACTATAGACAATCAAAAGAGGTTCTTCATAAATGCTCGCTTCCTAAAGTTGGGTTCATATCATGTAAAACTCAACTAAATACTTTAGATAATGTTAGGAAAGATAAAAACCCATTCAGTGAAAAATAAATTCCAGAGTTCCCAAGATAAAGGCATTGATTCATTGTTACAGAAGTTGGTCAATGATCTGACTACACTAAAGAAGCAAATGGCTTAGCATGCCCCATATCAAAACAAAACCGAATCATATTGTTGGAGCACCCCATAGACTTGTCTTCAAGGGTCCAGATGTTAATGCATTAAAAGTGGAATCCGAGAAGATGAAGAAAATGAAATTGTTGAATCAAAACCTGAAGGAGAATAAGAAGTTGGATATGCAAACATTGGGAGTTTTGAATACTCATCCAAGAAGATTCTCGAAGAGTCCAAGGCTAATATGAATAGTTACTCTTGTGCAATGTTCATTCGCTCACAAGCACATAAATAAGCCTCTTCCTATGTTGCCCAAGTGAAGCACTTGAATCCTGAAAGGTGACTATAAAAATAAATAAAAAAGAGGATCATTATTTCTCGTTGCCATGGAGTGAGTCAAGAAGAATCTTGAGATCGCCTCATCCAAGCCCACATCTCCTTCTCTAAGTAAATATCTTTCTTTTCCCTCGTCAAATTAATTTTTGCTTTTGCTTCATTGTTTCTAAGAATATAACTCCTACTCCTACCAAAATTGTGATTGTTCCCAAAGTTTCCACCTTGTCATCTTTCTAGCCATGTAAATAAATCCAAAGTCCAAATTTCGATTCTCGAGTATCTAAAAACTCATCCCAAGCAATTTGATAAACTTGTCCAATTTATCAAAAGAAATAGTTATAAGTTATGTTCCATAAATCTCACTTCAAAAACCACTTCCTTCTCTAAGTACCACTCCTCTCAAAATCTTCTTTCCTCAACCCTTCTACCTCTCATTGTTGATCAATGGATACAAACTAAGTAATTGTATCATTGACTTTGGTGCCTCTAACAACGTCGTGCCCACCAAAGTTGCAAATGCCCTTGTCTCACTCCCACATGTGTTGTCATTCGTTGTTACTCCATGGAGACTAAAGATGTACCCTCATTGGTCGTCAAAGATTTTCAAGTAACATTTCTAGCTTTTCCTGATAAGAAGGTCAAGATTGATATACTTATGGTTGACATTGATTGTGTTGAGCCACAATTTCTATCGAGATGTTGGCGGAGATATACAAGAGAATTGGTCGTATCCTCCATATCACCAAGGGTAAAACGAAGAAACGTCTCCCTCAAAGGAAGATGATACACTATTCAAAAATAAGATGACCCAAGGGAAGACATTTTGTACCAAGATTCAAGATATGACAAATATTTAATTACTTCAATGGAAGAGGTTGAGCTTCCCACCTTGACAGAGGAGTTCCTAGATTTGATTGAGTTAGTTGAAAAACAAAAGAATGACTTGATAGACCCAAAATTTGATAGTGTGCGCTTCTCATTAAGTATGGATATAGGTTCTCTACTTGGTGATGATAAGAATCATGGATATCTTGACTTGCCACAAAGCAACCCCAAGATGATAAGCAATGTGGACCATAAAGAAAAAGTGACATTCATTGCATTCTAACAATATTAGTCCCAAGTTTCCATTCATCGTCTCAAGATCCATCATGAGGATTTACCCAATAAATATGATTGTGAATATAAATTTCTCTTTTGTTTAGAGAAGAGGACCTTCTCAATGATGAATGGAGAGATAGGAAGGTGTTTGAGTCTCTCAAGGATAATTTCACTCAAGAAGATATCTCCATAACAGAGATGGCTATTACAACCCAAAAAGGTCACAAGGAGAGTGATGATCTCTCTATTTTGGCTACAAAGTTGTGTTTGCTCTCCTTTCTAGAGGATGAAACACCATGTGAATCATACCATAGTAAGTAGCAGATTCGAATGAGTCGATGTGTGTGAAGGAAAGTTTTACGGAACAAATAGGAAGATGAAGTAACAAGAAGTTATGATGGTGTTGAAAATCTTAAAATATATGCCAAGAACCAGTTCATGGAAACAATGGTCATGGAGAGCAAGGCAAGCAAACAGAAAATGTCTATCGAGAGCACAAGCCTAGCTATGAAAATAGTAATCTTAGCATCATCAAGAATCAACCTTGTGATAGTGGTAAAGAGAAAACAAGAAATTAAAAGCATGGATGAATTTAAAAATGGATTGGCGGTTGGCAATGAAATTTCATGGCAAAGAAAGACAATGACCTATCTCGAATGGATCTTTACTTACAAAAGGATCCATGCAAAGTTTCTCAAGAAGAAGCATGTAACATTTTCTTTCTTAGATATATTGATACCTCTTAACACATGTCTCTCCCAAGCTATTGAGAAGAGGGTCTTACTTCATTAAACCAATCAATGGATTTGCAAAGCAACCTCATTTTGCGATACTAAAACACGTGTAGTATCCAAAACAGCAAAAAGCATTATAGTGAATGTGGGTTATCCGCCATAGGAGAGTTAGGTTTGTTTATATTTTCCCTATTTGTGGTGTGTTTCCCTTTTTGTTTCACTTTTCCTTATAAATTAATGCCCCATTCATCGTTGCTCCCTTTCTCTCTGTGACAACCGTGCTTCTAAGGGTTGAACGTTGTTGCGTTCATTGAAACATTAGTGTCTCCGCCCTGTCAAGCTTTCCTGTTGGTCGCTGGTAATATGATTAATAATTTTATTTATTTATTTATTTTTATATAAAAAAATCAAAAAAATAATGATAAAAATAACATTGTAATTTATTTTTTCGATTGACGATTATTTGGGTTAGTGTCAATTTATTTTATTAATATTGTTAGTAATTACCGCAAATTATTTTTACTTTATTATTAATGATCGTTCTTGCGCTCGAGCTCTCGAGTAAGTGACTTTTGTTTTGGCACTTTTGATTAGTTCGTAAAGACTTTTTTTTCGAACCCCATTTTGGGGTTAGAACGTTTTAAAGCATAATAAAAATAGTTAATAAATGAATCCGTATCAGTGGTATTTTTATTGTGTAAATAAATTATAAAATTTTATGTTGAATTAATAAAGCCTTGTCAGGCCACGTTCCTCATCCACAGAGTTGTGAATTTGTTTGGTCATTTTTCTCTCCTGCGTGGCGTGGAGATATGTGTATCTATTATATATATTTTTTATAGACATATGGATCTGCTTAATAAATTGCTTTATTTGAAATTACTAAGCCTTTTCAGGCATCCACGCATACTTTATTTTTCATGTTAA
Source organism: Taxus wallichiana var. yunnanensis (assembly GCA_018340775.1). Taxonomy (NCBI): domain Eukaryota; kingdom Viridiplantae; phylum Streptophyta; class Pinopsida; order Cupressales; family Taxaceae; genus Taxus; species Taxus wallichiana. The sequence goes on along the minus strand of CM031234.1, from coordinate 622,583,268 downwards.
TGGAAGTGTGAATTCTCCCAACCACCGACTTGCAAACCATTATGGTCATTAATGTTTTCGGTCTTGTGTAAGGGAGTTGGGGGTGGGTGAAACCCTACCTATCCTTCACCGTGGTTTCCTTTTTTCCTTTTTTCAATGCGCATTGGCAGTCCTCTGGCACGTTTTTCTTGGTGGGAGGATTTTGGGGGAAGAAACCACTGTTTCCTTCTTGTTGGTTGTGCACTAGACCGACCCTACCCTGCCATTCTTGCAACCTGCTCCCCTTTTGCTTGTGCTGGCCGTGTGGGATACACTGGAGGAAGCAACTTGGAGTCTTGCCAGAAAGGATGAGACAAAACACTTTGGTCCACGTGGACTGCATGGAAGAGGATGTCTTCCTGCGCGTGGCTGTGGGAAGAGGCATGGAAAAATCAGGCAAGGAATATCCTTTATCCCTTTTTCCCTTTTATTCATCAGAGGTTATAATAAATACATACTGGAAATTTTGGTTTGAGCGAAGAACAAAATGAGTGCATGACAGTTAGGGGTTGTTGTTTTATACTCTTTTTTGTTCCTTTTACAAATAAAAGTAGTAAATAGTGTGACTGAAGAAATTGGGTATCTGATTTTCTTATCTATCTTCTGGTCAAATCGTGTTTACCTAGTGTGACTATAAATGAGCAATTTTCTTTATACTCCTTGTCAAGGAGGTCGGCCTAGACAATAATGGGTTTCAGTGCATATATTAAAATAATGTGCAAAAAAAAAAAAAAAGGATTTTGAGTCCTTGGGTTCTCTTTATGAAACCGAAAATCTTGATGTATGGATTTGGAAAATAAAATGATTCCAGCTCTCATGTTTTATTCCTTTCACGATTGGTCTATGCGTATCTTTTGTAAAGAGAAAACTGAGTTGTATTGAGCATACACCGAGGACGATTTGGTGATTATATCTATACTTAGGTTATTACAGCTTTCTTTTTTTGTTCCATCGATTGCCTGATAAAGGAAAAGGGCCTTTCGCTGAGATTTGGGATTTCTATTTCACCCAACTTAGCAATTTCTCTTAAGAGGTCTACAAGAAAACATCTTCTTGTCGCTCCCTCTTCTTGCAGTAATTTGAAATTCTCTCTGTTATGGCTCAGTAACTATGTCCCTTTGAGCTGGTAACTCTTCGTGTCAACCTTGGCTGGTATATTGGACCTTTTAGCTCTTGGAGAAATTATGGGGTGGTAGCGGGATTACCTCTAGTTTCTTTGCCTTCCGCAGTAACTGTGGACAAGTTGTAGAATAAATTTAATTCTGTCACTTTTCAGCCTTGGATAGGTTGTAAAGCTCATCATGAGTATTTTTTTTTTTGATATGGAAACCACCTTTGGTTGATGTAATATAATACATTTTTGTAAATCCTTCAAATCAATTCGATTTTTTTTTTTTTAGGATTATAATTATCACTATTTCCTCAAAGTAGTCTGTATAAGCCATTTTCGAATCGATATTAGAGAACAACAAATAAATTGGGGATTTGGCTTCGATGAGCTGAGCCTAAATTATTTTTTTATACCGAGTTTAGTAAATTAATTCTTCTTCCTTCTGAAGTCCATTCATTTTAGATGTTACATGTTCTTATGAACAATCTCATTATTGAGGAAAGCTCGATGGGAGCTTGAACCTTGATGGATAATGATTAAGTGTTGATTGTTTTATGTTTCCTTGAAAGAACTAAGAAGTCTTAGTTGAAATCAAGGGGGCCTTGGTTGGTTGACATTCTGATTATGTTCGATAAGTTTTTGTTGCTCTTATATATATAAGATGCAGCAATGGGAGGGAAATTAGTTGTTCCCATTCTTAAAATCAATCCTTACCGCAGATTTTCATATTACCATTATGAGAAGTTGTTTTAATTGATTTTAATCTCTTTAGGATGATTACATCAGGTGTATTAAATCACCATGATTGAGGAATGATATGTGCTAACTTTGGGGCGAATTTAGGGAGTATAGACCCCATACGTAAGCACGAATAAACCTCAGAATGGCTGTGTTTCCAGATTTATATTACAGCTGAGTTTAGTAAGATATAACTCGGGGTGATGTGTTTTATTAAAGGAGGTACGATACGGGTTAAATAGGCAGCAAACTCTATATTGTTTTAATTCCTTTAAGTTACTACGACATGTTACTTGAGACGTATAGATATCATCCCCTCTTAGGCTATAATGAATAATGCAGGATATTTTGGTTATGTAGTTATGGCGTATAAACGTCTTGTTATTAATTGGATCTATCGTTGGATATGTTGGTATTGCTGAAACTAGGTGGTTTCATTTCCGTAGCTTGGATTACCTTGAGTGTCCAAGGTTAATACTTGTTTGAAGTGCTTGAGCAATGTCATTAGTTGCAGCAATTTCTGGTCATTATTGGGACGATATAGAGTCGTACCATGTTTAATAAGAGTCTAATTATTCTATCAAACTTCTATGTGATTTGATCGTATTTTAAAATCATGTGTTATTGACTAGTGGATGGTCGTTATTGGGTATGAATATATTTATCCCGTTTTTCTTTTCTTTCATGTATTTATGTGAAGTGGTAACAAGACCTAGTCATTGAAGAATGCTGAAAAAAAGGGGGTAAAATGATTGTAAAGCAAGTTACTAAAGTATGATGTTGTGGCATTACCTGATTAACTAGTAAGAATGAGTTTATTATTGCAGTATATATTTTCATTCTAACATTTGATGACATAAATGGATAAACGGGTTAAAGGACTTTTCTTGCTCAGTTCAGTTGAACTGACCTTGCCTAACCATTGCAGGAAATTGAACGAAGGTAACTGGAGTGAAGTAAAGAAATGTCTTGGTTATCTAATTGTACCACATGCTTTCTCTAAAGGAAAAAGTTGCAGCCAATTGTTGAATTGAGATATTCTTATTATGTTGAAGAAGTTAATTATTGACCTCGAGTAAAGGTTTTCTTGTGAAAATATATACCGTGTTCATTTACGATCTAATATAACATGGCAATGATTCCATATTTTTGTTCTTTAATTACGCGCTTCATATTGTCGAAGAATGTTGATGCCTCTTTGCAATTTCCTGTAATGTATTCCACTATGTCGTAATAGTGTTGGTATAAGAATGGCTTTATACTTATGTTATTTTGTGAAAAATTGGATCATTGAATGAATTATAATGGAGGGTTGTTTTAACTCTCTCTGCTTTTAGAATATATTAACCTTTCTTTGGTCTAGGTGAGCCTAGTAAGTTCATTGGGCGAGTTGTGAAGTTATATATCAGTAACATAATGGATAGGTTAATGGATTACACTACGGAGTAGTGTTGTAGAATTCCTTAATCTAGTTTGATTAACTTATGGATGAAATGTTAAAGTTCAACATATAAGGGTTAAGTTGCAAAAAAAAAAAAAAAAAAACTGCGATGTTCCTTTTGGGCAACACTTAAACCTTTAAGGAAATTAAGTTGAAATAATTGGTAAAACCAATCCAACCCTCGTAAGATGACGGAGAGTCCAACTTAATACCTCAAGGTGTAATAATAAATGATAATAGAACATACCTTGTTGCTTAAGCGAATTGTATACCCATAAATTGGGAAGCAAGTATAAGAACTATCATTGTTTGAATTATATGTTGTGATGAGAATAATGGGATAGAGTTGGAAAAGAACCTTATGGGAGGCTAAACTCCAGAACACCAAACTTATATGAAACCTTGGGTATGATACTTAATGCAAATAATGAAATTGTTGTTGGAAATGTACAGATTGTGCTCACTTTGAATACTTACTTTTAAATCCATGGTGAAATTTTGATATTTGTGTTCCAAAACTTAATGGGTTGAAATCAACCAAAATAAAGATATGATGGTGTAGTAATAAAAGAAAGGATGTTTTTTATATATATATAACCTTCAATCATTTCTCATTGTGGCTTGCCCTAACTGTAAGAGTGTTATGTGGTGGTTTCCTATGTTGTCTTGTCATAAAGAAAAAAAGTGAATTATCCTTGATGGGTGTGAACGTTTTCATATTACCTTTGTGGTCATCCTTGTAGCAGTTGTTCACAGAGTTAGTTGTAACCTTGGTAACGACATGTTGTGTCGTGTTATGTGTCAAGCTAGTCAAAAACAACCAATTAAAAAAATTATCATGTGTTTACCTATGTAGTCTTGTGTGCTGTTATGTGGGCGTGACATAGAAATATTTTAGTTTGGCAATCATCTTGTAGCTTGAAATTTATATCAACCTACAGGTTGATGATTTCTTTTGATTTGATTGGTTGATTATTTGAAGAAACTTAACTATAACATATGAAAGAGTTTTATCAAGTTTTCAGTTTGAATAAATCCATTTTTTGTACCCTAGCATTTGAAAGAAACTTTCCCTTTTAAGAGAATTCATTGCCAAAATTGAAAGTGTCTATTTCGAATAATTAGCTATAGACTCCTAAATAAATAATTTCACTCAACTTTTTACTTGAAAATTGAAAATGATATAGGCGCATTTGTGTTCATTTGCTATCTTGCATCACCAAAAAGAATTACAAGTTAGAAAAATGTGTGTGCAATCTTGTGCATCTTTGTGTAACCTTGTGCAATTATATGTAGTGTCTTACTTGGAAAAAGAAAAAGGCATGAATTAGTTGAAGTCTCGTGTAGCCTATAGGTTGTGCTTTGGGAGCATTTGGTTGAAGGGTCCTACAAAAACAACACATGAACACTATATGAACTTTTTGCATTTTGTACACCTTGTGTTTTGCACACACATCAACATCAAACGAGTTGTCGCCAAAACACATGGCCCTTTATCCTTTTTCTTTACTAAGTAGATGACCAAGAGACTTGTTATGTTTTGATCGAATGAAAATACTCCCATAAGTGATTACTTGACTAATTGGATGTATGAAAATGACAATGGTTTGATAGAGTTAAAGAATCTTTGCAAAGGTATCTTCATTTACAAAGTCGTCTTTACTTCTCTGTCAAATTTGATAAATAGTGTAAGTGATGTGTAAAGTAAACAAAGGAAGCTAGAGTACTTGAGAAATTAGTCAAAGGGATTTGAGAAGTAAGCAAGCACATGTAGAAGCAAAGTTTGAGTACCTTAGGTATATTATGTCAACCTCCATCAAAGAGTTGGGTCTAGTTCACCAAGATTCTCATGTGTTTACAAGCGTAAATAGGCTAGAGTGTAGGAGTTGAAATCCTTTTAGGGAATTTTTATTGAGTTTTCATTATAAAGCTAAAATAAGATTGTACCGGTTTGTGCCTATCACATCCTATTGGCACCCTTTACTCCCTAGATCCCCTTGTAGATAGATAAGAGAGAGGAAGGGATGAGCGAAGTCTTTGTGAACCCATAAATAGATAGGGGATTGCCAATGTAAATATCAACCATGTTGCACATACAAATACAAAAAGTATTGTGTTTGTCACTGCAAAGAGTCAAGAGTGCGGAGAAACTCTCACGATGAAGAAAGTGTTGTAAAAGCCAATTAAAGTAGAGAATGCACCCGCTCAAAGGAAGAATCTATTTGTAACCATTTGCAAGTCTAGAGGTACATGTTATAGACATTATCGACGATTGTAGCAACAATAATCTTATTTCTAATGAGATTGGTGAGAAGCTCTGTATGAAAAGGGTTGTGCATCCGACTCTATATAAAGTTGTGTGTTTATTAAATGGACACCGATTGCTTGTGAACAGAAATGAAAAGTGTGTTTTAAGATTGGCGCGTATGAAAATGAAGCCTTGTGCAATATAATGTTATGGGCATATGTCATGTGTTAGTGGATATACCTTGGCAATTTGTGAGAAAAAAGCAACATGATGTTCATGCAAATACTTATACCTTTGTGAAGGATAGTAAGCAATACACTCTAAATTCATCAAAAGGATGTGAATGTTAAAGAAGAGAGAATTACATAGGTGTCGTTGATTTCGGAGAAATAGTTTATGAACAAGATAAAAGGGAGAATGGATGTTTTGTGTTCATTGCAAAATCTACACGTAAGGAGAAGACACAACAATGTAGCAAGTATTTCCACATGAAGTAGAGGAGATGCTCGTGAGTATGCAACTATCATGTTCAGGGATATTCCAAATAGATTATCATCTGTGATAGGGTTGTCAATCCTCATCATTAATAATGTTAGTTTACTGACAGTGTCCAAAGGCAATATACAATAGGGGAAAAGCTCTCTAGCAAATGATCTATTCTACCAAGCTTCACACTTGCAAGAATGTAAAAGCACACTTATAGAAATGTATATACCTCTTGCATGAAATTAAATAGCACACTTAATCTAAATCACATGTGCATAAAATTAAAATATACTTGAAAAAAATTAAATTACTAAACTGAGAAAAAAAAAAAAAAAACATAGAAAACGCATGTGGGTTCACAACTAATGAATAATTACATGATACAAAAAAATAACAATTCACAATTAAAGGGTAATTACATAATGAAGAAATAAACATAAACACATTGATCCATCTTCTTTACAATGAGTGGTCAACTCATTGCTCAAAAGAAGATTTTAACCAACAATCTCAATCTATCAACGAGCATTGATCTAGATAAAATGTGGAGAGGTCTTATTTAAATCTAACTAATGATCTATCTCTCTTATTTAATTGTTGATAATCAAAATGAAAATTGATTCTCCCTTATTTTAAAAGTAATAAAACACTTACGAAAATAATTTTTTTAGAATGATTTCCAAAAATAGATAGTAATGCATCTTGAATCACCATTGGACTTAGAGGAAGACTCTTAAAAATGCTATGCTTGTCTTCGTAGTTGTAGTATCCATCACCGGACTTAATGAAAGCATCTCCATAGCTGCTATTAACATCTCCAAAGATGATATGAACATCTCTAATGCCGATGAGGGCATCTCCGGAGTCTGGTGAAGGCATCTCCAGAGATGATGAAGGCATCTCTCAAGCTAGTGAAGACATCTCTAGAGTTGATGTGAGAAGTGTTGGAGATCTTCTACGGCTAGTTAGAATCGGTGCTTAGTACTCAAAATCCTTTATTTGACAATTATAGTTTAGTATGGACTGTGTATGCACAAATTAACATATTTTTTCCAATTATCATTAGGCTAATAAAAAGATGACAATGAATTCTAAAGAAATAACCATAATATATAGGGGGAGGAACTAGATACTTAACTTTGCACATACGTGGCAATCAAACGATGACACAACAATAATTGAAGTTTGTCACATAGTTGAGTCGGCATGTATTTAATACGCATATTTCATTTCATATGTTTATTTGGAGGGAAAGTCTCCTTCTGAAAGGATTTAAAATAACAAATTTGAAATGTACTAAAAAAAATGGTTAGACTTAAAATTGTGCATGGTGTATCTAAAAGTTAAAGAGCAAATGTGTCACTTGGTTATTGGCTACTTTACATCTTTGCTAGATAATATGTAATTGATACAACTTTTCATTTAAATTTGTTCAAGTTTTGGGTAGCCCTCATGTATTATCACAACTATTAGACCCTACTCAACTATTCAGTCCTACCCTAATCTATGTTTTTTTCTATGTAAACCATAAACTTGGAAATTACACTTAGATCCATTTGTATGTAATTTATTCAAGGAAAAAGAATGTCATATTTTGTATACGATGGGTTATTTTTGGGGCTCATTGACCCGTGTGCAATATCAATCATTAAATGGATTTGATTTCAAGGTCCAGCTTTGTCGATCAAGGTTGCATGAAGGTCGATCCTTCAAATAACAATGAAGTGAAAAAACAAGTTCAAGATTTTCTTGAGAAGGGGTTGATTAGATAGTGTCTCAGTGTGCAGATAGTGCCTACAGTATCAGTGTTTAAGAAAGTAGGTGAATTAAGGATGTGCATTGATTCTAGGGCCATCAAGAAGATTGTGATCATGTAGATGTTTATATTGCCACACATTGATGATTTAATGCACTCTTAAAGAAGAGCACAATACTTCATGAAGATTGATTTGAAGAGTGGATATAACATATCAAGATAAGAGTATGATAAAGGGGAAAATATTTTTAACATGCGGGATAAATTGTACGAGTGGTTAGTCATGTGATTTGAGATAACTAGTACACGGAGCACACGTTCATGAAACTCATAACAAAGTAATGAAGCCTTCTAAGGCAATTTTTTCATTAAATATTTCAAAGACATTGATTTTTAGCAACACACGAGAAGAGAACTTGGTCCATTTGCAAGCGGTGTTAAATTGTTTGCATGAAGAGAAGTTATTACTAAACTTGAAGAACAGCTTTCATGGAAGGCATTGGTATACTTGCGAAAGAAGATGGATCTTGAAAAGGTGTAAGGTATATTTGCGTGTCCTCACCCAATAGTACATTTGAAGCACAAAGTTTCCGTGGTTTAGCGAGTTTCTACTAGAAGTTCAAATGAGACTTCAATGAGATTTGTGCACCGATCACAAAGCTGGTGTTAGGAGATAGAAAAATGCTTGCATGGACAACGAATGCAAAGTATGGATTTCAAAAGTTAAACAAGGTCATATAATAGTTAGTGTTGACTTTTCCGATTTCAACAAGGTATTTGAAATTATTTGTAAGGCGAGCGAGTAATCGAAGATGTGACGAGTTAAGATGCTAAGCTCATTGCCTATTTCTATTTCAATGTCAAATTTGAATGACGTGTAAAAATTATTCAATTTATGATTGAGAGCTTTACAATATAGTGCAATCCCTAAAGAAGTGAAGTACTACTTGTTTCCAAAGGACTTCGTGTTGTATACTAACTATCGAGAACTGCAATTCATCAATAGTGAAGACAAGTTAAATCAAAGGAACGTGAAATCAATTGAATTCTTACAAACTCATGTTCATAACACGTAAGTAAGAAGTCATATAGAGTTATAGATGGGCTAAGTAGAAGATGTGTCTTGTTGAGTGAAATGTATGTGGAAGTTGTGGGCTTTGATGCTTTGAAAGAACTCTACCATGAACATGAAGATTTTAAAGAGGCGTGGAAAGCATGTGTGAAGCCAAGTGTTGATCGCATGCCTTGGTGAGACTATTAATTGCAAGAAGGGCGGTTGTTCAAAGGCACACAATTGTGCATACCTAAAGAGTCAATGCAGAGAATTTGATCCAAGAGATTCTTTATTGAGAATTAGTTGATCAATTTGATGTGGAAAAGGCCTTGGGCACAACTAAGTGATACTCTTGGCCACACGTGGCTACAAATGTGTGTATATTTGAATTGAAAAATTCCAATTAGTTAAGGAAAAGAGTCAAAATATAGGGTTATGTCAATCACTTTGCTAGCATATGAGAAACCATGGGAGTGATTGAATGGATTTTGTTATGTTTTTCCAAGAACACAAAAGTGTCATGATTTTATATTTCTTGTAGTTAATGGATCGCCCAAGATGGCTCATATTATTGCTCGTAGGAAGATTAGTGATGTTACACATATAGCTTACTTATTTTCAAGGAACTTATGAACTTGTATGGATTTCCATGTAATATTGTGTCAAACAAACAATAAGTTTGTAGAGCATTTTTGGCACACATTGGGAAGAAGTTCAAACTAAGTTGCACTTTAGTTATATGTATCACCTACAGACGATGGCCGACAAAAGTTGTCAACATAGGCCTTAGCAATCTGTTGAGAATTTTGATCCGAGATAATGTAGAGACATGCATAAACAATATTTGTGTACAATAACTTTGTGAATCGAAGCACTAGGAAGTAACCTTTCCATATATTTTGTGGACCAAGTCAAAGAGGTGTTGCCAATTTCTATTACATCAAGGAAGAAAGAAGCACGCATAAGCCAAATATTTTACAGATACGTGGAGGTGAATTAACAAGAGTGTGCACAATTGGAGAAGATCAACACAAAATACAAACTTTGCATAAATGTAAAAAGTGAACAAGAGTTCAAGGAAGAAGACATGGTTCTTTCGTGCCTATGTAAAGAGATTCACTTGAGGAACCTATTATGCGTTGAAGTGGAAGAAGATTAGACCATGTAAAGACATGAGGAAGTTTTGTTAAACACATAAGATAGAGTTGTCATATGGGGTAGACATTTGACCCATATTTAATGTTGCATAAGTATGCCCTTATTATGAGAGACAAAAGGGATGAAGTAGATGACATTGAAGCATTTCAGGAAATGGCAAGTGATGTAGTGAGATGAGTCGTCGAGACATGGGGAGGCAGGGAATTGTTGTGGACACTTAATGTGAGGAGGGGAAACTAGATTAGAGGCACCAACTACTAGAGCAAGTGCACAAAGAAATTAAAGAAATTTTAAATTCACATGTGTCAACTACAGTGCACAAAAGGCATACTAGGAATATTTAGTAAAATAGTGAAGACATCATGAAGCACCCATGAACAAGGGCTCATGTTTCTTCGTACCCGGGTTATATGATGCAAGAGCATTTGGGTTCACTTGTTATCTTGCATATCATTAGAAACATTAAGGAGAACAAGAAAAGCGTATGCAATAATGTATAGCTTTGCATGACCTTTTACGCAATGAGTTTCTTGAGATAAGGAAGACAATCCACAAGTAATTGAGCTCTTTTGAAGCATATGACCTGTGCTTTGAGAGCTTTTACACGAAGGGTCATTGCACATGAACACTATGAACATTTGCCCTCTATGGATCATATGTTCTTGTGCACACATCAACATCAAGCAAATTGTTGCATGGAAATGTGAGTCTTGACTCATTTCCTCACTAATTGCATGACTAAACAACCTTACATGTCTTGATCAAACTATAATGCTCCCATAAGAGATTAACTATTTGACTAAATGTATGGAATCGATGATCTAATCAAGGAATCTTCACAAAGGTATCTTTATTTGCAAAGGCATCTTTACTTCTCTAGGTAGATTCTATAAATAAACGGTGCGATGAACATGTAAAGCACCTAGAGGAAATTAGAAGCAATGAAAATTTAGTCACATGGAATTGAGAAATACGGAAGCACTAGTACAAGTGAAGTCTTTGTAGATTGTGTATTGTGTCAAAAGCTCCATTTCAAGGAGCCGGGTCCAATTTAGTGGGAGCCTTCCATGTTTGCAAGTGTGGCAAGGCTAGATTCTTTGGAGTTTATTTACTCTTATGGAATTTTCACAAATTCTTCATTATAAGGTTGTAACGATATTGTAATGACTTGTGTATGAGTTTGTAATTTTCCTCATGATTGGTAGAAGCAACTTTTATTGTTTCTTTCAAGTTGTGTAGTGATCTTGCTTGTGTGAGGTATTTCTTTGAAATTTTGTGGGCTGCTTGGTCTTAGGCATCTCTTCATTGAGGCCCCTAACCACGAACACATCAAAAAACATTTTGACTCATTTGTTGGTTGTTGAAAAAGGATGTGATGGATTCATATTCAATTGATTGGATTTTGATCTTTTTGTTTTCAGTAAGTTTTTGTGGGTAAAAAGTTGTAATGTTTTGCTCTTGACTTGCTTAGTGCAAAGTTTACTCCTTATAGCTTTTCAAGTGCCTAGCGATGCCTACATATTGAAAGGCGGGTAACCCAATTATGAATGTAAATACTTGTCAATGTTTTAACTAGAAGTGTTCACAAATTTAATTGATTGTAAATATGATACTAATTACACAATAAATATTAATGTTGACTTGATATTGTGAGGATGCCATTTATTTACATACACGAGTACTGTCAAGTCTTTAAGCAAATATAGTCAATGATTTCTAAATGAATTGAGAAGTAGCACAATTTCAAAAGGATTTGTGAACCACTAACAATACATTATATATGTTTGTTTTATAATTCCAGCCATTTTACTAGTAGGACAAATCCTCACCAACACTATAGCTAAAAATATCCACAAAATCAAATGATTGAAAGAACACATTAAATGCATTCAGTGCATGAAAATGTGAAGGTATACTGACTTTTTCAGGTCTGAACACCCTGGTGATTTATGATCCTCTCCTCAGGCTTAAACCAACTATGCAATTTTTTTTGTTTCAGTAAAATTTCACATTTCTGGGAGGAATTTGACATGAGAATAGCATGACAGGTAACTAATCTTGCAACAGTTTCATTATTCATCTTTAATACTGGACTAAAAATATGTTATATAACATGAGGGAATACAAGAGACAATGGAATATGACTTGATTTATATGCCTCTCTTCAAACCAACTATGCACATTATTTTCTTTATGTAAATTTTCCTATTTTTGGTTTAGTAAAATTTCAATCAATATGCTGACATGACACTCCATATTGACTATAACAGGGTGGAGTTGCCATGAGTTGCATCTTTAATACTGGTCTAAAAATAAGTTTATAACACAACGGAATACTAGAGACAATGGAAAATTCGACAGAGGGGTACACAAGTACACATTTGAAAACATATGCAATTATCAGCACAAGCTTAATCAAGTAAAAGCACTTCTAATTGTGAGTCAAACCTGACTGAAAGAAAACCAAATTCTTCCTTAAAGACAAATTTTAAACTCCCATGACTAATTGCATTTCGTTGCAGAAACATGAATACCCAGGGTTACCATTATTAGGAGTATTATATACATTGTTTATAAAAGATTCCTCTTGCAGCTGACACTGGTGAATCATATTGTCATGGTCTGATCTGCGGACATATCTTGGAATAGAAATGTCATACTGGTACAACAAATATTGCCTCCACCGGTTCAGTCAACTAATAAAATTACAATAGTGGAGGCACTCTTAACCAGCTAAAAGAGATGTACAATATTTATCCTGCTGCTATAAGATATGGCCTAGATTTTGAGCACTGTTTTTACCAAGATGAAAGTATCAAAAACCTCCAAAAAAATATTTTAGGAATGAATTACAATGACATTTGAAGATGGCCTTAAAACCCATCACAATAGAAGAATTACTGACAAAATACACAGAAAAATGGAAGCTTTTGTAGAAGCACGTTTTTATTGGTTGCTAAACAACTAAACTTGGATTTGAAAAATTAATCATTTATAAAGAATAAGAATATGCCTTACTCTATAATCTTAACCAGGGTCTACCCATGTACTAAACTTGGAGTCTGACCTGAAGTATTTGTTTAATTTGTTCTTTTACAATCCTCCTATTTATCTCAAAGATGAGAGTCATACCTCCAACCTGTAATCAAATTTCACAAAATGAAAGAGGTGGGTTGCAATTATCATTAAGTTAAATCCATTTTTATTGCTCGCCTGTTCAAACTTTTGGGCACAGGTAACACAAAAACCATACTCCAAATTTACATATAATGGGATCAGTCTCCCTGAATGAGCTTCTTAGTTCTTCCAATTTAGCAATTGGCTATTTCACTATGCTAACACAAAATTGTTCAATGCAAGCGATGCAATGTTCAAAGCAATATGTCACTTTTAAATCCCCAATCCTTGAGAAAGGATATAGAGAAATGGAAAGATTTGCAAAAGCTAAAACACAGTTTTTATGAAACTTATAGGAGATTTTCAACATCTATGCTACTCTTATAAAATATGGCGTGGATGTTGAAATTCATCATTTGTCAAGATGCATCAAAAACCTAAAAACTTACTTTAGGAATGAATTACGATGACATTTGAAAACATTGCCTCAAAACCCATCGCAATAGAAGCGTTACAGATAAAATGCACGAAAAATGGAAGCTTTCATACAAATAATTTTTATTGGTTGCCAAACAAGTAAACACTAACATGAAAAATTAATCATTTATAAAGCATAAGAAAATACATGAGGATTTTTTTCGACATAAAAAGGTATTTGGAACATCTATGCTACTCTTATAAAATATGGCCTAGATGCCAAACATCATCCTTCTCCAAGAAATATGCATAAAAAAGTCAAAACTTATTTCAGGAATGAATTACAATGACATTTGAAAATGCTTTAAAACCCATCGCAACATAAGCATTACTCATAAAATACACAAAAACATGTAAGCTCTTGTAGAACAGAATTCGTAATTGGATGCTAAACAAGTTAACATTGATGTGATAAATTACTCATTTGTGAAAGATAAGAATATGCCTTACCCTATAATCATAACCCAGAACCATCCGTGTGCTAAACAGAGAGTCTGGCCTGAAGTGTCAGTTCAGTTTGTTCTTTTACGAGCCTCCTATTTATCTCAAAGATGAAAGTCATGCCTCCAACCTGCAATCAAAATTCATAAAACGAAAATAACAAGTTTTAAGTTGCATTAAGTTAATGGTATTTCTCATACTCAGTTTAAAAATTTGGGCACTGGTAAAAACCAAGCTCAAAATTTTAATAAAATGCCAACAGTCTACCTGTGTGATGCTTCGTAGTTCTTTCAATTTTGGTCAATGGTTGTTTCAATATTCTAACACAAGATTGTTCAATGAATGGGATAGATGGTTCAAACTTCAAATAAATAGGGAAATTTTAAATCCACACTCCTTGAGAAAAAATATATAGAAATGGAGAGAATTGCAAAAGATTGGAGTACACACTTTTTCTGGAAATTGCATGAAAAAAAAAAAATCAATGAAGACTACCAACACAGATCATTTCTAAGGACAGTTTTTCCGAGATGGTGTAATAACTCCAGCAAGTACAGGATAAAGACTGCCCCACAAATTATCACATAACAAGAACCATGATATCCTGTGTGGACAATACGAAGCTTCAGTAGAACAACGGCTAACGAAGTGATTGATCTGTTAGCTAAAACTTAGTTTACCTTCGTAATTATGCATTGTAATTCTTTGTTACCATATACTGTACGTTATTATTTAGTTACATGCGTAATTGGTTAGTTTTTTATTTGCATGGTTATATGGTTATATTGTTATAATCATTGTTATTGTTTTATTGTGCAGTCACATAGGTCTATTGTTGCTTAGTTGCAACTGTGATATTTGTTTGTATTAGTGATGTTCAATGTATATAAACACTGCAGCACTCCATATTCTGAACTCTGCTATTTTTCATATTAATAAAATACCACAAGCTGCCTCCCTATTTCCAGTCCTCAGCGTTCAGTATCAGAGCAGGAATTTTGGAGCCTCTGCAAGCAGAAAAGGTTGTAGGACTATAAAAGGTTGAAGAGGTTTTGGAGAAAGTTTACTGCCCCTTGGAGAGCATGTGCCGCCTCCAACAGCTTCAAAGAGCCACCCTACAACCCCACAACCTCCAGTTCAATTTTCAGCTGCAAGGAAAGTAAAAACACTTTGCACTAGTGCTTCCTACACCTGGCAAATTTGCTGAAATCTGGTCAAAAATCAGAATCAAAAGAAAAAAATCAATTTTCCCCAGTAGGGGTTTTGCCTTTTAAATTAGAGGAACATTTAGTATACAGCTAAATCTAGTTGTTTTCATAAGTTTGGAGGTGGATGTGACTGGCTCCTTTCTACATTAGTCTGACCGAGTTGCATCTCCTACCGAGCTACAAACCAAGCTCATCAAAGTTGGGACCAAGTTCTTGATTGATTGAGTTGGTTGTTAGATTAAAAGACTGCGAGTTGTGTTGAACATTGGGGCCGAGCCCGCATTGCATTGATTAACTTTGTCAACCAAGTCGAGTTTCAAGCATTGCATCACCTCTCGTCTGAGCGAGCTACCACAACATATTGCATTACAATGAGCCCAGATTGAGTTCCGTCCACACCGAGTTGCCTCGTGTCCTGTGCCACGCCAACTCCCCGTGTCATGCTCACAACAAGCCAAACACCGAGCTAAGGGCGATCCACAATGACCCTGCAATGACAAGCATTCAAAAACAACAAAACTCAAACCTGCAAAAATTTACAAAGCAAACGGAGGAGGAAAATAAACAAAGGAAACAATTGCAAATAAGCAAAACTGAGGCGTTTTCAAACGCAGATCCAGTTTCCACGAGAAACCTAGACCTCCCCTACATCGGCCACATGGCCCTCGGCTCTTTGCCACGCGTCATTTTCCAAAGATTAGTCCATTTTAGGATTTGGTTTATATATAAATTTTTCCAATTCATAAGCCATGTGCAACAAGCGCTAAGTTGGTTAGGTGTTAGTGTTTTGGGGCTCATAGGTCAAGTGTTCGACCACCCGCCGCCCCCGCCACCCCCCAACAATATTTTTTGAATTTAGTGGCAGTTATACCAGTAAAAGCTAAATCTAACGGCAGGGAACCCCGCTAAAGGAGAAAACTACAGCTAAACACCCTACCATTTTTAGTGGAGAACACTAATTGGGGCCAAAAACATATTCCCACATAGCTTAGAATTTGGTTATGAGCATTTTCATAAAGAGAGGTGTACCCGAAGGGGCTGTTTTTTAGTTTTTTCTAACTGATTTTTGCAATTTCTCGCATTTAGAGCCATTCTAAGCTCCGAAGGCCGCTAAGGCCTCGCAAACAAAAAAATTTGCCTTCCATTCAATTTTTCCACATAATCGGTTATAAATAAATATTTTCAGTGTATTTTTGCATTGTTTTGTGCTAACAAGCCATCTAATTGGGAACATTCAAAACCACCCACTATGGTAAACAATGCTCACAAATTCTTTTTGCCCGACTCGCAATCAAGTTTCGTGGTGACAATTACGCAACGTGGAAGACCAAAATTCAAACTCAACTCGAGTTTGAAGAAATTTGGCCAGTTGTGAATTGGTGAAGTAACCAGATCGAAGTTGATGTAACCCAAAGAAAGCAAGTTTGATAAGGCCAATCGATGGCCGAATTGATAATCTTGTTCGCAGTGTTTGATAACGTGCAACCCCGCATTCGAGATGCCAAAATGGCCAAAGAAGTTGTAATGTCCCCAAATGGACATATTTGACCCCCACTTGGATTTTAGGCAAATCCAAACACCCAAATGCAATTTATAAAAGATGCAGCAATTTATATATGTAGATCTGAATTTTAATAGGGAAAATGCGACTAGGGATGATTATGAAACTTATAAAAATCAAAAATAAATCATGATATTTTCCACCATAAACAGAGCTAAAACTTATAATATTTCACCCTCAATATATTCGTGCAAAGATCTGAATTTTTAGAGCCCATATACAGCTGAAATGAATTTATTTTGAAACCCCAGTCTGCAAAAAATTATGGCAACTTCAAAAATTCATAACTCACTCAAAAATGCTCCGATCCACACAAATAAACTATGCACGGATTCAAAAAATAGGGAGAATGCAATGATGTTACCCATTCATGCAAATGACCACCACAAGTGCCCTAAACAGCCAAAACACCAATTCGCCCTTAGGGTTTTGGGCTGGAAAAATTTTGAAAGTTGGCTGATTTAATCACTAAAAATCAGACTTGTAAACAGCAATAGAAATCAGCTTCTAGACAGCTCCAAAATCTCACGAACCAACTCCCTAGATAGGTCACTCCACCCAGAATACTGCTGGAAATGAAGAAGAGACACAACAACAATTCCCTTCTTCAAACCCTTGTAGAAATCTGCAAAATTACAGCCTTCACACTGCTGGAAAAATGATAGAAAACACAGCTAACTCCTTGATGCCCAATGGAAACCCTTGTGTAGAGAATCCTCACAAACTCTTGGAGGGTTTTCGTCCTCAAGAGGTATTTCTAAAGGGTTTCGTCCTTAGAAATAAAATAGACAAAGTTGAAAGCTTCATACAAAATCAGAGATGGAGAAATATTCAAGTGTGTCTCTCCAAGCAATTCCCATTGCTTAAATAGAAGAATTGGACCTAATGGCCACCTCCAATAACCAATCATATTTTTCCTCATTAAATGATTTCACCCACTTGCTTTCTCTCCCTAGGCAAGTCGCATTTGCCTAGAATAAATCATTTGGCCCATATGCTTTTTCTTTATGTTGCCCTTTTTTATCACTTACTTTTGCTCCATAAGCAAGTCGCACTTTTCCATGTATAATTATTTTTTTCCTAAGTGCTTTTACCTTTTGTTTTCCTTTTCTAAGTTTAATTTATCATTATGTCCATAATAATTAGGTGTAAGTGCCTTTTATAATGTTTAATTTTATTTTTGGCATTTTATAACAAAATATTAGAACTTAAGGCTCCCTCTAAAAATTCTCTTTAGTCATCGAGACAACAAAATAGACTAAGGGTCTTCGACAGGGAAAGGGATATTAAATAAGCGTGGGACAGATTGAGAACAAGATATGAGGCACGAAACAAGAACACAATATTGAACTTGAAAAGTCAATTGCATACACTCGAACTCAAGTCGAACAAGAAAGTGGAGGCTCTCTTGCGAAGAGTCAGCATTGAAGGCTTCACATCTAGCCCGGGAGAGAAGGTTATTGATACAATTCTCATTCCCATTGTTCTGAAAGCACTTCTTTCCTCTTACTGCATTTTTGTAACGACACTAAATTTGTCAGATCAAACCATCAATTTCAACAAGCTGATGAATTTGTTGCAGCAAGAAGAGGCACTTTATGACAAAGATGAAGAAGAAGAGCAGGCACTATCTTCTCATCAGAAAGGGAAGGGCAAAGCACAATCTTCCCAAAAGTCCCAAAAACAACATCAACAAGGGGACAAGCAAAAGAAGAAATGTCCTATCTGCAAACGAGGACATGAGTTGAAATATTGTTGGTATAACACATACAAGAAAGGTTCATCAAGCAATTCCGAACCTCAAAATCAGCAATCTCAACAGGATAGTCACACTACAAGCAAGAGCCGAAGAAAGAGAACTACCGAAAGAAACCCCATCGGAAGGCAAAGGCCGAGCAAGAAGACCATTCAGATGATGAAGACTTCTTGTACACTACTCATTCTAGTGAACCATCCACATCATCTCGTGTTGTGTGGTACGTTGATTCGGGAGCCACTCAACACATCACCAGGCACAAATATTGGTTTACCACCATGAGGGAGACACCTTCAAAAACCATGTTTCGTTAGGTGATGATTCTTCTTACACGATACAAGGTATTGCGAACATTTCTCTAGCTCTTGGTTCATGGAATTGTAGATTATCTAATGTATTATATGTCCCTAGATTAACAAAGAATCTACTATCAATTCCTCAACTTCTAGATCAAAATACGAAGATTGACTTTGATAGTGATTCCAAAGAAGAAAGTGTGTTTGATTCGAGACAAATCTAAAGGCTCAAAATTGTTGCAAAAGCCTCAAATGTGGGACGGATGTTCCACTTGATTTTGTCCACATGGATGATCAGGCACTAGTGGCTAAGAATTCTTCCTCTAAACAATTGTGGCATCGAGACTTAGTCACATCAGCCGGATATCTTGATACACTTCATCGGGACAATATGGTGAGAGGTTTGCCATCTCTCAAGAAGAATACAAACAAGTGTCCTAACTGCCTCGCAGGAAAACAACACAAATCTTCATTCTAGAAGAGTACTTATCAAGTCAGTAGGTAAGCTTATAACCTAGTCATTTTGGATTTCAATATTTCATGTTATGTGTTGATGATTACTCTAGAAAAATGTGGATTTTTTGTCTTCATAACAAAATTGATGCTTTTGAGAACTTCAAGAAGTTCAAAGTGGTCAAGAGAACAAGATTGGTCGTCATATCGATCTGTCCACTCAAATTGAGGGGGAGGATTCTCTAGTACTAAATTCAAAGCCTACCTAGAAGCTCATGGGATTCGCCAACAAATGCCTTCTCCACACACACCGCAGCAGAATGGTGTTGTTGAGAGAAGGAACCATACTATCTTGGAGATGGTGTGTTGCATGATCGATGATTATGGACTAGCGAGGACATTCTTGGCGTAAAGCGTGAAGAATATATTTGTTGAACAAAGTGCCCATAGTTGCTCTTGATGAAGTAACACCACATAAAGCATGGTCAAATCGAAGCCATTCGTTGCACACCTCAGAGTATTCGGGTGCAAAGCCAACATGCACATACCCAAGCAGAAAAGAAAGAAGTTGGATATGAAATCTCGAAACTCATCTTCATTGGCTACAATGAAAAGGCTCTTAGAGTGCAGTTAATGGATCCAAAGACCATGAAATTCTACACCAGTAGAGATGTTAAGTTCTTTGAGAAGAAGGAAGCTAAGACTCCTCCGCACTTACCCGATGTAGATAGCTCACTTGTAAAAACAAAAGCAGATGTTCCCACTAATGATGACAATGATGATGGGGATGATGGTGATGATCAGACATGACCACAACCCACGGAACAATACAATGTATGCCCAAATGGTATACAAACATGATTTGAGATGCAAATTTGGATGCTCCACTAGATACATCCACCACTGGACCACGGACTCACAATAAAGCTTGAGAAGAGGTAAATTTTTCTTTGATGAGTAGAGTTGTTGAATCTATTAAGCCCTCTACTGTCTAGGAAGCCCTATAGTCAAAAGCTTGGAAAGATGCCATGGATGTTGAGTATTAATCAATGATGAAAAACAACACCCGCAACTTGTCGATCTTCCGCCAGGAAAACACCCTTTGTCAGTAGATGGATATTCAAAACAAAGTATAAAGCAAATGGAATCATATACAATTATAAAGCGAGATTGTAGAAAAAGGGGTATGCACAAAAGGAAGGCATAGACTATGAGGAGACATTTTCTCCCATAACTAAGATCAAAATGATTAAGATAATCTTTGCTTTAGCTGCTCGCTTTGGTTGGAAAGTCCATCGATGAATGTGAAAAGTGTCTTTTTAGAGATCTACAGAGGAAGTCTACATCAAGACTAATGAGCATCTCGTTAAACATGGGAGAGATTATGAAAGTTGTATATGTCAACGATCTAGTCATCACCTGGCAGACAGTGAAGATGATCAATGCTACGAAGAAAAATCTTAATCAATCATTCGACATGACAGATCTCGGGCTCATGCACTATTATCTTAGATTGGAAGTATGGCAAAAGGAAAATCATGACTTTGTTTCTTAGTTGAAGTATACCAAGATAACGCTCAAGAAAATTAGGATGATTGATTGCTACACCCATGGAGACAAGATTTCGTAATCTCGTATGGATCCATCTCTCTCTGTAAATGCAACTCTCTATCGACAGCTGATCAGAGTCTCATTTACCTAACATATACTAGACCAAATATCAATTTTGCAATTAGCTATCTTTCTAGGTTCATGCAAGAACCCGAGTTTGTCATTGAAAAGCAACATAGCGGAACTTGAGATATCTCAAGGGTGCTATGGATCTTGGTCTAGAGTACAAGAAGAATGATCAATTCTTGACTAGATATTCGGATTCAGATCATACACATAATATTGATGACAGAAATCCACTTCTAGATTTGTATTCTTTTCGGGATCTGGACCGATATCATGGGGAAGCAAGAAACAAAATTTTGTTTCTCGCTCTTCTACAGAGGCCAAATATCGTGCTGCAGGTGGAGTTGTCTGTAAAGCAATATGGCTACGTCACATACATGAGGGACTTGGAGTATCACATGAGGAATCCACCACCTTGTATGTTAACAATGAGGGTGTTTTCAAACTTCTTCGCAATCCAATTTTTCATGAAAGAACCAAGCATATTGAGGTACGGGTTCATTTCATATGCGAGCATGTCTTGAAACACAATATACAAATGCGTCATTTTTTCCCATGGCTAAACAAAAGTAGATATTTTCATGAAGTCACTTGCACATGACAAATTTGGGTTGTTTAGGGAGTTCCTCTCCTAATCCCATGAGGCAATGCAAAATTAAGGGGGGAATGTTAGGTAAAACTTAGTTTACCTTTGTTGTATTCCTTTGTTACCACTTACCATAGGCAACATGGGTAATTGGTTAGTTTGTTATTTGCATGGTTATATTGGTTATATGATTATATTGTTATAACCATTGTGATTATTTTATTGTGCAATCAGGTAGGTTTATTGTTGCATAGTTGCAACTGTGATATTTGTTTGTACTAGTGATGTTCAATGTATATAAACATTGCAACACTCCATATTCTGAAATCTGCTACTTTTCATATTAATAAAATACCACAGGCTGCCTCCTGCTTCCGGTCCTCAGCATGATCTATTTGGCATAACTGGAAGTCATGTTGGCCAAAGGTGAAGTCATTTGTGTCGATGCCATGGGGATGAGCAACTTTCCATCAGCCATTGACTTCCAATTCTAGCACTATCGAAGGTTATTTTAGAAATGAAAGCTTGGAGGATAGTCGTTACTTAACACATTGTTCACATGAATTATTGTTTGATTTGTACTGAGAGATATCTATTATTTTTTTCTGACGTATCGCTTGATTTTCTTATTTTGTTGATATGATGTATATCAACTCTTTTTTTTACGTCGTGTCCTCTCTCATGATGATCTACTTAAAGGTCATCGCAGTGGATTTGATACCAGATTCAATCAAACAGCTTAAGAGATCTATATCCAGGATGCAGTATCTTAAAATTCCTGGCTATTGCAAATGATATTGGACAAGCGGTGTCTAAGAAGACGGAACCCACCATGGACGACATAACAATCTATCTGAAAAATGAGTCCTAAAAAAGATCTCGGTACTTACCAAGAGCAACAACAGTTTTATATGGTTTTTCCAAACTATTTCTAGGAATACATAATATGATGGCAAAATTTGATATGCATTTTGAAAGTCACCAGCTTAACATACAGAATGGTTTTGAAGAGAATATGTTAAAAAGAGGTAAAACAGTATATCAATACTAGAGGTTTCAGAGATGCAACCATAGAAACTGGTTTGGACGACAATTCTGTTGCTTTTAAGACCATAGCTATAATTACTTGACAGGAATTTTTAATTTCAGAATTACAACTTAAAATTGAGAATGAGATGTAATGGGAAACCATCAATATCGGGAGACTCCAAACTTCAAAGCAACTCTAGACTGCCGCCTTCAAGTGATTGTCCTTGATCCTTTTGATTTTATTTTTCTGTGGATAGCTGTCACTTTAATTGAATGGGTAGTTAAATCAATATATATAATTGTAGCAACCCAACTGAATATCCAGTCTTCCAGAGACTCTAAACAATAACCCTTGAGAAGCAGATGTGGAAATTGGTACCTGAAAACAAAACCTTGAAAAATAAACAATCTGATGAGGATGCAAAAACCATAAAAGAAGACAAACTTCAGCTGATTAGAAGCTCAAGCCATTTTTAGACTGGGCAGTTGTCTGCAGTTTCCAGATATATAAAAAAGGGGGAAAGGTTAAACCTACCACACAAGGCAAGATATGAAATTCATCCCATAGAATATTAGGTGCATGAACACTCCCAACAACCAACATATTGTAGAAAGACAGATACGAGAGAATTGTATGGAAGCAGTATGTTGCAAGAAACAGTGATACCCAGAACAAGTTGTGTAGCAGACAATGACACACTTGGAGAACAGTAATGTATCATAGAATGCATGGGAAGATTACCCAGACTAATCCATCCAAACACATTCGAGATAAGTGAAAGACAGATATGCAGAAACACAACTTCTATTCAATATGCAGAATAGGGAAAGTACAGCGCCGCACAATAGACTAGCAAGGTGAAGAATGTAAGCTCTTGTGATGAGAAGGGGAATGTGGCATTGCTGAATTTCAATTACCTAGACTAGTGTGAAATAATCCTAAACTATACACATGCTTGATGTTAGATACTCGGGCATAATAACTATCTCCTTTTTGGTCAGTATGTGTATATTCTCAACTCTGGATGCATAGATGTTTGGAAGGTGTGACTAAAATACATACATACATACATACATATATATATATATATATATATATATGATTACAAGATGGAAGTTACAACTGGCAATGGTTGCAGGAGACACGGTTGAAAGGCTTTTCATCTTCCATGGCCAAGTAATGGTTGTGATCCAATGTGTGACATATGCTAACAAGATGTTATAACATAGTGCGATGTGTGGAATGTGCCACCTAGCATGCCACACGGCAACAATGTGCCGGCAGTTGAACGCGGAGCATAGAAGTCTTGCACAAGTGTGCAGCAACATTTGGTATGCGGAGTAGCAAAGTGCAAGTATGCTGAGGTATCGCAAGGCTCTAAGGCCTCGTGTGGCATCACACAAGGTGCGGATGTTGTGCATTGGTTAGGTACAAGACTACAGAAGTTGTAGGAGCCTCACAAGTTACGCGGGGACGCGTTCCTAGATTTTGGTGACATTCCAAATGTTTCGGGACTTGGGCGCCTAAGGGGACATCCCCTATTTTTTTAAATATGTCAAAAGTTTTCTGACATTTTTACTTTTAAAATGCTGTTATTTTTACCAACAACACCAAATTATGATCTTGAAAGTACCTAAAATACATTAAACACAGTTTAAATACCTAAATTTCATTGAATAGAATTAAAAATATTCAAATATTAATTTATATATATTATTTTAATTTATATATATTTATATATATTAATTTATATATATTAATTTTTGTTGTCCCGAAAGCCCCGTCCCCAAGACTTAAGTAACTATGGAGCTTGGTGGTGAAGGTTGTCAGACTACGGAAGCAATGTGAGTTGCATTGGATTAGCACACGACTGCAAGAGCTATGAGGAATGTGAAGTAGTTGTACAGAAAGCTTGAGACTGCATGGAGCAATGGACCAAGGTACCACAACATTAGCAGATGGCATGGTGTTGGGAAAGAGAAGAACGAGTGAGACCTATGCGGTAGGTAACAAAGGCTTGCACCAATACTGGGTGATGCTACAAGGCCTTAGGATTATTGCAAGATGCCGCAAGGGTGGAGAGCTCAAGTCCTACAAGAGGAGGCTTATGCGGCTAAGAGTTGTAGTGAGGTAGGCCACAGGGCTACGCATGGATCAATTGCTCTTTCTTGAGAAGTTGTGGTCCCCATTTCATCTTTGTTAGCTGCAAAAAAACTGAACCTGGGGCTATTAAAGGTTGAACCACTTAGCTTGATTAATATACTACCCAACCTTGATCATTAAGAGCAACTAATGTGTGCCACAATGGGTGTGTGTGTCTGTCACTTCAATGATCTGATCCTTATCCTTGGGGCACAAGTGTTCAAGATCCAAATTAGAAGGATGAAGTGTGATTGCAAGCTCAAGAAGTGGAGTGAAGTAAGGCTTAAGGAGCTCCACACTAAATACTATGTGCATGTATGGGGAAGATCCAGAACAAAGAAAATGGCGTAAGAACCATAATGCAGAGGCTTGATATTTCAGTGTGGACCCTTGAAGCATTCATTTTGAAGATAGAACTAGACTGTCACCAACTCGGAATGCATGAGGTGTGCGATGCACATCATAGTGCTTTTGTACTTTCGTTAGGAACACGAAAGAATCTTTTTAACCTATTGATGAATAGATTGTATGTGTTGCAAAAACTTATACGCTTTGTTTTCTTCCTTTTCTTGTGTGCACAGCTCAGTGCCTGTTGGTGCGCAGTAAGACATGTCTAGAGATGCCTTTGGTTGAATCCCAAAACATGTCTGGAATTGACTATGCCCTGTAGAACTGTGCAAAGCTCCATTGTACAAATGTTGGACAAAAAGCAAGATATCATCCCAAGTGTAAGCATGCATACAACTATACATGTGCAAAGATGAACTAAATGCAATTGAGAACATCTATTTGTCCATTTGTTTGAGGATGAAATGTGGTTGACTAATCAAGCTACATAGCCATCAATTCCCATAGGTCCTATTATACATGAAAACAAAACGAGGATTTTGTTGGGATACAAAGGATGTTGGGAGTACAAAGTAGACCCAAACACGATGAGAAAGCCATAATAGTGCCATTTGTGTTGATGTCTTTCTCGAAAGGAACCACAATGGCCATCTTCAAAACCTACCCACTACAATAAACACTACCTTGTGTTGGTGTTTTGTCATAGGAAGCCATCCATAATCTATGCTAACGGATTCCCATGTTTGGATGGAACAAGTAGAGGTGTGTAAAGTCCTTGTTTCCTATCGTGGATTTGCAATGCAAGAAGGAATGCAAGATTTGATGTGGCACTCCACATCTATGTGCATGTGTGCCCAATAGAAATGCGACTTCAATGAAGCTAAAATCTTCATGATACCAAATTGGCCTAATATCTTGGCGTAGTGTGCCCCTCCCAAATGAGTCCTCAAAGAGGTGTTTCATCAGTGCACAAATATGGCCAAGTCTATACAAAAGCTTGTCACCAAGTAGAACGTCCGAACCTATTCACCCTATGAAAGAGTGGTATAGGCATTTGCAAAGTCCTTATTAGTCGAAAGAAAGAGAAACCCAATGTAAACAATTGTGGCCACACGAGTTCAACATTGTGATGAGCATGTGCATCGACATCTACTAATGCAATTTGCATCCTTGTTGTCATTTCCTCCATGTGCTTGATCACGAGATCGAACTATTGTTCATCCACTTCATGTGGCGCGCATTCTCGAACTTGCTTTCAGGTTTCGGAGCTGAAGTGGTGATCTCGGTATGATCGAATAAATAGTTTTCTCCTTACCCAAGATGTAGTGGTCCCATTGCTTAACAACTAGGACAATAGTACACCACTTTATTTCATAGATGGAGTAACTCTTGAACCATGTCGTTGAAAATCTCTCGAGTGGTATATGACCGGATGTTCATGTTGCATGAGTATTGTGCCGAATATGTAGTCAAGTGCATTGGTGCGATGTTAAAAGAATTTGAAATGTCGAGCATTATGAAAATAGGCGCAACATAGAGACGTTGTTTGAGAACATGAAAGCATGTTGTTATGCAAGTGTCTTAATTGAAGGTTATTTTGGCCCGCATGATCTAATAGAGAGGCCACATGATTTGAGAGAACCCAAATAGAAACTTGTCGTAGAATTTGGTATGTACATGAAAAATCCTCAATTCAGCGTGGAGATTGCACAACGTAAGCCGATCATGAATCACCTTGTTCTTTTACGGATATACGTGTATACAATTTTGCTTGATGTTGTAGCCTCGGTATTGTATGCTTGTAACACTAAACGAACACTTTTGTAAGTTGGCTCTGTAATTTGTGCTTGTGCAGGTGTTAAGAACATGTGCAATGTGCTCCGTGTTCTCCTCCCACGTCTTGATGAAGATGAGTATGTCATATAAATGGAAAATGGAGGAGTTGAGAAACAACCAAGTATGTCATGCATCAAGTCACATGAATGTTGTGGGTGCACCGGTCAATCCGAAAGGCATAACCAACCATTTGGATAGTCCCTCCTATGTCTTGAAAGTCGCCTTCTAGACATCTTCGAGGTGAACTTTAACCTAGTGGTCATTTGATTTTACGTCAATCTTGGTGAAGTTTTGAGTGTCTCAAAGCTAGTCCAAGAGGTAATCAATGTGTGGTAGTGAGTATTGACTCTTCCCCGTGATTTTGTTGAGTGCATACTCATTATGCAAAGGCACCAAGTCCCATTTTTCTTAGGAGAGCGGCAACTATAGGACTCGCGCAAGGAGATGAGCTAGGCCTAATCTTGCCTTGATTGTGTAATGTCCCCAAAGGACCTATAAACACTTATAATGGATTTCCCCCAAATCTGATTTAGAATGCACCATAAAAATTTTATGAAATTGCAGATCTGGAATTAATCCCAAAAAATGCTACTTGCCTAGGGTATAAAAATTACTCAAAACTGAATAAAAACAACACCTTTAATCACCAAATTGAGATCCCAATGAAGGCTGATTTATTTATTGAAAATATGCAAACCCTTGTCTTCAGACACAGCTGGAAATATGATATTTTAGAGCCAAAATCCACTCCAAAAAGGCTGATTTGGATGACTAAAAATCTGCAAATAGAACAGCAGCCCAGATCTGATTTTTATCAGCTCCCAACACCTCCAATCAATCCTCTATGTAGGTCGCTTCACCTAGAACAGGCTGGAAACAAAGAAGAAATACAACAATTTTCTCCTTCAAACCCTTGTTCAGATCAACATCAAAACCCTTCAACCACTGCTGGAAAACACCCAAGAAGAAGAGTTTTCGTTCAACTTCTTAATCTCAAGAGGGTTTTCGTCCTCAAGAGAGAACCTCTACAGGTTTTTGTCCTTAGAAATTTTTATGTAAAGCTTCACAAGCTCACATCAAAATCTGATTTTTATAAAAAAATAGAAAGGGATGCCTCTTCAACCAAGTCGACTTGCTTTTATAGATAAAATTGGCTAATTAGCCACCCTCAACTTCCAATCAGCTTCCTCCTTCCTCATTTAATTTCTTTCACTTTGTTTCATCCACTATAGGGGCCGCATTTTCTATAGGAGGAAATAAACATTATAAACTGATTTTTTCTTTTTATTATTTTTTTATTTAGCCTATAATAAATTAATGAGTATTTTTATAATATTCTTTTTTATGCACTTTATAATAATTTATTAAGACTAAAGTTCCCCTTTTATTCATCCCTTAGCCATCGGGAAACCATAATGGGCTAAGTGCCTTCGACGAGTTATTTTAGAAAGGGGGACATTTTAGTCCTCCCTTCCCCAAATTGTTTGCCCTTAAGCAATTTCAAACTTGGATGCTCCAAAATTGTTGCACCTTCCCATGTTGCATCCTCAAGTGGTAGACCCCTCCATTGTACCAAATATTCTCTGATAACTCTATTCCTCAACTTCCTTTCACGAACATCCATGATAGTCTCTCGGTTCTAGCACCAATTTTCCTCATCATCAAGAGGGGGCAGCTCCATGGAAGGAGTGATATGTTGTCCTAATGCCTTTTTGAGGCATGAAACATGGAAGACATTATGAATTTTTCGTGCCGGAAGTTCAAGCTCATATGCAACATTCCCTACCTTATGACCTTGTAGGGACCATAGAACCTTGGTTTCAATTTTTCAAATCCTTTCCCTTTGAGGGAAGATTGTCTATAAGGTTGCAATCTCAAAAAAACCATGTCTCCAACCTCAAATGACCTCTCAATTCTTCGTTGGTCTCTGATTTTACAATTTTTGGGCAATTTACAGGTTTGTCCTTGAGTGCTTTCATGATGTCTTGACTTTGTTGCACCAAATCTCTAGCTCCTGGCACTCTACTATCCGGAATAACAACATCCACAAAAGAAAATGCATCATAACCATACAAAGCCTTAAAGGGAGACATACCAATAGACATGTGGTAAGAAGTGTTGTAGCAAAACTCCCCCAAATATAGCCATTTTATCCATGCTGATTGCTGACCTGTAACAAAGCTCCTTAGGTACCCTTCTATCCATTTGTTGGCAATTTCATTTTGTCCATTTGTTTGTGGATGGTGTTGGAACATAACGATTAAGTGGTCTAGCCAACCCTTAATGTATATGGGTACATCACTAATATATAGGTTAATATTTAATAATATGAAATATTTATATTTATATTATTAAATATGCTAACCTAGGTATATACTTTAGGTTAAATATTTAATATCATGAAATGATTATATTTCTAATATTAAATATTATAAACCTAGGTGTATGTGTCAACCGTTTAGGTTGAAAAGGTGGGTCGGGAGACATACCCGATCACCTTATATAAAAAGGACTTTAGGTCCTCATTTGATATATTCAGAAATATATCAAAAGTGTGCAAATCAAGTGATTTGGTTTTACCCTTAGTAAATAAGGTTTCAAAGGAGGAGGTGATCTTACTGGATGTAAAGTAAGTTCTCTGAAGTAAAAGGTTATTTTCAAAGTGGTTTTTACCCTATTGGGGTTTTCCACTATAAATACTTGTGTCACCTGTGTTATTTATTTCCTATAAGTATTTCTATATTTGCTTATGTTATGATGTAATCTTTATTTAAATATTTATTGTAACATTATGTAATATGTAAGTTGATTAAATCCGTATTTATTAGAATCCTCAAATTCTAACAGATAGTAACTTGTACTTGAAGTCAACTTTATGCCTCTGAAAGATGGAAGAGTTCTTGCCAAAAAGAACTCAAAAATTTGTTGTCCCTATCACTCACAATTTTTTTAAAAATGCCCATGAAGTCTGGAAACTTCCTTAAAAATACCCCAAATACTAGTAGTCCATCATACTTAGCGGGAGGAGGAAAAAATGTGCATACTTAGTCAATCTATCCACCACAACATAAATAACACTCTTACCTTGAACTATAGGAAGACCGGTGATGAAATCCATAGAAATACTCTCCCACTTTTGATTCGGAATAGGTAGAGGCTGCAAAAGACCTGCTGGAAATTCATGTTCTGCTTTGCTTTGTTGGCATGTAAGACACTCCCTTATGTGTTGAAGCACTTCCCCTTTGAGTCCTTTCCATACAAATTTTTCTCTAACCTGTTTGTATGTCTTAAAATAACCTGGATGACCAGCCAAGGGAGAATCATGCATAGCTTCTAAAATCTTATGTTTTACCTTGGATTCTGGAACCAAAAAGACTCTATTTTTATAGAGTATGATGCCATCAACCACTTGGTATTTTTCATCATCAATTTCTCCCTCTAGGACAGCACAAGCAAACTGATTTTTGCATATTCTACTGTTATAACAGCCCTCCAATCTGCTGTAATTTCACTCATAGAGCAGCAGTATGGTTTCCTTGATAATGCATCTGCAACTATGTTATTTTTCCCTTCCACAAACTCAATTTCAAAGTCAAAGGACTGTATTTTACTCACCCATTTTTGTTGCCTATCATTTAAATTAGTTTGGTTTTGTTGTAATTCATGTCATCGAACAACAAGATACGGTTTCCTTGATAGTGCATCAGCAACTATGTTATTTTTCCCTTTCACAAACTCAATGTCAAAGTCAAAGGACTATATTTTACTCACCCATTTTTTGCCTATCATTTGAATCAATTTAAAAATACCTTAGACTATTATAACATGTTTTCACTACAAATCTGCCACAAACTAGATATTGTCTAAATTTCACCAATGCATGCATGATTGCCAACATTTCTTTATCATAAATGGAATACCTTTTTCAACATCTTTGAGCTTCCTACTTTCAAATGCTATGGGGTGTTTATTTTGCATCAAAACAGCCCCAATTCCATCCCCGGATGCATCACACTCAACAACAAAAGGAACTGAAAAATCTGGAACAACAAGTACTAGGCATGAACTCATTACCTTTTTGAGGTTGTCAAATGCTTGTTGGGTTGTTGGTGACCAACTGAAAGCTCCTTGCTTTGTCAAATTTGTTAAAGGGGCTGAAAGTTGTGAAAATCCTTTCACAAATCTTTTGTAATAGCTACAAAGACCCAAGAATCCCCTTAGTTGAGTCAATGTGGTGGGAGGAGGCCAATCCATAATAGCTTGGATCTTTTGTTGATCCACATGCACTCCTTTAGCATTGATGACATGTCCTAGATACAAAATTTCTTCCATTCCAAACTCACATTTGGATAACTTTGCAAAAAGAGATTGTTGTTCCAAAATGCTTAAGACCATGTCCAAGTGCCTCAAATGTTCTTCCCATGATTGAAATGTAGCGGGGCATTGGTTAACCCAAATGGCATCACTAGAAATTCAAAATGACCAAAGTGACATCTAAAAGTTGTCTTATGGACATCTTCATCTCTTACCTTAATTTGATGATAGCCGGATCTTAGATCAATCTTTGAGAAGAATATAGCCCCATGCAACTCATCAAGCAACTCATCAATCCTTGGTATTGGGTACTTGTTCTTGATTGTCTTCTTATTCAATAACTTGTAGTCCACACACATTCTCATGGTTCCATCCTTCTTTTTCACCAAAACAACTGAAGAAGCAAAAGGACTAGAACTTGGCCTTATGTGGCCCATGTCTAACAACTCCTTAATCACCTTCTCTATTTCTTCCTTAAAAGCCCTTGGATGACAATGGTAAGGAGAAGACATAACTGGGGTTGAACCTGGTTCCAACTCAATAATATGCTGAAATCCTCTATCAAGAGGCAATCCATGAGGTAAATCTTGGAACACTTTACTATGCTTACCCAAAATAGACTGAATATCAACATGATATGATTGCTGAGATGAAAAAGAAGATGTGTTCCTTACCAAACAATGTGCAACCCATGCAATCTGCCCCTTTTTGAAAGATCTTTCCATACTCTTGGTTGTCACAACTTGTGGAGTACCATTCCTCATACCCTACAAAATGACTTCCTTGTCTTGTGCCTTGAATTTTAATTCCATGGTCTGATAATTCGAGTGAATTCACCCAATGATTGACCACTTTGTACACCCAAAACAACGTTTGTTTCACCAATACCAATGTCACACGAAAAGCATAGTACCTTGGTGCTCCAGATAAGGTGGCTAATGTTCCATCCGTGGGAACCTCATTCTCCTCTTTTGCTTGCTCTTCTTCTTCCTCATGATCAACACTCTCTTCTTCATCTTCTACATCTGAAATTACTTCAATATAATGGGCTGCCCCTTTTCCAAGGCAATGGTGGTTAGGAGTCCAAGGATCTCTACATGTGAAACATAATTTTTTCCTCCTAAGCTCATTTCTAGCCTCAATTTCTTTGTTGTTTTTAACCCAATCTTTTGCATCAGATTTGTCTTGAAAAGACTTACCTTGTTGTCCAAAATTTGGTGTCTTTGGCCCACTTGATGAAGAAGTCTTTGGCTGTCCAAATAATCCTTTTGGCTGCCCAAAAGGTGCTGATTTTTGCTGTCCAAAAGTTGATGTTTCCTACTTTCCAAACTACAAATTTCTTCCTTGGAACTGAACTTTCCAAGTCTAATGCCTTCTTAATGGCACCTTGTAGAGATGGGGGGCTGAATGCTTTGACTAGACCTTTTAGTGGTTCTCCTAACCCTTCAATAAACAACAATACAAGTCTCCTTTCACTAATATCAGGTACCATTACTGCAATCCTTTGAAAATCAAAAATATACTTATCTAGAGATCCTTCTTGCTTGAGTTGGGCCAGCTCTCTAAAATGGATATCCGGATCTATTCTATCAAATCTTCAGTCAAGCATAGACTGAATTCTTCAAGGGTGGTGATAGAACCATGTCCTTGGGTGATCAACCCATGGTACCACCATTCATGTGCAACTCCCTCCAAATGCAAGGTTGCAAACTTGAGGGCCTCTTCTTCATACATTGGATTCAAAGAAAGATATGTATCCAATTTTTGTAACCAAGCTCTAGCAAAACACTTATCTGATCCATCATAAGAAGGAAGAGTTACCTTACCCAACCTTTGTTGAATGTCTCTCCTTGGTTGCTCTTGTTGAACTCTTCGATTTCTCCCCAATCCTTTGTTATTCTTCACTTGGCAGTAGTCTCGGAAGGATAACATCTCCCTCACTTTGTAGCTAAGGTTTGCATACTCATCACCCCATGCTTCCACATCATCAACATCATTTTGGGCTTCCTCCTCAACTAGTTCCTCTCTTTGGAGAAACTTAGCTCTGAAAGTTTGATGTGTAGGCTTGGAGGTCCTAACTGGTCCCATAGAGCTTCCTTCTCCATTGTTGGTTGCTCCTTGGTTGATAGACACATTGTTCCTTGTAGAATTTTTGCAGCCTCTAATAGAACCGGTCAATGCTTCACGCATTTGTCTTTGGGAATCTCTCATAAACTGTTGCAACTCTCTCTGACTTCTTGTGATTACTTCATGCATGTAGCTAAGCTCATCATTGGGAGGAGCTCTTTGATCATGATCTTTCTAATGTTTTCCTAGTTGCATCTAGATCTGATTTCCACTTCTTCTCCTCACAGTGCGGGAGGATACACTTTTGCTCGATACCACTATAATGTCCTCAAAGGACCTATAAACACTTATAATGGATTTCCCCAAATTTGACTTAGAATGCACCATAAAAAAATTTATGAAATTGCAAATCTAGAATTAATCCTAAAAATACGACTTGCCAGGACATAAAATATTACTCAAAATCAATAAAAACAACACCTTTAATCACCAAAATGGAACAGCTGATTTTATGATGCAAATACACAATAAAAATTCCAGTTTGAGATCCCAATGAAGGTTGATTTATTTATTGAAAATATGCAAACCCTTGTCTTCAGACACAGCTGGAAATATAATATTTTAGAGCCAAAATCCACTCCAAAAAGGCTGATTTGGATGACTAAAAATCTGCAAATAGAACAGCAACCCAGATCTGATTTTTAGCAGCTCCCAACACCTCCAATCAATCCTCTATGTAGGTCGCTTCACCTAGAACAGGCTGGAAACAAAGAAGAAATACAACAACTTTCTCTTTAAACCCTTGTTCAAATCAACATCACAAAGACTACAACCACCTGCTGGAAAACACCCAAGAAGAAGAGTTTTCATTCTCCTTAATCTCAAGAAGTTTTTCGTCCTCAAAAGAGAATCTCTAAGGATTTTCGTCCTTAGAAATGTTTATGTAAAGCTTCACAAGCTCATATCAAAATCTTATTTTTATAAAAATAAAAAGGGATGCCTCTCTATGCAAATCGACTTGCTTTTATAAATAAACTTGGCTAATTAACCACCTGTAATGTCCCCATTCCTTCACAGAGGGCCTAACGGCCATTTTTCGATCTTAGCCTTCATCATACCCGAGGGGCTAGCGATGTTGCAGGCTATTGGGTATGGATACATGATTACTACCTTGTTTCATGTTATATTTTGTCGCTTGACTATATGTTGAGCGAGTTGGTGGTAATAAGCTGTTATATTTTGTCGTTTGGATCAGATCTAGAGAGTAATCAGAAATTCAATTTCAAAGTAAGAGAACAACCCTTCTTCATCAAGGTTTTCAATTCAAATTTGGAACAGCGCTTTTCTAGGGTTTTATCTACTCAGTTCCAAATTTGCAACAGTGTTTTTTAAGGTTTCCAAGTGTCCATTTTCAGATCTAGAGGTTGGGATCATTTCTATATATTTAGTAGATGTTATTTCCAGAAAATCAGATTTTTATCAGTTGTATTCACATAGTTATGAATTTTTAAGTATTTTTAAGTTTTCAGTAGTTTAGGGCTTTCTAAAATTATTGGCAGTTACATATTACTGAGAAAAAAAATAATAATAATTCTAGTCTTTGTTTTCACCTTAGCAAGCTCTCTATAAAATTTCGTGTGATTTGGGTAAGTATTTTGCAAGATATCTATAAATTTTAGTTCGTTGCCCTAGTTGGTTCATTTCCGAAATTTCAGAATATCATTTGCTGCAAATTTTTATTAAATTTTACCAAATTTCAAGATTATCCCGAGGGATATTTCACCACCCTCAACTTTCGATCAGCTTCCTCCTTCCTCATTTAATTCTTTTTTCACTTTGTTTAATCCACCAAAGGGTTCACATTTTCTATAGGAGGAAATAAACATTAAAAAGTGACTTTTTCCCTTTTATTATTTTATTTTTTTATTTAGCCTATAATAAATTAATATAAGTGTTTTTATAATATTTCTTTTTATGCACTTTATAATAATTTATTAAGACTAAAGTTCCCCTTTTATTCACCCTTAGCCATCGGGAAACAAAAATGGGCTAAGGGTCTTCGACGGGTTATTTTAGGAGGGACATTTCAGATTGAGGAGCTCTTTTATAATATTTCTTTTTATGCACCTTATAATAATTTATTAAGACTAAAGTTCCCCTTTTATTCACCCTTAGCCGTAAGGAAACAAAAAAGGCTAAGGGTCTTCGATGGTTTATTTTAGAAAGAGGTTCATTTCAAATTGAAGAGCTCTTGTATTTGGCATCAAACTTCATCATTCTCCAAAATTGACTATGGTACAAAGAATTGTTCTAAAGAGAGGATAAGCGCTCTATGTTAGAAACCTGTAATATCCCCTTCTTGAAACTAGCGAGTCGGAAACCCTTGGCCTATTCTTTGTTTCCCGACGGCTAAGAGGTAGAAGATAAGGGAAACTTATCCTAATAAAGTAATTTTAGTGCATAATGATTTTTATAAGTACTTTAATTATTTATTAATGATAAAGTAATAAAATAAAAGTTCAATTTATTTTGATTTCCCCCTAAGGAGAAAATGTGACCCATATAGGGAAATAAAGCAAGGGGATAAAAATATTAAATAAAGTAATCAAGTGGAGCAAGTTGAGTGGATTGTTGGGTGGGTTCATGTGCCAATTGAAGTTATAAACGGAGGTCGCCACACTCTATTGAGACATCACTTTTGCATATTTTCAAAGCTGAACTTTGGTTGAGCTAATTTCTTTTCAATTTTACATTAAAGGATGAAAACCCTTTGACGTGTTTGCATTAGAGGACGAAAACCCTCTATTGCCAAGGTTGAAGAACGAAAACTCTTCATCTTTTGTGAGAGGAAGCTCTATTCAAGGGTTTCCATTGAATTTCAAGTATCAATCCGAATTCCCAACAGTGTTTAAAGGCCCTAATTTGGAGATTTTTGTTATCTCCAGTTGGGATTTGAATAAGTGTTGCAGCTGATTTTTGGGATGCATTTCAAGCTGTTTTCTACAGGAGCAACCCACTTGTCGGAGGATTTTGAGCACCCTAGGGCACGGCTGTTCCAAATCTGACTTCCATTTTCATTTTCTTATTTTTAAAGTTCATTTCCAGCTTGTGTGCATCTGATTTGGGCTTTAGAAACATCTTTTCCAGCCATGTTTGTAAGTTGATTTTCTGCAGACATTGAATAAAGTTCCAGCTCTTCTTCTTGGGTCTAAAATTCAGATTTTTGGTATTCTTGCTTATATAGTAAATTTTGATTAGTTTGGGCAGAGAATTGGATAATTTTAAATCGGTGTGTCAACCATCTCTAGAGCAAGTCACATTTTCTAAAAGAAATTCAGATCTGCATTATTTTGTCAAAATATATCTTCTTTCGGTTGTTATAAATGAGATTTATAGGTGTCCATTTTTGGTTTATAAGTTATCCCATTGGAGACATTACGGTGGTATCGAGCATGTTCCTTGCCATCCTGTAAAAGGTATTAGATCTGAGTGCACAAGGGAACACCGCAGGTTTATCAAAGAAGAAATCAGACTAAAGAAAGGTACAAAGGATGAGCAAGATCAAAGAGCTCCTCCTACAAATGAGCTGAGTTTCATGCAAGCGGTAATTACAAGGAGTCAAAGAGAGTTGCAACAGGCTATGAGTGAATCTCAAAGGGAAATCCAAAGAGAAATGCAACATGTGTTAAGGGAATCTCAAAGGAAATGTGTGATGCATTGATTGGCTCAATTACGGACTTGGCTAAGCTCTACATGGGCAAAGTATATCAACAAACCATGGAGCAACCAACAATGGTGAAGGAAGCTCATCTGGACTAAAGCACAGACCATCAAGCCTCTCACCTCAAATATTAAGGGCCAAGTTCGGTCAAAAGAGGAACAACCAATTGAGTTAGATACACTAAGTGACATTTGAAGACATGAGCCATGGAGTAAAGAATATACAGGCCTCGCTTTTAGAGTTAGAGACATGTTGTCCTTCGGGGATAATCGACAAGTGAAGAATAGCAAAGGCATGGAAAAGAATAGAAGAGCTCAACAGAGAAGTCAAGAAGTGACATACAACAAAGGTTGGGTAAGGTAAGTCTTCCTTCTTATGGTGGTTCAAATAAGTGTTCAGCTATAACATGGTTACAAAAGTTAGATACATACTTGTCATTGAATCCCATGTATGAGTTGGAAACCCTCAAATTTGAAACTTTGCATTCAAAGGAGTAGCACATGAATGGTAGTATCATGGATTGATCACACAAGGGCATGGATCTATCACACACTATTGAAGAATTCAGTCAATGTCTAACTAAAAGGGTTTGGTCGAATAGACCAAGATTCATTTCGAGAGTTGGCTCAACTCAAGCAAGAGGGATCATTGGACAAATATATTTCTGAATTTCAGAGACTTGCATTGTTGGTACCATATGTAAGTGAATGAAGACTTATGTTGATGTTCATTGAGGGACTAGAAGAACCACTTAGAGGCCTAGTCAAATCTTTCAATCCTCCCTCTCTATAAGGAGCTATCAAGAGTCCTTGGATCTAGAAACTTCATTTCCAAAAAGTAAAAATTTGCGTTATGGACAGAAAGAAACAGCACCTTTGGGGCAGCAAAAGGACTCGTTTGGACAGCCAATGACAACTCAAAATAGTGAGCAAGGGACAGGAACTAGTGGACAACAAGGTAAGACAATTTAAGAGAAAAATGATCCAAAAGTGTGGTCAAAAACAGCAAGCTAATAGAGGTAAATAATGAGTTAAGAAGAAGAAGATTATGCTTCAGCTATAGGGACCCATGGACACCCAACCATCATTGTCATGGCAAAGGGTCAATCCATTACATAGAGGTAGTTTCAGGTGAGGAAGATGATGAATAGAATGTTGATCCAAAATAAGAACAAGCGAAGGAAGAGGAAATGGTTCTCACAGGCGCCACACTTATTACCTTATTTGTACTACCTAGTTTCTATGCATTCCAAGTTAGAGGAGACCTTCATGGACAAAAGATCACCATGTTGATAGATAGTGGAGCTACACATAACTTCATTGATGAAAGCTTGGTTACTAGGATGGGATTGAAGATGGAAGATTTCTAATGCTTCAATGTGATAGTAGCGGATGGATATTCACTTTCATGCACAAAGAAGATCCCACAACTTGAGCTCACTTTAGGAAGTCAAGAGGTAAGAGATGATTTTTATGTCATTGGCATTGGTGAGATGAATGTGTACTTAGAGTACAATGGCTGCAATCTTTTGGTGAATTCACTCAAAATTATCAAACTATGGAATTGAAATTTAAGATGCAAAACAGAAATTGTTCTACAAGGTATGAGGAACAGTACTCCTCAAGTTGTGACGGCCAAGAGTATGGAAAGATTGTTCAAAAGAGAGCAGATTACATGGGCTGCACATTGTGTGGTAAGAGATACATCCTCCTTTTATCACGGCAGTTCTATCATAAGGATATTCAACCTCATTTGGACAAGCATATTAAGGAATTGGTATAGCAAAGCCAAGATATCATGAAGCAAAAGGAAATTAAGATCTTGATGACACTCCAAGGTATGAAAGAAATGGTAACATGCCATATTTATTATTGCATATTTAACCATTTCAAATTTGTTTTCCTCATGAGAAGCATGATAAAATAAAGGATTTGCAATATGGAGCATGTGGACCCCTTGATCCAAGTTCATAATTGTGGGCATTATGAGGGCTACATACTTTGGCAAGAGCTCTCTCATTTGATAGGCACAAGATCTAGACTCTTGGAGCACTACAACATGTTTTACCTCTTGCACATGGCACTTGGGCATATGAGTTGCAATTGCTTGAGGGAAAGCAATTTGGGGAAGGGAGGATTGTAATATCCCCTTCTCAAAAGTAGCAGGTTGAAGACCCTTAGCCTATTCTTTGTTTCCCGATGGCTAAGGAGGTAGAAAATAAGGGAAACTTATCCTAATAAAGTAATTTTAGTGCATAATGATTTTTATAAGCACTTTAATTATTTATTAGTGATAAAGTAATAAAATAAAAGGTCACTTTATTTTTATTTCCCCCTAAGGAGAAAATGCGACCCATATAGGGAAATAAAGCAAGGGGATAAAAATATTAAATAAAGTAACCAAGTGGAGCAAGCTGATTGGATTGTTGGGTGGGCTCATGTGCCAATTAAAGTTATAAAAGGAGGTCACATGCCATAAAAACATCACTTTTGCATATTTTCACATCTAAATTTGGTTGAGCTATTTGCTTTCCAATTTTACATTAAAGGATGAAAACCCTTTGATGTGTTTGCATTAGAGGACAAAACCCTCTATTGCCAAGGTTGAAGAATAAAAACTCTTCATCCTTTGTGAGAGGAAGCTCTATTCAAGGGTTTCCATTGAATTTCAAGTATGAATCTGAATTTCAAGTATCAATCTAAATTTCTAACACTGTTTAAAGGGCCCTAATTTGCAGATTTCTGTTATCTCCAGCTAGGGTTTGAAGAAGTGTTGTAGCTGATTTTTGGCATGCATTTCCAGCTGTTTTCTAGAGGAGCAACCCACTTGTGGGAGGATTCTGAGCACCCTAGGGCACGGTTGTTCCAGATCTGATTTCTATCTTCATTGCCATATTTTTAGAGGTCATTTCCAGCTTGTTTGCATCTGATTTGGGCTTTGGAAACATCTTTTCCAGCCATGTCTGTAAGCTAATTTTCTGCAAGAAGCTGATTTTCTGCAGACTTTAAATAAAATTCCAGCTCTTCTTCTTGGGTCTAAAATTCATTTTTTTGTATTCTTGCTTATATAATAAATTATGATTAGTTTGGGTACAGACTTGGATAATTTTAAATCAGTTTTGAGTATCAACCATCTCTAGAGCAAGTCACATTTTCTAAAAGAAATTCAGATCTGCATTATTTTGTCAAAATATATCTTCTATCAGTTGTTATAAATCAGATTTATAGGTGTTCCTTTTGGGTTTATAAGTTATCCCATTGGGGACATTACAAAGCCCTTCTTGTCAAGTTGTTACAATTGAAATAATGATTGCATAATGTGCATTGTCAATACTATCTTGCTCTCTTGCACCAAAGCCTTAGAATGGACCAATCATAGCATGAACAGTTGTGTGCAAGATGAGCTTGAGGCATTGTTTGGCAAAGACCAAAGTGACTTTGGTCGTTGGAGGTGACTCAAAAAGGTTGAAGAACTGGTCTTTGACATGAACAGTCCATCCCTATGGATTTTTCCTATGTAGCATTGTGGTGGTCTTCCAATGGTACATTCAGCAAACCTCAAGAGGTGTGATGTCAAAAGCATCCTCCATTTGCTTGACTTCAGCTAAAAAGTACATTGTCCTCTAACATATATATACTTTCTTGACTAGAGCAATCCAAGTCAAGTATAGCCGAGGATGTGTTGTTATAGCAAGTGCAAGATGTTGAATTTCATCTTGAGAAATAATGTTCTTTTGACTCACACTATTGATGATGATTGGGAGAGGATGACCTTTAACCCAAAACTGCTTGAAAGAACGCTCGCATTTCTCTAAGGCATCAGCGATAATGACACTCGTGCCCGAGAAAAACTATTTGGATTAGTGTCATCCATGGCTATAAGCCTTCAAAGCAGCGATTGTTATGTGCAACATTCAAAACCAACACGGATGTGCATGTAGTGTCGTTGACAATACTTGTCACCCTATTTCTCATTGCCTTTGAGTTGAAAGGCATAGGAGCCTTCGATGTTGTATAGCCTTTTTAGGCTTTTCTACTTTGTGATATGTGTTTTTCTTCTACAAAGTGGGCTGAGATAGTGGGTTGTGTGCAGGTTGTCTCTTATGCATGGCACCTTTGGATGAAGGCACGAGGCGTTGCATCATCTTTGTCTTGGCTTTTATCTTTGTGGCATTGTGGTATGCTTCACACAAGGAGTTACAGTCTAAAACTCCATTTTCACACAAATATAATGTGCAATTCCATTAGTGTGCTTCAACAGCTTATGTTGCTCAATGAGGTCCTCGCACAAACGTGAAACCTAGTCATGTAACTCGTTGGTGTAGTCTTCCACCAGCGACTCCTTACATTACCGCAACTATTGGAACTTCATATACTCATCCTAATAGTAATTGAGGGGTAGAACTCCTTAGGAAAACACGAATGTAATGTCCCCTTCTAGGACAATTTGGAAAATGGAGAAATACTTATCAAGATTAAGCAAAGAATGGGAAAACCCTTTTGCTTCAACCTAAAATATCCCAATGTCAGCTATTTCGAACCCAAATGGGGTTGGAACTAGCCAAGGTGGTGGGATAAATTGGAAGAAAACAATCGAATTTAAACACATTCAAATCAGATTTTTAACAGCTGAAAAATAATTAATATTCAAACCCCAACTGCTGCAATCTTCCAAAATTATTTCCTGCTTAACCATCCAAGCAAAATTCTCAAACTTCAGATTTTGGGCCACAAAAATATGAAGAATAATATTCTAAAACCAGATTTCGCATAGCAAACACAAAACCCTAATTTTGCCCTAAAAAGTAGGTCGCCCAACACATTTAGGGCATCAAATCCACTCCAAAAATTATGAAATCACCTTCTCCTTATTTCTCCTAATTTTTACAACCACATTCAATATTAAATTGACCCCAAACTGCAAATCTGATTTTTATAACAGCAGTTAATCAATTAAAATGCACCCAAAACAGCTGAAACTTCAAAAATTAATATCTTACTCAATACTTGGAGTTTTTGCATGAAACAAGATGCAAAATAAACTAGAAATCTAGGGCTTTCCACTGCACCTTAGATCTGAATTTTTAGATCACTGAAACCCCTTCAAAATAGCCCCCAAAATCTGAATGCAAGTCGCTAGGGTTAGAATAAATTGCATAAATTATTTGCAGCACTTTCTAACCTTTCAACACACCCAAAATAGTTGTTCCACACTTAGAAAACTATGCCAATTCAGATCAGATTGAAGATCTACCTCAAAGACACCCAAACATGCCCAAACAACCACTTATGCAAGTCGTTATGGCTCTAATTAATGCAATAATAACCAGCAGATCATAAAGCACCATAAAACCCTTCACAATATTCAATAACATGCAGATTTTACTCTCAATAAAATGCGCCAATACTCTAGACAAGTCGCCAATGCTTAGAATGGAGAGACAATGCATAAATTCATTCAACACAAGAGAGCACAATGGAGAGAACAATGAGTCTTCAATATTCTTCAATAATGGATCCAAATGAGAGAGAGCACAATGCAAGAACTAGGGCATACATCCCAATACTCCAAGCATGGAGTGAAATCAAATGATCAATCCAACATAAGTCTCACAATGATCCCAAGCTCTCCTTTTATAAACAAGGAGGCACAAAATTCGAAATCCCTAGGAGAGGGAAATCATTAAATAAAAATATTTTATCCTCCCTAGGTGTGGCGTCCCCTTTCTAAGGGTGATTTTAATATTAAAAGTCACCCAAAAGTTATTTAATTAATCCCCTTTTTTCAATTTTGCATTGTGGGAATTAAATTACATAATTGAATAATTAAATAATTATTGTTTTATAATGTCAAAAGATAAAAATCACTCTCCGTGCAATAATATTTAATTATTTAATATAATTTTCCCCTTACGCACATCCCGAAGCCCACGGGAAAGATAGGCTAAGGTCTTCAAAAATGGGTACATTACAACAAAGTCTTCCCAAGTCTGCATAGGTCAAAGGTTTTCTATCGTTGTGCATTGCATGTTTCACACCTATGGAACATTGAATCGGACATCTTTCATGTCACGAAGGTAACATCATCATAAAGGTTGATAGAGGAGTAGGACTCAATCAGGGAAGTTCACATATCCAATGTTGCGGTGTTAATCTTACCCTCAAACACGAGAATTTCAAGAATCACTTTGTAATATGCCATTTTCTAAATTAAAAATAATTAATAATATTTTAAGTTGGGCTCAACCAATTCTTCATTTTGGGACAACTTAATAATATTATTATTAAAATAAAAGGTATTTTTAAATACTAAAGTAGAAAAAAAACCCTTAGCCTATTTTCATTATTTTTAGTCGGCTAAAAGGGAGAGGTCGTCCCTCTTTAAGAGGGAAAAGCAAATGTTAAAAAAGAAATAAAGAGGCCTACATGAAGTGCTCCACAAAGAAAGGAAAAAAAAGGCTATAAAAGCAAATGTTGGGGCTCGTTGTAACCATAATCTTGTGAATTATATACTTCTCTTTTGGAAATTGGAGCATTGAACTCTCATTTTCACCCTTTCAAGACAAAAACCCTCATTGGATCCTATTGGGGACGAAACCCCCAATAGACACAACACTTGGGGACCGAAACCCTCATTTGCTGCATTGATAACTTCATCCGGAGTCACATTGGAGTTTCAAATTTCAGAATTTCAGAATAGCAATAAGCATTCTTATCGGTGCGAGGGCACGCTTTTTGGGGCTGCCCCAGGTCATTTCCAACTTGATCTACCCATTTGGAAATTTTGGGATCACTTTTCAATGGATTTTCGTGGTTAGATGATCCAAAACTCAGGGCTTTTGGGATTAAAGGACAGAATAACAATTGTGCCAGATGTAAACAGTAAATCTATCTCTAAAAAGAGATGTATATTGTTCAAAAGATTGAGATTACAATAGCTATCTCTACAAGGAGATGTGTGTCCTTCCCTTTCGGGTTACATATACTTATATACCTAATTATAGAAATATGAAGAGACATCTAGAAGAATGTGGAAGGTCACCAATCTCAAGGGAGACAAGGTGGTTCACCTTCCATGAATTACATATGCAAAAATTTCATGAAATTACTATTTTTAGATAGCACTACAAAAATTGCATTTTGAGGCCTTTAGAAGTAGATTTCAAGGGTCAAACTTTGTGTTCCAAGCTTTCCGACGCATTTTGAACGGAGTCAATCAAGCTACAAAGGCACTGAAGTTATGACTCCCAAAGTTGCCCCACTAGAATTGTTTCTGGATTGTTGTCTGGAATCATTCCTCCCTCCTTCAAAAGCAATGGTCCCCATTGCGCCAAGGAGTCCCATCAAGTGTGGAAATTGTTTCTTGATCTAGTACTCGGTGAGCCACTCACCTTGATGACTGAG
This sequence comes from Taxus wallichiana var. yunnanensis, assembly GCA_018340775.1. NCBI lineage: Eukaryota > Viridiplantae > Streptophyta > Pinopsida > Cupressales > Taxaceae > Taxus > Taxus wallichiana. The sequence goes on along the minus strand of CM031234.1, from coordinate 622,538,825 downwards.
CTTTCCTTTCTTGATCACCCGATAGAGCTGAATAGGACGTCCTTTGGTGGTCTTGGTCCAAGTGTCCACAATTTGATCTTCTTCAATTGGAGAAAAGCTTTCTAGGTTAAGTTTAGATATGTCCAATTATTCTACTATGACCGAGGTGTCCAACAGAGGTGGGTGATATGATTTGAGGAGGTCCGCATCAAGATAGGATGCGACCAAGGTAGGGTTGAAGATTCAACTCCCAAGCATTTTCCCCTAATTTACTAGTGATAGTGTAGGGACCATATCGTAGAGGTCGAATTTTCTTGCGCGGACCTACAAGTCTTTCCTTCTAAAGCTGCAACCAGACCTTATCATCGACCGTGAAATGATGTGGAACCCTGTGTTAATCATGGCATTGTTTATACTTTCCATTCATCTTCTATAAAATATCATGGACTTGTTGCTAAGTGTATTGGATCTATTCAATGAACCTTGCCTTTTCTGCTTCAGTTTTTCCATGAGGCGTGTATTCCATTGTATGCACTTTGGAATGCATACATCAATGGGTGTCATAGGATGGAATCCATAACAAACTTGAAATGGACTATGTTTGGTGGAGTTGTGCAGGGCCCAATTGTATCCATGTTGTATGTAGGGCAGGCCTCATCCCACATACGTGGGTGTTTGGAGTGATACATACGAAGCATGTGGACAATTAGGTGGTTCACCACCTCTGTCTATCTATCAGTCTGCTGGGTGGAAGGTTGTGGACTTCATCAACTTAGTGTCCATCATTCCCCATAGGGTGGACCAAAATATGCTCAAGAACCTGTTGTCCCTATCGAAATGATAGACTTGGGAAGCCCAAAGGTGATCCATACATGACTAAAATAGAGTTTAGCAGTTTCTTCAACAAAATATTTTTCTTACAAGCAATCATTATAGCCATTTTAGAAAATTGATCAACTACAATAAAAACACAATCATTTCCATGTTTTGAAGCTTGAAACCTGAGAGGAAGGCATTGAGATGGAGGCCCAAGGCTTGGTTGGTTCCAGCAATGGCGTATACAATCCTTGTTTCTTATTAGTTGGTTTGGCAATTGCACAAGGGGTGCATGATTTGATGTACTTAACCACATCATTCCATAAGTTGGGCCGGTAAATTTTTTTAAGTATCAAATGTTGTTTTACCCATGCCAAAGTGTTTAGTTGTCCTGCTAAAGTGTGTGCCTCCCATATCATCTTTTGTTGTTCAACAGCTAGAACACAAATGTGTCCCATGTGGCAGAAGACGTTATCCTGTAGATAGAAATCGGGGACATGCTTTGCTTCCTCAAAGGGCCTGATATGTATCAGAAAAGTCAAGATTTGTCTCATACAAAGTGCACCAACTAGAAGTTTCGTGTCTGCAGAGGTCAAGGATAGTTGTAAGGACTATAATTGGAAGGCTGCTCACGAAATTTGTTGTTGAATAGGCATTTCACTAATGTTTTATAATCAAGTGGAACTGCAAAATATGTGGCCCGCTTTTGGTGTCTTTCATTCCTTATAATGCTTTGGTCTCAAGGAACTCCAATGGCCTTTGGTTTGTGCAGATGACTTGCCTCTCCTTCCCTAGAATGTAGTGTTTCCATTGCTTGTAGGCTTAGATGATGACATAAAGCTCCTTATCATATGTTGGGTACTTCCTGACTGTGTCATTGAATGTTTCACTATGATATGCAACGGGTGGCCATGTTGCATGATAACAACTCCCATGGCATACTCAGATGCATCCGTCATCAATTCAAAAGGTTGATGTAGGTCAAGTAAGGAGAGAATAGGGTCGAGCATAATCTTTCTTTCAAACTTTCAATCCTCTTGCTACACCTCCCCCCATCGGAATGTAGCCTTGTTTCCTCCTTTAGTCACTTGGTTTAGTGGCCAAGAAATATGTGAAAATCCCAAGACAAATCGGCGATAGAAATTGGCAAGACCCAAGAAGCTACGGAGTTCTGTAAGAGTCTTTGAGTATGCCATTTCTAAATAACTTGGATTTTCTCTAGGTGAACACACCCGATCCACAATGTATCCTAGGTACTAAACCTTCCTCATCCCAAATGTGCATTTTTCTAGATTTGCATACAACCTATGCTTTCGAAGGGTTTGAAGTACTTCTCGAACATGTTGTAGATGTTTCTCCCACATCTGACTATAGATGAGTATATCATCTAAGTAGACAACCACAAAGGAGTTGGTGTAGGGCTGTAGGATGTCATCCATCATCCTCATGAATGTCATAGAGCATTAGTTAAGCTAAAAGACATGACCAACCATTCAAATAGACCTTCCCAAGACTTAAATGCGTCTTCCAAACATTTGTGGGCTCAATGGGAATCTGGTGATAGCCAAATTTGAGATCAATTTTGGTGAAGAATTTCGCACCACGGAGTTGGTCCAGCAAATCATCAATCCTCGGAAGGGGGTAGTGATTCTTCACAATAATTTTGTTCAAGGCCCGATAGTCAATGCAAAGTCTCCATGTTCCATCTTTCTTTGGTGCCAAGACAATTGGACTTCCACAGGGTGAAGAGCTCGGCCTAATGTGTCCCTTTTGAATCAACTCTTGGAGTTTCCTCTTGATCTCATCATTTTCAAGGACTGACCTGCGATACACAGGACTATTGGGTAAAGGAGATCCTGGGACCAAATCAATAACATGTTTTACCTCGCACTAAAGTGGCACTCTTATGGGTGACTAGAATAGATCATCATACTCAACTATGATTTGGTTCATCTGCTTCTTTTGTTGCATTGAATGTGTGGTCAAGGTGGCAACAACAACTTTCTTGGTGGTTTGTGGCCTGATCATCAGGATGACAAACTGCTTTGTTTTCTCCACCAATTTCTTACATTGCTTGGCATTGATGAGGGAAACAGAGTTGGGGGATGACTCGGGTATCTAATAAACCGATCGCCAATGTTAACGAATGACCCTTCGAGGTCGTGACTCATAGATGTCATGTCTCTCCCACATTAATGGTTGGCCCAAGAGCACATCACAACATCACACAGACTTCATCGTGTAAGGACTTTTTTTCCATCCATATGGGAGGATACATTGTTGTGTGAAACGGAGATCTCTTCCTAGGTCCAACCACCTAGATACTATATGGTTGTGGATGCAACTTTGACAGTAGGTTCGGACTTTTCACAACATCAGTAGAAAATAAATTCTTTTGATTTCCACTATCAAGAACAAAATGCAGAGGCTTACCCTTTACCCACCTGACTTAGAGTGAATTAGCCTTTCATTTTCATCCACCTTACTTTACTTGCAAGGTGGCAATGATCACATCCGGTTCAACATCTACAATTTCATCTTCTTCATCTCTGACCTCGGGGTGTGTCACAGGTGGAGCAATGGGTGCTAAAGATGGTGACTCGGCGAGTAAGGACTTGATGGCTCGACATCCCTGGAATGAGGATTAGTCTTGTGGAGGTCGCACAACTTCCCTATCTTCTCCTTGTGTGGTTTATTTCCTTGTGACTTCTTCTAATTCCAACCCTAACCTCAGGTTTGACCTTCCTTGTCATTTTTAGTCACATAACTCAGTTGGGCATGGAAGAAAAGAGGGCAAGGATGAAAATTTGTGAACTGAAATTTTGGTATGTGAATACTGCTATACTTTTCGCTGCTCCAATCAATATTGAAATGGTTACCATACAAAGGGATGTGATCACTAATAAGGATGATTTCCAATTAAGCATTTGTATTGATGATAGTTCAGTCAAGGAAGGTATGTGCATACATAATAGCTCCATCATTTCTGATTTTTATACTGTTGTCATACACATTTCCAGTTTGCATAGAAGCGTGTGGACAAGCTCACAAGAGAATTCAGTCAAAAGGCATGCTAATTTTCAGTTTATAGCATCATTGGCTCATGGAAGAAGATCATTTCCAGCCTCCACAACACTGTTGTGGTGTTGGGATCAAGAAAGGATGATGTATGATTCTGGTTTGTTAATCTATGTTTTGGGAAATGGAAGCAATCATGATGCATTTTCAGCTGGTTTTGAAGTAGTTCAAGAAGAAAGGGATGTTGTGCTTCAAGATAAAAACTGTGTGCACAATATGATAAAAGAAGCTGGGTTCAAAATAAGAGGAAATGATAAGGGAATTGTAATTTGGGAACCCATACATGTTACCATCAGCTTTAGTGTGACTGTTATAAACTTTTCCAGCCCCCTTCTAGTGTGGTTTCTAATGAGAAAGGAAGAGTTTTCAGCTCCTCTTGAGAGTGGCACCATCATAAGCAGCTTGGTTTCTTCCATTGCCTACTTAATATTTGAGGAGGTGCATGATGTTTGGGGCAGCATTATGAGAAGTTGGAATAGCCAATGTAGGTGTGAGAATTGTGCAAGCAAAGAAGGAGAATTGACCATCATTTCCACAAGGCATAAGTGGATGAAGGAGGCACACTTTTTCTTTAATAAGTTTGCTTCATGTGTAGGTACATCAAAGGTAGAGCAGCTAAAATTTGTTTGGGATCCAGGCATTAGTAATTGCTTCGGGACAAGCAATCTTGGGGAGGGAGGACTGTAATGTCCCTTTTCTCCCAATTCGAAGGCATAATTGGATCTTCCGGCTATTCTTTTTCATGGTCGAGTTGAAGAAGATAAGGAGAAAGCAAATAATATGTCTTTTAATATGTTTTTAGTGTGATGGACTCAACTATATGGGTCGGCCTTGGTGTTTAAGGCAAAATAAATAATTATAAGGGGTCGGCCAAGGCATAATAAATGGATATAAGGGAAAGGTCATGTCTTTTCAATTTTGGCACCACCCTTAGAAATTAGTATAAATAGGGGTGAGAGGGTTCATTTGGAGATATCGACTTCACTTGTAAAAATCAGATTTTGAGAGAGAACTCTCATATCTTTCCAATAGGATCGAAAACCCCATTTGAGGTCCCGTTGGCTAGATTTTTTGCATAGCTGAAAACCTAGGCAGTCATGAGATAAATCTCCCTCATTTATCGGTGAAGCTCCCGTGTCAGATTTGTCAATAAAATATGTTAGTATCTATATGGGGTTTTACTTTAACCATGCAGCTCATGAACCATAGCTGTATAGTTTTGCAACAAGTAAGCATTGTTTAAGAAAGGAAATATTTAAAGAAGGGAATAATAAAACACAGGGAAGAAATAGGGAAGATGTGCAACCCAATCAATAGATAACAGAGTTGATTGCATGCACATAGACGAAACCAATAGATATCAACACACAGAATTATAAGCAAAGGCAGCTTTCAGATCTAGATCTAAAATAACACAAAGTTTATAAGTAGATCTAAGACAAAAGCTAGAAACAAAATGCACCGTGACACAAAGTTCTCCGGAAATCTGCTCCTTTGTATTCTTTTGCTACAAATAGCTATCGGGGTTCCACCAAAGTCCTGAACACAAAAATGCTGCTTACAAATGCTCCTTATTAAGCCGAAAGTTCTTCTCCTACTTATAGAATGTAGAAGGGAAAGTACAAATGGGAAACTCAACTGAACTGAAACATAAACAAAAAGTAAAGATAACATCTGGCAATCATCCCCTCTAATTCCTCTTCAAGTGACACATTTGTCACTTAACTAATAGAATTGTTCCACATAACTTAAAGTAATAGTTTCAAAACCAATAACTTTAAAGTTTTACAATTACATCCGGAACGTGGAAAATAGAAAAGAAAAAGTAGAAGAAGAAAGACACGCCAGCTGTAACATCTACATCTTCTTTTTGTTCTGATACTGAATATACTTGTCGAACATGTAATTCAACATCTTCCCATTTGTCTTAGCCACGCCTTTCCTTTTCTGTCCTGAATTGCAGCAAGTCTTCGTTCAATACCCTTCCACCTCCTCCAAGCTAGGCCCGAACTTCTCAATATCTGACTACAGTGCCACTAGCTTACTGATGGAATTCATCGTGAAAGGCTTAACAACTCCATCAATTCTCCCTTGCACCATCAGAAGAGATCCTTCCAGAGAATTAGGCACTTTGCTAGGAATGATCCTTGTGTATGAAGTAACGTTCCCGACCACTTCCTCATTAGTGAAAGCAATGACATTGTCTAGTAAAGATGATGCCATACTCTCAAGTGCTTGCATCCTTTTCAGCATAATTTTGCAAATCTCCAAATGGAAAGATACTGCAAACTCAAGTCTGCTTCCCCTTCTTAACTGATCTGTCAAGTACAATCTATTCCGCAATCAACACCTCTCTCTGCAACTTATTTATTTTGCCAAAGTACTCAGGTTACTCTCAGCAACTGTGTTCATATCTATCGTGTTTGTCACCAGTTGCTTCAGCTGATCTGATGCATCTTTCATAACCTTTAGGCGGGCTGGCACCTCTCCGAGTTGTACAGAAGCTTGACGAATGATCAAACTTTTCCATTCGTCGATAGCTTTAACTTGGTTACTTGCATCTTCCATTTCCTGCATCAGATGATCACTCACCTGCTTTTGTGTTGAAATGGGCTGAGTGGAAGATTTAGCAACCTTGGCAATGATCTCGCACAACTGAGATACCTGCTTCTGAAGTTCAACTTTCTCCGCCTTTTCTTTGTCAAGCCTAAGGAATAGAGCATCTATCAATGTCTGCGTGTCCTGCTTCAATCCTTCTGTGGTGGCTTGACCTATGGGTACTCTGGTTACTGTTATATCTTTTGCCATGAGCTCATCCTTCTCCTTCCCTTCTGCCGGAATTGACATCTCAGCGAACTTCTGCCTTGACTCCTCAATGATCAACCTTGAAGTTACCTTAGCAACTTTGGGTTTTCTGTCTTTTCCGCTTAGATTCGTATGCACTGTAAGTCGTGTTCCTCCAAGTTGATTTTCTCTCTAACCTCTCGGAACCAACTCGCGAAGTAAACCATTCTCGAGAAATTACTTCTCGAAGAATGAGAAGTTGCCGAGTGTACCACTATCTCGCGCTCTGATTCCTCTCCATCTGAAACCGCTACAGTGTTGTGGCTGCCATCCTCTGAGTCATCCAAAGACAAAGCTCTTTCAAATTCTGCCATCTGCAGCTTCAACGTTTCTTCAGGAAGAGGCGTTGAATGGAGTGGCTGAGGAGAGAAGATGAATGTTGCCGGATTCAATGGAGGAATGGCAGTATCCTGCTGAGGTGCAACAGTCGGTGAAGTGCTTGGTGCTGGAGAAGCCGAAACTAACATCATAGCCGTAGAAGTGATCTTCTCCTTCGAATGAGACCTTTTGTGCACTTTAATCTTCTCAAGCCTTTTCTGCTTTCTCCTCCATGCTTCCTCTTGAGGGAATCTCCTGTGCCGAAGTTGCCCGTGATTTGATTCATCAATGCTTCATCAAGGCAATATCCCTTCGTCAACAACCAGTTTGAAGTATTGACTAGAACAATTGCAGATCTTTCCTCGATCATGTGTGACAGCCCCCACATTCTCTTTGAGTACAACTATATCTCCTCCCATCCGATGGTATGTGTCAAGTAACACAGGCCCATCATCTTTAAGATCTCGCAGTATCCATGTTAATCCAAAGTCAAACACTTGCCATGCACCGATAACCTGTTGAAATCTTTCTTTCTTACCTCGTACTCGCTTCTGCACTTCATCCATAAATCCTCCAATGAAGGCACGTGCACGTACTCTCGGGAGATTGTCTTCCTTGCCACTCCAAATGGATCGAAGTTCAGCCATGCTGGGAAGAACTCTTGCTCGTACTCAGAGAACATCTCCGCTTCAATTCCTCGGGCCTTATGAATGCTCTAGCAGCTATAATGGCCTACAGTGATCAGGAAGAAGCCTGTAGACTTGTGTCGTTTTGACTGTAAGTCCTGCATCTCCACGAGTTGTCTGCTCAGCTCCATGGTGACCGATCTATCATTCGAATATCTAGGCAACTTAACTAGTTCTCCAGAAAAGCCGGTGATCCTGAGGTATGTAAAATCCGCAAACTGAATCAAGATACCTTTGCCAAATCCTGGACACAACTTCCCACGCTTCCTTGCTCACCCTGTTGGCCTTTAGATCGTCGTCCAGCCTGCAAATGAATTCGTAGAAGAATCCATCGTTGACCACCTTGTAATCTTTCTTACACGCAGTACATGAACCGTAGCACTCGAAAATAGGGTCCTTGGAAAGAACACCACATCTATCCAGCTTGGAAAAGATGCCTTGTGAAGTTGCTGCATATACCAAATAGGAAGTCATTTTGAAGTTGTAAGTACGCCTCACATTCAGAGCTGCTCACCAATGTTGTCGCTAATGATTTCTGACCAATTGATTATTGAATCTGCTTTGTTGATTTCAATGGTCCTGATGAAAGCATACATCCATGCGCGGAAGTTGTGAGCGTTCGCTTCGCCATTTACCCTGCATAACAATTTGGCAATATCATCCACCTCTTGTACCAGATTGGATCGTGGAAGAGTTCTCGGGAACTTGGAAGGAGATCTGGGCTTCTTCATGTATTTGTTGTTCATTATGCCTATGCAGTCAACTTTATGCTTTTCCCATCTGTTGCCGGCATCCTGTATGCTAATAGTAGTCACCACCTTTCGTGCCGGAATCTTCAAACAATAATTGATGAACTATGCGTCCAACCGGATTATTGTTTTCCCCGCAAAGATCTCGCATCGATATGGATAATGGATGGTAAGACCTAGCACACTCCATGACGAACTCTGGCAACTGGGCTGTGAATGGAAATGCTGCAGCTCGAATGATTCCACTGCTTTTGACTGCACGCATGAGGGAAGTCTTTCCAGCTCTGGATCTGTCAATCAATTCGGAAAGAGGTTCGGACCTAGATCTGTATCTCCAATGTCAAAGCAAACTTAGAAGTGATGCATGACTCTGCTGTGCTTTCTTTTTCATCCCTCTTTGCCATGGTCGTATCTGTCTTTGTCTGAGCAATTCTTTTTTTTTTTTATTCGGCCGGAATTCTTCACAACCGGTGCAGATCTGGATAATTCTTCAGATTCGAAGGATACGTTCAATGTATTGGACATTGATTTAAGCTCCCTTTCTCTTATAAAAGCACTTGTAATGAATTCCTGCAATTAATTTAGACAAAGATGTCAACCGGAACATGAGAAATGGATTTTAATCATAAAAATCTGCATATATCAAGCCTGCTGCCCCAAAATTTGATGTTTTATTTGCATGCAAAGCAAGCATGAATTTTACCAACTTCACCTGAGCACCTATACCACTATGCAGACAATTATTCAGACACAAATCAAGCTCCTTCAAACCTAGGTGCCAAATTTTGAAGCTTCCAACAGTAATTACACCTTCTTCTGAGCAAAATTCCTCTTCAAATGGGGCACACTTTTTGTCTGGGCTGCACTTCCTTGCTAAAGAATTAATTAATTCATCCTTATGGCAGCCCTTGCTTATATAACCCTCATCATTCTATAATTAATTATTGCCCCTCCTATTCCTGGCAATTAATTAATTAATTAATTAATTTTTCTCTTCAAATGGGGCGCCTATTTTGTGCATGCTCATGGCTGCCATTAAATAAATTAAATTTATTTAATTTTAGCTCTCTACTTCCAGTTCACTTAAGCCTCACAGTATGCTTTGACCTCATCCACTGAAAATAGGAATTAATTAAATCAATTAATACTTTAAAAAGTATTATTCTTCTCCCAAATGGGGTCGCACTTTTGGCATAGGCAATTTCTATTTTTAAAAGCCAATTAACAATGGGATTATTTACCCTGCACCGCAGCTCTAAAAATCTCATGATCCACTTAACTTGTTTGACTTTCATAATGGGGTTATTTACCCTGCAAGGCAGGTAAGAAAATCCCATCAATGCCTTAAGTGATTTTTCTTTTATTTCACAATGGGAATTTTTACCTTGCAAGGCAGGTAAGAAATTTTCGCCTACCTGCTGCCTCTAATTTTTCCATTGTGACTTAAGTGGCATTGCTTCCATGGGAAAAAGTACCTTCTAGGCAGTGCACAAAATCTCACATACCCGCTACTACCAAAAATCCCATTGTAGCTTTAAAGTCTTCTTTTTCCAAAAATGCGGCCTACCCAGAAGAAGTTTTTTCGTGCATGACTTCGTCTTTTCAAAGAGAACCAGACCTCCTGTGGCGAATTCCTTCTGGCATAACGTCCATAGGTGATCTCCAGATACTCCAGGCAAGGAATCAGACCAAACCGGCAAAGGAATTGATCCAGAGAAATTTCACAGAAAACGAAACGAGAAAACACCAAACACAAAACGTTGCCAGAAGTCACAAATAAAGCCCAGGATTCATTCCTAGTTAAAACTCTACTGGTATATGGGAATATTGACATGTACGATCACAACAGGGTTAAACCGAGCACAATTTGCCTCAAACGGACTCAAAATAATTAAATACAAATTTCCCGCAGGCAAACCCAAGCGACGGAATATAACAATTTCGGGCATCTGGGTATTTGTCAAAATTGGCTTATATGGCTCTTTGGGAATATCTTGACACAATACAAAAACTTTCTGGCAATAAAAACACAAAACGACCCATTATTTTAAAAGTACAAAAAAATTTACATAGGGTAGTCCCAGATTTCAGGGTGAAATCTGGGACACCAGTCCATTGTGAGGGACGAAAACCTCTCTCTTGACTTAAAACAATTCATATTTGCAGAAGATTATTATATTGAAGATCATTTTATGTGCAATTCTGATTTTCCAGTTATTTCTGCCAGTTCGACTTGTATATGATTGAAATTCGAATTATTATGTGCAAATAACTTCAAATCGATTTGCTAAATCAAATCGCCATATTTCATTATCAACCAACTATAGAATGTAATGGTGATGAACTTCAATATGCTTGTTTCAAACATGATAAGTTGGGTTCTCCGCCATCTTGTCAACTCTTTGATTATCAATAAAAGTGAGTCTGGTTGTTTTTTCAAGTTGGTGATCAACCAATATCCTTTGTAATAATGTTGCCTCAAAACCTGTACTAACTGCCTTATAATATGCCTCAGTGGAAGATAGGCAATTGTATGTTGTAGCTTGCTCATCCAGGAAAATTGTCTTGAACCAAGAGAAAAACATATCCTGTTAAAGGCTTCCTCATATCAACTGATTTAACCTAATCAGAAACGATAGATCCATATAGCATGAACTTCACAGATCTCTGATAAAGAATGTCAAAGTCATCGGTTCCTCTGACATATGGAAGGACTCATTTTGCAGCTTTGCCAACATAAGTCTGGTCTAGCGGTACTAAGATAGATCTAACTAACCCACAATTACACGATACACTAACTCACTGACTAGTGATGAATCAGCGTATGTTGAGAGTTTTATCCCAGCTTCCAAATGTGCAGATGGAGGACTGCATTCAATAATCTTGAATTTTCCAAAAGATATTTGGCATGCTTAGTTTGTGATACAAAAATAGTGAAATCTCAAATTACAAAAATTTTACACCTAAACAATAATGTAGGAGGCCTAGATTAGTCATTTAAAAACAGAACAAATATCAGATTTTACTTGTTGAATTACAACTCCACTTCCGGTGATGGCAAGATCATTGACATTAACAACTAGGATCATTATGTCATTGCCACTTACTCTGATATAGAGATTGGGAACATAATAGCTTCTTCAGAATCATTAATATCTAAGGTATTGATCAATTTTAAAAACCCGGCATGAGGAGTCTTCTCAAGTTCATATAAGGACTTAACTAACCTGCAAACCAAATGTTCTTTCCTAAGAACCTAGAATCCTTGCAGCTAAACCACGTAGACATCCTTAGCCAAGTATTTGGTCAATAAAGCACTTTTAACATCCATCTCACACATCTTCCATCAAAATTGAGCAATAATGGAGAACCAACTGAAAGGATACCATCCTTTCAGTAGGAACAAAAATTTCTTCATAGTCTACCCCTTCGCTGCATGCATATCCTTTTGTGAGAAGTCTTGATTCGTACTTGTCCAAAGAGCCATCTGATTTACATTTAGATTTATAAATTCATTTAAAACCAATGGGCTTCTTCCCTTGGTGTAATTCAGACATCGCCCAAGTCTTATTTTGTAACAAGGCCCCAAATTCCAACTTCATGGAAGTTTCCCAATCAGGATTTCCTATGGCCTCTTCAAATGTGCTTGGTTCAAATACCTACACAAGAGCAGAAGTTGGAGAAAAACTTACCTATACACCACAATGCAATGTTTGTTTCCCCAATCATGTAATACCACTTCAGTCCAAAGAACCATCTGATTTATATTTAACTTTATAAACTCATTTACAACCAATGGGCTTCTTCTCTTGGGGTAATTTAGACATCAGCCAAGTCTTGTTTTGCAACAAGGCCCCAAATTTCACCATCATGGAAGCTTTCCATTCAGAATTTCTTGTGGCCTCTTCAAATGTGCTTGGTTTAAGCACCTTGCACTGTTTGTTTCCCCAATCATGTAGAACCACCTTCCATTGCATATGATAGTTCAACCTCCCAAACATTCTTCATCGTGGAATAATACCACTTTGGTCTCCTTTCTTGTTAAGTCTAAGAATCAATGTGATTCATCACATCCTCCTCGAACTTGACTTCTCAAATGTTCCCATCTTTGAGTATTATTTTATTTCAACACCAAAACTTCTAGAATTATAAGCAATGTTACCCATACAATATCGTTTGTAGACTTACCATTATCTGAGAAGTCAGGTAGCTTCTCATCTACAACATCTCTATTAGCCACAATTTTATTTGGAAACATTTAGTAACACATATGCTCTTTATTGCTCACTATAACCATTAAACCTATATGTTTTAACCTTTGCATCTAAATTATTTCTCTTTCACCAAGAATTTTTGCAACGGCAAAACAACCAAGAACACGAAAGTCACTTGCAGAAGGTTTCCTACTTAACGATGCTTCCTCAGGAGTGACATTTTGCAAAGCTTTACAAGGACATGGCAAATTCTGGTTATGCACAATGCATCTCACCATCTCCATAATCATTTTCTTCCTCCTTTACTCAACCTCATTTTGTTGTGGAGTATACGAAGTAGTATATTTGCTTCATAAACCTTACTTTTTGCAGAATCCTTGAAACTATTTCAAGGTAAACTAGACAAACTCACGTACATCATCAGACATGAGAGCCTTGATCAATTTACTTGTTTGTTTTTCCGCCACGGCTTTCCATACTTTAAAATAAAAATAGCACTCTAGCATATTTTTCTGCAAAACTGACACACATTTTCCTTTACAAATCATCCACCAAAAGTGAGAAATGTGTTGCTATAGACAAGGTGTTTTCATTAGACAATGTAGATCAGCATGTCTAGATCTAATACTCCTTTAGCCTGCCATGCTTTATCAGCATCAGCTAGATGTTGCAATTACTTTCCCATTTGACAACATGTATGTACATTCCAATGCTCCTCAATCAATGGAGGTCCATCAACCATATTACTCTTGCTAAGTACAGAGAAATACATATAATTTAGGTGTTCTGACTCTCAAGTCAAAGTACATTGATATTCTCTAACGCTACAGGTGCATGTGCATTTGTTGTTTTGGAATCATCAAGTTTATGCCATCCCTTCTTACCAATACCAACAACAATCTCCATGTTAACATGGAAGATATTTGACCATACATTTTTGGCCTTGCAAATTACACAAAGAGTGAGATTCTTAGTTATTTCACTAATAGACAAAATTTGTTCATGTCAAGAACATATCGAATATTCTTAAAAGTATAACTAATGGTATTGTTCAATGTGACACAAATATCTCCATGTCCTTTAACATAGTGTGTTCAATCATCTCCCGATGAAACAAATTCCCTACTACCCTTAATTTCAGTAAAATTTACAAACTAGTCTCAACAATATGTATAGTGTCGAGACACACATGAAACAAAATACCATGTTACGGACTAGTACTGAGATGCAAAGAATGCAAATGTGTTTGTCACTTCTTGTTCATCATTCTCAACAACATTTGCATGCTTTGATCCCTACTAACGTGACAAGTCGCTGTCTCTTCCGAATTTTTCCCGCCAAAATGTCTAGGCTCGTTAAAAACAAACATTCCATTTCAATCTCTTGAAAGAATTATTGTCTTTGGAATTCATTTAGTGAACAGCTAGTGTATTTCTTGTCTTTGCCTTTTAATCATACACCGAATGCACTCTATGTAGTGCGCTCTATGTTTCTACCTGATCTTGCTCCCACTACTTTTAGAAAACAAATGTTGACAACATCTCAAAGCAAAGCATCTAATTCTTGGCAATTAGATGTAGAGACTCAACAAAAGAATCAAATGATGATGAAAAGCTTCATGAAACCAAAGCTACCATATCTTCATCATCAAGAAGTTTCTCAATAGCAGCCAATTGATCACTAAGATACTTCAATCAAGGATATGGGCATTTGGGTGCTTTAGCTAAAACTCTCCAATGGCTTCAATGCTCTCCAATGCCAATCTCAATCTTAAAACACATAGCACATACCTCTCCAATGATGTTAATGAGATTCACACACAAGCATAAAAGAGATTACAAACTTATTTGGATATAACCACTAACGAATTCTTCTCTCGCATCATCCAGATGAAAAAGGAAATATGATGCAGAGCATTTGGGTTCACACACAAGCTTGCATTGCATCACCCAAAAGAATTAGAATTAGTAAATAAAAACTTGCACAAGGTTGCGCCACTCAATCTTATGCCTTGACTATTTCCCACGGATGTCATGCAAACCTACACTTACCTCTCGGAAGTTTTCCTACGTTGGGCAACAAGAGCTTGATCGTGCAAACCACTAAGTGTTGTGCACACCTATTTACAGCAGGCAAAATCATGAAGCATTATCTTAAGTTATGAACACTTGTGTTTTGTGTGCGGAAGTTGTGAAGTCTTGTGCACACTACCTAAGCCTTATATGATGTTGTGAAGCACTCTAGATGCCACCAAACACTATCAATGCCACGAAACCTTGCAAACTTACAGGACCACTACCATATGCCACCATGATTGGATTTGTGTCTAACAGAATTTCACATCAACATCAATACAATTAAGGGGCACATGTGCACATTTTTTCATTTCTCGTGCCTAAGGACAAATCAAATGACCTAATAGAGCTTGATATAACAAAGAAGATTTCATGAGCAGATCAATGGCAATTTGGCACATTCTAAAGAACCTGTGGAAGGAAATTTTACTTGCAAAGGCATCTTTGTTCTTTTGCCAAAGTCACCATGAATTCTATAAATACAAGGGAGTTGTGAGCATGTAACGGACCTACATATTATGCGATCGGGAAAGGCATCTACTAAAGAGTTATTATTCAAGCCGAGTGAGGTTCCATAGAAGCTTTGTTGCATCGGCAAGCTTAAGATAGGTCAGAATTCTAAGAGAACTCTTGTAGAGTCTTGTCACAAGACTACCATCAAAGTGCCATTATGCATGAGTTTGTAATCTTTTCCTCATATTAATAGAAGAAACTTTCATCGTTTCTTGTATAAAGTTGTGCTTGAGGTCTTGCTTTGGTGAGATCTAACTCTAAAATTCTCGGTTACGTGATTTAAGACATCCCTTCATTGGGACCCCAAATTGCAATTGCATCATTCTGGTGTCACAACAAGAATTTCTATGTCTTGCTGAGAAGATTGGTTTAGACATCAATCTAGTGAGTAGTGTGTAAGTGATTTGTAGATTTCGTGCTTTCCATACTAGTGTGTGTGTGTGGAAAGTAGTTGTAGAGGCATCTTCTAACATCCGGGTTGTTAGGTAGAAGGTGTTGATCAAGAGTCAATGACTGGCTAGAGGAAATAGAAAGCCAAGACTTGCATGACTTGGCAAAGATGATGAGAGGAGTACGAGCCATCTTGGAGACGATGGAAACTACACAACAAAAAGTAGTTGTGGATGATGATGCAAGTGATGATGAATGTGCTAACAGCGTGCTGAGGAGCACGATTGCAAGAAGAGCAAGAGGATACATTCCTATGTACAATCATGAGGATTGGCAGCAAGCCAAAGATCGAAGTTTCAAGTTATTCTGGGAGCTTAGACCCAAAAGAACTCACAAATGGATTGCTAAAGTGGAGAAGTACTTCAAGTACTAATGTGTGAAAAATCCCCGAAGGTGAGAGATTTTCTTGTAATAAGTTAAAGAGGCATGCGTCTTTGCAATGGGAACACATGTAGACCGAGAGTGTGTGGAGGTTAAGACAAGATCGGAAGTTGGGAGAGATTGGTGGAAAATTTGAAGCTAACTTCATGTATGAGGATTTCCAATTGCATTTGTTCAAATAGTATCAAAATCTACATCGAAGGAACCGAGTTTCAAGAAGTACAGGGAGATCTATAGCCTCACAATTTGAGTGTCATGTGGAGAACACGAGAAAATATCAAGGTATGTTAATGATTACACATTTCCATTTAAGATGAGTTTAGTATGATCTAACTAAGATATGTGGAGCAAGTAGATCAATTTGCACTAAAGGCATAAGAGAATTTGTCTTCAAGACAATAGAGTAATATGTGAGGTAAAGGTAACTTCCTCGCATAGAAATGGATGTTTGTGCAATGATGCACATAATCATGCAAATCTGAAGGAAACAAGCTCCTCACATGAACATAGTCATGCGCAAAAAGGAGGAGACAGATCTTGTTTCGTGAGGAAGAGGACATGGAAGATGTTGAGGATTTGGCGGAACATGTTTCCGTTGTGGAGGAACTCGACATCATGCATTTGAATGTCCACAACACAAAGCAATAGTGGTGGAAGAAGGAACGATGCTAGCAATCATGTTGCTTAGCACTCGGACATGGAATGTAATGTGTCTAATAGTGTTGTAAAAGAACCAAAATGTGGAGAAGCTCTCATGATGAAGAGGGTGTTGTTGAAACCCGCAAAGGAAGAGAATGTGCCCTCACAGAGAAAGAACTTGTTTAGAACAATTTGTAAATATGGAGGTAAGTGTTGCAAAGTTATTATTGATAGTGGTAGCACAAATAATCTTGTTTCTAATGAGATGGTTGAGAAGCTTGGTTTGAAGAGAATTGCACACTTGAACCCATATAAGGTGTCGTGGTTGTTGAAGGGGCATCAATTGCTTGTGAATGAGCAATGCAAAGTGCGTATCAAAATTGGCACATATGAAGATGAAGTCATGTGCGACATAATGTCCATGGACGTATGACACGTGTTACTTGGTAGACCTTGGTAGTATGATAGGAAGGCAATACATGATGGTCGTGCAAACCTACACATTGGTGAAGGACGGACAAAACCGCCTCTTTAAATCCTTTGAAGGATACATCTTTAGAAGAGGAGAAGAACCCACATCTATTGTTAATTTCAGAAAAGGAGTTTTTGAATGTTGAGAAAGGGGAAAATGAATGTTTTGAGCTCATCCCAAGGCTAGTACGAAAGATAGGGGAAACTAAAGCAACGCAAATAGAGAAGATCCTACGAGAAGTAAAGAAGATGTTAGGCAGGTCCATGGATATCATGTCAAAGGATATTCCTAATGTTTTAACGCCTATGCTCGTATCAATCATCAAATGGACTTGATACTAAGGTCTAGTTTACCAAACAAGGCCGCATATAGGTTGACACCTATGGAGAATGAGGAGATGAGAAAGCAAGTGCAAGAATTGCTTGAGAAGGGGTTGATCATTGAGCCCATGTGTAGTACCTGCAATATTGGCACCAAAAGGAGGAGAGAGGAGATTATGCACTAGTTCTAAAGCCATAATTAAAATTACTACCGAATATAGATTTCAATTGCCGCATATGGATGATTTGATGGATTGTTTGAGTTGAGAAAGATATTTCACAAAGATTGATCTAAAGAGTGAATACCTCCAAATCAAAATCCAAGGAGGTGAGTAGAAGATAGCTTTCAAAACACATGATGGATTGTATGAGTGGTTGGTAACACCATTTGGGTTAACCAACACATCAAGTACGTTCATACGGTTAATGAATGAAGTGTTGAAGCCTTTTTAGGTAACTTTCACATTATTTATCTAGATGACATTCTGATTTTCAGTAAAATGTAGGAAGAACACTTGGTCCATTTGCGCAAGGTGTTAGAGCGTTTACATGAAGAGAAGTTGGTGAATTTGAAGAAACACAGCTTCATGCAAAAAGAACTAGTATACACGTGTCTGAAGATGGATTTTGAAAAGTGGCAAGCTATAGTAGATAGGCCATCACCCAAGAATATCACGTAGGATTGAAGTTTCCATGGCCTAGCGAGCTTCTACAAGAAGTTCATTAAGGGATTCAATGAGATTTGCGCACCGATCACAAAGGCAATACAGGGAGACAAGGAGTTCGCATGGACTGCAATGCAGAATATGGCTTTCAAAAGCCAAAGGTCACAAAACAGTCAATGTTGGCCCTGCCTGATTTCAATAAAGTGTTTCAGGTTGATTGTCACGCAAGTAGAGAAGGCATTAGAGTTGTAATGAGTCGAGAGGGAAGACCCATCATATATTTTTGGGAGAAACTGAATGACACAAGGAGATATTCAGTTTATGATCAAGAGTTCTATGCCATAGTGCAAGCTTTGAAGAAGTGGAGGCATTACTTGTCACACACAAAAAAATTGTTATCTATGGACCACCAAGCACTACAATTCATCAACAGCCAAGGGAAACTAAATCGAAGACACATGAAATGGGTTGAATTCTTGCAGAGTTACTCATTTTTCTTGAAGCATAGAAGTGGGAAATCAAACAGGGTTGCAGATGTGTTGAGCAAAGAATGTGTCTTACTAACGGAGATGTAAGTGGGAGTAGTAGGGTTTGATCCCATGAAGGAATTCTACATAGAGGATGTAGATTTCACAGAAGCAAGGAGAGCATACGCAAAACCATTAAGCATCGGCTGCATGTCATGCTTAGATCACTTGCAAGAAAAGTTTTTATTCAAAGGCAGATAGTTGTGTGTACCACGAGGATCAATGAGAGATAACTTCATCCAGGAGAAGCATTACGGAGGATTAGTCAATCACTTTGGGAGGTATATGACCTTGGCATAGTTGAGTGAGATATTTCTGGCCATGGATGGCTATAAGCGTGCAAAAATATTTGCAAAGATGAAAAGTATGTCAGTTGGCAAAGGAACGAGTCAGAATGTAGGGTTATATCAACCATAGTTCGCATACTCGTATTTGGCAAATATTCAGCAAACCAAAAAAAAATTGACTCGGCAAGACTCGGTGAATATTCGGCAATACTCAGAAACTTAAAAATACACAAATTTCTTTTAAAAATATAAATTTATGCAAAATATAGCTACAAAAGGTATCAAATTAGTCTGTAAAATGTTGGGTTAGTGTTATCTATTAGATTTGAATACAAATACAAACAAAATCGCATCATCATGCGAATACAACAGCCAGCTGATAAGTGTTATGAATTTATGATGATTGTCATTACTCATTGAAAGTTGTAACAACCATTCTAGGATTGAGTACACAGTTGGAAACTTCAGTTGAGTTAGTTGTTTTTAATAAAGATATGGCTATTTTTAGAGGCAGTATACACATGTATTTATAGAGGTTAGCAACAATAAAAATTTAGTCTTCTCTTTAGCTGCTGAACGCTGTTGTTGGTTTTTTACCTTTAATTGTCTCTCTAAAATTTGTATCTCTTGCAGTCTACTGCCTAGGCATTAAAGCCTGCTCCGCTCTTAATCATCTTCAAGTTTGCTCTGTTTGAGTAGCTAAATACCTGCTCTGCCTTCTCAACAGACTTGAAAAATATAATCTGCATAATTCTATACACACGTTTTTTAATAAAATGATGTACAGAAGGTTGCAGCAATAGAAAAGATTATGGGATACTAAGGCAGGAAGGGAGAGATAGGTCCAGTTAAAACTGGACGATCATCTGCAAAGCAAAACAATTCTATGATAGAGACATAGATAAACCCAAAATAGAGGTAAAGTAGGTCATTTTGTAAGTGCCACAAATGCCTTTCCAACCATTTTGTAAGTTTTTGGGCCAAATTCGCAAGTTTTGGCAAATATTCGTGAATATTCAGAGTCTTGAGGGTGTATGGCGAGTTTTTGGGCCAAATTCACCGAGTTTTGGCGAATATTCGCGAGAATATTCACAGTTTCCTGGGTGGCGAGTTTTCTACGCAAATATTCACCCCAACAAATTCTCAAGCGAGTACTCGCCGAATATGCATACTATTATCAACCACTACCAAGGCATGAGAAACCTTGGGAGTATCCGATTAGGGATTTTGTTTTGGGATTGCCCAAAACACAAGAGGGTCGTGATTCTATCTTTGTTGTTGATATATTCTAAAAAATAGCTCATTTTATTCATTGTCGAAAACCAATGATGTTACACATATAGCTAGCTTTTTTCAAGGAAGTTTTGATATTCCATAAACTACCATACAAAAGATTTGTATCTAGCAAATATACTAAGTTTATGAACCACTTTTGGCAAACATTATGGAAGGAACTCGAACACGAGGTTACAATTTAGTTCTACGTATCACCCACAAATGGATGGCAACTAAAGTTGTCAACAAAAGCCTTGGTAATTTGTTGCGATGTTGGGTAGGAGAGGGAGAAACATGGGATTCCATTCTTATACAGTGGTTTTTGCATATAACTCAGAATTGGAGAAGTCAAAAGTCACCTTTCCCAGTCATTTAAGGGATAAGCCCCTAAAGAGTTGCATGGATTTGCGAGAGTTGTTGCAAGATGAAGGAAGAAGTGTGGAAGCTAAAAACTTCGCACAATGCAGGAAGGAAGTGCACGGGAAAGTACGCAAATAGTTGGAGTAGAGCAATGCACAGATAAGGAGCACACAAACTTGGGAGAAGACACTTGGAGTTTGAGGTTGGGGACATAGCTCTTACACACCTAAGAAAAGAGAGGTTCAAGCAAGGAACATATGATAAACTTAATTGAAAGAGGATTGGACCTTACGAATCATGAAGAAGTTTACAAGGAACGCATATGAAATAGAGTTCTCGAAGGGATAGACATTTTGCCTATCTTCAATATAGTGGATCCATGTCTGTATTTTGAGGGGCGACTAATACAAAAGAAAACCCAACAAAAGTAAATTGAGACATCAACTCCCGAGCAGAGGCGCAAAAAAATTGAGAACATTATTCATGATGGTGCAAAAGAAACATAAAGAATATCGGATAGAATGGAAAGGCTAACAAGTTGAGGATGTGGCTTAGCTTAGTGAAGCAAAGAGTGTTAGGCTTGGCCATTCCATTAAACACCTTCAAAGACATGCTTGAGCATCGGTTCAAGTTCTTCTTACCCAATATGTATGATATTGGAGCATCCAAGTTCGCACACAATCTTGCATCACTCAAAAACATTTAGAGTTAGTAAATAAAGACTTGCATAGAGTCATGCCACTCTTGCATGCATTGCACAAACTCGTGCCTTGATCGCTTCCTATGAATGTCACGCAAACCTCCACTTAGTCTACACCATGCAACACTAGCTTGGCCACGCAAGCCGCTAAGTACCACACACGCCTATTTACATCGTGCAAATCCATGAAGCATTATCTTAAGATGTGCAACACTTGTTTCTTGCACATGGAAGTCATGAAGCATTGTGCACACCACCTAAGCCTTAGTTAATTCCATGAAACACTCAAGATGCCACTAGACACTTCTAATGCCACAAAGCCTCAGTAAACCTACTAGACCACTAACATAGGCTATCATGATCGATAGAGGAAAGCACATGTGGACATTTGATCCATTTCGCATGCCAAAGGACAAACCAAACGATCAAATTGAGCTTGATCCAACTAAGGAAACTTCATGGGAGGATCAATGTGTAATATCCTATGTTGTCGGGATATGGATACGAGTATCGGTTTGATACGGATACGATACGCGGATACATCAATTTTAAAAAACCCTTGGATACGATATGTCTTGGATACATTTGTACATATATATTAAAAATATATATATATATATATATATATATTGTTGCTAGATTTTCTCGCATGGCATAAAACCTAGGCAATCATGAGATAAATCTCCCTCATTTACCGATGAGGCTCCCATGTCAGATTTGTCAATTAAAATATGCTAGTATCTATATGGGGTTTTACTTTAACTATTCAGCTCATGAACCATAGTTGTACAGTTCTGCAGCAAGTAAGCAACTGATTTAAAGAAAGGAAATATTTATAGAAGAAGGGAATTATATAAACACAGAGAAGAAATGGGGAAGATGTGCATCCCAATCAATAGATAACAGAGTTGATTGCATGCACATAGAAGAAACCAATAGATATAAACACAGAATTATAAGCAAAGGCAGCTCTAGATCTAGATCTAAAATAACACAAAGTTTATTCAAAGATCTAAGATAGAAAGCTAGAAACAAAATACACCGTGACACAAAGTTCTCCGAAATCTGCTCCTGTATATTCCTTTGCTTCAAGTGGCTCTCAAGGGTTTCAGCACAAAGTCTGGAACACAAGAATGTTGCTTACAAATTCTGATCCTTAACCCGAAGGTTCTTCCTCTACTTATAGAATGTAGAGGGCAATTACAAGTCGGAAGCTTTTAGTTAACTTGGCACATGTGGAAGTCGAAAAGGAAACAACTGACAATCTCCCTCCTGGAATTCCTCTTTGCATGACATGCATGATTTGCAACTAAAAATAGAACCTTCTATTTTGCACGTCTGCCACCTATCTCCAAGTAGTTGACTTCTTCAAGTAATGGTTTTTAAACCAATCACTTAAGTTGTATAATTTAATTGATCACTCAATTATTTTGTCGAGGAAATAAGAGAAAGAAGAAGAAAGAGGAAAGTCATAGCTTTGTCCTTTTTCATATTCTCGATGCAAATGATTCTTCAAACTAGATCTCGAAGCTGGATTCTGGAAGTGATCTCGAAGCAGCTGGATCTCGAAGTAGATGGATCGAAATGATCGTAGACTGAACATGCGTATTGCCTTTGACATGTCTTCCTTCTTATCCTCAAGCTTTTGCAGCTTCTTCTCCAAGACATGCATCAAAGGCAATGTTCGCCAGAAATAACTCATCATTTTTATTTTTAATTGCATATGAGCAATTAAAAATTTTGGAAAGCACTCCGGGTGAATGCAACTTCAATGAAGGCTTCAACTAGAAGATTGGAAGCACATGCACAAGATCCTGGAAGAAATTTTCCACGCACTGGCTTCTTCACAAGCTGCATTTGAAACAAGAGGATGAATTTTTGCCAGAAGCTTTTGCAATTATGAGATCTGGATCTGATCTGTCTCCGGTGTCAACAAATCTGGAAGTAATGCATGATGTCATTGTGCTTTCTTTTTCATCCTGCTTTGCCATGGCCGTATCTATCTTTGTCTGAGCAATTCTTCTCTTTATTCGGCCGAAATTCTTCAAAACTGGTGCAGATCTGGATAATTCTTCAGATTCGAGGATATATTCAATGTATCGACATTGATTTAAGCTCCTTTCTCTTATAAAAGCACCTAATGAATTCCTACAATTAATTCAGATAAAGATGGCAACCGAACATGAATAAAGGATTTTAATCATAAAATCTACATAATTCAAGCCTGCTGCCCCAAAATTTGATGTTTTATTTGCATGCAAAGCAAGCATGGATTTTACCAACTTCACCTGAGCACCTGTATCACTTATGCAAACAATTATCTAGACACAAATCAACCTCCTTCAACTTGTGCGCCAAAATTGGAAGCTTTCAGCATTAATTTCACCTTCTTCTGAGCAAAAATCCTCTCCAAATGGGGCGCACTTTTCCTCTGGGCTGCACTTCTCTGCCTGTGAATTAATTAATTCATCCATATGGCAGCCCCTGCTTATATAATCTTCACCATTCTATAATTAATTAATGTCTTTCCTATTCCTGGCAATTAATTAATTAATTAATAAGCTTCACTCTTCAAATGGGGCGCCTATTTTGTGCATGCTCATGGCTGCCATTAAATAAATTAAATTTATTTAATTTTAGACTTCTGCTTCCAGTTAACTCAAGCCTCACAGTATGCTTTGACCTTAGCCACTGAAAATAGGAATTAATTTAATCATTTAATACTTTAAAAAGTATTATTTCTCTCCCAAATGGGGCTGCATTAAATAAATTAAATTTATTTAATTTTGGAATTCTATTTTTAAATTCCTTTTGTCCACTTCCCTTTGTTGACTTTTCCACAAGCCTGGGCGCCAAAATTGGGTGAATAAATATTAACAAATATTTATTTAATGCATTATTATTCACCCAAGGTGGGTCGCACTTTTTGGAATAAGAAATTTCTATTTTTAAAAGTCACATGACAATGGGATTATTTACCCTGCAAGGCAGCCCCGAAAATCCCATGATTCACTTAAGTCGTTTGACTTTCATAATGGGATTATTTACCTTGCAAGGCAGCAATAAAATCCCATGATTCACTTAAGTTGTTTTTCTTTTATTCCACAATGGGAATTTTTACCCTGCAAGGCAAGTAAGAAATTCCCGCCTACTTTCTCTTTAATTTTCCCATCATAACCTAAGTGACTTTGCCTTCATGGGAAAAAGTACCCTGCAAGGCAAGTACAAAAATCCCACTTGCCTATTAAGACCAAAAATCCCATGATTCACTTAAGTCGTTTGACTTTCATAATGGAATTATTTACCCTGCAAGGCAGGTAAGAAAATCCCATCAATGCCTTAAATGATTTTTCTTTTATTTCACAATGGAAATTTTTACCCCGCAAGGCAGGCAGTAAGAAATTCCCGCCTCGCCCGCGCCCTCCAATTTTCCCATCAGTGACTTAAGTGGCATTGCTTCCATGGGAAAAAGTACCTACCAGTGCAGACAAGTACAAAATTTCCACCTGCCTGCTGCTTCCAAAAATCCCATGATCCACTTCAAACCCTCTTTTTCCAAAAATGTGGCCAGCCCAGAAGAAGCTTTTTGGTGCATGACTTCGTCTTTTCCAAGAGAACCAGATCTCCGATGGCGAATTCTTTCTGGCACAACGTGCGCATGTGATCTCCAGATACTCCAGGCCAAGAATTCAGGCCAAACCGGCAAAGGAATTGATCCAAAGAAATTTCACAGAAAACGAAATGGGAAAACACAAAAAACACAAAATGTTGCCAGAAGTTACAAATAAAGCCCAAGATTCATTCCTGGTTAAAACCCTACTGGTATATGGGAATAACGATATGTACGATCACAACAGAGTTAAACCGGAGCACAAATTGCCTCAAACGGGGCACAAAATAATTAAATACAAATTTCCCGCAGTAAATCCCGACGACAAAATATAACAATTTTGGGCATCTGGGTATTTGGCGAAAAAGGCTCATATGGCTCCTTGGGAATATCTTGACACATTACAGAACTTTTTGGCAATAAAAACACAAAACGACCCATTATTTTAAAAGTACGAAATTTTTTTACATAGGGTAGTCCCAGATTTCAAGGTGAAATCTGGGACACCAATTTATTTATTTAATTTTTTATGTACATCTACTCATTTTACTCATTTTTTAGTCCATAAAAAACTGAAATAGTAATACAAAACTTGAATCAATGTTCAAAGCATTCAATATACAGTTACTTAAGACTTTGCATTTTTATTGATCATGTGGCTGCCATACATATGATATACGAATATCATGTCAACATGAATACGAACAAAACTTGAAATTTGAAAAATATACTAGGATCCATGTTCAAATTTTCAAAACATACAATATACTTAAGATTTTACATTTCATATTTACTGCAGGATACGTATTTACTTAAAAATGAAATAAAACTTTAAAAAAATGAAATAAAACTTAAAAAGACATTTACTGTAGGATACGTGCCTGATACGTACGGGATACATCAGATACATCACGGATACGTCTGTACATATCCGTGACGTATCCTGATGTATCCGGTACGTATCAAGCACGTATCTATCATATCGTATCCGTATCGTATCCGTATCCGATACGTATCAAAGGGGATACGAGGGGGTCTTGGGCGTATCCATGCTTCCTAGCTAATATCCCTTTCAAGGGCTGAAACTAAAAAGTAGGAAATTAGCACAAACCCCAATATTATCAAATCTGATTTCTAAACCAGCAAACTGAAAATAAAACCCAGATTTGAACAGCAATCAGATTTTTGGAACAGCGGTACAAAAATGCATGCAAAACACTTGAAACTCTTCAAACAACTTTGCCAAAATAGATATAAGAACTAATATTCAATAGGAAATATGATCCAAAACACTGCTGGAAATTAATTAAAAACCAGCGAAGTACAACTGCAATAAAAATTATGAAATGAGGGTTTAGAAACCCCAAACTCCACACGTAAATATTGATTCCAGCCTTATAAATAATAAGGAAGCCAAATATGAATTCAAATCTGATTGTCATGCCCTAGATGGCACCAAACCATACACTAATGCAAGTTGCCCCACAAAGGAGAGGCTCAATAATGCATATAAAAATCTGATTATGACTTCTTCTCAAATCTACAATATTCCTTCAAGCCAAACAAGGAAGGAGGGTTTCTGTCCCCCAACCAACCACAAGAAGGGTTTTCGTCCTTCTTGGAAATGCCACACACTTGGATTTCCACCCAAGAGTGGAAGAACAATGAGCAATCAGCCCACAAGTCCAATTAGAGTAAATTTTCCAAAAGTCCATGTGTGCAAATGAAGCCTTCACCTCCCTTTATACCTCCAACTTTGGCACCAAGGCTTAGAAGGACATGGCCGACCCATATAAAATCATTATAATCTTTTCTTTGCTTTGTCAATACACTAGACCCAGCCGACCTGCTAAAAGGAAAAACATACTAAAAAGAAACATTAAAAATTAAAAAATGAATTCGAAGGAAGCTCAACTCCTTTTCCCAACTCTTCGACTTTGTTGCCATGGAAAAAGGGATGGCATGAGATCCAAAATCGGGTCCTTAAGTGGAAAAAAGGGACATTACACAATGATGGTCCAGGGCACTTTGAGGAATCTTTGCAAGGTACCTTTCGTTGCAAAGGCAACTTTGTTCTCCCGCCAAAGTCACTATGAATTCTATAAATAAAAGGGAGTTGTAAGCATGTAAGGAACCTACCTATTATCCAATTGAGAAAGGCATCTAATGAAGAGTTGCCAATTTGAGCCGAGTGAGGTTCTATAAAAGCTTTGTTGAGTCTCGCAAGCTCAAGACAGGGTCATGAGGTTGGAATTCTTAGAGAATTCTTCCAATCTTATCATAAGACTGCCATTGGAGTGTAATGCCATTATGGTTGAGTTTATAATATTTTCCTCATATTAATAGAAGACACTTTTGTTGTTTCTTATTCGAAGTTATGCACGAGGTCTTGCTTCGATGAGATCTAACTTTGAAAATTAGGGGCTGCGTGGTCCAAGGCATCCCTTCATCGGGACTCCTAACTGCAACTACATCAAAATAGCAAACTTAATGTTTCATCTTTGATATGTTCCAAGGTCTTATACCATATTATCTTTATCGCACAAGCCATACATTATATAGCTTTGTGACTTCTTTAATAAGCTTCATCCCATAACAAACTTCACACACAAACTACATGCCCATGTATATTCAAAAGATTACTTGTTTTGAATAGACAGAGCAATCTACTTTTGTTAGCAAATAAAACACCTATTAGTTTTCCTGATTATTACCTAATTTGTCCAATTCAATTTAGGAGTGCAAGATACATTTTTGGAATCCATCTTTCACTCAACTACTGCAAACGTCTAAAGATGAAATAATGTGCTGCTCACAATTGTAGCTTTTCCAAATTAAAAGGATGTCACAACAGAAATTCTGGATAATAATTTTTGTTTCGAACATTGCAATACAAAATCAACAACCATGATGCTACCAAGCCTTTGACCTAATGGAAAACTACTAAAATGTAACACGTTATACTATTAAAATTTGCAGAAATTTTGCCTAGTGCTTTGTTACACCAATGTATGATTTTTTTGTCTTTGACTTTTGGTTTGTCATTTCCCATTAAGTGAATTTACCGGTATCCGGACTACTCATAGCTTCAGCATTGTTTTTAACATATGTACATTAGCTTGATATTACATTTTAACATCTTTATTTACTGACAAAAATGAGATAAATGTGACATAGATATTTCATAATGCTTCAAGCATATTGGGATGGGGCTTATTTGAGTTAATTAACATATGTACATTAGCTTGATATTACATTTTAACGTCTTTATTTACTGTGCACAAAAATGAGATAAATGTGACATAGATATTTCTAGTAATGCCTCAAGCATATTGGGATGGGGCTTATTTGAGTTAATTTAAGCATTAAAGCATATTATAAACAAAAAGGTGGTGGTTAGATATAGGAAAACATTCATTGGAATCTATCCTAACATAAACAAAGGCTTTAGAGTTTTGTCGTCGATTTTATGTTTTTGCATAGTTTCCTAAGTCTCAAGGATAGGCGGTTGCCTACATCTTAGGGATGGGAGAATGGAGGGATGGGGCTTCTAGAATGGAAAACAATTTCCTTGATTTTGGGGATGATAGGGGATGGCTTATTAGAATAATATATATATAAAATAATATTATTTAAATATTTAAACTTTATTCAATGAAATTTAGAGGTTTAAACTGTATTTAATGTTTGATGGGTACTTTTGAGACTAGAATTCAATGTTTTTGGTAGAAATAACGGCTTTTTTAAAGACAATGTGTCATGTCCCTTTTTGGAGACTAGCGGATTTGAAGATCTTAACACATTTTTCCTCCCCGTGGGTTTAAGGAAGCAAGGGAAGACTTGTATGACATTTTCTAAGTAGATATTTTCATTATTATCATATATTCCTATTTGGAAGCCAAACACTCCAATAGAAGAACTTATTTAATTAGAATATAAAGTATTTTGAGCATGTAGGCTCTAAAAACAAATTAGATAATTAAAAGGTACTTATTATATGGTCGGCCATAAGTTATGATGTAGCACCCCTTATGTTATAAAAGGAGGATGTTTGGCCATTATGTCATATGTTGAATCTTATTATTTCTACTAGGTAAAGGTTGTACCTTTCCTTTCTCATTAAGAACGAAAACCCTTGTTCGAGACCACTTCAAGGACGAAAACCCTTAAAAGTAGAACTTTTCTTCGGGACAAAAACCCTCAAGCAAGGATATTTGGAACTATTGAATATCTCAAGGAATTTGGAGCTGATATCTTTCTATCTTACCCTAGGTGACTTGCATCATGAGTATTTTGGATTTGTTTTGGTGGATGTATGGTATGATTCTTACATGGATAGACTTGTACTAATTATTAAAGGTGAAAGTAATCATTTCCTTGCATGTTTGAGCCACTAATTCATTATTTTCAAGAGGGATGAATTGCTTGTAAGTCAGGTTTGGCATGTTAAAGTGGATGCTTGGCCAAGCTGATTTCATATTTGCATTCTTCATATTTTTAAACCCCAAGATCCCAAGTTTCGTGAATTTTGTAGCTTCCTAGGTAAAGTAATGAATTTTTAAAATAAATCTTTAGAGAGAGGGTTTATATAAAATTCATATCTTTATTTCTAGTGCACTTGAAAATCAGTTTTCTTTCATATTTTGATTGTCGGTAATTAATAAAAAAATTGAGCTTGATTGGGCACATTTTCAACGAATTTAGGGAATTCAATATTGAGTGGGAGTTCTCAAAATAAGTCGCTACCCTAGGAAGGGAAAATTGTAAGTTTCAATGTGCATTTCCAGTCACATCCGGCCCACAAAAGTCAGATTGCAGCCATCTAAAAATTAAGTTTAGTTACCTCTCATTCAGCTCTAGCTATTTTCCTAAGTCCCACAAAAAGGACATTACACAAATCATTTGAAAAAAATTGGTGATATCCTCTCAAGTCCCCGAAACATTCGTGAACATCCAGATGCACCAAAATCTACCGGACACGACCCCACATAACATTGGTTTATTGTCAATCGAAGTAGCACACTTGGACAAGTATAGCCTAAGTGGGCCCAATGGTGAAGTGTGCTCCACAAAAGAGATCACATCTTCTAATCCAGAGGCGAGTAGGGTTATACACCTCATTGAACAATATATAGGATAAATAGAAAAACAATCCCTTGTGAGCTTCGACTTGGACGTCTCATCGACTAAATTGTTGTCTTGCTAGGCGATGACCTAAAAATACTGCATTTATCTTTACCTTTACTTCCTAATAAGTGCTATGTATGGCCAACATCATGGTGGACATATCACGCTCTCCTCAATTCTCGATGAAGGTCATCAAAGAATCAAATATCATTGTGGAAACATTCATCATAGCCGCATAAAGAGCTCAGCTTTAGAAGAACACTCACACACACGCACATGAAATTCACATAGTTACGAGAAACTCCAAAGATAAGAACACATATTGGTATGTGTCCCCATACCCACAATTTTTTGCAACTTCATTTATATACAATATAGCATACCCTTATCCATTTATTCACATATGCTATTTTGAATTCCGTCCTCGTCCTTGTACTTCGTCTCAAGTAACTACTGAAATTTGTATAAAGGAGTTGAGATATTCGATTAACGAAGATCACTACAAGATAAGGAGATTTAGGGAAGCTATAGAGATTGGAAAAACACCCTTACAAAGGAAATAAAGATTAAGGGTAAGAACTAAAAGACTCATGGAAGCCCATTATTCACAACCTCAAGAAGAAAAATGAAGATAATGAATATATTTGGGATATTGATTGATGCAGTGTAATAATGTCCCTTTTTGGGGACACTCCGGAAATGACCTGGAGTTGGTTATGAAGGGCTGAAATCAGAACTAGGGCAGACTGTAGAGGACTGAAAATCGTTGTGAACCCTCAACACGCTGCCAGCAGTTTCATCCTAGGGTGGCGGCCTCTTAGGAGAGTTTAAACACGTTTTCTAAGCACAAAATTCACTCAAACCGTTAGGAAATAGGCTCAGAATTTATAAGAAATAACCAGCAATCGTTAGATGCAAGAAAACTGATTTTGGAAGCCCACAAGTGTTATTTTAAATTTATCATGAAACCCTTCCACTGCAGATTTAAATAATAATTTCCGGAACTGAAATAACACTCATAGACACTCAATCAATTGATGGTGTAGACACTCTGAAATTCCACTTTTGCAATCTTATTGCCAAAACGCACGCAAATCACTCTTATTCTTCCCAATTCCGTTATAATTAGTGCTCTTTGCTAATTAACTAATGTTTCTCACCACTTTGGTCGGTTAACAAGCACTTCATTGATCACCAAACCTCTTTCGCATTCAAGATGCCGATTTACGACGAATCGTAAGCCAAAATCCTCTTCAAAATAGACAATTAACGTTTATTAGCTAATTAAGCCTATTTTGCCCTTGTTTTGGTCAATATACCCTAGTATTGACTCAAACCCCTCTTCTAACCACTCAAAATCACCCCATTCACCTCCACAACATCTCAACAAGCTTCAAAAGCTTATCCTAGCCTCCTAGTTGACCCTAAGCGGTTGATTAAGGCTTCACACCTCTTAATCACTTGGTAATTCACTAATTATGATTAGCAAAGCCTAATCATGATTAGCAATTCTAATCTAATTTGGGGCTTTTAGTCCCACATGCACCAAAATACAAGTTTCTCCCAAAAGGAAAACTATAAAAAGGGTGCACCTCATTCCTTTATACTTTACACCATGCTTTGATTTGCATCTCATATAATAAATATGATATATAGCCAAGTTCAATCCTTGCTTAAAGCCTTCAATGGGTTAGTAAATGGATATCCAAAATGACCAAGTAGTCATTTGGAGAGGCCATTTCACCTTGTTTGGAGTAGCAACCATAACCATTTGATTGCCCTCTTAGGTCTATTTAGGCCCATGTTAGGTAATTCAAGCATATTAGTAGGCATGTTTAGTTAGATTAAGCATTCTTTTCATACCAGTTAAGCATTCTTTTAAGCTTCTATCTTAATGTTACATTCCTAGACTTAGAACCTTAGCTATTAGGTGGCAATGGTGTTAGCCTTCCTTGTTTAGCTTTGCAATTTGATTATGAAAGTTTAGGGTGTCATTAGATAGAAATGGGAGATTTCACCTTTATAAATCATGGAGAATCCATTCATGCAAATTGATCATATAAAAGCCAGCGAATATCATGTGAAACACTCTCCCAAGCAAGTCGTTTAGGGCATAAATCAGTTATAACCAGCAATGAAATGTAGAAAACCAAGTGTAGTGTGGATTTTCGTCCACACCAACTAATCCACGGGGGTTTTCGTCTTTGGGAGGGTCTCAATCAAGAGTTTTCGTCCTTAAAAGAGATGGAAAAGGTGTTTATCAAGCAATCCTTCACCAAGATCAAATTTACCAAAAGCCTAACTCTCTAATGCCCAAGCAACCTCCTTTTATAACCATAAGGGGTGCTTACAATGCAAATGATGGCTGACCCCTTAAGAAAAGTACTTTTAATTTTCTAATTGGTATTTGGAGCCTACATGCTCAAATACTTTTATTTTCTAACTAAATAAGTTCTTCTATTGGAGTGTTAGGCTTCCCAATAGCAATACATGATAATAATAAAAACAACTACTAAATTATCATCACGACATCGTAAGAATCTTCCCCTCACTCCCTTCTTTGGACCCACAAGGAGAAGAATGGGTCAAGGTCTTCAAATTAGGCTAGTCTCCAAAATGGGACATGACAGCAAGGAATTTTTCAAGTTGATATTCATTAATTATATTCACATCAAAGTTTTTGGGAATCCACATCTCCACATTAGAAGTTATCTATTTTAGAAGAGATTCATACGTAATCTTTAATCATTCATCACAATGACGAGCCACAATATGGCCCAAAGCAACGATTCATCTTTTCTTCAAATATTATGAATTGCAAAAGCTCAAGGTCTCTAATTTAAATTGAAGTTGTTGTACTTGTATGCCAATAAATATTAAATAAAATAACTGCATATTGTAATACTATGAAATTAACAAGTATTTTCAAATCAATAGCATCAATCTTGAGCATTTAACTATCCCACTGAAACAGTCAATCAAAGTCGCTTGTATTTTTCTTGCATCAGTCTCAATTCTTCCACTCCTCTAGTGTATCAACTTTCATAAGTTCGGCAATCTCATTATGTTATATAAGCTTCAATCAATATGCAGTCAATCAGAAAACTCTTATAAAGGTCAGAAGAACCACAATCATGCAAGAAACAGATGGCATGCATAGTGAACTTTGGAACACTACTTTATTGCACTAATGAAAACAGGAAAATAAGTATTAAAGCTGCCACTCACATTGTACCTGCTAATATGATACACAAGAAAATCTAGTATGAAAAAAGCAAGGGCATAAGCATAGTTACCTAAGTCTTGGGGACGTGGGGGCAGGGGGATGGAGGGACAGGGTTTCCGTCTCACCAATTTGTTTTCCAAATTTTGGGGACAGCTATTAAAATAATATATAAAATTTAATATTTAAATATTTTAATGTTATTCAATGAAATTTAGGGATTAAACTGTATTTAATGTGTTTTAGGTACTTTCAAGATTATAATTCAATGTTTTTGGTAAAAATTACAGCTTTTTAAAAGTAAAAACATCAGAAAACTTTTGAAAGATTTTTGAAAAAATAGGGGACATCCCCTCCATGTCCCCAAACGTCTGGGACACCACCAAAATCTAGGGGACACATCCTGCGTAATGCTGGGTGTAAGTACTAGCTTATTCCAAGCTTTGAAGCTAACAATCATGATTCATTCATGCAAACCCTTAGGATACTTATGCAGTCACTAATTGAAAGAAATAAAGAGCTAAACAAAAGTCCATAAATAACAACCGAAAAAATAAAAATGAATTATATCAAGGGATTTGCTAATAAGTCTCTAACCTCAATACTAGAGTTCTATCTAAAATATTTCACAATATCTGGACTAGAAATCATAAAACTAACATCCTTTGGCTTGTAAGACTTCCTTGTAATGATAGCCATGACAAGTATATGTAGAAGAGAGTGTGGTGTGCAAGATCTCGGTGCCAATATATATAACATATTATAGTGGGCATTGTTAAACATGTGGAAGTATTCTAAAGCCAATAACTGTTTAATTACAAGTGTGAGATAAAAATACCTCTATCAAATAATTAGAGCCCAGTCTAATCCACTGCCCACTTTTAATATCGCGACTGTTTACAGATATTGTGCGCCTCCCATGGTTCTCTAGATAAAATAATCCATCTTCCTTGAGCTTTATGGTTGCCTAAAACATCACAACGATTCAAATTTAGAAGAGATGTAAGCTCGTAACACAATTGTTTATAGATTGCAGGCACTAGAGTTTAGTACCCAAACCTAAAAGTGTGCTTCTTGATATGGTGAAATTTCATATATAACAAACTTTGCATATTGATTAAAAAAGAAACATGAAATGCATGTCACAACACAAATATCTCACTCTTCTTAACAATGCCAAAAAAGAAAGACCTTATCCTTCAGAACAGCATATACTGCTACTTTTAAAAGAAAAAATAGGAAGCATTATAACTGCACTATCAAACTTGAGCCTCTAACAACATTTATTTTTCAGAGTTTCCGATCTCAAAACTGAGATGGAATCATGCACCAATAACGTTATCATCAATATTTTGTGACCTTCCTGCCCTCTTAAGTATATTTGATTCTTCGCCTTTGTGATCTCATGCTAAACCATAATCCCATCAATAAGATTCTAAGTTGCCAGTTCAGGTACGGGTTTGGGGATAATAGATATAAACAAAATTAACTATAATATGCATAAAATAAGCAAAAATAACCATAATACACAGCTGACAATCGATACTTCCATGCCAAATGTCAAATGATAAATCAAAATGGTTTATAATATCTACTCAAAATAAACTAATAGTCAATGGTCAAACTACATTGTGCACAGGAAAACTCGACATAAATCATCATATTGATCTTTATTGAGAAAATCAAAATCAGTGTTTGGTTCATGAGAACCATAAGCAATAGCAGCACCAATGCCACTCCTACTAGCTGCAATATATGGCTCCTTGGCAGCAAATGAGCAGTAACAAAACTTTTGATATTGGAAAATTAGCTTGATCTGGTTCCATCCCTAAGCATCCATGAAAGGTGAGTGTGGAATGAGAGGTACGTTTGATTTTTACCTTTTTGGTTTAGGTTTTTATGTTTTTATGTTCACTATTTCTTTCAACTCTTTGCCTAGGTTGAACCAGAAATGGATCTCGGGATCCGAGGAGAGAAGCTGGTACCTTACATCAAATCAGATCAGCTCTGGTTCAACACCAAAAAGTGGGAAGGCTATGGCCTTCTCCACACTATATTGACCTTCTTTTAAGGAACCAGTAGCAAGGAAGCACTCTCAAGATCTCATGAGATGACCTGCTGAATTTTCTGCACGGTATACAAAATACCCTGCTGTGAAGCCAAATTTACTCAACAAAATGACCAAGTGATGTAGCAAAAACATGGAGACTTGCACGGAATATTATCTGAATAACCATGGTATTATGAAAATATCTTGTTCGGATGCAAAGTGAAACAGAGGTAAATCATGTCCTACCGTCTTTGGAAACCCCAAAATCCACCAGCCTCAGCCTCAGCCCCAGTGGAAACCTTTCAAGATAAAATGCGGGAGTTGAAGCAGTCAAGAATAGGTTACAAACAAGTCAAAATCCAACAAAGAACTCTGAACAAAAGTTCTGAACATCAAAATCTTCTGCTGTTATCAAACCATTTGAGGAAATTGTAGAGAAAATAGAGAAAATATTTTAGCTGGCCTTTCTTTTGAAATTTCAAGCCTTGGTAATAAACAAGACACAATCCGAGCCACAGGGCCAACCCAGAAGGAGTCAGTGACTATTCATTTGGAGGAAGCTACTAGAGTGATCAGGTTGCCACAAGTGAATATTCCGGAAAGGTATATTAATGTCCATGAATAACCAAAACAGGTCAATGGAACTCCGAAATTACAACCAAAATAGGACTTAGCAAAGGAAAAACAAAAATGGTCTATTGACAAGGAAAAAATAAAGGAAAGCAGATGGTAATGAGCTTTTCCCAAACAGCTAGTCTTCAGATGCTGGATCGTTTCAGTTTCTAAGTGAAGTAATCGAACCCACAGGCAGGATCCAACTCCCAGGCAAGCCCTGGGTCAGTATAAATATATTCTACACACTCGCAGAAAGTCTCTCAGAGCATAAGATGCCTTGGAATAGAGAAAAAAACAATAAATTTTAATTCAGAAAGCCAAAGCAGATATAGTTCTTTTGCAGGAGACCAGCATGGACAGCAGAGAACTGGAGAGGAAAAAAGTTAAAACCCAGTCCTTGGGGTCTCCAGACTTCATTAGTAAGGATCCCAAAAACAGATCTGGGGGAACACCAATTGGCTGAAACCAAGAGATTCCACGGTAAAATTAACACAGCTTCGCTCCTTGTTATGATTATATTTCTTTGGTGCTTGGTGCTCTGATAACATTCATTTAGCCTAAGGTGTTCTTCACATCTTATTCAGAAAGTACCAAAGTAGTATAACAGCAAAACAGATAGCAGAATATATCAGCAATCACAACTAGCTACGTATGTAAATAATAGCAATGAATTGCATTAGAATGATGCTCTTCCGAAACCACAATAAATGAGGGTGAATATGAATCTAAGGTGATCATCAAAGGTCACACCTTTGATGATACCTTTTCATAACCTTAAGAATACTTGATCAAAATATGTCTTTATGTATTCTTATGAAAATATAAGGTATTTTTAGATACTAAAGTAGAAAAAAATACCCTTAGCCTATTTTCAGTTGGCTAAAAGGGAGACATCGTCCCTTTTAAGAGGGAAACGCAAATGTTAAAAAAGAAACAAAGAGGCCTACATGGAGCGCTCCACAAAGAAAGGAAAAAAAAAGACTATAAAAGCAAATGTTAGGGCTCATTCTAAGGATCAGCTTGTGAATTATATACTTCTCTTTTGGGAAATTGGAGCATTGAGATCTCATTTTTACCCTTTGGGAACAAAATCCCTCATTGGATCATACAGGTACGAAAACCCTCACTAGTCACAACACTTAGGGACGGAAAACCTCATTTGTTGCATTGGTGACTTCATCCAGAGTCACATTGGAGCTTCAAAATTCAGAATTTCAGAACGGAAAGGGTTTCTATCAATGTTAGGGCACACATTCTAGCTAGGGCACGCTTTTTTGGGGCTGCCACATTCATTTCCAGCTTGATCTACCCATTTGGAGATTTTGGGATCACTTTTCAGTGGGTTTTCGTGGTTGGAAAAATCTGATTCTAATTTTATTGGATAGCTGATATTTTTGTGGTCAATTTGAGCTATCATTTGCATTTTATCTCCAAGTATTTATGAAGATATGGAATTTTGAAGTTTCAGCTGTTTTTGAGCAATAATTAATTCCAGCAGTCTGTAATTTATTGTTGAAGCATTTATTTTGCATGAATTCATCAAGTGTTTCATGTTGTTGATGTATTTTTGAAGATTTGTGTGTGGGAAAGGCTAAAATCTGAATTCTACCTAGGTCGCTTAGGGTTTTGTGGACCTAAAACAGGTCGCTGCCCTAATTTTTGCATAAAATCAGTTTGTTGTCATAAAAATCAGTTTTTCTACATGTGGTTGGCATCATTTTCAGCAATGTTCCATTAGGGTTTTGGGGAAAAATCAAATTCCTCAAAGTACATGGTTATCATGCTTTCCAACCACCCTTAGGGGAATGGCTATTGTTTGATTCTCAAAGGCACCAACCACTAACAAAGCAACTTGGAAGACTCTCAAGGTTTCCTTTGAGAAAGAATTCAAACATTTAGGGGATCGAACGAGATTGTTGCAAAGCTTTACAACATTTTTCAGGGTAAGCACAAGATTGCACAAAAACCCCAAGAAGAAACCTGTTGTGCGGTGAAAAAGTGATGGTTTATTGAGGGTTTTGTCCCCTTATTAAAGAAAAAGATGAAGGTGGTCTAACCTTCATCATATGAGGATGCCTATATTAGAGCGATAGACATTGACAGCAGAACATCATCCTTGCATGCATGAGACACTATTAAAGGAAAAACAAGAGAAGGTCAACACCAAGCCCATCAACAAGTCCCATATAAAAGAGTTGTTTCTAATCCGCTAGAACATAGACCTTGAAGCTAACATTGGCTATAAATGTGTACACATGATATACTATTTGAAACATTTGAGAGAAGGACACAAATATTTATCATAAAGTCTCTTTATGCATATGACATGGAATTGGATAGGGAGGGTAGCCATTCAGTTATCAAAGAAACTTATGTTCCAAATATTACTTATGAAAAACCCCGATTAATGTACTAAAAATAATGAGGTCTAACTCACTTGTCGACGAGATACTTTATTAGCACGACCTTCTTTTCCCAAATCAATATCAACAATGTTCTCTTGTGTAACCCTTCCTATTGTCACCTGCATCGTACAAATAAGCTTCCTAAGAGATATATTGAAAAAAACCAAATTTGATGGAAATAATATCAGGAAGTAGTTTGACATTCTGAAATCAGAAAGTAAAAGAGATAATGCTGCAATATTGGAAAAAATATATATCTAGTAAAAATGCATACACAAAGGTTTATCAATGTTTTGAGTGGAATCTAAATTATAGGTGCCTAAAATAACATCAATTCAAAAATGCAGTAGAATCATGACAAATTTGGTAGGATTAAAAGATGTCATTGAACACACTAATTTGATTATTTAACCACACAGGTATAAGAGAATTGCTGTTAAAGGAAAAGAAACTCTTATAAGGTCCAAATTGTAGAAATTCGGATCATTTTCAGCAATAACTAAAAGAAGCGGCAGAAAAGTATATAAATCTTGATTTGCATTCGGAAAAAAATGTAAGGGATGCCAAGTTGTTTAACTTCCATAATAAGGTGAGAGGCTTCTCAAATATTGGTGTCTGGCAGAATGAGAGGACAAATAGCTAGTTGATGAAACTTGTAGTGAACAACTTACGAGGAGCCAATACAATGTACAATGTCTTTGGTAGGACCAAATGATGTAGCAATTCTAAAAAATCCAAATCCATCTGAATCTATAATCATTCATGTTTTCCAACATCCTCTACAAAAGAACAAAAATTGTGCACCCATTGGAAAATTCATTTCAGAACAAATCCAGGGAAATAGCTGACAAGGTCATTGTGTATTGTATTTACATATATGGGCTTCCATTTAACGTTGTTAGATGACCATATTGGCAGAATATGTTGAGAAGTGTTGATGAATCTCCTAAAGGGTTCACCAACCCAATGTATGAAAACGTGTTAGCCATGTTATTGGCCAATGATAAAACATGCAGATTATACATAGCAGCCCATTAGAGATTCATTGATCAAAATGGGGATGTCCATGTTTGATGGATGCAAAGATGCAACTAATAGGTCATTGATTAATGCAGTTCAAGTGCCCCTAAAAAGGCAATATATCTAAGGTTCGTTGATTGTGAGAGGCAGGCGAAGAATGCATAATTCATAGCAAACATCCTCATAAAATCCACTGAGGCATTGGGGCCTCAAAACATTGTCCAAGTCATAGCGGGCAACAATAAAAATTGCCAAGACGTGAGCATGTTGGTGGAGGCAAGATATGGGCACATATTTTGAACACTTTGTGTCATTCATTTTGTCAACCTAGCACTACAAAATTTGGGCGAAAAATGACATAATAAAACAAGTGTGTGATGAAGTTGTGGAAAATAAAGAGGGTCCAAAAAGTGAAAGTTTGATCGTAGATGAAAAGTGGCTGGCTTGTGTGGATTACTTGCTCAGTTTTACAGTGCCCATCATGAGTAAAAAGTCTATTTGACTAACAATTACCAAAATGAATTATTGGAGTTTGAAAACCCTTATTGGCAACATAGTTTTTTCATTCAAAAATGTAAGTTCATGGTTATTATTTGCATTTATTGTTTTTGGAAGAATTTCAAAACCCTTAATTGCAAGAAAGGTAGAGGAAAAAAAGGATAAAAGGAAAGAGGATAAGAACATAGAGGAATTGACAGTGCATGGATCAATTGAAGAGAATTTGATCCCATAAACAAAATATGCTTCACAGAATCTTTAAGATAAACAGAAATAGAGAAATGACATACACAAAATAACACAATACACAAGATATATCCTAGGAAACCCTTTTGGGAAAAACCCAACGTGGTAACTTATCTCTTTATTGTATTAACTCAATCATTTTACCATACAATAATGTACTTCTCAGTTTTGCTCTATCCTACTACATGTCCAGCTATATGTAAGCACATCAATAGGTAACCGTCGCAGCAGTATTACAAAACAATGGGTACCAAAACCATGGGCCAAGAATACAACCCATAACGGCTCCCCATAAACATGAGTGATCTAACCACCCATAGTAACATAGGTTAAAATTACCTATTTGAACATTGCTTCTTGTATTCTTTCTGGCATTTGTTGCTTATAAACATGTTACCATCTTGAGGGAATATGTTGCACTAGCTTTAATCCACACATTACATTTATATGGGTTGATATAACTTTGCTCCATGTTGAGATTTTACACCTTGTTGCTGTAATCACTACATATGTTGTACATTATGAGATGGTTGTGAGTTGAAGTTGGTTGTGTTAATGAAAAATGTTTACATGAGATAATGTATTTACTTTAAGTTGGAGATAGTGAATACCTTATTGTGCAAGAAATGTTGTTTACCAGCATATGGAAACATTCAACATTGTTAAGTGTCATTTTTATTCTTAAGACATTGGTTCTTGGCAATGGTAATCTTGCATAGATCATTTGACACTTGTGACAAGAAATGTACTTGATGTTCTTGTTTAACACGATTATCTTCGAGAGAAAAAGAAATGTTTTGAAGCCATATTATTGTATTTGTTATATGTATGTCTAGATTCTGGAATGATGTGAATATCTCTTATTTGATTTTTGGTTGTGTAAAACTTGTGAATAGGCAACTTGTGATGTAATTGGATTATTCCGTTAATAAATTCAATCAGATATAGTTCAAACATGTTAAGAGAGACTTAGGGACCTTCCGGTGTAGCTTGCCATCATACAATGTTTTGATGCCATTTGAACTCCTATCACAAGGAAATTGTTGTGAGGTCTTGTGGCATATTTTAAACAAACTTATTGTATATGTGTTAAATGTTTTTGCATGAACATCTTTGTTGTAGACGTACTCTAATTAGTGTAAGTTGGAGCATGTGGTGCAAATTAAGGATCGACGATGGACTCAATTCTTCGGCTTCAAAGTGATCGTACGTATTGATTTAACACAAGGAAAACATCATAGGTCTTAAAAAGTACTTACAAGGTGGTAAAATAGTTTTCAATTGATGAAGGCTTGATTTTATTGTTAAGTGGCAAACTCAACAAGGTCTTTAATTAAGAATTGCCAATACCATAACCAATATGTCTTTTCACCACTCTGAAAAAATCTATACAAGTTGTGATGAGAGACTCAAGTCATTTCTTGTCCGAGAATCTTGTCAAACCCTACCCTTATCATTTTTAAATTGATGACCATGGGACTATCAATAGGTCGATTACAAAAACCACGTGGGATATGTCATTGGGTTGGGAACCTAATGGACCTATATAGATTATCGGATCTAATGAAAAAGACCATTTAGGTCTTATGTGCTCATACAATCATAATTTATTCGAGTTGTCCTTGTCGGTTTGCACAAATACTAGTGAACTAAACAAAGTTAAACACATGTTCATTGCATTTTGAACCAACATCACCCTCACATGATATTTCTTCAGGAGACTAAAGCATCTATAGATTTTATGGCAGCAGTGACCCCTAACATTCGAAAAAACTTCAAGTTGTCTCTTTAAGCTCACAGGGAGCTTCTGGAGGCATGGCATGCATATGGGATCCTCAGCAGGTTCATTATATAGATAGTGGAGGACATCAGGGTGTTCTCTATATGGTGGTTAGATATATTCCTGAAAACCAAATTACTTTATTATTGAACATCTATGCTCTGGTTCAAGTGGAAGCAAAAAAGCACAGTGCATGACTATTTATGATATTGTTGCAGCCCATTCTGGAATACCTACCATTATAGGAGGAGATTTTAATACAGTTTTATTCTCTCATGAAAAACAGGGAGGGAATTCTACCCTAGATGCCTTTGTTGTTAACATGTTGGAATTTATACAAAAGATGAATTTGGTGGATATTCAAACCCAAAACGGACTAATGTAATGGTCCAACAAAAGAGTGGGTGAGCATTGTATCCTGGAAAGGTTGGACAGATTTTTTATTTCGGAAGAATGGTTAGAAAGCAGCATTATTCCGACTACTAATGTTCTTGACAATTCAGGTTCTGATCATTGGCCGGTTATATTGGAATTGGGAAAATCAAAACCGTTCAGAGCTCCCTTTAGATTTCAATTGATGTGGTTGAGAGACGAACATCTCCCTTCTTTAATGGATAAATAGTGGAAGAATGGCCAGCCCAGACATGGTACTAAAATGTTTTGCTTCACCCAAAGAATGCAGCATATTATTAACCAACTCAAGAAGTGGAATAAATCTGATTTTGGGAATGTCCATGGCAAAAAACGTGAAATCTTGGAAGCTTTACAGGAGGTGTCTCATCAAGTAAGAATGCAAGGATACTCACAGGAATTGCAAGCAAAGGAAATTTGTCTCAAGCAAGAACTGATAGAATAGGAATTAAGAGAAGACATTTTCAGAAACAAGTCCAAAATTCAATGGCTGAAAGAGGGGGATAAAAATACCTCTTTTTCCATAAATCTCTCTTAGCTCATTGTTCTCATAACCACATTGCTTACCTGGAAAAGGAGGATGGAACCCGGGCTAATACACAAGAAGATATTCAGCAGTTAGCAACACAGTACTTTTCTGGGATCTTTGCTGCTACAAACCTGGATGGAAATGCTCAACGACAACTGCTTAATATCATTCCCAACTAGGTTAGTAAGGAGGATAATACTTTTCTTCGCAAATGTTTTTCGAGAAAAGGAACTCCAAACAGTTGTATGGGCTATGAAGAAAGGGAAAACACCAGGACCTGATGGCTTCCCAATAGAATTCTATCAGGAATTCTGGGATATTATCAAAAATGATCTCTTGGGAGTGGTGGAAGAGTGCAGACAAGCGAAGATTGTTCTCAAGGTCATCAATCAAACCTATATAGCTTTGGTTCCCAAGAAAGAAGAGGCTTCTACCCTTGCGGAATACCGCCCCATAGCTTTATGCAATGTGCTCTATAAAATAATTACAAAAGTCATAGTTGAAAGGTTGAAAACTATCATTAATAAAGTAATATCTCTGGAACAAGGGGTATTTGTACCTCATAGACAAATCTATAACGATATTGTTTTGGCTCAGGATGCCCTCCATTCTATGGATATTCAAAAAAAACCAGCTATGTTTTTGAGACTAGATCTATCTAAAGCTTATGATAAGGTAAGCTAGTCTCTCCTTTTAGACATCCTATTGTGGTTTGGGTTTTCCCCCTTTGGGTTCAGTGGATACAAGCATGTATTTCTTCGGCTTCTTATTCAATTTTGGTTAATGTTCTACAGCTAGATTCTCTGTGTCCCAAGGAATAAGGCAGGGAGATCCTTTATCTCCATTTCTTTTCATTATAGTTGCTTTGAAACTTTTGGTAGACTGTTTTCAAGTACGAGAACTCAAAAGAAGTTGAAGGGTATCAAACTGGCTACTCAGGTGGACTCTCTTTCCCATTTGCAGTTTGTGGATGACTCATCTATCATGGGGGAAGCATCTTTAAAAGAAGCTAATCAAATCCACAAGAACTTGGAGCTCTTCTCAAAGGCCACTGGTTAGGATATAAACAGGTAAAAGTCTAAAATATTTGGGTGTTCCATTAGGGTCTAAAAGGCTAGAGTAGGATATTTTGGCAAAATTAGGATTCCAAGGGGACATTACCTCTAAAATACTTGGGTGTTCCATTAGATTCTAAAAGGTTAAGTGACTGGAGTTGGTTACCAGCAAAGATTCTTCAAAAATTTAGTAATTGGACTCATAGATGGTTAACGTCAAGGGGAAGAATAACTCTGATTAAAGTTGTGTTACAAGCTATTCCTATCTATTTTGCTTCCCTTCTGAACATTCCTGCAAAAGTTTTGCATCAACTAGATTCCATAAGTCAAAAATTCTTATGGACAAGAACTCAACAAATCCGAAATGGCATCTCGGTGAAATGGAAAACTTTGTGTTTGCCAAAGAAAGAGGGAGGATTGGGTTTTAGATCCAGTGTGCAAAATAATAAAGCTTTGGCTGCTAAGTTATATTGAAGACATTTATCATTCAAAACCCGGATCAACTATAGAGCATTAATATTAGAGCAAAATATGCGGAAAGAATGTTGTCGCATGAACATACAATGGAGTCTTAAAAATACATAAACAATGAGTCTCTAAATGGCCTCCATCGTCCGAGACTCCAAAAAACAACATGCTATGAGTATGATCATTGATACATTACAAATACTACAAGTTACAAAACTCTAGAATAAACTAGATGACATCAATGATCAATCATCAAACTCTGCACCGCTGCTGGAAATGGGATCCTCAAGGTCATCCTCATCAATA
Source organism: Taxus wallichiana var. yunnanensis (assembly GCA_018340775.1). Taxonomy (NCBI): domain Eukaryota; kingdom Viridiplantae; phylum Streptophyta; class Pinopsida; order Cupressales; family Taxaceae; genus Taxus; species Taxus wallichiana. The sequence continues at coordinate 622,494,134 of CM031234.1, read as the reverse complement.
TCATCACCGGCCTCTGGCTCTGACTCGGACTCATCCAAATCCTCAGGTACATCTGCAACAACTGTATTGGCACGGGGTCGGGGAGTAGCACGAGTGCGACTAGTGCTGATGTGTCTCATGACGATGGTGGCGGTGATGTTGTTAATGGCTCATCAGATTCCTGATCCAAACCCATCCACCCCAAGTCATCGAGATCAAACTCTGTTGGTTGACTCTCCTTTACCCATTCTGAGGTTGGATCTATATCATCCAAGACAATGGGATCAGTATCAAGTCTTTGGTTCAACAACTGGTTGCGCCTTAACCGAAGGTTGTACTGCACAAAGACAAGATCATTTAACCGTTGTCGTTCCAAATGGTTTCTGGACGCGGACCGGTTGCACTCGCACCCAAAAGCAGCGAAGTTTGGCTCAGGATCCTAATTGCAAACTTTTGCAATTGAGGACACTGACTACCAAACGAATCCCACCAATGTGTTGTGATAAAAAGTGTAAATGTTTAATTAGTAAACAATGACAATAAAAAGTTACAAACATTCTGAAAAGCTTAAAAATTAAAAGTAAAACGAAACTTATAACTTAAAGGCTAAAGCATAATTCAACAAATTAGATAAAGATTGTCTTATGCTAAAAATTCATGATTATTCATTAAAAATTTTAATCAAATGAACTTCAAAAACTTAGAATTTTTACATGGTTGGTCCACATCCCTTGCAATCTTTGCAGGTTTTTTCCAAAGGTACTTGTGGCTTTGCTGAAGAAGTTGATCTGTCGGTGAACTTCAAGTTGTTGCATCTCATCGAGTGCTAGGCACTCGTACAAACCATCTTTTACTTCTCATGTTTGATCTTCTCCAAGTTGAGCTCTGTAATGATATTTCGGGTTCAAGAAATACCCAGCTGCATGTATAGGCCGATGGAGTTGATTGTTCCATCTATTATCTATGATCTCCCATATAGGCCCATACTTAGTTACCCTGTCTTTGTATGTTGCCCTTATCTGCTCCTTTGCTTGATCCATAGCCATAAATATAGCCCATGGCTAATTTTTCCCCATCCACCAACCACAACACCTTAACAAGAGGCTCGGCAACTTTCACAATCTCTGTTGTTTTTTTCCAAAATCAATTATCAAAAATTTTCTTCTTTGTGTCTTTCCCATCATGTTTCCAAATCATTGACTTTGATGCATTCCATTCATCACTTGAAAACATCTTTTTCAAGTTCTATTGTTGGGAAAGAAGAGATTGCAACGTGAGGAAGTTTGTTGCAAATCTCGTGATGGTTGGCCTAACAAGTTCTTTGCCCTCAGTGTTCTTCCTCATTAGGTTCAATACCCATGAGTGATTGTAGATGTATTTGGTGATGCTTTTGCCATGCTCTACAGTGTTCTTGATCCAATCTTTTTTCCCTATATCCTCAAGCATGAGGTCTATGCAATGTGCAACACATGGAGTCCAAAATATTGTTTTGTGTTTAGCCTCTAACATCTTACCAACAAGAACATAGTTAGAGGCATTATCTGTTATGATTTGTACAACATTTTCCACCCCCACCTCTAAAACAATCTCATCCAAAAGCTCAAACAATAAATTTGCATTTTTCACCCTATCAGATGCATCTGCTGCTCTGATTTCAAAAAGGTTGTACCTTGTGGACAAGAGGCAATAAAATTTATTATTGTGCGGTTTTGCCATCACTCCACCCATCGACATGATAGTGCATCCTATTTTGGCCCATGAAGCATTGCAACCTTTCAAATATTCATCTATGGATGCAACTTTTTTCTTCAAAAGTGATCCTCTCAAGTCATGCATACTAGGGCCTTTGAAGCCCTTACCAACAACAACAATGGAATCAAACATCGGCTGGTAATAAGGTGAGCAGGCAACATTGAAAGGGATATCTGCATCATACCACCATCTAGCAATGTACTCAAAAGTTGCTTCTTTGTATTGCTTCTTCCAATGGTTATCCAAGGTGGGCTGATTTTCTGTTGGCATGGAGGCACTAGCAGGTGTGGAAGATGGAAAAAAGCTTTGAATGGTCTTTCTTTTTTTAGGCCGGTTTTCTTGACTATGAGTGGATGGGGGAGGCATATACCGAAAGGGGTCTAATAGTCACAAAGGGTCAGAGCAAGATCCTTCAACACTCGAGGCATGTTCCCTCCTCCCTATTTCAGCTTCCATCTCTTTTTGCCTAGCCTTCTCTTCTCTATGTTTTTCAAGCATGTTTTTCATTTCCAACCTAATGGCATCAATATCAGGTGCATCACATGGGGTAACTTGGCCTCTTTGACCAGCCAAGTGTTGTTTCAACCTATGAATCCCCCTTGATGTGTTTCTTACAATATTTACAAAAAACTTGATTATCAATTACGTCTGCATGGGTCCATGTAGGGTCTTTTGTTTTGGGGGCCATTGCAAATGCAAACAAATCTGAAAATGCAAATAAAAACAAAATAAATTTCATATTTCTTATTTAATAAAATTTACAAATAAGGGGCAAGTTTAAAATGTAACATACCTTTCAATGTGCACACAAATGAGGTGAAGAAATGCTCCAAGCTTGTATATGGCACCACAAAGAGCCCACACTCCAAATGTAGATGTAAATGCCACCACAAAGAGCCCACACTTGATGCCAAACAACGCCCAAACTCACTCCAAATGAACACTATTCAATGCTGCCCCAATCCTCCAAATCCTTGCAAATAAGAGAGGTGCTCACAAATGGATGCCAATATCACCACAAAGAGCCCACAAGCAATGCCAAACAAGCTCCAAGCCTCCAACTTCCAAGCTCACTACAAAAAATAAACTCTTCAATCTTATGCTCACAAATGCTCAATGAGAGAGGTGTGAAGTGAATAGAGGGAGGAGGGGGTGTATTTATAACACCAAATTAGGGTTTAGAGCAATTAAAAAATAGAATTTTAATTTAAAAGTCGGTTTTTTGTATTGGATCGCCGTATAAGGGTGTTTTGACAAAAACCGGCCGGTTTGGGTCGGAACCGGACCGGTTTGACGGTTTGGCCTCAAACCGGTCAAACGGTCCGGTTTTACTAGCGGTTCGTGCAAAAAAAGGTTAAACCGGTCAAACCGGCCGGTTCCGGTTCCGGTTTGACCGATTTTTAAAACACTACTCCTAAGAAAGAAGAGTAAATAATTCTCTAAGAGCATGACCGTCGGATAAATAATGTCATAATGTTAATTTAAATTATAGAAGAACATTGTCTCTGCAATCAAATTAGATACTTTTACCTAGAGTGGAGTGATTGACTCTATATTCTATTAGAGAAAGGACTTCTATAATATGCAACAAAGCTTTTGTTTATTGTTCCCATAAATCAATAGATGTGGTATCAATGCTTGAAACAGATTACTTGTAATCGGGTATTTAATGTCCTAAGTGTCTATTTTCAGAAACTCTTGGATTGGTGAAATTACCTTGTACTTCTCATCATTGCAGTAGACACTTATTAGCGTGAAAGAATTTAGACAGGTAAGAAACATTCAGTAAGGACAAGTACATTTGACATTTTTTTAATAGTTTTTTAAGGTTTCCACTGAAGGAGTTCTCACAAATATTATATGGAATGAATAATGGTTTGTTTTTGCAGTTTACTATTGTATGAAGAAATAACTTAGATGGTTGGATAAGGATGACATGCCTTGGTAGTCCACTGTCACTAAGTGACCAGAAATAGTTTTTTAACGACAGTACTTCCAATTGGCTTTCTATTCACCAAAAGAAAAAGGAAGATTGTTGTTTGAAAGCTATATTAAAATGCTGCAAATTTAAGTGTGTATTGTTTAGATGACTAGATTGTGGTGATGCAGTATTGAAATGCTTATCTGGACTTATGTATTGTAATGAGCTTGTTGAAAGTTTGAATAAAGATTCAGGTATTTAAAGTTGTGTAAGTGGCTGATAGCTTTTTTTATAGACCTCATAAGACTGATAACTAGGGAAGAAAGGACAGATTGTCGATATGATGATGTTTTCACATCATGAATCATTTGGACATAAATCAAAAAAATAAAAATAAAAACTATTAATCAACCTAGATTAGTAATTAGATAAATTGCAACTTGCAGTATTAAGGTCAATATATATTACTTTTAAGAGATATTTTTGTTTCGAGTTTCTAAGAACGTCACACATAATTGATATTTCCTTCAATCAAATGCTTCTACACGATCCCACAGTATATATTTATCAGAGTTACAAGGATACAGATACGGATGTGGATACGGATACACTGCCGCATACGGAAACTAGTTTTAACACCCCCTTATATGAATACGGTATAATATATAATATTTAAAATATTATAATAATCTAGATTATAAATTAAGAATATATTAATAATGATTTAGAACAGGGAAGCTTGGAGCTCTGAAATTGGGAGGTGAAAAGCCATCCTCCATGAAAGCACCTTCAAGCTTCACATGCGCTAGCCTTGGTTGGTGGTGGTCTTCGGCATTGCTTGGTACACGTGATTTGTAGAGGTCTTCTAGGATTTTGGATTGGGTTGGTGTATAGGTGTTTGTTAGTACTATTTGTTGACATGTATGCTCTACATGTTTCGGCTTGCTTTGTGTTTGGTGATTTTTCCAAGCTTGTGATTTTTTTATTTTGCTTGGCTTCTATGTTTTCTCACACATGGGAGTAGTCAAAGCTAGAGAATATAGAGCGAGCAAGAAAGATGGCCTCATTAATGGTGGTGAAGGGGGCATTAATAAGAATTGTCCTATTGAAAGTGGTCAACAAGAAGCGGGTTTACAAAAAGGTCCTTCAAAGACGTGGTTTGAGAGGAAGACCTAGAGGGATAGAAACAGACAGTAAACTATATGCCAATAAACCCCTTCTCACCCACCTCAAATGATGAGATGAAGTAATTAGGAAAGATGAAGCTAGAATCAAAATGTCATAATCTTTTTTGTTTGTTTGAATCAAAATGAGCTTCAATCCAAAAGCTTTTTGATAATTGGGTGGATTCTATGTGGGGGAAATATTCGGGAATGTATGTGAGTTTTTGTCAAATGTTTCAGCCTAGGGTCTTTCTCATATTGTTCAAAAACTCGAATATACAACGTAGAGAGATTTCACAACTCTCTTTGGAATGTGTGTAGGTCTCGTGTTTAAGTCGTTACCTTGGACTCCCGACCTAGCATGGGAAAAATAGAGTATGTTGAACGAACCCAAATGACTAGAAGTATCAAATGTCCCTATCAACGTTGGCACCTTCTCCCACAAATTTTGAGACCTATGGGTGAAGTGTTGCAAGTGGAGGATTCTAGGATCACTTTAGCTCTTATGAATGCAAGGGTGTTAATTTCAGTTTAAAATAGTGGAGATATTCTAGAATCCCTGGAGATTAAGCTACCAAAAATATGTTTTGTGTTGTCTTTAAGCTAGGTGGGTTAAATGACTATTTTTAAGCAAAAAGATGAGCATCTCAAAAATAATGTTGATTAATTTCAAACAAAGAACCCTTTCACTCCCCTACCCCCAAGGATAGTGCTCAAATGGTGTTTCCCTCTCCTAAGTCTGTAAGTTTGTCGATGATGAGTGGTAGAGATTTGTCTTGTGAGGGGTAGCTAAAAGTGGTATTCTTGATTGTGAGAGTATGCTTGAAAACCGTCCCCATGAGTTTGTAGCTAAGGAACTACCCGAAACCCTTTCGAAAAATGCCTTGATTGTGTCCTCCCTGAGCCTGGGGTTGATATGGCAATCTCAATGGTAAATGAAATATATTTGGTGGAAGAATATGTGTTGATATCAGCCAAATCGGTGATGCAAAATATTCAAAACTAAACCAGATGAAATAATGCAGAAACATCACAAAGATTAGATGAGCTTGGCATCTAGGGTTAAACCACATGAACTTCGATTAAGCCTTCAACCTCCCCCTACCCCCTCATGATGGAGCAAAAAGATTCAGGAGACATAGAGGCCCAAGTGTCTAAGGCTCGGTGCTAATAAAATATTGAGAAAAGGTGTATTTGAAGCACCTAGCACTTCTACAGGAGGAGGCAAAGATTGTAGGAAGAGAAAGGGCAAGTAGAATGGAAGCAATGTTTCCTCTAAGACCAAAGGCAAGGAGATGCCCCTGTTTTTAAAGATTGTATAAAGCAAGTGGGGGTGGTAAGCCACCCAACCTAAATCATTAACAAAAATTGTTAGCTGAAATGTTAGGAGGCTAGAAGCCCAAGACAGAAGGGCTATGGTGAGAACGTTTTGCAGAAGCATCATGGGACTTGACTTCTTGATCCTACAAGAAGTTAAATCTACTAGCTTTTCTCTGAATTTGGCACTCTCCTTCATTTGGCCTGGTGTTTTCAACTTCACCACCAAGCATGATAGGGATAGAGGGTGTCGTAGTGCTTGTCAGCAGTTAGTGGGCTCTTTTCATAACAGATTTTGGTACCTCCCAATAACAGAATGGTCTGGGTTTCCTTTAACATCAGAAGACAGTAGTTGGGAATGTGCTCTCTTTAAGCAACTAATGACTACAGAGAAAGAGTTGCCTTATGGAAATAGCTCCATGATAATATGAATAATATCCCTATTTAATAGGAGTAACTTTAACATGGTTGAAGACAGAGAAGATGAAGTGGTGGGACACGTACAAGCGTGGAAAGGACATGAACAGTTTTGGTGGCACAAGATGAAGAGGGTGATGAAAGTGGTTGACCTTATGTCGTTGTTGGACTTTGAGAAAGCATATGACAAAATTGAGTGGCCATTTATTGAAATGATGATGGGAGCCCTTGGAGCTGGGGAAAAATTCAAAAAAATGGTGTCTGTGTTGTTACAAGATGCCTCGGCCCAAGTAGAATTTAATGGAGAACTATCAAAGCATTTGTTCAATAGAGATCCATATGGCAAGGATTCCTTTCCCCCTCTTTTTGTAATGATTGTTGAGGCCTTCCACTATTTGTTGAAAGACTCGCCTTGGGGGCCAATGAAAGGATCACCCTCTTAACAAGGAGGAATTGATCGATGTTCTATTTGCATATGACACTTATTTTTTAAGATGGATAAAGAAAAAATAAATTGTTTGAAGAAAGGAGTTCGGATTCATGATCCAAAGTATTTGTCTCTAAATCTCACCTCTTTGGGTGGGATGAATCCCCCTGAAAGGATCAGCGGGTTAGGATGGCTTTTGGGGTGGCCATAAGCAAGTTAGGTTTCTTGGGATTCCCTTTTCTCTGGATCCTTCACTAAATAGCATGTGCCATAGATATTTGGTAAGATTTCCAAAAAAATAGTAAATGGCAAGGGCACACTTTGTCCCTACTTGGTAGGGTATAGGTGTGCCAAAAAGTGCTTTCTTCCTTTTCTATATATTACTCATCATGTTGGTTGTTTCCCAATTCACAATTTGATAAGCTTCATAGATTGATAAGAGACTTCTTATGGTCGGATGGTAAGGGTTGTAAGAAGAGACATGCAGTAAAATGGGATGTTTGTTGTAAGCCCAAGGTTTTCGGTGGATATTGACTTAAAGATTTTAGAAAGCAAGGAATTGTTTTAGTCTCAAAATGGATTCTAAGGGCTATAATTGAAGAGGAGTTGTGGAAAGAACTAGAAAGGTGTAATATTGGCAATGGATACTCTAAAGGACGCAAAAAGTGAAAAGAGTTGCATATGATTGACTTAATGTTTGCACCCTTTGTTGTTAAGACAATGGGATCTATTGTGTTCTTTGTTATTTGGAAGCCCTAGGAACATGTTAAGAATCTAACCATAACACAACCCATTTTCTCATGGTTTGACACTAGATCCCAAGGCTTTAGATCTTTGTGGTGGAATCTTAGGTACAAAGACAAACCTTTGGCCCTAATTAGAAGTTGCTCAACAGAAATGGTTTTCTAATGGATTGAAGACATTCAATGATTTATATAGGAAAGGTTTGTGGATGACACGGGAAGATATGGAATCTACTTACTTGATACCCCAATCTCATGTTAGAACCTTTTCTATGCTGATTAAATGTCTTAAACACCCCTCTTTAGCTTTGTTGACGGAAGATGAACAATTTTGAGAGAATGCCAAGTGGATCAAAGGCCCCATTTATTGGATGTTCTTGCTAAAATTGTCTATGACAAGCTTGTTTCCTCACTTAATATATTGTTTGGTATTAAAGATAAGTGGAGCAATTGTGACCAACGTAAAGTTTGGAAGAGTAGGTTTGATTTGCTTTGGTCGTCTTGCATTGAACCCAAAAAGTCATGTTCTAGGTGGGTTCACAACAAATTAGTTGTTGGTGAAGTATTAGCCACGTTGAGCATTAGGAGTGAATTACGTTAGGTCTGCCTTTATATTAAGAGTGTGTAACATGCTTTCTTTGAATGTCCTTTTGCTCAAAAAATTTGGGGTACCATTATGAAGGTTTGGGGTTTGATTGCTCATAAGACCATCAGGTGGCATGAAATTCTCTTTGTAATGTCAAACTCGAATGTTAAATTGCATAATTTTTTCATAAATTATGGTTTTTAATGTCCAATGAGGTGTTATAACTTATTTAGAAAGCTAGAAACAATGACATGCTTCAAGGAATTGGCAAGGAGTTTCTTGACTTCAACAAAGTGAAGTCGAGTACATCTTTTGTGTGTGCAAGTTAATGTACAAATGAAAGTACCAAGGGAGGATTTGAAGAATTTTTGCAATCAAGATTGTTGAGAATCAATCCCACGTTCATGAAAGAGACGAGACTTTCCAAATGTTAAATCTTTTGCCAACCAAGAGGAGAGTTCAGAAAACAACAATGAAGAACCATTCCTAGATAGGACCTTGTAATTGAAACATTTCATCTTCAAATTGAGTCGGACATGAAGGAGGTGAACTTGGAGCAGACGAGAAGGTGAAAACTTGACCGTGCAAGAAGGAACTACACATTGTCACCCCAAGGCATGTGGTAAGAGATATCCATAAGGTTTTAGCCAGACGAGGTCTCTCAAACCAAAGTGAATGTTAAACATATTCTGCAGAGCCATTCGAGATCCAAGATGGAAGTTGAGGTATAAAAAGATTAAAGTAATTATAGTGCAAGAAATAGCAAGCCCGAGACAAAACTTGAAAAGATTCTCCTTAGGTGTATTAATGAAATTGTTGAAGTGGTACAGGATAAAAAAATTGAGCATGGAGGAATCGGTTGGTGACTATACTACAAGTCTCAAGATGGGCTAGTTGGTCCCGGATCAGCCTAGTGTCCATCGAAGAATCCGATGAGTGGCTCTAACTAGCCTTTTTAAAATTAAAAACAATGTCGATTAATGTAGTTTGTTCTTGGTGCCTTACTTATATACGGTTCGTTTTATACTATGGGATTTCTCTCATGTTGTTTGGCGCCCTATGCGGGTCAAGTCCTGCCCAACCGGGTTGTCATTTTATTTTTGGTCTTAAACTAGATAAATTTGGTAACTTTTCAATGTATGTATGTATGTATGTATGTATTATATGTATGCATGTATGCATGGCTGTATGCATGCATGCATGTATGTATGTAATAATTAAATTTTAAATATTTAATTAATCGGAAGAATCCGATGAGTAGCTCTAACTAAGCCTTTTTTAAATTAAAAACAATGTCGATTAATGTAGTTTGTTACTGGTGCCTTACTTATATAGGGTTTGTTTCATACTATGGGATTTCTCTTATGTTGTTTGGCGCCCTATGTGGGTCAAGTCCTGCCCGACTAGGTTGTCATTTTATTTTTGGTCTTAAACTAGATAAATTTGGTAACTTTTCAATGTATGTATGTATGTGTGTATGTATGTATGCATGCATGCATGTATGCATGGATGTATGCATGCATGTATGTATGTATGTATGTAATAATTAAATTTTAAATTATAAACGAGCTAATACATTAGATTAAAATTACACTCAAGTTCCACACTCCCAACACACGGGAAGGTAAGAAGTTTTGTATTCAATGAATCATAAAAACGCAGGTTGTGCAGGCCAGCGGAAAATAGAACAAATGAAAGAAAATAAGTAGAGTAGGCCAAAAGAAACAAATCAAAAGAATTGCATGTTGATCAAAGCCAATGTGAAAGCTTGAAGTAAAAGAGTGAATCAACACTCTCACCTCCATGTCCTCAATTGTTGTTGCTAAAATGCATTATAGAAGATCATTTGCAGGTTTGAGCATCTTTCTAGCCTTTTGAAGGGTTTTTGGGTTTTTCATATACTTTTAAAGCAGATATAACTATAGTTTCCCTGCTTGTTGCATCCATTGTATATTCAAACAACATAATTATGGGTTTGTATCTGGATACGACCGGGTATGATATCCGAGCCGTATCCAAGATGCACCCGAACTCTATTTGTATCTAGCACGTAGATATGCATGCCCTAGCAGGTAGGGTGGCGTATCCGATAACACCGGTATTTATGCTTTAAAATAAGCAATTAAGTCGCATAAAGCATTCTAAATGCCCCTCACAAGAAAAGGCAACGAGATAAATTGATTTAACTTCTTTTGGGGCACTTGGTTCTATTGTTTTGTCTTAAATGGGGCACGTTCAACTATAGTCGAACCCGTCTGCATAAACTTGTTTTTCATGTTGTGCGGAGTTGTACATAGTTGAACCTATCATACTGATTCATCTTGAGTCAATCCTATCATACATAAATGTACATAGATAAACTTAGTATGCATGGTTGTTTCATAGAAGTTATGGTACTCAAGATATTCATGTCATCCCGTAATATTCCTACATGTCTCCCTACCCCTACAATGCTTTTGTAGATCCTTGAGGGAGTGAAAACATGTCACAAAGTAATTCTTTAGTCACATGAACTATGATATCAATTTTACATCACCAATACAAAGGCCTTTGATCCCCAAAAGGCAAGGTTATGCAGGTGCACATGTGCGAGGGTACACAATGTGCGGAAATGCAGCACCTGATGCGGGCTGCCAAAACTTGGGTACACGGGTTCAAGGGTGTGAGGGTACGCAAGGTGGGAGTGTGTGAACCCTTGAAATTTGGCTATGCTAGATACAATCACAACTTTCTAAAACGCAACTTTTGTTGATGAAAACACTTCACTTTTATATTTTAACTTTAGTCTTTATGCTTTTAGTTGTTCTAGTTAGCTTTTTAGGGTTCAACCTATCGATTATAAAAAATATTGAATTTTTTTGTTTTACGTGCAAAACTAGGAGGGTGCAGGATTAAATTTGGAAAAAAGAACTTGGATGTTGGGGTATGGCATTTTTCATGGGGTGCGAGAAAAGTACCAAAATAAGTGTGTTTTGCACGCACACCCGCACCCGTGTACCTAGTGTGGGTGAGTCTCTTGTGCACCTAAAAAATGGGTGCATACACACACACAGACAACATGGCCAAAAGGTTATAAGCTAAAAATATGAGGATCTACCTATTACCTTTTCAAATGGGATACATTTCTTTCTCACTTCTCTTGAACTGAATTGATTGTCTCTTTGGAGTTTTCTATTTCAACTCTTTGCCCGTACAAAATCAAATTGGTTCTAGAATCCCATTCACTTCATCAAGTGTTTTCTATAAGATGTCCTTACCATATGACCCTCTTTTCCACACATGGCTTGCTCTTGCACTCTTTGGGGTCATGAATTCATGCCTACATGGTTGGTAATGGTCTTTGACTTGGTTTTTTTCTTAGCCCTGATACACTATACCTGCTTGTAGGCTAGCACAATGCTCTTTCTTTTGAGAGGCTTGCTATGGCATCTTCCTTGCCGTTCATATGCTTACAACACATGGTCAAAGCATTTCTGATCATGTGAATGGTTGAACTTGAAATTAGAACCTTTTCTACATGGCTGCCCCTACTTGGGTTCAACAGTTCGAAGTTTGCACCAAGCAACAACAAATGCAACTAGATGGAAATGCCTTCAATGAAGGTGTTGTGTATGCAAGTTATACACCTATGAAATCAACAGTATTTTTTATGGAGTGCTACTCACCTTGAGTCTTTGTTCATAATGTCCCTTATTTTCCACCACAGAAGCAACTCTAGTTTATGAGCATCCTGCTTGCAAATGTCAATCATGTACATGATACAACTACTAGCATACAAAATCAGACCTGGAAAATCTGCTCCAACCATGTCTCATATGAATACAACTGAAAATGCATGCTACAATCTTATCATATCTATTCCAGTAATGTGAGCGTAGAAGCAGCCACCAAGAAACTCCAATATAGGGACAAGAAGCTCATCCCCATCCTTGTACCCTTATCTTCTAGTGACTATATGTATAATTTAGATATAATATAGTTGTACCCTTATTCATTTACTTGCATACTCTGATTTGAATGATTTCCCCATTCCCGTACTAGTACCATACCCCCATATCAGCAAGTGACTATGGTGTAGCATTATCATCAATTTACCTAGGCATGCTACATTCATGCTAAAAACTAGTCCTCTACATTCATTCTACAATTATTGTGATGCGCCAAATATTTCTACAACCATTATGACTGAAATCAGACCTATGCATCCATCCTATATCAATTGTGCCGAGAGAATACGCATGCCACAGTGATGGAACACTTCATCAATGCAACAAAATTTGGATCATGCACATAGGATGAGAATTATCCACCAACGCAACAAAAGCTATGGAGCAGTCAAAAAGGAACTAGCTTGTGTTGTATTTTTCTACCATGTTCAAACTTCGGATGCACAAATCTATGCAAATGCACACGTGATTTGTACCTAACTAAACTAGCTCACAATTTGGTATAAACTTGCACCAGCAGAATAACTGCATTAAAATTCTTCTGTAGATTTACTAATCTGACTCTCTAACTTACAAATCAAGAAGCCTCGATGCTTTATATAGAATAATGCATGAGATGGTTAATTGCGAGAAGATCAAAAAGAAGAAACTTCTCCGATTTTAACTGAACCTCAACTTGAAGCAAGACTAATGCATGGCCTAGTATGATAATTACAATGTAACATGATGGTGAGCCTCGGTAAGTTGAAGTAACATGTATCTAGCTCACTCAAAAATTGTTTTAACAAAATAATTTGGTGCACATTTTAGTGCACAGGATGAAGTGCATTATTAAAATATACACCAAAATTGTTCTTGTCCTTGGATTCTGCAATCAAAAAACCATACAGATCCCTGTATATCAATATTATTCTCATCTTATGTCTCTTGGATGTATAGTGTCTTCATCAAATATTATAGGGATCTAGCATGAAAACATTTCAGCATTTGCCAAACCTAACTTATGTACAAAAACACGGATTCTATATACCACAAACAAGTGACAACTACCAATAAGCAATATATATGACCTTCCACATGTCTCAATGCTAACCTGTCACGTGGAGCCGAGGTTCGCAGTCAATGCCTAAACATGTTTCTATAAGATACCATAAAAATGAAAAAGGTGGCAGTTTCAAGGGGCAAAGCATGCCTTGAAACTAACAAATTCAGATTAAAAGCAGTGAGCCACTATAGATTACTATCACTGGAAATGTAATAGCCCCACATTATATTGATAAATAAATTATTACCTGCAAATATGCATGCAAGACTTTAAATATGATCCCTGCGAAGATTTATTTGCTATCTTCATGAAAATCTAAGTATGAATATAACCGTGAAAGAGACTGTTGTCGGTGAAAAGTGCGTTTACCAAGAAGGATGCAGACTTAAGAAGATCAAAACACGCGCAGAAGATCCATGTACAAAAATGCTAAACAGGATTAGATTGTCGCCATCAAGATGCATTAGAGAGGCCGGGGCCTGAAATTACTCTAAATGGCTTGAGGGTCACATTTCAGTACAAGACCATATTGTGTTTGATCTCCAATATCCATATTAAGTCTCCAGGATGGAAAAGCAAATGGATTAATTGTCTGTGGTGGATGGAATGAAAAGAATACTGATGGAGTGATACTGGTTAATGTTACGTAATAACAAGAAATATCAATTTTACCAATTCTACATACAAACTGAGAACAATCAATAGAGTAGGTTGCCTATAGCTTTATAGGAATTCATAAGAATGTGATAGCTTGATCCTTCATATAAGTTTGCCATACCTCTTTTTTTCTAATAAAATATCGTAAATGTAGCCCGTATAAGATTGCATATGCTCCATTGGAAGCAAGAGATCTTTGCATTGCTGAATTGGCAGTTTGTTCTAACCTGATGATGACCTTCCTATGTTGCTTGTACATATGTTTAAATTCTGCAGATCAAAAAAGAGCATAACCAAAGAGCATTCCACAGCAACAACAAAATGTCAGACAAATAAGAGAAACTCCAAATCAGTAAAGAAACTAGTTAAAAGTGAAAACATCATACATAGAATAAACATTCAGTCAAGAAATATATGTGGAATCAAAAACAGGGATATCAACTGGCTGTTTTAACCACCGTGATGTAACTTTCAAAATTTAGGTTTATATTTTCTCTATACAGCTGGATGACAAAATGTCAATCAACATATTGACGTTAGAGGCAAATTTATTATGTGCATGTATTCTGCATTAAGAATCAAAAACATGAACAAGGAAACTTTGAAAATGCGAGTATCAAAAACAGGGATGCTCGTGTCAAGAAAGGTTGGCAAGTTTTTGACGGGCTTCTATATTATATAAGGAAACGCCTCTAGGAACTTAGAATAAAAATAGCTAATTTTAGTTTTCTGCTACTAATGATCTTCAAACCTGCTGGCTGCTCTTTGTGTTCATTCTAATATCCCTTTTCGTTTTCTTTTTGGGGTGGCAAGTGGGACCAGAGGGGGTTGCAAGCTATGGATGGGGTTTTAGAGCTTGTAGTGGGTTAAATAGGCAAGTTAAGAGAATAGGGGTTGGGTTAAGTTATTTACATATTTCAGAAAAGGTGTTTTTCATGAATCCCCAATGAAAAAATCCATAGTTAAAAACTTGAAATTGGTATAAAAAAGCCATGTTTTTCTCTGTTTTCAGTAACACATCAAAAGCTCATTATTTAGGAAAGAGTATGTTAACATTGACCCACAATCTGTTTAACCTTGGTTGGCCCTTAGTCAGAAATTTTATATAAAGGAAGTTTTATGTGCATTGGGATATTTGCTTGGAAAGAACCATATATGTCATTTTTCCCAAATTGGTTTCACACAAATGTATTTTACAGTTCCTTGAACTTCTCAGATTTCTTTTCTAACGAACATGAGCACTATGGATGCATCCATCATGGTATAAAGCATATTTAGTGTTGTAGCATAAAAACCAATATGCCTCCATATGAATTGAACTAGTGACTATGATTTGAGAAACTACAAAATAGCTATAATTGTGATCTTTCACTTCTCAAAGAAGAAGTGAAATTTCCATCTTGAAATAGTTCCCATATTTTACTTCTTCAACTCGATACATATTTGTAGAAAGCTGTATTATAGTAGCATGTTCGCAAACATTGGCATGCAGTTTCTTTTACGCATTGTCGTAATATATTTCAAGAGTAAAAATATGCATTATTTTTATTTGTCCACATGGACAAAACAAACCAACTATAATCTACATTTCCATATGTTTGTACCATACAACATGTTAGAGTTAGAATGCTTTGTAACTAATTTTATACAGAGAAGAAAATAACTCACCAGCCCTTGCAGATAAGATTTCATCATCACCAGGATCCATGTCCATATCCAATATCTATGTCCAGCATGCCAATTATGGAAAAGAAGACATATGGAAGCATACTGAACATTAGACGAGGAAAATGAGGCTCAATGGGAAAAAAATAGTGAGACTGTAACAGCAACAAAATATGCAGTATTAACCAAAATTCTATCTACACCATGTTCTGAGAAAGGAATCCCAAAATCTTTCATCAACAATATAGTTTAAAATGAAGAGATGCACTAAATTTTGATCAGTGAAGCTCACCATAGCTTCAACATCAGAAAAATTTGGCAACTCTTCATCGCTGTCTGAAGACTCATCCTCTTGGTTCCCTGGAAATTGGTTAACTGCAGCTTCCTCACAGCTCATAGCTTGAAAATCATCTAATCCAACCCCAATAGGAGTAACAGATGCCGCTTGAGAGAATTGCATTGAATTATCTTGAACAGAGTTGGGTAGTGCCACTTCAAACTGCAAAGATCTTGTAAAGTCTACATAGCCATCATTACCATGCAAGGAGCCTTGGATACATTTGTGCGAGGATAATAAATTAAATTTGTTACCAGCACAGTTTTCTAACATTGAAGGTACCGTTAAAATTCCTTGTTGTAAAGCAACAGGAAAAATAGCTGTTGGAATGATAGAAGATGGAATCCCTGGATGGCAATCATTCTTACTTGCACTCACATCCTCACAAACCACAGATGGCACAGGGAATTCTAACATCTCCATTTTAACTTGTTGACAATCTGTAGAAGACTTGTTATTTTCCTCATCTTTAAAAGCAAGTGGCTTCAACTCATTAGGTGCCTCCACAAGGGTTTCTATTGTTTCAGGCTCTTCCTTAACAGGGAGTCCTTTACAAAGAGGCATCCGGTTATCCAGGTTGCTGTTGGTAGATAAAGAACCCCAAGCAGTAGTCTGCTCAACATAGCTAGACAGAACAGCAGTTGATATAGGTGGAGGCTCCTGATATGCTGATGGATTGAATTCATCATTGTAAGGCACATTGATATCCTCTGTGTTCAATGTACAATTCATAGGTACAGAAAAAGTTAAGGGTGTAACTTCTGACTTAACTGCATTATGACTCCATTCTTGACCAGCTTGTGCAGGAACGGGTGATGTGTATGCAGCTACGGGTGCCATTTCAAGACCATCAGATTGCACACATACAGTTACTTCCACCGGAGAGTTGTTTGAACAACAAACAGCCATATTGCCTACACATTGTGAAGGTCTAACATGTGATTCATCTTTCAAAGGATTACCTGAGATAATATATCCTGAATCACCTGGCATGTCCTGGCCATCTCGTAATGCATACACATCTACCCCTTCACTACTGTTACGTAAAAATCAGGAGTCAACTTCTGACGAGGTTCATGCTGCCCCTTAGCTCCAAAGGATTGGATCATTCCGCTTGAAATCAGAAGTTCCTCTTTATTACTTAATGAACTCGACATTAAATGCCCATCGCTAACAGGCTCTCTAGGACTTATTGTGTCTCCCTTGTATTCCATGCTTAATGTGGGTTCATCAACATTGACCTTAATATCAACATTCGTGGGAGGCATTACAAATGCAGCATCACCGTTCCAGTTTCTGATGCTGGGCTGTGACAACATACCTGAGGCAGAAATGTTTTCTTCTAAAACTGCTTGCTCAAACCCTTCTGCTCTACCATATTTTGTGTCGATACTCTGGAAAGTGCCAGGATTATGATTGGCAACAGGAACTGGGTTCATGGTATGTCCATTGTTAATGGTTGAGGCAGTAATGGCATCCAAGGGCAAACTAGATTCTACAACATATGAGCTGTCATTAATCCCAACAGCATTATGCACAATGGTTTGGGGCATGTCTTCCACCAAATGATGAATATTTTCAGTAGGAATATACTCATTGCCACTGCCTACAGTAGAGGCACTGGGCATAACAGATGGATCATGCCTTGAAAAATCAAAACAGCCATTTGACATAAGACTTATGGGTGCAGGATTTACTTCTAGTGAATCCATATTTGTAGGAGGAAAAGAACCTGCATCGCCTTCAAGTCCACCACTAGCTAAAAAGCTAACCATTTGGGAAAAGGCAATATCAAGACACTCTTCTGAAAGCCCAAAAGGTGGTGCAACAGCTGCTCCTTCCATGCCGACTGTAAGAGGAAGCCCTTCGTGCATTGTAGCACTCTGTTCCTGCACAACTTCATTTGGATTCCCTTTACAAACAACAACAGTATCATATGGGAAAAGAGAATTATCCTCTATGGGCATAATTCTTTCAGCATCAATTCTCTTTCTCATTTGGTAGTAGTGATTGCGAACATTCTGCAATTTGAATTTCGGTACAATATCATCTTTTCCCTTCAACTTGTTAGACTGATTCGGTTTGGAATGACCCATCTGAGACAGCTCAACCTCAACCATGCCAGCAGCTGCCTTTGCTGATATATCTGGGTCATAAAGAAGAGCATGCCATCGTTCTCGCAGCTCTGTGACTGTAAAGCGATGAGAGAATCGTACAGCACCTTTTGCAAGAGCCTCCAGAGCCGCACCAGCCTGCAATATGCTCATTAGATTCTTACATGGAGCTTCAAACATGTGGTTTGTATTATGAATCATTCAAAATTAAAATGAATGACATAAAGAAATTATCAATTTTTAAATGGTTCACACCAAAAAATATTACTCGAAATCATGCATAGCATTAAAGTTGTTTCAGCTCCAAGAAAAGAAATGCATGGGCCTAGATAAAGGGCAAATGAATAATCAATATAGGTAGCCCGTAGCTTTACATCAAATGAGAAAACTACCATTTACAATGCACAGCCTGCCAATTTACCTTTACATTTAATAGATATTACTGCAGCATTTAAACTCAATAAGGTGAAACAGATCAAGCCTTATTGCTCAAGCAGAAGAAAGACCTAAAATGTATGTTGCATAGTACTGATCCCTTCCCTTTCCTTACCATGATAATTCAATTACAATGCTAATGCAGTATTAAGTACAAAAAGGCATCAGATATTCCTTCGTAGGTCAGGTTGTTTTATATACAAGCATTTGACATGACGACATAAGTCTTGTTTCTACCTATCCACAATGTCATGAACCTTTAATGCTCTATTCTAGT
Organism: Taxus wallichiana var. yunnanensis; assembly: GCA_018340775.1. NCBI lineage: Eukaryota > Viridiplantae > Streptophyta > Pinopsida > Cupressales > Taxaceae > Taxus > Taxus wallichiana. Next base: position 622,475,352 of record CM031234.1, on the reverse strand, counting down.
AATAATGATATAATTAGATAGTGGGACCAGCCACCTTTTATAATGCAGAAAGGCATTGCCAAAATCGAGTGGGCGTTGCCGCCACTGACATGCGTCAGAGAACGGATGGTGGAGATTTGCGGAGGATGGACATCGACGCACAGACAATTCAGAACTGTTGATGTCTAGGAACCCTAATCCCACGTTTAACAAAATCGCTAAGGGTGTTGGTTAATATTGATTGGCATTTTGTGGCGGCCAATGTTGACAGAGGCGGCCAGGTCAGTGTGCTCGCAGGGTTGTTGCAGGCACTAACGCTTTGCCTGGTTGTCTCCAAGTTAACCAAGAGCATTGAGACACCAAAAGATCAGAGCCAAGGGTGTCTAGATCTAATGCAAACAAATCAGATGGGGTGTGTAGGGTAGGGCCGGGTCAGTATGTGAGCCGATGGAGGAGTTGCTTGTAGATCAGAGCAGCGGACATCAAGCAAAGGAGAACCTAATATTATATTGACTGTAGGCTAATATCAGGCTCTCTGTGTATGTTTGCAGGTGCATCACTTTTAAAATATTGGGTCCCTGACAGGTTACCTGGTCGTTAATTACCTGGATCAGTTCTTATCTATGTATAAAGTGCAAGTAATTAATCTAGGGGTAAGATCCTATTTTCACAGGTAAAATCATAACTTAAAAGTACCTTTTTTATTAGAACAGGACGTTGAAGATGATAAGTCTGATGCGATGTTTTCTCTCATATATAGAGGGAGGACGCGAGATTTACATTTGATGATCATGCCATTCAAAGAATGGAGCTTCTGATTTTAAGCACACTGCAATGGAGAATTCATTCTGTTACAACATTTTTCTCCATGGATTACTTTGTTTCTTGTGCCATTGAAAGCAGTGCTCCTCCCGGAGGTCTCATAAAGAGGGTTGTTCAACTAATTCTCATCACTGTCAAAGGCATCTGAAATCCTTTCACACTATTCAGTTTTTCTAATAAAAGGTGCCCATTGGTCTGGTAGGTAACTCATGTCTCGTATTGTTATGTTTTGTATGTAAAGTATGGCATTGTGTTGTTTTGTAATTGTAGTCTCACATTGTTTTGCAATGTGATACAAATCGCATTTTGTCTGTGAGACGTTTTAACTGACCCACCATTGACATTGACTTACACACTGAAAAGTCTTACGAAAGAAAATCAAAACTGAAAGAAGGTACAATACACTAATGGTAAACAAACTTTGAGAGATCATATGGACATAGACCAATTTGGGTTATAATCGAAGTTAGAACTGATCTCGTATAATTTCCTACGATGAGTTGTTTGCAGAGGCAGATTTGCAGGAGTAAAACCCTTTGCCATAGCTGCAACAATGGTGGTGTGTGCAGCTGAGTAAGTTGTGCCTCTAAAGCAGTTTATTACAAGAGGATTATCCCTTCTTGCAACAATATGAAGTTATGAACAAAGTAAGCTTGAAGCAATGCAAGAAATCAAATGATTAGATAATATAAAGTGTATTGAGATTGAACTTACTGATCTGAACCAGTTTTTCGTTTTCTTTTTGGCAGGAAAGAACGTTTGGGTGTTGCAATCTGATCCCAGGGGATTATCATGGAGAACTCCTCCAAATTAAACAAGAAAAACACGATATTAGGAAGATCACTATCAGCAGCCAAGACTCCTGGAGTTCTTGATAGAAGTCCCTGTTTCTGCACCTGGGGAAGTGAAAAAACAAGTGCCTCTCGAACATCTAGCTTGAGCGTGGATTCATACGCGAAAAGAAAAAGTGAATGAATCCTGCAGTTCCTTGTGCATCTCTGGAGTCTGAACTTTGAAGTACAGCCCTGTTGAAACAAGGCTCTAGGAGTTATGGAAAGGGTTTTAGAGGCAGGAGTCTCTTTACCTGTTACACTTTTATTGGGTCCTTAACCAAATTGCTCCTGGCTTACCCATTTATCTAAATATTTGCTATGAGTAGGCAATATTTTCTTACTAAACTCTGGATTAAATACAAGATATATGGATATCTGCATGCCATGAGCTTGAATTTTAATGCTTCCATGTTTGTTTTCTTCCTTTGTGATTTTTTAGAAGTATATTTGCATACCATCATTTTCATTGTATTTTTCTTTCACTTTCATTGACATATAAAGTTTATTTGATTTGAAGATTTTGCTCTGTAACTGGGGACCAGTCCAGTCTAGAGCATCAATAGCTTTTCCAAGTCATGTTTGCCTTGATTTTTGAAACACTTTTCACATTGATGTCAGATCAGTCTTCTTGTGCATGCTAAAGTTAACCACGATACTGTAAAGAGTGAATATTGTGCATCAGGAATGACCTTATACTAGTACAGATATCTTAAATACATCTATCTGAGAAACGCTGATAGATATCAATCTCAAGGCTCTTATCTTGGTTTTACTTATACCATATTGATTACCAACTTCATCACCTACTGTGGAAATTTTCTTGCTGACTGGACAAATGTCACCAATCTAACTACACCTATGTGTCAGGCTCAAAAAAATCTTTCCAAGAAAAAAGATAATGGGCTCCAAAATCCACCGTATGGTATTACAATTTTTCAATTGACTTCTCATTGCTCAAAGCAAAAAGAAAAGCTTCTAAGTGACTGTGACGGTCAAAATGGACATCAAATTTAAGGTCGTCATTAATTGATTATCCCCAAACATTGCAAACCCTCCATCAACGCCGGCCGCATTGTAGGATGCCTATGGCATAATTAGCACTAGTGGAAGTATATGCTCTAAACTATGCACTAGGAATTTCATAGACACCTTAGGAAAATACTAGAGTATTGATATTTTGATAGCATAATCTTGAAAGTAACTGAATACTCTTCTGAATTATGCCTAGAACATGAAGATTTGCAGTGTTCAACAACCTGAAGCTAACTTCAGTTCCAGCTTGCAAAATGTGCCAAGTAGTCAGGTCTCCAGTCATAAAACGTTTAGTAAATTTTGTATTCTTCATTCAACTGGTTAAAGATGAATCACAAAAAAACAGGCAGTTTGTGTATTGAAAAATTGTACTCAACATGTATAATGTAATAACAGAATACCAAAAAGGTGTGACATAGAGAATAATAATATTCAGAAAATTGTCATTTTTAATCATAATATGGGAATACCAGTCCAAAAGATAAGCTAGAGTTTTGAAATTCAAAGTAAATATTGGATACGGAATGATTCAAATTCAATGAGTCAGAATAGAGTTGCTTTACATAGTATAGAATCAAATGTAATTATTTATATGTAGTAAAAAATAAATAAAAACAGATCACCTCGACTGCATTCTTGAGCAACAAATCATCTTCTGCTGTCCACATGCTGAAGTCGGGAGGGCAGATATCTGACATAGTATGATGTGTTGGATCCAGTTCAGCAGATTCATCGTAAGCAATTTCTAATTCTGCCCCATTTCTGTTGCACTTTTCTACAACCATAACATTTCAATGAAATTAAATATTTCATGTTGTGAATTTTTTTGGGATATCTGTCTGACTCCATACATAATTTGAGAACAAGGTTCACAGGGAGGACATGTACAATTTCCATGCAGATTGCATGTATTCATAATCAATGTAACATACTGATTCAATAGATACCAGATACAAGAAGACCAAAATGCTATCAGGAAACAACAAAGAGAAAAAATACACTTATATCCACAAGTGACCGAAAAATGCCCAAAGGAACTGGAACATTATAAACATGTTACATATAATCAGAAGCATGTCAAAGAAAGGAAGTGTTAAATAACCATGAATGATTGAATAGAAATTGGCTAATTCATGATTATTTCATGACAATACCAAACAGACGCTTACTACACATGTATAAACTTCAAAATACAAGTAAAATAGGAATAACTTGAATCACTAGCAGAATATGTCTGCATATGAGAAAGCCAAAAAAAGCACTACAATTAAGATGAGATACATATCCATAGCTTAAAGCTAGGATCTCCATTGCATCAATATTACCAAATAAGATGTTATTATTAAGGAACAACCTTAATCAAAAGGTTCTCAACCCAACCATTGCTTTCAAGCATTGACTCGACTATAAAATGTGATTGTGCAAAGCTACTTTTAATTGATATTATAATTTCAGACCTAAGTACAGAACATGATACCAAATACAATCTATTATAGAAGGCTGGACAGATTTTCTGATGCAACCTTTCACCGCATAAAACAGATCCTAGCTAAATTCAAAAATTAGAAACTATCAAAGGAGAAGATGCGGCTGAATCTCGACAGCCCTGCCAAACAAGACTCCAAAAAGTCGCATACAGCAACAAAGGTGACAGAGGTGAGAGATGTCACTTGTGACTTAAATACTATGCTGAGGGGCAGGTCTAAGCTAAGAGTCATACAGTGAACAATGTGGCAGAACTGCGAGCTTTGGTGGTTAACCCGCTTGAAAATTGTTAACCTGTTAGAATGCAATTGAACATAAAAATCATAGGCATTTGCCGGTCTCATATTCACAGAGGTGCCAAACATGCAACCTTTCACCACATAAAACAGATCCTAGCTAAATGCAAAAATTAGAAACTACCAAAAGGAGAAGATGCGGCTGAATCTTGACAGCCCTGCCAAACAGGACTCCAAAAAGTCACATACAACAACGGTGACAGAGGTGAGAGATGTCACCTGTGACTTAAATACTTTGCTGAGGGGCAGGTCTAAGCTAAGAGTCATACAGTGAACAATGTGGCAGAACTGTGAGCTTTGGTGGTTAACCCGCTTGAAAATTGTTAACCTATTAGAATGCAATTGAACATAAAAATTGTAGGCATTTGTCGGTCTCATGTTCACAGAGGTGAGACCATATGTTCCAATCTACAAGCAATATTGTGGCAGCACAGACCACAAATCCTAACCGACCCTATAAAAAGTTAAAACAATTCATCAAAAATATACCAAAACCTTAAACACTAGTGCCCCAATAATGTCATGCAACAGCAATCAACTTATGCAAACCCTGCCTCTATTAAAAAAACATTAGAGCATGTATGACATAGTATGCACAGGATAAGTATGCCTTGTTTACATTATGATCATCACATAATTACTTGTATGGGAAGGTGAAAAGATAATCATCAGACAAAGGAGAGAAGGGTTGTCGCCAGTTCTTTAGGTGAAACTTCACCAGACCAGGGAGATTAGATGCTATCACAACACCAAAAAGGAGAGGTGCAAAGTTAAAGTTTCACCATAAGCTATAATCATCGCTAAAGCTTCATTGCAAGAGCAATGTAGAATAGAGGGAACCCAAATAGAGATGCTATCAAAATACCAAAAAGGAAGGTGTGCAGTTCACTGCTAGAGCAGTGTAGAACAGAGGAAACCCGAATACAGGCTATTGCAACTCCAAAAAGAAGAGGCACACAGTTGCAGTTTCACAATGATCTAGAATCATCACCAAAGCTTCACTGCTAAACCAATGTAGAACAGAGGGAATTCAAACAGACATTTTCCCCAAGAAAGGTGTAACTGTACTGTGGAAGTTACACATTTGTAACTGCCAGGAGTACCCCAGCTGTATAAACACTGCAACATTTTAATCAGGTTCAGCTAGTTGAATTTGTAAGAGAGTGAGACTATCTCCGTACCAAACTTGGCTAGTTTAGATAGCTTGATACTGTTAATTTTGTATAAAGCATGTCTGTATTTAACTAAGCTAGTTTATATCTTTTTAAAGCAATCTATCAGCTCTGAAGGGACTCATAACCCGTCATGTACAGTATTACTCCAGTAGTGAGAAATTCTATATAAAGAAATCGATTATAGTTTGGCAAGTAGGTTTATGGAGTACCACCCTAGGTTTTTCATTTTTGCTCCACTAAACAGGTTCAGTAATAGATTTAAGAGTACTAACAATTTCGAATTTCCACAATGCAGAAAAGCACAGGAACTGCCCAAAATCTCTCCAAAGCAATGGCTAGCAGAAGATTCCTAGTGTAACTTTTTTAGCTAATATTGATTTCACTACCAAAATTGGATCCGAATTTGGATGTGACATGCAATCTAAGACGAGAAGAGAAGTCTACATAGTTGATGTATGTACATAGCTAGATTCAACAATAAACAAGATTCCACAGTATCTAAGAAATTAACAGACTGGGATTAGAACTACCTTAAAGTAAGGTACTAATGGCTGAAAAGTTATTCAAAATTTTCTTACAATGTTTTTTTACTGTTAAAAGACTCCACAAATAAAATGCTCAGAGCAGACACAAAAATTAAACATTGAACCCTCAATTACATCACATGGAATATTAACAGGAGAAACAGAAATAATACCAGCTGCCAGGCATTGAGAACGCTTTATTCCAGAATTTACGCCAATGCACTTCTTCATATCGAACAATGGCCCTTCATTTTTTAGTTTTGGTAACTTTGTGCCTTTCACTCCATCATCATACTTTAAGACCGTCTGTGCTAAAATAACAAGATATCAGTTCTACATACATCTATGAGGAATTCGCCTCATGCATTAGACAGATATAATGCTTATGTTGGTTGTATGTTAAAAACTCAATCATGCAAGCAACTAAAACTGGGAAATCTTGCCCTGTTTATTACCTGGGTTGTAATCCTATGAAGAAGAGCAATGGCCTTTGCCCATCAAGTACATTATGCATCGTAAAATATAAACGAAACAATATTGTCTTCATCAGCACAACTAACAATAGTAACAGCATCCCTTTACTTCTAGAGCATTACTACAAGTAACAATCTGATACAGGGCAATTCCTTCAAGGTTTACCCAAAAAAAAACATAACACAGGGAACAGAATGATAAAAGACTTGATGTACTCTTTCTTTAGTTAATTTGTCTTGACGTTTTCCAATGTAGCTAATGCAGAAGACATAATCAAAATACATATATATGCAGTCATTTGAATATTTCTGTCAGAGACAAATGGTGATCCCAAATTGAAATTTTCTCAAGTTTCTACCCCATATAATTATAGAATATAGCTATATGAGTCTAAGCACAGATGGTGAGAAAATGGAAAAACATTATTTAGCAAAAGTTTCAATTTTTAAGGTTGTTATGATACATATGATTTTCTTGTTTAAATAGTTCCTTTTTCGTTTCTTCATTGGCTTCCTTATCTAGTGTACACACGCACACAACTATTATGATGTTATTAATATATAGAAAAATTATGTTTACATTACCTTCATTGCATTCCAGATTTCATCGGTCATATCATATGTTTGGAAAAGTGCCATATTTTTCAATTCCATTACATTTTGGAGACCAATCATAAGTTCTTACAAGGACAACATGCATTTTATTGGTCATTACTGGCAGTAATTTTTACAATATTCCATATCCTTCTCTTTGGAGCTACACATCAGGTATGTCATATGATTGCATGCACAAGCTCTAATGTACTTAAGTCAATTATAAATGCTAAATTGCTACTACATCAATGAAGAATAAGAAAAAAATAAGAAAAAGGAATATAAACCAGACACATGAATTAAGAGCCACTCTTCCACACATTGGGGGTATCTCGGACAAAATTTCAAAAATTCTGAGGAATGACATTAGAACCTGCTTCAAACCCAGCAAGACTATCAGAAACAACGAGTCATAACAACGAGTTCCTCACCCAACCCCCCAATCAGAAAGGGGTGGGAGGGGAGAGCACCGCGGGGTGAGTGCTCCCCCTCCCCTTTTGGGTTGGGTTGGGTTGGACATGCATAGGTCAGTGAGGTCCTCGGGGACAAGGGGAGAAGCCCCACTTCTCCTCAATAGGTCTTGTTCAAACGGATTAGTGATTCTCCCTCCTCTCCTCTGATTCTCCTTAGAATAGGAGGGGTGTTAGAGAGCGTGGCAAACTAGGTATATGGGCCCAAACTATCCAAGGGACCCACCTCTATCTATATAGTTATATAGCCACCCACTATCCTATCTATGAGGTCCCTATCTATATATGGGGGTTTCTACATATTCATCTAAGGTTGCCCCATATCTAGATAGGGCGATGCCCTCGGTTAGGGTCCCAACTCCCCAACCCATAATGAGAGCCCATAACCATCCATCTTCTCTATTCTAGAATTCTCGATCCGCGTTCGAGGGTAGGGCCATTAGGTATGTCATATGATTGCATGCACAAGCTCTAATGTACTTTAGTCTTTTATAAATGCTAAATTGCTACTACATCAATGAAAAATAAGAAGAAATAAGAAAAAGGAATATAAACCAGTCACATGAATTAAGAGCCACTCTTCCATACATTGGGGGTATCTCGGACAAAATTTCAAAAATTCTAAGGAGGAATGGCATTAGAACCTGCTTCAAACCTATCAAGACTATCAGAAACAAGTTAAGGGGTCCTAAGGATCCGATTTGCATACATCTAAGAAAAGGGGTCTACTCCATCCCTTGCTCTTGTGGGAAATCATATTGTGAGATTGGACATTCACTTCAAGCTAAACTAAAAAAACATTGTAAGAATTTGGAACATGTTAGGATCAACAAGTCAGCCTTGGTAACACATGAAGATGTCACTAAGCATTCCATATGTATCAATGATGCCAAACTTATTGCAATGGAAAGTCGCTACACCCAGAGAAAGATTCGTGAAGCAGTGGAGATTCTATTTTTATTAACCGGTAGGTAAGGGAGGACCCCCTCGACCCCGCAAATGAGGTGTACCACTGCCCATCATTAGGAATAGCTGGAAGGGACATAGCAGGGAGGGGGGGGCAGGGGGTGGGTTGCCACCCTCAACCCCCAAACATAACGACGAGTTCCCAACCCAACCCGGAAGGGGAGAGCACTGCGGGTGAGTGCTCCCCCCCCTTTGGGTTGGGTTGACATCACTAATCCAGGGGGCGCCTCTATCTACATAGCTATATAGCCACCGATTATCCTATTTATGAGGTCCCTATCTATAAATGGGGATTTCTGCAGATTCATCTAAGGATTCCCCATATCTAGATAGGGGGGATGTCTCAGTTCGTGGCCCAACCCCTGACCCATAATGAGAGCCCGTAACCATCCATCTTCTCTAATCTAGAATTCTTGATCCTAGTTCAGGGTCTAGCCAACTAGAAACTAGATATAGTCGCATCCAACGTGCTATCACAAACACAAACACTGGACTGACTCTCAGAGGTAACTCCACTGGCTAGAGCCTCTGAAGCAGCAGGGCAACCAGGCTAGATGCTCTGCTTGCCATCTATAGTTATCATATAGAGAGAGTGGGGTTATCCCTGACAGTTCTAGTTCTATTGGGAGGATCTGTTCCATATAGAACTGAACTGGGGGCGCTCGGCCATAGAACCGTCATAAACATAATGCAGATAGAGGGCCAGGTAGTTGGTTTTCTGTGATTTGGCAAAGTTAAATTACTTCTCAACAAAAGAACATCATACTAAGGTAGGGAGGGCTGCTGTCCATAATTAATGGGAGCATTACCTGGAATTTAAAAATTGGCAAAAAAACAGACTCTTGTTCAATTCCCAGACTGTTAAAAATGTATCCAAATCCTATGAAAAGACTCTTCTGGGTTTGTCCCTGTTATGCATTCTTGTTAATATACCCAGAAAATTTCATGTGCTTCTAATGGTTGGTCCAGAAAACTAATATGCAACACAAATCCAGATACTGTAATATACTCACAGACTGGCTAAAAATGAAGTCTCAAAAAGTCTATACTTACGGGAAATATGATACTAAATGTCCAAACAGAAACACGATTGTCAATGCCTAAATCAAGTAAAGGAAACCCCATATTCTGTAAATTGTCCAAAGGATTGTAGTGAAATAATAATGAGAAACAATTTTAAAATCATGATCCTGGTTCAAATCCCCTACCTGAATAAGGCAGCCATAACGCCCGCTTGCATGTGGCTCGGTTATAGTGGAGTCATAGTCATGAGACTCCCGAGCCGGGTCGGACCAAACAAGAGTCGGCAAAATCAACCCTCGATAAAAGAAAACAACAAATATAAAAAGGAAAAAGAAAAAAGAAAAAAGGTAAAAAAACACGAAAACTGCAGAATTGATCCCTCTCTCATTTTTACATCAAACTCTCTTATGCAGTTACCACAAGAGGGAAAAAATGATTTGCAGAATGGAAGAGTGATTTTTGGATATTTAGGTTGGGTTTAGGTGATTTTAATTGAGTTCGGACCGTTTTCTAAATGCTATGGATGTAACAAATGATAGTTTCATTACGACATAAAACCCACGCACAACCTTAAATGCCGCCTGTAACCTCACTCGAGATTTGTCAAGAAAACAAAATGCATTGCAAATCAAACACAGAGCTAAACATAGAATGCAAAAATGGAAATAAAAATGTCTACACGGTGGAATTCGGATAAAAGCACCGAAAATAAAAGAAATAAACAAACAGAGTTCGAATGCGAAAATCTCAAAGATTTATTGTTTTCACCTGGTCATCGAAGATATCGGAATCAATTTCTTGAAAATTGACATCGGGAATAGGGACGAGCTTCATGCGCTCCCTAACAACTTCCATGTCCACCGCCGAGTCATCTTCTAAATTATCCTCCATTTCAGCCTCTTCCATCTCCATTTTCCTTTTGCCGAGCATAGCTTAGTAACAAAAACAAAATATATATCACACGGGAATCGAACTCAGAGCTCGCATCTTAAAAAGTAGCTCAGTATTTACGCCGAAGGAGTATACTCAGTGAGAAAGGCCTTGCTAAGTCAGACACATTTCAGAAAATTGACGGTGGACGGGAGTTTCCAAGGCTGCGTTGAAATCCTGTGTTTGTTATTCATTCCGCGTAGTTAGCTGTCCCCTTCGGTTGAGAGGGCTGCCAGAGAGGACGGCGAAAAATCCTCCACCTGCTAATATGCCAACGTAATGAACAACGGCGCGTTAGGACTCAGAGTCGAGCTTCCATTTACTCGCGATGCCAGGGCAGTCCTGTCAGAACATAAAGGAATTGAACCAGCGACCTCCGTGTCAAAGAGAAAAAGCCATTATTTTGCAACCTGATCGGAAATTTTATCGACTTCGTTGTTTGTTGCAGATCTGGAGGTCGGGGGATCGAGTCTGTGGGGCCGCTAAATTATCCTATACCTTTGCTAAAAACTCCGCTAAAATATGCTGTTTAAATTTAGTCGCAGATTTAGAAGAGAAACAATGTCTGCCTTCTTGAGCCGCAGGCCTGGAATTTCAAATTATCTGTGCCTGTCAAATCAAAATTCGCTGACGGCTTAGCTCTTTCAGGTGGCTGTAAATTCCAGTAATTTTTATAGATATATCTATAATATGTTCATATATATATAAATAGGTATTATGTTTTTATATAAATCACTTAAAAAAACTTAGGTTTTCAATATTTGCACCATGTGATTATTTATGTTTTTAACAAACATAACCCAGCAGCTAGGTGCCTCCACTCTCTATAGTTCTTAGATGTTATATAGAATCTACATAGGGCGCCAGTTCTATTTCTATATATAGGGCCCGATCGGACATGGATCCGCCGGCCGACGCCCCATCTATCCCCTATACTATATAGAGAAGGGGGGCCCCGAACTCTCCCAGTGCCTGGCCGAGACCCCCTATATCTATATCTGTCCTCGCCCTCCAGATAGAATAGAGGGGCGGGCGAGTGGTTCGCTACGGGATGCCCATTTATCGAATTGATATTTCTCACCATTCCAATTGATATCTCATCTATATATATGGCCGAGCTAAGCTTATGAAGTTGTTCGTATCGTTAAAATCACAAAAACGGCCTACACTGCCAAATCTTGAGCATTGGAAAAATCAATAGAAACTCCCTAGGAAAGTATCTATTTATTGTGTTCGGGAAGAACGCTCAACACCAACGTCCCCTAATGGCTCGGACCCAAGCCCGGGAAACCCTTAGTTATGGACTATGAAATGCATTGACCCCACCGATTAGAGCGGTCGCGTAACCCGCGCGGTTCCGGTCTTATGGGTGCGAACCTTGCTACGACCAACACGTGTAGGTGGGATACTTGCAAATGGTGATATCCTGTGACTTTGTCAAGCTTGTCTCATTGCACCGCAATGTTTAACAAAACAAGCGAATATTTATCAGGCTACAGACGGTCATTCATTTGACGTGGACAGACCTTGAGCGCTTATTACGCTCCAATTGGATGGCCAAGATTAAGACGTTGGAAGCTTCTATATTTTGAAATAAATGTTGGGCGAAGTGCATGGTGGGCATGAGGGCTTACATGTGACGACCGTTTACACATTTTCCAAGTATGAATGACACGTAGCTGATAAAATCATATTCCAAGTTAGACCAACTTTGTTGAATCTAACAAATGTCAGGGGCATAAACGGATTAGATCATTTTTTCCTTTATGTACAACAAAATTAGAGCCATCCACCACAATAAAACTAACACTGCTTCACTCTTTGTGACATTCAAATTTATATTTTCCTCTTTTCATATTGGTCGTCGTTGTGTTTGCAAGGCTGCTAAAGTTTTGATTATCTGACAAGGCATAGAACTTAGACATAAGATGGCCCAAGATCACAGTTTCTTATTCTCGACTCTGAGAGTTGTGAGAGTTTTCCTCTTTATGAAAGCAAATGCAACATCGATGGTGCAAATATGCTAATTCTTCCATTTGTATTATATTTGCGTATGTATGGTCTCGCAACAAGTCGTTGCTCTCCATCAGATCGAAAAAGGTGTTGAATGACCCTGCTAAGTTGAGAAGATCATTTAAATTCAAAAATGTTGTTTCCGCTACACTATTGCAAAAGATTTTATCAGTTCAAGTTTTCCTTTAAAAGTATTGAAGTTCATGGTATTTCCTCTTTGTAAATCCTATTTTGACTCTTGATGTCCATGGTAATTTGTGGAAGCAAAAACTAGTACAGAAGATATCTGGATTGATCCTACATAGACCTATTACTGAAATGATTGGATCCTTCATCAACAACCACCATTCAATCCTTTGACAACCGTGTCATTAATAGGTTTATGCAGTTCTAATTTGGAAAACCCATGTCCGCGTATTTAAAAATGTGCACAAATATTGTATTGCTCTAGGGTCTTTGGTGCCTTACAACCATATTTGACCATATTTGTGTCATGAACGATTTTAGAGAGTGTCATTTAGGATAGGAGGACCCATGGAAGGGTGTCGCATTCTTCTTTCTACCTTGGAATGTACCTTTTGTTATCTTCCCTGACTCGTTCTCCTTTGTAGAACCTTGTAAAGTGAATGCCTCCATTCATACTTTCTCACATCCAACATCTCCTTGCACCACTGATGGGATCACTCGAGTTTGTGTTGATATCAAGACGATGAAGTGGAGCACAAATAGATATTATTTGGGCAGAACAATTTAAGTTGTGGAATAGGTGTGGGGCATGCATGTATTTGATTCCCACCTTTTCTTTCCAACTTTCCATTCATGTCTTTATCTTATCTAATAAATAAAATGTTATCCAATCAAAAACTTGACACTGTAAAAGATTAAATACACAAATAGTGAAGCCCATTTTCCCTATATTTTCTACAAAATATGTTTCTTTTAGTTGTGTAAGCGTCAATTATCGACCTAATAGAACTAATAAACAAGACAAAATGTTGAATGAACAACCCCTTCATATGGCTTTAAATGGGAGCTACAACATCATTTTATTAGGTTGACTCATGTTAGATTTTGTAGATGTACTTGTTAGCATTCGGTGGAGAGACCCCAATTGTGAATCTTTTGATCTGTAGCCTATCTCCCGCTAAAAAATAATAGAAACAAACCCATGAATCAAAACTCCTTTGTTGCCTTAATAAAGCACAAGCTATAGATGCATACATTATCACTTATAAAAAAACAAAGGCTATCTACAATTTATTCGAAAACATTAGTGCATGATGTCAGTTGCTAGATTTTTAATGTTTATAAGTAATACTTCAATAGCCTTTTTCTAAACTAGAATAATACAAGCAAATTCTAAATATGCACACATATTGGACGGCTCTAGGTTATTTAGTCATTGTAATAGATTTGCATTTTGTGTCAAGATGAATAAGCTTTAGTATTTGCATTGAGGGTCCTTTGAGCTCGACATTGTATTTCATCATGGATCCAATATTGAGTATTGTGATTCATATTTGCTTACATGGATCATATTGAGTAAACACAAATCCTCCATTTCATCGATGAAAAATAGATTGTAAATACATACACCATCACTTATATATAAACAAAAAAGAAAGGCTAGGTATAAATTATCCGCAAACAATACTACATGACGTCGGTTGCCAGATTTCTAATGTTAACAAGAAATATCATTGATAGCCTTTTTTTCAATGTACAACGATGCAAGCAAATGTTGACTACTCACATATATCATATGACTCTACATTATTTGGTCATTGTATTCGATTTGTATTTTTGGGATCAATGGGCCTGAGTCTTTGCATTGATTATCCTCTGAACTCAACATCGTATTCCATCATGGATCTTGTATTGAGTATTGTGATTCATATTTGCTTGCACCTGACATCTCCTCGCACCACTAATAAGATCACCAAAGTTTACATCTTCCCTCGACTCACCCTTTCTTTCACTTCGCATGTGATGGTTAAACATTGAATTGGGCAACTCTCCAAACTACTAGACTATGTAGGCTACACATGTCTCCATTCATCCACATATAGGAAGGAATCTTTTCCATATGTCCTCGATTGAAATCCATGCATTTAGATTAGTTGGCTCATTAATAGATTATAATATTCACACCAATCAACCAAATTATAATATTCAAATTGAAGTGTTCCCTATTTATAACCTTGGATGAGCTAGAAGATCGTAGGAGGATGGAGACGAACACTAAATAAATTCTTCTTTTCCAATGCCTCAAACATTGATTATGCTTATAGGTGTTTCCAAATGGGAGTCTTTGTAGTGCCTTGCACGCATCGGGGAAATGGAAGATATATATATATTTATATATATTTATATATACATATATATATATATATATATATATATATATATATAGTATATGTATATATATATTATATATTTATATTTGTTTTTGTATTTCTTGACATCGTATTGCATCATGGATCTCATATTTAGTATTGTGATTCATACTTGTTCACATCTGGCATCTCATCGCACCACTGACAAGATCGCCTAAGTTTGCATCTTCCCTCGACTCACCCTTTGTTTCACTTTTCATGCAATGGTTAAGAAATGAATTTGACGACTCTCTAAACTACTAGACTATGTAGGCTACACATGTCCCCATGCATCCACATATGGGTTGAAATATTTTCCATCTGTCCTTTGTTGACATCTATGCATTCATATTTGTTGGCTCATCAATAGATTATAATCTTCACACCAATCAACTTGTATTATAATCTTTGCCCTAAAATGTTCCTTATTTATAGCCTTATATGCTTTGGATGATCGAAGGAGGTCAGACACACGAGTATATACTAATTTTCTTCTTATTCCAATGCCTCTAACATTAATTAGATTGATAGGTGTTTCTAAATGTGAGTCTTGGTAGTTGTGTTTGACATGCATAAGGGAAATGGAAGGTCAAGGTTTTGTGTTAGTGGTCATTGATAGAGGGAATCATTAGAAAGTTTGATGAGTGGAAGCCCTAATCACTAAAGACAAAACATAATCACAAATGTGCATGAAATTGGTGACGTAAAGACCCCTAAACATAGAGTTTTTGTATCTAACACATGTAGAGTCAAGAATTCAAATATATGCAGGTTCACCTTGCAAGAATTCATCGACCACGCCTTTCTTTCTAAGATATATCCAAAGTATGTTGCCTTGACAACCTACACAACGTACCCCCTTTCTCCTTACAATGTGTGACACAAACGGCTCATGTTTCACCCAGTCGTAACAAATAAAATTTTCACATAGGTTTTCCACAACATTTTATGCACTCTTGAACCTCACCTCCATCAATATCCTTCTTCATCACCCTGGTCCTTCCTTTAATTTTTATCTCCCTCGGGTTTAGCTTCTTTTATGTATCCCCTTCGGCATTTTCATTGCAAAATTCACATGCGATTGCTAGTTATAAACAATATGTTCTTTCTAACATTAGTTCGACTCCTAGCTCCTAGCTAACCCTTTGAATAAATAAATTTACATAGTACATCGATCCAAACCACGCTAGTAAAATACATAGGTAAAGAGTCATTAGAGTCTAAAAATATTAAAGCAATAACAAAGTGGAGTGTTTTAAATCGGGCTCCACCTCACACCTTTTAAATAGAGGGCGTGTGTATGCATCCCGTATGCCTCGTTTGAATTTGAAGATTGTTTGCACCTTTATAACGTGTTCAACCGTCTAAAATACTCTCCACGTATTTGAACTCATAGTCTCGTTTACCTATTTATAAAAAAATATGGTGTGGCTTTTCTTCTGCTCTCTGGTTGCCCCCTGTGGGCATTTTAATGTATGCCCTTGTGGCATTTTTTTGCTGATTTGGTGTCCTCGTGGAATTTTTTTTTGCTTATCCGGTGCACTCATGGCATTTTTTTACTTGATCTAGTGCACTCATGGCGCTTTGTGGGACCATGTGTTATCCAGTCACCCTTACTATGTAACTCTCTTTTTATTTTATTAATATAAAGGAAATTCCAATGGTAGAAATATGATCGTGATTTAAATGCACAAACTATATTAATACTTAACTAACAATTCTACTTGAAATTTGAGTTAGAAACGCCGAAGGGTATGCATCGAAGAAGTTAATCTTAAGGAACAAAACATCAAAATAGGAAGAGGGGTTTTGAAGAAGGGGTTAGAGGGAAGAGAGAGTTTGTGGGTGAGGAAAATGTTGGGGAACCAATGTGAAACTCTTCTTTCTTACGACCAGGAACATATGAACCACATATCATTTTTTTCAATTGAATGAAGGAGAAATGGGGTGCGATGTGTAGGTCATTGAGGCAACGTACATTGGAGATATCTTTGAAAGTAAGGCATAGTCGATGAATACTTATAAGGAAACTTGCATACGTTTGAATCTCAAACTCTACATATGTTTGATACGGAAACTTGGCATTAAGGGTTCCTTATGTCCTCGATTTTATGCACACTTGCAATTAAAGTTTCTCTTTAGTGATCAAGGTTTCCCTCATAAAAAGTCCTAATGACATGATCCGCAATAACTATCAACACAAATCTTTAACCTTCCATTTCCCAATGTGTGTTAGGCATAGAGATTCCCAATTGGAAACACCTCTCAACGTAATTAATGTTTGAGGCATATGAAAAGAGGAATTTTTTTACATGTGCATATGGTTCCTTCTTTAATCCTTTAATCATCCAATGTTATAATAAGGAACTTTTTAATTTGAAGATGTAATTCGGTTGAGCAATTTGAAGATTATAATTTGGTTGATTGGTTTGAAGATTATAATTTGGTTGATTGGTTTGAAGATTATAATATGTTGATGAGTCAACAAATCTTAACACAATCTTCAATGAGAATAGGAAGCCAAGCAAAGCACAAGGGAGGGACTAAGAATTCACTTTATAGAGGTCTAAGGAGGATATCGAGTTAGAAAGACAACAAAAGGTGCATGCCAAGGTGAAAGGAGAACACAAGACCCTTTTGTGAGATCTCCTACCATAAATGATAAGCTCTCTAAAATTGCTAAGGAGAGAGCCTCAACAATGACCATTAATTATGATGGGGATCCTGGACATTTAAATAAGAAAGGAAATTCCCATTTATGTTGTGGTTTTTTCTAGGCACACACTTTCATATACCCTCTACATGTTGCATTTATTTTAAATTTTGAAGCTAAATGACTCTACAAAGAGGTACAATTATTTTTGCCTTAAATTGGGATTTTAGAGCCCAAAAGAAAGAGTAAATAACACATGAACTAAAATGGGGTAAGATAGTGGATAGATGGTCAAAGCACATGACTACAAGAAGAATTGGTTGGCCCGGAAGAACCAAATTCATGTGGATGACACTAATATGGTCACGCAACAATGACCAAAGAAGCCAAAGTCATCCAACATATGTGCCTTTTCATAATTAGTTTTACACTCGCTTTCGAGTTTAGAAAAACAATTTTCAAAGTAATTACTTGTTAACATTACAAATTCAACAACCAAAGATAGTGCAATATTTTCTTGGATAATTCATTAATGAAATTTTTGTGTATATATGAGTGATTGTCTCTATTTTTACAATCTATGTTTTGTCAATGCAATGGAGGATTTGTGAATCGTAGGTTTGTGTATATTATTCTCAAGTGACCAATATGTTTCGTAACAAAATATTTACACTTGGGGTCTTACTTACCTCAAGTGTCGGCAACTAGGATAATGGTGTCGTAGGTCCGAAAAGGGTCTCGATACCCACATTATCCATAGCCTCGACTCTTTGAAAATCTAATAAAAAGTAGGGCATTTCAAGTCAGTAGTTATTAAGACAAATTTAATGTTTAACAAGCATCAGTATAAAATAGGTAATGTAACAAAGGTAAGAAAAAGTAACATGTGGTCCATATATGAATTTCTCGGAAGGAAAAAAAGGTTCGTCTATGTTCCCTTCAATAGATTCCCAACCTAAAAATTATCCCCTCTCAATCCCCTTCTTTTTACTACTCTTCCTCATCTAATGTTTCACCTTAAATCCTACAACTTTAAGTATTTCAATGCCTCCCTATCGGTGCTTTTAGGTGTTTAGTTCAACATC
The DNA here is from genome assembly GCA_018340775.1 of Taxus wallichiana var. yunnanensis. Classification (NCBI taxonomy): domain Eukaryota; kingdom Viridiplantae; phylum Streptophyta; class Pinopsida; order Cupressales; family Taxaceae; genus Taxus; species Taxus wallichiana. The sequence goes on along the minus strand of CM031234.1, from coordinate 622,456,624 downwards.
AATGATAATACACAATATGGGGTCAATTTATTACACTATTTTGGGTAAGAAAGATGATGTTTAAACTTAATACACAACAGTGATGTTATTATAGAAAGTTAATAGTGAAGTGGTTCATGAGATATCCATATAACACTAAACAAGGAACTATTTTCATGTGTTAAGAATATGAGACGACAAACATACAAAAGCTAAATTTGGGAAATGTATTAATCTTGGGCATTTACTTTTTCATGGTAGCCAAAGGGAGTCATACTTCTTATCCAAAAGAGGAAAGACATATATGATAGTGTTTCCATGGTTTATAGAGGGTTAGTTATTTCCAACATAGGCAAAACCATGACATTTTTAATATACTAACTTTAATAGGTTGGTTTAGTTTTTAAATTTTTGAGAGGTTCTAAATTAGGAAAGATATTTTGACATATATCTAGAAGGTCTGATTAAAATTTTATCCATATCGAGGAGAAAATAAGGAGATAACTTTCGGGCAAAGCAATGTGCAGATACAATGAAATAAGTATTGAGTAACATGAGTCAACTTAATAAAAATAGTATCAAGCTTAAGAATAATGTTGTACAACATCTATTTTTAGCCATATGGAGGGATCACTCAAAATGTTCCATTAGTTCAAGGACACCGACTACTAGGCCTTACCTACACAACCGAAAGATACATACTGTAGACACCTAAAATATGCTTACACTCAACATTTCCTCCATTCAACCGATTGACGACACTTCATCAATTAGCTATTTTTTGCTCCATTCACGACACCTTCTTGGTCATATTCCTCCTATATTCAACTCATTTGGTTAATAACCCTCTTTTATTAACTAAACATCTTCATATTTCCTCCGGATTACTTTTATAGGCTTCTAGTTACTTATAAATCACATATGATTAATCAGACTCCTCCCAACTCTCAATGAGTCACTAATCACTTGCTAATCAAGTTTAACTAGACTAAACCTAGTTTAATTATCCTAAAGCATGTTTATCTACTCCTAATCATAAAGTGCTTTTGGATTACCTTTAGTCCCACATGCACCAAAATTCCAAACTCTCCCAAAGAGAAAACTATAAATACAAGGCTAAGCCCTCCCTTTCAACCTTACAACACCTAGACATCTTAAGACTTTATGACCTTGTTTTGAGACCAAACAACTCAACACACATCTTGAGCATTTCCTCCATTAAAACTAAGATAATGTCTAAATAGACCATCCATTATCCAAGCTTAAGTAAATGAGGAGAACCATATGGCCTTGAGCCATTAATGGTGAGCTCTCATTCTTGAAAGCTTGAGATGTCATACCAAACATCATATTTCATTGCTAAGATCTTCTTAGGTTCATGTTTTATAGCTTTCAAAGAGTAGAGAGTAGTATATATGCTAGGTTTTGATGTTTTTGTCAAAGTTATGATGCTTGTATATGATTAGCTCTTGTTTATCTCTTATCTTATGGTTCATAGTTGAGTTATTTAAGCTTTGACGTTTTCTAACCTCATTTCCATAGCTTTTCAAATTATACACAAATACAAATACTTTTTTGAGAAAATAAGGGAAAATGGGCTTTGTTATTTTTTATTTATATTTTTATGGTACCAAGGTTTTCAATTCAAGGACATTTAATTTGTCACTAAAATGAAGATATGAATGAAAAGATGGAAGGAAAATGTCATAATAATTAAATACCTATATGTCCCACATCTACTCCATGGTTAATATCGTTCTTATCCAAATAATATATGTTATTTTTTCTCCACTTTATTATCTCAATAAACCATAAGGTGATGATATATGCTCATCTTGTCCATGGGAAAATGCCTATAAACCCTTGTCAAAACCATAAAATGCAAGTTAAATTTCCATGGTTTTACACAACATAAAATTCAAGATAAATGCTCACGACTACAAGACTTGAGCTCGACCCCGAATGATAAACTATCAAAGTTCTTTCTCATTTTACATATATATTAGGCTTTGTTAATTGTGGGAGTGAGTTTCCCATTTGAATACCTTTGAAATTTGATAATTTTTAGCTCCTTTTGTATTTTGTATCGCTCACATCTACAGCTTGTCATGATCATTGAATTAATAGTTGTGAGACTCCGATTCGAGTGTGCACTTTTATTAGGGCATGCCAACAAAGTCCTTGACATAAGACTCGAACATGACTCGACATTTATCCAAGCGAAGCGCTATGGGTGATACGCTTTTGCGTCATGAGATAATCTTTTAGGGACAAAGCATGGATATGGTGAGATAAGTATTGAGTAACATGAGTTAACTTAATTATAAAAAGTATTGAGCTTAAGAAAAAAATTGTAATGTCTCTTTTAAGCCATATGGAGGATTCGTCACCAATGTTTCATTAACTTATTTGTAGTTCAAGGGCATCAACAACTAGTCCTACAATTGAAAGAAATAATTTTTTCAAAAGATGGAGGAATGGGCTTTGTTATTTTTATTTTTTTAATGGTGTCAAGGTTTTTGATTTATTGGTCTTTAATTTATTAGATAAAACAAAGACATGAATGAAAAGTTGGAAAGGAAAATGTGGGAATTATATACTTGCTTGTCCCACATCTACTTCATGGCTCAAATTATTCCTGCCCAAATGATATACACTATTTTTGCTCCACTTTATCATCTCGATCAACCTTAAAGCAATGAGATTTGGTCGTCTTATTCATGGAAAAATGACCATAAACCTTTGTGAAAACCGTAAAGTGTAAGTGAAATTTCCAATTTTTTACACACTGTAAAGTTAATAAATGATCACGGCCACAAGACCTAAGCTCGACTTGTAATGAGAAGCCATCATAGATCTGACTCGCTTTGGATACAAATCAGCAAATCAGGCTCTGTTAATAATTGAAGTGAGTTGTTAGTTTGAATCCCCGTGAAATTTGACAAATTTTGAGCCTCTTTTCGCATTATGTATCAATCATGTTGGTGGTTTCCATGAGCGTTGACTTAATCATTGTGTGGCTCCAATTCGGGTGCACTTTTTTATGAGGGTCGTATTCTTGCTCATATGAGGGCACACTATCAAATCTATGTGAATCACTGAGGGCGAAAGGTAATGCACAAATTGCGAGGATTAACATAAAATTTAATGGTTGCAATTATCGACTATAAAATTTGGACTACCCAATTATTATTGTGTGTTAGACATAATAGATGTAAATCGGACTTGCCAACACCTTCAACATAAATAAGAATAAATTACCTTGAAATTGATCTCTTTCACCATTTATCAAAAAGATACAATTCCATATACAAAAAAATATTTTTATTTCTTTCATCCTTCACTTGTGTGGCTCATTATAAATGTGTCTATTACCCCAACATTTAGGGTGACAACTACTATGTTAATTTGGGGGTGCAAATTTGGTTTTATCTTTCAACGTGTTGGTGATATTTAGTATTTGAAAACATGACATTAAACTCTAATTATATTTTAGAGCCTTAAGATGTACATAATGAATATTTGAAAAGTTGTGAGCTTTGAATGAATGAAGGATTTTAATAACGTCCACGAGACCAAATAGTCTATGGGACCAAGAGCCACAAAAGGAATCTGTCCCAAATAAAAAAACATCGATCACAGAGGCTACTTGTTGATAATGCAAAAATTTAACTACTTCCTCGATGTCAACTCTTCTATTATGTATCTTGATTAATTTTTTTGATATTTTGGTCATCCTTTCCTCTTGAAACAAGTCCATTAACTTGACAATGTTTAAATTGTCCATATAACTGCTTTGAATGTCATTATAAGTTGCACACTCCATAATGAAGTGTCATTTTGTCTCCACTACCCCCTTGACACAAAATAAACAAGTTCTTGTTTCCCATTCTTCTTTGGGTATTGTCCACCTACTGGTTTCACACCTAAGATGATGTGAGTTGGTTCTCAGTTGGCAATTAACATCTTTGCTTTCCATTTAATTTTTGCTCTTATGTATGCCTTTTCTTCGTGCTTCCAAGTGGGGTTAAAATGATTGTTGTAGTATGATTTCTTCGATCCTATCTTTTTTTTCCACGTGGTCGTCCCGAATTTCTCTTTCACATACTTTTTTATTTCCTCATTAGTATTTGGACATTTTTGTATGTTGATGTCCCATTTTCTCATCCACTTGTTGTTTTGCTTCATCCACATGCTTTTCCTTTTGCTTTGTTCTTATTCAACTACTATGTCAGGGCCCTCAATGATTCTCCATTCCTACTCCTTTTTAAAATGACATGAGAAATAAAAGGTTTTACATAAAAAAATCCCCCTTCCAAGTGTGAGGGATTACCATAAATGGTAACAATGTGTTGCGTATCCATACCGACAATCGTGACAAAGAAAAAGAAATCACCACATTAGGGAATATCGGGGCATGTTGATTAAAGTAGTGATGTCAACATTATTGCATTCTATGAGCATGTGGCACACACGTGAGCATTTACTGACATATTCTTAGATGACCCGTTATTCACCCGTCAGTCCAAAGTAAGTGAAAACATGGCACATATAGTAGAAATAGAACCATCAATCTATGTAAAACATGTCGTTCAATGTGTTTTTTGATATCTCGTGTTACATCCATGTCAAACTTAGAACCCTCGAGCCCCTTTCTAATTTGGAAAAATTCCTTTGGCATAAAAAATATATTAAAATAAATGGAAGTTGATTACATGAATGGTGTGTTTTGCCTTTTTTGAAAAGTAACATTGAAAATTATGTCATTCAAAAATTGTTTGACAAGTATAAGTAGTTGTCAAATTTATACCTTGCCATAGGTATAGTTTAAACATAGTTGTCTAAAGTAAGTTTAAGTAAGATTATATGTTACAAATTTAAGCACACTTGGATCTATAAAACACATAGTATGAACATTAATTTTATTTTTCCCACTTTAGATTTGATATTGTGGATAGTTAGATAGAGATTTTAATAATGTCCATGACACTTCAAAATAATTTATGGGACTTTTTAGGAACAAAGGCATAACCACCTAAGTGAAAAGTGTGTAAAAGGAAAAGATTTGTGCATTGGACCTACTTTAAATATTTTTATGATTCTACCATTAAAGGTTCAATCTCTTGTTGTAGATTTTAATAAAAAGTTCTTGGGTTTTTTTCAATGTCTTTTTCTTTGAATGTGGTGGACATAGAAGTAACTCTGCAGCAAGTTGTCCAGAAATTAGTTCGAATGTCATCATATGCACAAAGTTACTGATATAGTATCATTTTGTCTCGACCCTACCAAATGTACAAAAGACATATTCTCTCTTCCCACTTTTATTTTGGGATCTTCCACTTATTTGTCTCTGTATCTAAGTTAGTGGTATCTAATTGTCAATCAATGGTTATGAGCATCTTCATTTTCCATTTAATTTTTGCATGTCTTTAATTTTTTTGGTCATGCTCATACGTGGGGTTAAATTTGGACAAGTGGTATTATTTTATCCCTCATGAGTCGCTTTGTCCACGAGCTTATTTTAAACTTTCCTCACATAATTTTCGATCTTTTGATTGGTGACAAGGAATTCATGTAAGTTTATCCCTTGTTTATTTATCCATATTTTATTTTGTTTCATGCACGTTCTCTTTTTTGCTTAGGTATTTTCTCATTTGCTAGATATGACCACCCATCTTCTTCCATGTTCTCTATTTTCTTCACATATCGTAAGAGATGGATCACCACTATTGTTTTTACTATTGTTTTTATTAGAAAAGTACATGTTTCCACTAGGAGTATCTTGTATGGGAATTATGCTTTAATCTTATAGTTATTTGTGATAAAACATTTATGAATTCTCTCAATGTAATGCCCTCAATTTGACACACACAAAATATAAGAGAAAATTTTTGCGAGAATAATTTTTGTTTTGATTTTCATTGCTCATAACACGACACCACATGGGCTCAACATAAGACACTTACATAAGCATGGACCCATATAGACAACATGATAACACCATATATGCATCGAGGCCACATGTCTAAAAATGACAAAGTACAACAACTACCCACTACAATATACACTTACTCACATGCATTTCCCACAACACGCCATTTTTTTTTCATGGTGAAATATTTATTACAATCCTATTTATATTAGTTGGCTATAATTGTCTGAAGAACACATAACATGGGACCCTCGCTTCTCTACAACTAGGTCAATGTTTTTGTTTAACATTTCACCTATATTGGTTCCTTTAAAATTTATCGTTCCTCTTATGGAAATAATTTTATATAGTATGATTTTGATTAGGAACGTATATACACACATGTGTCTTCTAATATTTGACTTAAGGATTTGTTTGAAAGAGCCATGTTTACTTGGTTTGGAAAATATTCTCGTTATAAGGAGGAGAATTCACAGAAGAAAAAAAGAAGGTTATCGGATCAATAGAAAACATATCCAGAGATTCATTTCATAACATTGTTTACTACTAACAATACATTCATGTCATCTTCAAGTTATTACTGACCAACTCAAGGTTAACTAATTAAGTTGTATCATTCTTGATTCACAATCCGCTGCTCTAATTAGGAATTCATATTTTCACAATCATATTGCGCATGGAAGGGGTACATTAAACATGTTCTCCCGTTATAGAGATTTTCCTTGAATTTAAGTGATGAATTTCGCATTTCAAAATACTTATGTTTCATCATCTTAAGGATTCACTCTCAGTATGACGGGTTAATTACATGTTTCAACCATAAATTCTGCTTCCTGAGTGATCCTAGATTTAATATATTCCTATCTACGCCAAGGGTTCCACTAAATTTACAAGTCCAACCAGAGTGAAATCTCCTTAACTCACAAGACCTTGGCATATACTCTCGAAGGTATCCCATTCTCAAGGCTACATTTTATTATTTCATTAGATCATTGCTTAATCCACATTTATGCAAACAAAACATGTGATCATGTGTCATATTTGGTTTTTCGATTTATTAGGTTGTTGTTGTAAACTAGGAAAATACACTACTAACAAGAAAATAAAATACCAATAATCGTACCCTCCTCCTTTGCGTTAAGCAAACCTCGTAATGCCTAGAAACTCCTAGAATATGGGCTAGACGGAGCAAGACCTTCCCCATTGAGCCTGACTAGATGTGAAAAAGGATTATGAGACTATGGCATTAGACGAGGCAAAAGGATGTTCTTTTCTTCAAGACGATATGGCAAGACCTATTCTCCATGTGTTTAAGGAGGGGTGATCCATTTATACTGATTAGCTTAGATTAATTTAAGTAATCATGGTTTGAAAAAGATTAAATGAGACTTTTTGATGTGGGCAAGATTAAGTGGGTTTTGAAAATGTGGGCAAGATTATTGGGTTTTAGAAGGTCCCACAACCTTTATACAAAAAGAGCCCATCAGGCCAGATCTAGCACTAGAATTTGCAAAGCAAAAATACCCGAGAAGATTCCAAAAAGGAGAACGAAGAAAAAGCCAAACCGAGAAAAAGAAAAGATACATTAGATGAGCTTCTTCAGCTCAGAGACAACATTTTTTGCTCTAGGAGAGCCAGAGTCGTTTGCAAGAAGTTCAGCCAGCTTGAGAAGCTCCGAACAGTCGTCAGCTATAGCCGCCCTGGTGGAATCCGTGAAGTCCTCCCAAGCTTTCAGAGCCTTGAAGGCACGCTGCAGTTTACTTAGAATGGAGGAAATGATTTCGGCTCTGTTATGGTCTTTTTTAGCATCAGCAGACTCAGTATCAGCAGGATTCGAGTCCATAACAGGAGGGGAATGAGGAGTGTCAGCAGCAAAGTCTTTTACATCAGAGGGGTCCTTATTACCAGCAGAATGAGAGAAGGGTTCCACCACATGTTGATTGAAATCACACTGCTCCGCTTCCGGGGAATCAGGGTACAGTTGAGCCAGTCCCAAAAGATCAGCCACGCGAGAGTAGTCAGGGCTGGAGACAGGAGAAGGAGCATGGCCACTGCAATTGTGTCCTCCAAGAAAAGACACGAGATGGGCGTAGGAAAAGAGGGGGTGGCAGGGGGAATGGAGGCGTCGCGGGGGCTCACAATAGCCACATCGGAATCCGAATCAGAGGAGAGGAGCAGGCGGCGACGACGCCGAGAGGAGCGGAGGGAGGAGGAGGAGGGGCGAGGAGAAGGGGAGGGGGAGCGGCGGCGTCGACCCATTTTGGGAGGGAAGCGGAGCAGGTCGGAGTGGGAAGCGGCGACGGAGAAAAGCAGATAGAGTAAACCCTGGTGGAGGATGACACCCTCGCCCTCCCGAGCCAACATAACAGAATGCTCCAGAGACTGAAAAAGAAAGGCAGCCAAATTGATTTTTCTCCCCCATCGGAGATGGGAGAGGATGAACAGATGGGGGCCAAAGACCAGTCGGTATCTGCCGTCGATAGTGAAGTACCGCATAATGACTTCCGCCACTCTGTCCCAGGGAGAGGGCAGAGAGTCACGGGTATAGCCAGAAAGATATTTCACTGGTCTGTCACCAGGGGCGTTAAAATCTTGAATTTCGGCGTGAAGGGAACGCCTGTAGTAAATGTCGCCCGCAGCAGGGAGCCCGGTGGCGTCAGCAATGGCGTTCGTTGAGATGGTGAAGCGAGTGCTGCCAATTTGGACCCGACCCCTCGTCCACGAAGCCGTGACAGCATAAGAAACCAGAGCAGAGTAACCTGTCATTTTCTCCAGAAAAGTGGCAATCCCATTTTCCACTAATATACTCCACACCTCACCATCATTCTTAGTCGACTCGCAGTTATCGGGCTCAAGGCGCTTCAATTGACCCCCCATGAGATGAGAATTTGAATAGTCACAGAAGTGGAAATAGGAGAGGACGAAAACCAGCTTGAACAGGAGTCCGGCTAAGTTTTTAAAGACCTTCCGCCACCTCCTCAGATGATTAATGTGTAAATAATGCTCATTCGTGCGGGGATTTCCCGCATCATTACAAGGCACCTTAATCGAGTATCCCTTGTTAAGTGTCAAATCAATTAATTTCACCATATTCACCGCCGCCCTTTGAGAAGGTCATGGCGAGCAAGCCGAAACCCGAGTCAGCCCTTTAATCCACCAGTCAGCAGTGAGAGATGTCATTTTGAACAATCTGACAGAGGTCATTCGGGAAGTTATCAGTCCAATTTTGCTGATTTTCGATGAGGACACCCATATTAGCAAGAAGATCAGCCGCTTTATTTCCTTCCCGGAGGACATGCTGGAACTGGACTTGAAGGAAGGATCTTTGCATACTTCTTATATCAGCAATGATGTTCCTAATCGACCAATGACCAGGGTCATTAGATCGAAGGAGGTTTATGATGTTGAGGGAGTCACTTTCAACTTGAAGGGGATCATCGCCCAAATTGATAGCCATCTCAAGGCCTTTGAGGATAGCCAAAGCCTCCGCACGATGGTTGGAGCCAAAATTGAAATTGTGAGCAGAAGCAGCAACAATTAAACCCGAAGAGCAACGAAGAATGGCCCCTCCTCCGGACTTACCTGGATTTCCTTTCGAAGCTCCATCCGTGTTGAGTTTTTTCCAGCCAATTGGAGGGGGAAGCCAGCAGACCAAATTCCGATCAGTATGAGCTCTTTTACAAGGAATGGATAAAAACTTCTGCCACTCCTGGGTGTGACAGAACTGTAGTTTTTGCTGATATTTGGACCACGTGGTCAGGTTGATATTTTCTTGGAGAGCCAGAGCAATCTGAGTAGCCACCTGTCCAGGATTGAGACTTTTTTCTTTGAAGATTCTTCTGTTTCTTTCTTTCCATATGCCCCATAAGCCATGCGGGAGGAGGAGTTTCCAAGCCAAGTTTAGAATCGGATGGGTGAAGGGAGAACTCCATTGAGAGAGGGTGTCCTGAATGGAATCCGAAAGATCCAAAAGACACCGAATCTCGATAAGAGCCACTGCCATATAACTTGCGAGAAAGAACAATGGATCAAAAGATGTGATGAGGACTCCGCTTCATTGGCACATAAAACACATTTGGTGGGAAGAGAGAAACCCCTTCTCTTCAGGTTCTCCCCAGAGAGGAAAGCATTCTTAGAGGAGAGCCAAGAGAAAAAACCAATTTTGGGGGTGATCTCCAAAGGCCAGAATTTAGTAAGAGGGGGGCCTTGGTCCGCACTATGCATCGAGAGATAAGCAGCCTTAACTGAAAAGGAGCCCGAAGTAGAGAGAGTCCAAATAATCTCGTCCTCATTATGGGAGAAAGGGATGTATATGGAAGAGAGCAACGCTCTAAGCGAAGACAGCAGGTTTCTTTGCAGGTCGCTGATATCCTCCCATTCCTTGATATCCCATGAGGGAATGGAGTTCACGCTCTGCCAATAGCCCGAAGCTAATCTTCCATGTATATTGATGATACTTCTCTTGATAGGGTCCCAAGAGGGATTGAGGTCAAGGGGTTCATCTCTGATCCATGTATCCCTCCAGAAATCAATGAGACGCCCATTCCCGAATCTCCATTTAGTGCCAGCACGAATGATGGGAAGCGAGCTACATATAGAGTTCCATATGGCTGAGCCTCTAATAGGGATGGAAGTGAGAAGGTCTTCATTATTTGCTAAATACTTAGCTCTGAGCAGGTGGGCCCAACAGGAATCACCTTTAGCCACTTCCCAAGCAAGTTTGGCCAGGAGGGCCCCGTTCATCTCATTCATTTTCCGAAGACCGAGACCACCATGAACAGTTGGCTTACAAACCTCTTTCCAGGCCACAAGATGGATCCTTTTCTTTTCTTCAGTTCCAGACCACAGAAAGTTCCTTTGAATTTTTTCCACAACCTCCCTCACAGAACTGGGAATCTTGAGCATAGACAGGAAGTAAGTAGGAAGGTTTTGAAGAGTGGCTTTCACTCACTGAGCTTGCCACTGGCCGAAAGGTAGCTCCTTTCCATGCAGTGAGCTTTTTTGATATCTTTCAATGACCGGATTCCACAGATTTTTTTTTGCCTTCCATGGAAGAGGGGGATGCCCAGATAAGAGGCGGGAAGGTCCACAATCGAGCAACCAAAGATATCAGCAATCTTTCTCTGAATGGGGGGCGTGTTGATGAAGGAGATGCTGCTCTTGATGAAGTTGACAGTTTGCTGAGAGGCTGATTGGTAAAGAGAGAGGATATCCATAATAGCCCTGGCTTCAATAACAGAAGCCAAACTCAGCAGTAAGGTGTCGTCAGCGAACTGACTATGAGTGGCCGAAGGACAGTTTGAGGTGATTTTCATGCCAGAAATGATGGATTGATTTTTAGCCGCTTCCAGAGCTCTGCTGAGGGAGTCCGCCATTAGAACAAAGAGAAAGGGTGACAGAGGATCACCTTGCCTGATACCCCTGCTGCTTTTGAAGAAGCCCGCAGGAATGCCATTAATAAGAATAGAGAAGCAAGGGGTCGAAATACATGAGAAAATCCAGCTACACCACTTTTTGTCGAAACCAAATTTTTCCAAGACCTTGATTAAGAAAGGCCAGCTGACTCTGTCAAAGGCTTTTTGCATATCTAATTTTAAGATCATACCTGGAGACTTCGCGAGAAGAGCCGAGTGGATGGCCTCATGAACAGTAATTATACCACCTTGTATAAGACGACCTTTTATGAAGCCGTTCTGATTGTGAGAGATGAGGTCCGGCATTAGAGGTTTTAGTCTGGAGGCCAGCATCTTAGTGATGATCTTGTAAGACGTGTTGCATAAACTTATAGGCCGAAAATTGGATACCTCCTTGGAATTATGAACTTTTGGGGCAAGGGCCACGAAAGTGGTGTTCCATTCCTTAAGCAGCTTGTCATTCATCTGAAATTCATTTACTGCTTGGAATAGGTCCTGCTTGATGATTTCCCAAAAGACTTGGAAGAAAGCGGCAGGAAAGCCATCCGGACCCGGGGCTTTGTCTCTCTTCATAGCAAAGACAGCTTTATGAATTTCCTCCATAGAAAAAGGCTTGGTCAGATTGTTATTCATCTCAGGAGAAACCAGATGAGGAATGTGCTGGAGCATTTCATTCATGGATTGTTCCGAAGGGGCCAGATCAGCATGGAGAAGATTTGAGTAGAAGGATATAAGCTCATTGGAAATATCAGTTTCAGCTGTAAGCAAGATCCCTGCTGACGACACCAACTCACGTATCTTATCTCTAGCTTTATGTTTACAAGCAGTGATGTGGAAGAATTTGGTATTACGATCACCTTGCTCAAGCCAGAGGGCCCGAGAACGCTGCCTCCAATAGGTCTCTTCTTCTTTAAGAGTGTTGTGATAATCACTGAGGAGAGAGATTTCTTGTTGGTGAAGATGATCCAATCTTCCAACAGCCTCAATTTGTTCAGAAATTTTAACCAGGCTCTGAGATAGCTCCTGCTTGCGGACCTTGATGTTACCGAAGACCTTCGACTTCCATATCTTGAGTTGTTTTTTGATTTCTTTGAGTTTGCTGGAAAATCTGAACATATTAGTTCCCTCAATCTCGATGTTCCACCAGCTTGCAACCAGGGGAGTCAGATGGTTATTTTCAAGCCAAGCCAGCTCAAATCTGAAGGGAGGATTCTTGGCATTTACCTTATGATTGGCGCTTAACAGAAGTGGGCTATGATCTGAGCCAGCCCTTGGGAGGGAGCTGAGATAAAAGTCCGGAAAGAGAGAAATCCAATCCAGAGAGCCAAGAGATCTATCCAATCTGCATTGGATGTGGTTCCTGCCCAATCTGCGGTTTGACCATGTGTAAGATGAGCCGTGGAGATCCATGTCCAGAAGAGAATTCTCCCTTATGAAGTCAGCCAAAGCTTCCATGCTAGACGGCATAGCAAGCATACCCCCCTGTTTATCCGAAGGATAAAGAGGGCAATTAAAATCACCCATTATTAGAATGGGAATTTTACCACAAGTGGTGATGAAGTTAGTGATATCTTTCCAAAGTTTTCCACGATGAGTCTCCAAGTTTGGGGCATACACATTGATAGCAATCCAAGAGGAGTCAACACCAACCTCTTGGAAGAGGATACATATAAAGTTGGGGTGCTTGAACAGGCAATCCCCTTTAAGACTTCTGGGATCCCACAAGGTACAAAGCCCCCCAGAGTTCCCTGTTGAAGGTTGAGATTCAAAGGCAGCCGCTGGCCAGAGTTTATGGAGCCGAACCTCCGTTTTTAGTTTGGTTTCCTGTAACATGATGATATCAGGTGAGTTCTGGAACTTGATGTCTTTGATAATTCTTTGTTTTTGAAGAGAGTTGAGCCCTCTTATATTCCAAGAAATGATCTTCATTTCTTTTGTTTGGGTTTACTCCCCACCACCATGGGGATTGTGCTTTGGGTTCCTTGCGCCACGCTTGTAGAAATGCTTCTTCACAAGCTTAACACTGCTCGGAATTCTGCCTCTAACCTTTTCCAAGCCAATATCGGGTTTCTTGTTGCTGCTTCTAGTGAAACGATGATTGAAGCAATCATCAGTGGAGAAATCCGAGGGTGAGGGGACAGAGTCCAAACAAACGGGCAGAGGGGAGGCAGGGTGGGGGGATCGAGGGAAGAGGGGATCAAGGAAGGGGAGGGAGGGAAAAGGAGCAGACAACGCGAAGGGGGAGGGGAGGAGGCAGCCAAAAGAAGGTCCTCACCAAGAGACGAAGAGCCGGGAAGAGCCGAAGGAGCCGGGGGGGGAGAGGGGATGGAGGGCTAAGGAGGAGGGAAGGAACTCAGAAGCAGGATCCGAAGAAGGGTTGATTTCTCCATCCTCAAGGAGAGCGAAGGAATTAGACGTGGGGATGATCGGGATCTCAATGGAGGACAATTTAGGAACGGATTTTTTCTTGAATTTTGGGGAAAGGGTTTGGGACACTGGTTTAGGTTGAGGTTTAGAGGGGCAGCCAGAGGCCCTATGACCAAGTTTTTTGCAGAAGGAACAAGCTTGAGGAATGTATTCATAGTCAATGGGTTGTTTCCAGTTCCCTAAGTCCGAGATAAGCTCAATGTCCTTTGGCAAGGGACAACTAATATCAGCATTAACACAGAAACGAGCATGAATGAATCTAGTTTTTGCTTTTGTGGCTTGATCTATTGCTATCAAAGAACCTATTGATAGAGCAATACCTTCAATAACTGCCGGGTGCCAAAACTCCAGAGGGAGCCCCGGGAGGCGAACCCAGATTGGGGCTTGGGTCATGGATTCCGTGTGTGGGTTGAAACCAGGTGACCATTTCCTGAGATAGAAACCCCGCCTGCCAAAAAACCACGGACCACCAAGCAGCGCTCTAGCGAAGTCTTCTTTCAAGCTGAAGGAGAATAAGATGAATCCATTAGGCATAGCCGCTATTTCTAGCGCTCCACATGGTTGCCATTTTAAACGAGCCCATTTTTTTATATCCTCCAATGGGGGCCTAGGGCCCATCAGCGTACCCACCAAGGACAGGTCACGAGAAGCAGCAGCAGCCTCCGTGATGTGAGAGGGGATGCGCAGGGAAAAGGACCCGTCTCGATGACAGTGAAGGGGAGAGCTTTTCCGAGCCGTGAGCCGATGTGCTGGAATGACCGCACGATGTAAATGGAGAAAGGATTCAATCGACCTTGAATGCTAGGTGTGAAGGTGTGTGGGAAAGAGAAAAGGGAATGGATAGGATTGGGGGTTGATTATGAGAAGAGTAAGGGAGATAGGGGAGGGGGAAAAAAAAAAAAAGGAATGAAAGAGGTAGAAATAAGAGAGAGGGATGATAGGGGAAGAAGGGAATGATGAAGGACAAACAAGGCAAAAAGAGGAAATTGACATAGAGTAGAGGGTGAAGGGATGAAATAGAGAGATGTGCAAAATGAAGGAAGCAACAGAGAGAGTAAAGAGGGATACGTGGAAGTGAAATAAATGAGAGAGCGAAGAAAAGTAGGAAATGGGAAAGGATAAATAAGAAGGAGAAAACGAGGTGGGAGTAGGGGGTGAAATGGAGGAAATGGAAAGAGGACAAAAGAAGAAGTAGAACGGAGAAAAAAAAAACTATGAGGGGCGAGGAAAGTGTGAAAAGAGGAGAGAAAGGAAGAGAAACATATACAGATAATGAAACGAAAAGGTAGGGGTGGGATGGTAGGTTGAAGAAGATGATCGTGATGAGAGGTGGAGAAATAAGATGGGGAAATATGATGGGATAGGGAAGGCCACGTAGGTAGATCAACCTTAAGTGGAAGTCTTAAGTAAGATTGCCATGCGCTAGAATGGTTAAGTAAGATCGCCAAGCTGAGGAGAAGAAGGATGATGTTAGAGTTGGTGGGAATAGGGTATGACAAAATGGACTGAAGGGGAACCCTCAAGTGAATTTGCCATACTACGAGAGCATGTAAGTAGGATGACCAGGCATAAGGTGGATTTGGGGAAGGATGAGAAAAGAGTGAGTGAGGTATGCCTAAGTGGTATATGATATGAGATGAGGTGATAATAAGAAAGAAAGGACACAAAGGAGTGTAACATGAATGGATGAATGAATATATGTAGTGGAGGGTGGAGAGTGTGAGGGAATCCTTAATTGGGATGCCCACGTGGTGAGAGTAATGATGCGAGAATGGGAAGTAGAAGAGGTGGAGTTGGAAGATGTGTTTGGTGGTGATGGTTATTTGATGAGAGGGCAGGTGGTGAAGAAGCTTCTACAGCGGGAAGATCTTAGGGAGAGGGTAAACCTCCACTGAGGATTCCATATAGAAGGGGTTATTAAGTAAGATTGTCAGCGGGAAGAAAAAAGGGTGAAAGGAAAGAATACCAATGGGTGAGAGGGGACAGGAATGGTGAGAAGGGTAATATGGGTATAAGCGGCGGAGGAGTAAAAATGAGGAGTGAGAATGAATGGATCAAATACATGGTGATCATGGTGGGGGAGAAGGAGCTGTTGGATAGTGAATGCTACTTGAGAAAGATCGTCAAGTAGGATTCATGGCTATTCTACTGTGATCAAGTAGGATTCGCAAACTAGAGAATGCATTAGTATGGGTGAATGGATGGGGTGCAAAGTAAGATGTTGATCATGCAGAAGATACTCACGTGATGAAAAGTATCTTAATTTTAATATAGCACATAACAGGATGCATCGTGATATAAAAGATCGGATGACTAGATTGTAATATGCGTGATAACATAGATGTGGGCCATAAAAAGGTTTGATGCCCTTGATCACGATATGTAAATGGAAGAGAGCATAGACAGAGGCCATCAAGAAAGTATGATGCCCCAAACATATAATCGAGATAACATAAGAATATTACAGAGAACACCAGTGATACATAAAATCAAGATGGCCCCTGTAATATATCAAGATACAAGAAAGTAATTAATAATTTACAACTAATAATGCAACACAAGAACCAATAAACATGTCCCTAACGTGTTCCACAAAGTGATGATTGATTAGATGTGCCCCCAGTACGAGGACATAGTAAAATATTGGTTCATTCTCCTCAAACAAGGAAACAATGAGAGCCGGATTTTCCCAAGCGAGGATTCACGAGGAGAAGTGGTTTGAATTTGGTAGTCATAAGGTGATTGGATCATTCGTTTGGGATAATAGTTCAAAGGTTGAATTGTGTTGCTTATTTTACGATTTTTGGATGTTTTGGTCTTTTGAAAATTTTGTGTTTTTGTATTTTGTATTTTCTAATGTTTTTAATTTTGGATTTTCTAATGTTTGTTTTTGATATTTATATAGATTTTTAATGGATTTTTTAGAGATTTTGAATTTTTTTTTTGAGGATTTTTTGGATACAAATGTTTTGGATTTTGAATTTTTATTTTTTAGATTTTTGACGATTTTCAAATGTTGGTAGATTTTTGACGATTTTCAAATGTTTTAGATTTTAGCGTTTTTAGATTTTGAGATTTTCACTATTTTTAGATTTTTACATTTTTAAATGTTGGTAGATTTTTACACCGTGAGTGGCAATTTATGGCCCAGAGTGCGAGACTTATTTTGAGAGGCGATAAACATAGGATATTATCCATACGTATGTGGCGTGTTCGGTGTTGTAACTTATGCTCGAATAACACAAATTCCCTTTCCATTGGCCAGGATATGGTGGTGATGATATGATGAAAAGAATTCCAGCTCCATTCTTGACTCCACACAACTAGTAAGATGTGTGGGTTCATCACCGAGAATCAAGAAGGACGCAGAGGTAGATAATGAATTATAGAGACAAATGCTAACAACAATCCCTTTGGGAAATTGTGACTCCATTCTTCATAATGGTACTGAACCAGTTTCAAAAATGGCTTTCACTTTATGAGTCACATGCTAGACTTAGACAGTTATGTGGCTTGTTGATTGATAAGATATGAGGTTAAGGGATAGTTCTCTCTTCACTTAGGCATCTAAATTACGTGTTTGGGGATTCTATAATTTGTAAGCATTGTAAGATTTGGTATTTTGAAATGACTCCCATGCCTTGCCCCATCTACTACTAGTGAGAAGCAAGGGCTCATCACCAAAGGCAAAATATAGGCGAGTGAATTTCCTTTTTGTCTTTTTTTTTTTTTTTGAATATTTTGTAATGTTTTTATGCTTGTATGAGAATGACCCTCTACGCTTTGCCCCATGCCACTTGTAAGAGGCAAGGGTTTATCACCGAAGACAAGATGTAGACGAGTAAGGGCACCTTCCTCCATTCCCAGTCTCACACTACCAGTAAGAAGTGTGGGCTCAACACCAAAGACTATGAAGGACGAAAGATGTGATAATGAATTATTCATAAGTTATTGAATTGATGGATTTTTTTACAATAGTGCTTTGTATTTGGGAAGAAATGTCTTCCCCAATCTCAGCCCCACACGACTAGTAGGACGTGAGGGTTCAACACCGAAGACTGAGATGGACGACCAAACGAATTGGGTAAAGAAGTTTAGAGCTTTGTTATGAAAGAGAGAATGTATTTGAAGGGAATATATTACCATCAATAAGCTTCTAGGTATGACCATAGAGGAAAGCGATTGAAAATGGAAGAAGTATGATGCTCACAAACTTAATAGGATTTATATTAGCACTTGTCTCATGATGATAAATATGAAGATGTGATTTTGATAAAGAAAATATCTGCCAATGGAAATGAATGAATTTAAATTATTCGAGATAAGTAAGACAAAAGGAACAATGTACACGTTGTATCCTCGGAATATAACGAACATCTTAAGATAAAATTTCTTTAAATGAATGCATTCATGGGTTCATCAAGGACTTGACCATCTTGTCAATGGCCAATTTATAAGCTCCAAACCCAAAATTATCTATGATTACATTGGGTCCTAAATTTTCTTTTTTGTTTTTCTGTTCTTTGTGTATTCTTTTGATTTTCTTTTAAAATGAGATCATTGATTTTGAATTTTCTAGGTTTGAATTTTTATGGTAATTGCGTTGCATCGGCCAATTTTGATAGACTTGAAGATGATCTAGGGCATTAAGTCATTTTTCATCAAGAAAGCTCAAGTTCATTAAGGCGTGAGTGTCGATAATAATCTTGATTGATTACATCTTTGAAGGATATTAAAGGATGGAAATTCAACCTTGACATATAAAATAGCTTCCCAACCATAAACAAAGGAGAAGGGAGTGGCTCCAGTAGGTGTGTGATAAGATGTGCGGTAAGCCCAAAGAGTGGGATAGATTTGGTTAAGCCAATAACTTCCATGTGTGTTAATAATGATGGTTTGTGTTATTTGTTTTTTACTTCTATTTGTCCATTAATTGATTGTTTTGAGGATAGATTCACAATTAAAGATGGAAAAGGTTGTGTAAAGATATTCCTGGGTATAAGTACCTCGTAGAATGGATGCACGTAGAAGTCTTGACAGGTGAGACTAATTAGTGATGAGATGCCTGCAAGATCGATAGTTGAAAGCATGATGGACACGACGGGTTGCATTGTCGCAAGTGTCCAAACTCGATGTGGTTGTGTTTCGACAAAAAGGCTAGAGATGTTAGGCATAAGAGCCAATATTGGAAGAATAGAATCAAACTTAATGGTACCTGTTGATGGAACCTCATCTGTAGTGTCTAAAGTAATATCAAGGTTTGAAAGGGAGTCTTGAAACGAGATCAAGGTCTCATTAGATGTTGGAAGAATGTTGTCACCCAAAACAGGTTCAATATATGTTTGGGTGAAAGAGAGTCTTGAAATAAGTTCAAGTGCTCAGTAGATGTGGGAAGAATGTTGTTGTCCAAAACAGGTTTAATGTATGTTTCATTTGAAGAGTGTCTTGAAATAAGTTCAAGTGCTCAGATAGATGTTGGAAGAATGTTGTCATCCAAAACAGTTCAATGTATGTTTGGGTTTGAAAGAGTGTCTTGAAATAAGTTCAAGTGCTCAGTATATGTTGGAAGAATGTTGTTGTCCAAAATAGGTTCAATGTATGTTTGGGTTGAAATAGAGTCTCAAATAAGTTCAAGTGCTCAGTAGATGTTGGAAGAATGTTGTTGTCCAAAACAGGTTCAATGTATGTTTGAACTAATGGAAGGAAATTTGAAGAAGATATGGATTTGTTTGGAATTAGAGAGTCTTGACTGTTGTCATCATGATCTCATGGAATTTCAGTATATATAGGAGTTTCGACAGTGAGTCGCTCTTCATGGAAAGTTGTGGTATTGATGTGTCATTGGTTGCAAAGAGCATTTTCATCAAGTTCTACAGAGATGACATCGTCAATTAAGTCTTGACGTAATTCTTAAATCGCACACATTTATCTCGTGTGATGACCATCAATGCGATGAAAGTCACAAAGATGTGTTAGGTTTGTACCAACATGGCTTAGCTTCCCCTTTGACAAAGGGTTTTGTAATTGGATATCTTATCATTTAGCCTCTTTTAGTTGATGAAAACACTAGAGAGACTTCTCCAAGGGGGTAAATTGACGTTGGACTTTACGTGAAGTGATGTCTTCGTGAGGTTGTATGATCGCTTTTGGGTGATCGTTCACCGATTTGGGTAGCCATATGAGAGAGTTGTGTTTCATCTTATTAATTTGTTCTAATAGCTCATTGTGTGATGTTTTTCGTGAATTCATCATGTTTGAAAGAGAGGGAGAACGAAGAAATGTGCAATGAAGAACTCAACCTATTGATTATGATTTTTTTTTGCTCAATCGAGTTTTAACAAGTAAGGCTATAAGGAGTAAGCTCAAACAAGCTACTCGGGATACAAGTGGGATATAACTTAAACAAGCTATGACAAATATGTTGATTGGTTTGGATTAAACAAGCTTAGCAGATGAAAATGTAAGGAGTACACTCAAACAAGGTACTCAATACAAGTGGGATGTAGCTCAAACAAGCTATGATGAATATGTTGATTGGTTTGGCTTTAACAAGCTCTAGATTTTTGATAGGAAGAGTAACTCAAACAAGTGACTCAACACAGTTGTGAACTCAAAATGAGTTTTGAAGGGATTTGTGTCGGATGGGATTTTGTTAAACTCGATAGCTGATGAAATAATGAGTGAACTCAAACAAGTCACCCAATGTCATTTTGATATAGCTTGAAACAAGCTAGAAAGAATGTTCTGACAATTGATGAGATAAGGAGTGAACGCAAGTCACTCAATATCTATTGGATATAGCTGAAGACAAGCTATGACAGATGTATTATTGGCTAAAGTGAGCTAATGAAATTGGTGTGATGTTTTGGTCTGTGTTGTTGGATTGTTTGGATGTTTTCGCTTGGTATTGAATTGGTCGAGAACTGATTTTTTTGTGGAACACAACTAGGGTCTGAAATTTTACAATGAACACATTGATATTAGCCAAGTTTTATGATAAAACAATGCTAAACTATTTTGTTTTCAAACAACAAGCAATCATGTGGATTCAATTGTTTTGGCTTATGAGGTAACTTCTTCAGGAATGATCATTGTTTCATGCAATCATACAAGTATGTTGTGAAATGGTGGATGCAGGCTCTTATTACTCCAAGAAGATGCGTCCTCCGATATACCCTAGTCCTGATATACCTAATTCTGATACGGGGATAGAATTGGTATGGGAACCCTTAGAGCACTGGAGGAGACTCACCAATTCTTACTTGCCTGTTTCGGAGTGAATCACCACGTCCAAAACAGGTTTTGTGAAAAGGTGGAAGGTGATGGAGGGATGAATGTGTATGGTGTCCTTATAACTCCCCGAAGATTTACAGGGACGATGCCCAGGCTTCGTTGTTACAGCTATTTAGGCGTGACTCGCATGCGCTGCACGACAGCATTACCTGTAAGTGAAGAGCAGCGGCGAGGTAAATATCGAACGCTGTGATGAGACTAGGTCTCAAAGTGCAATGCAGATGTAAATGTTGTTGGTGTGTGGTAGTCAAGTCCACGTCACCGGTGTAGCTTTGGTGGTGATGAAATCCACCTCGTCTACGTGTAAAAACAATATGATAAAGTGATTAAACGTAGGGTTCTTTCCAACTTGAAATAAATCACTAGCAGAAAATAATTGCGTACCTGAGCATAATTTTTTTTTGGTTTCAGCAATTGTCTTTGAATGGTGGTATTTTTGCGGGATTTTTTTTTTTGTTTTGTTTTTGTTTTTTGACAATATTCCAAAGAACGCGGTTCTACGAAAACAAATTAGTAGTTATCCTATAAATGAAATGTTAGAAAAGTGATCGTGGTTGTTTTTGATTTTCCAGATCGCTCAAAGGCGCAGGAAAAGAGCATACACAACCAACGACCAAACAAATATTAAGAATATGACAAAGGAAAATAATTATTAAAATGACAGTTGGAAAACAAAGCTAGAGGATCCTACAATGTTAGAACAAGAAACTAAAAAATTGTGACCGTTTCTGATTTTCCAGATCGCTCGAAGGCGCAAGAAAAGAGCATACGCGGATACAATTGGAATAGTTTTTTTAAAATGTTAATAATTATTGCAATTAATCATGATTGCAAAATAGCGATAATGATTATTTTCACAAAAAAAAAAAATGATGAAAGAAGAGGGTGAAAACGTTACTAGAAGTGTTGTCGTGGAAAATTGAAATGTAAGGTAAAAATAAAAATAAAAAAAATTGTTGTGCAGAGCTTGAGTGGCCTCACGTTTCTGATTTCCAAGATCACTTTTGAAGTGCGAGGAAAGAGCATACGTGTGAGGTTGTTACGTGAAAAAATAAAAAAAAAAAAAAAAAAAATAAAACTATAATTTTGTTGTTTTTTTGTTAAAAAGATAGGTGTTAGAAGAAATGAAACCAAAATTTTTCTAGTAAGTCTAAATCTAAAAATTATTTTTTTATCGCATATATCTTTTCAATACCTTTCCGTTAAAAAAATGAAGTCATTCCGAGTTCGGGAGCAAAAGTTATGGCTTCCTAAAGATGGGCTACGGGAACACTCTGATGAAAATTTTAAACGTGAGAAAAACGCCCTCAGAGCTAGTTTTTTTATTTTTGAACTTCACCCGAGAAGCTAAAATTTTGAAAGTTAAAAAGAAAATAATAAACAAAAAGAAAGAGTTAGATCACAAAATGATTGATTAAAATAAAAGAAAATAAAAATGATTAACTTCCTACAAAGCAGTTATTTTAGCAAAAGTAAATAAATAAATGCATTTTCCGGATTGGTTGTCCCATGACAGTAAGATGATAAACTAATGGCTAGTTCATGTTTTCTACCAGATGATGAGTAAATAGCAAAATCAAAACTGGGAACTAAACACCAAGCACCGAGGAGATCAAAGACAGAATGAGCTTCAGAGTTTCATTGTTGCTATAACCTGCAGATACACCACAAGACACCACACAACAAAAACACTACCCAAAGCGTGAAGGTTAACCAAAGAAGACCATAAGGAATAGAAAAGGAAATAATAATGAACAATAATAAACAAAGAATGATAAAACCACTAATTGGAAATTAATGGTAATAGATCGAAAGTAACAAGGCGTGCTTGAGAAATGTAAGCTAGGAAAAATACACTACTAATAAGGAAATAAAATATCAATAATCATACCTCCTCCTTCGCGTTCCATAGCAAACCTCGAATGGGGCTAGAAACTTGGATTGAGCCCCGATTTTGTGATATGTAGGTGCTTTTCTTCAAGACGGAGCAAGACCTTCCCCTCGCAATACAACGATCTTCTTACTTTGCACTAGATGGGAAAAAGGATTATGAGGCTATTTTGGCATTAGGACGAGGCAAAAGGATGTTCTTTGCTCAAAGGATGCAAGAACTTAGATATGGCATGTAAACTTATTCTCCGTGTGTTTAGAGGGGAGGGGTAAGGTTGTATTTATAGCCAGAGGGAGTGATTAACTTAGATTAATTTAAGTAATCATGGTTTGAAAATGTGGGCAAGATTAGGTGAGTGGTTTGAAAATGTGGGTAAGATTAGATGAGTGGTTTGAAAATGTGTGCAAGATTAGGTGAGTGGGGGCCACGAAGAATGGGTGAGGATTTGAATTATATTTTTAATTCATAAGTGGAGGATTTTAGGTGAGTGGGGACACAAAGGGTGGGTGAGGATTTGAATTTGAATTTTTAATTCAATAGTGGAAAAAACATGGAGAATAATGACATGTGATAAGGATTAGATTATTTTTGATTTTGAAATGGATAATTAATCAAATTATATTTGATTAATTCAAGTGTATTTTGTGAGAAATGAGGAAGGAGAATTAATTGATTTATGATAGATGTGAAATTGGGGTGTCTACATTTGCCCCTCTTTGGAAGGGTACTATGAAAGTAGTGTCCTTTCAAAGAAAGTAACAGTATGGGGAAGAATTCAATCTAATTTTTAAAAGGTAGAGCGAATGTTTGTTGGGGAGAATAGAAAGGTGGTGAGTGACGGATGTTATAGTATCCTCCAAGACAAAAATGTCATGAGAAGATGTGATTATGGATAGATGTGGTGATGAGAATGTAAGCTAGGAAAAATACACTACTAACAAGGAAATAAAATACCAATAATCGTACCTCCTCCTTCGCATTCCGTAGCAAACCTCAGAATGGGCTAGGAAACTTGGATTGAGCCCTGATTTTGTGATATGTAGGTGTTTTTCTTCAAGACGGAGCAAGACCTTCCTGCAACAACGATCTTCTTACTTTGCACTAGATGGGAAAAATGATTATGAGTCTATTTTAGCATTAGGATGAGGCAAAATGATGTTCTTTGCTCAAAGGATGCAAGAACTTAGATATGGCATGAAAGCTTATTCTCCATGTGTTTAGAGGGGAGGGGTAAGGTTGTATTTATAGCTTGAGGGAGTGATTAGCTTAGATTAATTTAAGTAATCATGGTTTGAAAATGTGGGCAATATTAAGTGAGTGGTTTGAAAATGTGGGCAAGATTAAGTGGGTGGTTTGAAAATGTGGGCAAGATTAGGTGAGTTGTTTGAAAATGTGGGAAATATTAGGTGAGTGGGGACCACGAAGAATGGGTGAGGATTTGAATTATATTTTTAATTCATAAGTGGAGGATTTTAGGTGAGTGGGGACCACGAATGGTGGGTGAGGATTTGAATTTAAATTTTTAATTTAATAGTAGAAAAACATGGAGAATAATGACATGTGGTGAGGATTAGATTATTTTTTGGATTTTGAAATGGATAATTAATCAAATTATATTTGATTAATTCAAAGTGTATTTTTGTGGGAAATGAGGAAGGGGAATTAATTGATTTAGGATAGATGTGAAATTGGGGTGTCTACATTTGCCCCTCTTTGGAAGGGTACTATGAAAGTAGTGTCCTTTCAAAGAAAGTAGATGGTATGGGGGAAGAATTCAATCTAATTTTTAAAAGGTAGAGCGAATGTTTGTTGGGGAGAATAGAAAGTGGTGAGTGACGGATGTTATAGTATCCTCCAAGACAAAAATGTCATGAGAAGATGTGATTATGGATAGATGTGGTGATGCCCCCTCGAGAGGACTGATGAGAATGGAATATACGACAGAACTCTCGAAAAGAAGGAAATGGATGTGGCGAGAGAAGAGGATGATAATGGAGTGGAAGAGACTAGAATGACCGCACGAGCCTTGAAATGGAGAAAGGATTCAATCGACCTTGAATGCTAGGTGTGAGGGTGTGTGGTAAAGAGAAAAGGAATGGATAGGATTGGGGGTTGATTATGAGAAGAGTAAAGGAGATAGGGAGGGGAAAAAAAAAGGAATGAAAGAGGTAGAAATAAGAGAGAGGGATGATAGGGGAAGAAGAGAATGATGAAGGACAAAAAGGTAAAAATATGAAAATGACAGAGTAGAGGGTGAAGGGATGAAATAGAGAGATGTGCAAAATGAAGGAAGCAACAGAGAGATAGTAAAGAGGGATATGTGGAAGTGAAATGAATGAGAGAGCAAAGAAAAGCAAGAAATGGGAAAGGATAAATAAGAAGGAAAAAATGAGGTGGGAGTAGGGGTGAAATGGATGGAAATGGAAAGAAAAAGAAGAAGTAGAACGGAGAAAAAAAAAAGAAACTATGAGGCGAGGAAAGTGTGAAAAGAGGAGAGAAAGAAAGAGAAACAGATACAAAATGAACAAAAAGGTAGGGGTGGTAGAGAAAAGGAGAAGTGGTCAGAAGAAACATGAAAATTATGGGAGAGGAAAGGAAGATAAAAAGAATACAAGGAGAAGATTGAAGGAATCGTGTCATTGCGAGGAAGACCAAGGAAAAGAATATGGAGCATGAGGCCGTATGGAGATGCATGTGGAGGGTGGTATGATAAAAAAATAGGACAACAATTGAACAACCGGGTTATCGATGGGGAAGTAAGGAGGAAACGTGATGGAAAAAGGGAAAAAGATGATGATACGAGGAAGGGAAATAAGGCGAGGGGGGAGAGAGAGAAGAGGATAACAAATAAAATGATGTAGAAGGAAGGGAATATAGAAAGGGGGTAATAAGTGGAAAGGAACAGTATAAGGAATGTTTAAATAAGAAAGAGGGGATGAATGAAATCGATTGGAAAAGATGTGGAGATGCATGAAATGAGGATACTAGGATGACGAAAAAATAGGAAAAGGATGTATGATGAAGACAGTAAAGATAGTGAAGAGGGCAAAGAGGAGATGGAGAGATGGGTAAGAAGCGACAAGAAAGGGTGGGAGTGAGGGAAAAGAATAGGAGAGAAAAGAGAATGGGGGATAGAAGAGGCAATGCCAATGAAAGGATGTTAGGGAAATCCCTTTTACAATGAGTGGTGGGGAATGGTGAGAGAAAAAATGAAGAAAAGGAGGAAGCGAATGAGGACTGGAAAGGGTAACGCTAACAAAGGAGGTTAGGGAAAACCCTTTGTGATGAGTGGTGGGCTTAGAGGAGGGAAGGAATGAAGGAAACTCTAGAAGATCTAAGGAGTGAATGAGGTCGTGCGGAATGAGGATTGATAATTTTTAGGGAAAACCCATTGACAATTATTAGCGCGGAAGAGAAGATGATGATGAAAGAACAATATAGGAGTGTTAACAATAACGACGAATGTGTGTGTGGTAGAAATGTGGGGGAATTTGAGAAGATGAAGTGGAAAGAGTGAAGAAGATGGGAGGGATGAGTTAGGACTAAGTGAAAGGGAGGAGAGGATGCGGGTGATGAGGATGAACGTGGTGAGGATGAAGAACCAAGACATGAAAATAATGGGAAGAAACGATATGAAGGGTGATGGATCAAGAAGGGGAAAATGGGGAAAAGAATGTGATTGTAGGTGGAAGAGATGAGTTGTATGTTGAAAGAGGATATGTGGAGAAAGGATAATAGTAGGAGGAAAAAGTGGGTAATAGGAGATACCAGGGTGGAAGAAGTGATCAACAAAGTGAACGAAGAATGAGGCGGGGAGAAGTTCACAATGACAAGTTAAGTGTAGGGAGGACCACGACATAAGATTGTCATATGACGGAAGTGGTTAAATAAGATTGCCATGTGAGCAAAACCAAGATGACAAATGGTCAAGCAAGAAGTGGTGTTTGCGAGAATCGAAAAGGAGGTGAAAGGATGTGATAATGGGGAATGCCAAGAAAAAATGAAGGGTGAAGGGTGTGTAGTGATGGGGAAAGGCAAGGAGACGAGATCATCCTTAAGAGAGACTCTTAAGTGAGATCGCCATGCGGGTGAGTGATTAAGTAAGATTTCAAGCAGAGAGGAGGGTGATAGTGGTGGTAAAAGATGTGATGATGGGGAATGAAGAGGAAATATGGATGGTGAGATTGGAGAGTGATGGGCAAGTGTAAGATGACATGCCATGCTTAAGAGAATCTCTTAAGTAAGATCGTCATACTGCTGAGAGGTTTCGTAGGGTCACCCAACCGACAGGGATGATATGCAAAGAGAAAGACAAAATGATATTGGGGATAGGGGTGGAATGGTAGGGTGAAGAAGATGATCGTGATGAGAGGTGGGAGAAATAAGATGGGATGGGGGAAGGCCACAGGGCAGATCAACCTTAAGTGGAAGTCTTAAGTAAGATTGCCATGTGGCTGGAATGGTTAAGTAAGATCACCAAGCTGAGGAAGAAGGATGATGTTAGAGTTGGTGGGAATAGGGTATGACAAAATAGACTCAAGGGGAACCCTCAAGTGAATTTTCCATACTACGAGAGTGTATAAGTAGGATGACCGGAGCATAAGGTGGATTTGGGAAGGATGAGAAAAGAGTGAGTGAGGTATGCCTAAGTGGTATATGATATGAGATGAGGTGATAATAAGAAAGAAAGGACACAAAGGAGTGTAACATGAATGGATGAAGAAATATATGTAGTGGAGGGCAGAGAGTGTGAGGGGAATCCTTAATTGGGATGCCCGCGTGGTGAGAGTAATGATGCGAGAATGAGAAGTAGAAGAGGTGGAGTGGGAAGATATGTTTGGTGGTGATGGTTGTTTGATGAGAGGGCGGGTGGTGAAGAAGCTTCTACAAAGATCTTAGGGAGAGGGTAAACCTCCACTGAGGATTCCATATAGAAGGGGTTAGTAAGTAAGATTGTCAAGCGGGAAGTAAAAGTGTGAAAGGAAAGAATACCAATGGGTGAGAGGGGACATGAATGGTGAGAAGGATAATATGGGGATAAGCGGCGGAGGAGTAAAAATGAGGAGTGAGAATGAGTGGATCAAATACATGGTGATCATGGTGGGGGAGAAGGAGCTGCTGGATAGTGAATGCTACTTGATAAAGATCGTCAAGTAGGATTCACAAACTACAACGGTGATCAAGTAGGATTCGCAAACTGGAGAATGCATTAGTATGGGTGAATGGATGGGGTGCAAAGTAAGATGTTGATCATGCGAGAAGATACTCACGTGACGAAAACATCTTAGTTTTAATATAGCACATAACAGATGCATCGTGATATAAAAGATCGGGATGACTAGACTCGTAATATGCGTGATAGCATAGACAGGGGGCCATTAAAAAGGTTTGATGCCCCAATCGATATGCAAATGGAAGAGAGCATAAACGAGAGGCCATCAAGAATGTATGATGCCCCAGATTTACATGCAATCGAGATAACATAAGAATATTACAGAGAACACCAGATACATAAAATCAAGATGCTCCCTATAATATAGCAAGATGCAAGAAAGTAATTAATAATTTACAACTAATTATGCAACACAAGAAACCATAAACATGTCCCTAACATGTTCCACAGTGAGGATTGATCGAATGTACCCCCAAGCAGGGGGCACGAGGACATACTAAAATATTGGGTCATTATCCTTAAACAAGGAAAAGCAATGAGAGTCGATTTGCCCCAAGCGAGGATTCACGCAAGGAGAAGTGGTTTAAATTTGGTAGTCATAAGGTGAATGGATCATTCGTTGGGGATAATAGTCCAAAGGTTGAATTGTGTTTGGTTATTTTAGAGTTTTTTCAATTTTGTAGAGTTTACAATATTTTTATTTTTGTTTATTATATATATATATATTTTTTCTAATGTTTTTGGATTTTTGACGATTTTTAAAAATGTTTTTGACTTTTTTGACGATTTTCAAATGTTTTTGGATTTTTGACGATTATGTGTAATGTTTTTGGGTTTTTGACGAGTGTTTCTAATGTTTTTGGATTTTTGACGAGTTCTAATTTTTTTGTTGGATTTTGGACGATGGTTTCTAATGTTCTTGTTGGATTTTGGATGATTGTTTCTAATGTTTTTGGGTTTTTGGATTTTACACTTGTTTTTGGATTTTTGACGATTTTCAAATGTTTTTGGATTTTTACATTATTTTTGGATTTTTAGATTTTTACATTGTGATTGGCAATTTATGGACCAGAGTGTAGACGTATTTTTGAGAGGTGATAAACATGGATATTATCCATATGTACCATGTTCCGTGTTGTAACTTATGCTCAGAATAACACAAATTCTCTTTCCATTGGTAGGATATGGTGGTGATGATATGATGAAAAGAATTCTAGCTCCATTCTTGACTCCACACAACTAGTAAGATGTGTGGGCTCATCACCGAGAATCAAGAAGGGCCGCAAGAGGTAGATAATGAATATAGTGACAAATGCTAACAAAAATCCCTTTGGGAAATTGTGACTCCATTCTTCATAATCTTGATCTTGAACTAGTTTCAAAAATGGCTTTCACTTTTTGAGTCACGTCTTTAGACAAGATAGTTATGTGGCTCGCTGATTGGTAAAATATGAGGTTAAGGGATAGTTCTCTCTTCACTTAGGCATCTAAATTACATGTTTGGGGATTCTATAATTTGTAAGCATTGTAAGATTTTGTATTTTTGAAATGACTCCCTATGCCTTGCCCCATGCTACTAGTGAGAAGCAAGGGCTCATCACCAAAGGAAAAATATAGGCGAGTGAATTTCCTTTTTATCTTTTTTTTTGTTTTTGTTTTATGCTTGTATGATAATGACCCTCTATGCTTTGCCCCATGCCACTTGTAAGAGGCAAGGGTTTATCACCGAAGACAAGACGTAGACGAGTAAGGGCACCTTCCTCCATTCCCAATCTCACACTACCAAAGAAGTAAGAATGTGGGCTCAACACCAAAGACTATGAAGGACAAAAGATGTGGCAATGAATTATTCATAAATTATTGAATTGATGGATTTTTACAATAGTGCTTTGTATTTGGGAAGAAACGCATCTGCCGCAATCTCACCCCACATGACTAGTAGGATGTGAGGGTTCAACACCAAAGATTGAGATGGATGATCAAACGAATTGGGTAACGAAGTTTAGAGCTTTGTTACGAAAGAGAGAATGTATTTGAAGGGAATATATTACCATCAGTAAGCTTCTAGGTATGACCATAGAGGAAAGTGACAGAAAATGGAAGAAGTATGACGCTCACAAACTTAATAGGATTTATACTAGCACTTGTCTCATGATGATAAATATGAAGATGTGATTTTGATAAAGAAAATATCTGCCAATGGAAATGATTAAATTTAAATTATTCGGAGATAAGAAAGACAAAAGGAACAATGTACACGTTGTATCCTGGAATATAGAGTGCTTTCAAGAATATAATTTATTTGAATGGAATGCATTCATGGGTTTTTCAAGGACTTGGCCTATGTCAATGGCCAATTTATAAGCTCCAAACCCAAAATTATCTATGATTTCGTTGGGCTCAAATTTTTCTTGTTTGTCTCGTTCTTTGGGTGTATTCTTTCGATTTTCTTTCAGAATGAGATCATTGACCTTAAATTTTCTAGGTTTGAATTTTTCATGGTAGCTACGCCATAGCCAATTTTGATAGAATGGAAGATGATCTAGGGCATTAAGTTGTTTTTCATCAAGAAGCTCGAGTTCACTAAGGCGTGAGTGTTGATAATAATCTTGATTGATTACATCTTTGAGGGATATTCTGAAGGATGGAAATTCAACCTTGACATGTAAAATAGCTTCCCAACCATAAAAAAGGAGAAGGGAGTGGCTCTAGTAGGTGTGTGATAAGATGTGCGGTAAGCCAAAAGAGTGGGGTAGATTTGGTTAAGCCAATATCTTCCATGTGTGTTGACAATGATGGTTTGTGTTATTTGGTTTTTTTGCTTTATTTGTCCATTAATTGATTGTTTGAGGATAGATTCACAATTAAAGATGAAAAAATTTGTGTAAAGATATTCCCGGGTATAAGTACCTCGTAGAATGGATGCACGTAGAAGTCTTGACAGTGAGACTAATTAGTGATGAGATGCTGCAAGATCGATAGTTGAAAGCATGATGGACACCACTGACAGGTTGCATTGTCATGCAAGTGTCCAAACTTCGATGTGGTTGTGTTTTGACAAAAGGGCTAGAGATGTTAGGCATAAGAGCCAATATTAGAAGAATAGAATCAAACTTAATGGTACTGTTGATGGAACCTTATCTCATAGTGTCTCAGTAATATCAAGGTTTGAAACGGAGTCTTGAAATAAGATCAAGGTCTCGTTAGATGTTGGAAGAATGTTGTCATCCAAAACAGGTTCAATATATGTGTGGGCTGAAAGAGAGTCTTGAAATAAGTTCAATTGCTCAGTAGATGTGGGAAGAATGTTGTTGTCCAAAACAGGTTCAATGTATGTTTCACAAAGAGTGTATTGAAATAAGTTCAAGTGCTCGATAGATGTTGGAAGAATCTTGTCGTCCAAAACAGTTGAATGTATGTTTGGGTTGAAAGAGTGTCTTGAAATAAGTTCAAGTGCTCAGTAGATGTTGGAAGAATGTTGCTTTGTCCAAAATAGGTTCAATGTATGTTTGGGTCGAAAGAGAGTCTCGAAATAAGTTCAAGTGCTCAGTAGATGTTGGAAGAATGTTGTTGTCCAAAACAGGTTCAATGTATGTTTGAACTAATGGAAGGAAATTTGAAGAAGATATGGATTGGTTTGGAATTAGAGAGGCTTGATTGTTATCATCATGATCTTGTGGAATTTCATTATATATAGGAGTTTCGGCGATGAGTCGACTCTTCATGGAAAGTTGTGGTATTGGATGTGTCATTGGTTGCAAGAGCATTGTCATCAAGTTCTACAGAGATGACATCGTCATCAATTAAGTCTTGGACATAATTCTTAAATCGCACACATTTATCTGTGTGATGACCATCAATGCGATGAAAGTCACAGTATGTGTTAGGTTTGTACCAACATGGCTTAGCTTCCCCTTTGACAAAGGGTTTTGTAATTGTATATCTTATCCGTTTAGCCTTTTTTAGTGATGAAAAACACTAGAGAGAATTTCTCCAAGGGGGGTAAACTGACGTTGGACTTTACGTGAACTGATTTCTTCGTGAGGTTGTATGATCGGCTTTTTGGGTGATCGCTCACTGATTTGGGTAGCCATATGAGAGAGTTGTGTTGTCATCTTATTAATTTGTTCTAATAGCTCATTGTGTGATGTTTTTCGTGAATTCTTCATGTTTGAAAGAGAGGGAGAATGAAGAAAGGTGCAATGAAGAAATCAACCTATTGATTGTGATTTTTATTTTGGCTCAATCGAGTTTTAACAAGTAAGGCTATAAGGAGAAAGCTTAAAAAAATCTTCTCGGGATACAAGTGGGATATAACTCAAACAAGCTATGACGAATATCTTGATTGGTTTGGATTAAAAAAGCTTAGCAGACGAAAATGTAAGGAGTACACTCAAACAAGGTACTCAATACAAGTGAGATATAGCTCAAACAAGCTATGATGACTATGTTGATTGGTTTGACTTAAACAAGCTCTGGATTTTTGATAAAAAGAGTAATTCAAACAAGTGAGTCAACACAGTTTCAAACTCAAAATGAGATTTGAAGGGATTTATGTCGAATGAGATTTTGTTAAACTTGATAGCTGATGAAATAATGAGTGAACTCAAACAAGTCACCCAATGTCATTTTGATATAGCTTGAAACAAGCTATAAAGGATGTTCTGACAATTGATGAGATAAGGAGTGAACGCAAGTCACTCAATATCTATTGGATATAGCTGAAAACAAGCTATAGTGGAGTTGTTGTTGGCTGAAGTAGGCTAATGAAATCAGTGTGACGTTTTGATCTTCATTGTGGGATTGTTTGAATGTTTTGCTTGGTATTGAATCGGTCGAGAAATGGTGTTGTGGAACACGATTAGGATTTGAATTTTACAATAAACACATTGATATTAGCCAAGTTTTATGATAAAAACAATGCTAAACTATTTTGTTTACAAACAACAAGCAGTCATGTGTATCAAATTGTTTTGGCTGAAGAGGTAGATCCTTCGGAATGATCATTGTTTAATGCAATCATACAAGTATGCTGTGAAATGGTGGATGCGGCTCTTATTACTCCAAGATGCGTCCTCCGATATACCCTAGTCTGATATACCTAATTGCATAAAACGAAGGTGGTACGGAACCCTTAGAGCACCTTGGAGGAGACTCACCAATTCTTACTTACTGTTTGGAGTGAATCACCACGTCCGGCATGGTTTTGTGAAAAGGTGGAAGGTGATGGAGGGATGAATGTGTATGGTGTCCTTATAACTCCCGAAGATTTATAAGGAAGATGCCACAACCCTTCGTTGTTACTGACTATTTAGGCGTGACTCACATGCCTTTGCCGCACGACAACATTACTTGTAAGTGAAGAGCGGCGGTGAGGTAAATACCGAAACGCTGTGATGAGACTAGGTCTCAAAGTGCAATGCGATGCAAATGTTGTTGGTGCGTGGTAGTCAAGTCCACGTCACTCGGTGTAGCTTTGGTGGTGATGAAATCCACCTCGTCTACGTGCAAAACAATATGATAAAGTGATTAAACGTAGGGTTCTTTCAACTTGAAAAAATCACTAGCGAAAAATAATTGCATTACTCCAAGCATACTTTTTGTTTTTGGTTTCAAAGTTGTCTTTGAATGGTGGTATTTTTATGGGATTTTTGTTGTTTTTGTTTTGTTTTATTTTGACAATATTCCAAAGATACGCGGTTCTACGAAAAAACAAATTAGTAGTTATCCCGCAAATGAAATGTTAGAAAAGTGATCGTGGTTGTTTTTTATTTCCCAGATCGCTCAAAGGTGTAGGAAAAGAGCATACACAACCAACGACCAAAAAAATATTAAGAATATGACAAAGGAAAATAATTATTAAAATGACGATTGGAAAACAAAGCTAGAGGATTACGCAATGTTAGAAAAGAAACTAAAAAAATTGTGATCGTTTCGATTTTCCGATCGCTCGAAGGCGCAAGAAAAGAGCATACGGATACAATTGGAATAGTTTTTTTAAAATGTTATTAATTATTGTAATTAATCATGATTGCGAAATAGTAATAATGATTATTTTCACAAAAAAAACGATGAAAGAAGAGGATGAAAACGTTACTAGAAGTGTTGTCGTGGAAAATTGAAATGTAAGGCAAAAAATTAAAAATTAAAAAAATTATTATGCGAGCTGAGTGGCCTCACGTTTATGATTTCAAGATTACTTTTGAAGTGCGAGGAAATAACATACATGTGAGGTTGTTACGTGAAATAAAATAAAAATAATAATTTAAAAAAACTATAATTTTGTCTTTTTTTTGTTAAAATGAAAGATGTTAGAAGAAATGAAACCAAAATTTTTCGTAAGTCTAAATCTAAAAATTTTTTTCATTGCATAGATCTTTTCGATACCTTTCCGTTAAAAAAATAGTCATTCCGAGTTTGGGAGCAAAAGTTATGGCGTCCTAAGATGGGCTACTAGTAGCATCTGAATGAAAATTTTGAACGTGAGAAAACGTCCCGAGAAATTTTTTTTTATTTTCCGACTTCATACTTTACGAGAAGCTAAAATTTTGATAGCAAGGTTAAAAATAACAATAAATAGAAATAAAGAGTTAGATCACAAAATGATTGACTAAAAAAAAAAAAAAAATGATTAACTTCCTACAAAAATAGTTATTTCAACAAAAGTAAATAAATAAATATATTTTCCTGATCATTGGTTGTCCCATGATAGTAAGATGATAAAATAATGATTAGTTCATGTGTTTCTCTGGATGACAAGGAAATAGTAAAATCAAAACTAGCAACTAAACACCAAGCACCAAGGAGAACAAAGACAGGATGAGCTTATAGTTTCATTGTTGTTATAATCTGCAGAGATACACCACAAGACACCACACAACAAAAACACTACCCTAAACGTGAAGGTTAACCACGAAAGGCCATAAAAAATGTGAAAAAGAAATAATAACGAACAATAATAAACAAAGAAGAGATAAAACCACTAATTGGGAAATTAATGGTAAAAGATCGAAACTCACCCAGGCGTGCTGTAATGTAAGCTAGGAAAAATACACTACTAACAAGGAAATAAAATACCAATAATTGTACCTCCTCATTCGCGTTAGTAGTGAGCCTCGAGAATGGGCTAGAAACTTGGGTTGAGCCTAATTTTGTGATATGTAGGTGTTTTTCTTCAAGACGGAGCAAGATCTTCCCGCAACAACGATCTTCTTACTTTGCACTAGATGGGAAAAAGGATTATGAGGCTATTTTAGCATTAGGACGAAGCAAAATGATGTTCTTTGCTCAAAGGATGCAAGAACTTAGATATGACATGAAAGCTTATTCTTCGTGTGTTTAGAGGGGACGGGTAAGGTTGTATTTATAGCTTTGATGGAGTGATTAGCTTAGATTAATTTAAGTAATCATGGTTTGAAAATGTGGGCAATATTAAGTGAGTGGTTTGAAAATGTGTGGGTAAGATTAAGTGGGTGGTTTGAAAATGTGGGCAAGATTAGGTGAGTGGTTTGAAAATGTGGGCAAGATTAGGTGAGTGGGGACCACGAAGAATGGGTGAGGATTTGAATTATATTTTTAATTCATAAGTGGAGGATTTTAGGTGAGTGGGGACCACGAATGGTGGGTGAGGATTTGAATTTAAATTTTTAATTCAATAGTAGAAAAACATGGAGAATAATAACATGTGGTGAAGATTAGATTATTTTTGGATTTTGAAATGGATAATTAATCAAATTATATTTGATTAATTTGAAGTGTATTTTGTGGGAAATGAGGAAGGGAATTAATTGATTTAGGATAGATGTGAAATTGGGGTGTCTACATTTGCCCCTCTTTGGAAGGGTACTTATGAAAGTAGTGTCATTTCAAAGAAAGTAGACAGTATGGGGAAAGAATTCAATCTACTTTTTAAAAGGTAGAGCGAATGTTTGTTGGGGAGAATAGAAAGTGGTGAGTGACGGATGTTATAGTATTCTCCAAGACAAAAATTTCATGAGAAGATGTGATTATGAATAGATGTGGTGATGACGTGAAATAAAAATTAAAAGAAAAAAATTATAATTTTGTTGTTTTTTTGTTAAAAAGATAGGTGTTAGAAGAAATGAAACCAAAATTTTTCTCGTAAGTCTAAATCTAAAAATTATTTTTCATTGCATAGATATTTTCAATACCTTTAAGTTAAAAAAAATGAAGTCATTACGAGTTCGGGAGCAAAAGTTATGGCTTAGGAAGATGGGCTACGAGAATGCTCTGAATAAAAATTTTAAACGTGAGAAAAATGTCCCTGGAGCTTTTTTTTAATTTTAAGATGCACGTGATCCATTGGCCAGAGAGCAGAGATCGAGAATGGGTAGAATACCCGAGGTTCAAGTCCCACCTGGGCGTGCGAGAATGTAAGCTATGAAAAATACACTACTAATAAGGAAATAAAATATCAATAATCGTACCTCCTCCTTCGCATTTAGTAGCAAACCTGTAGAATGGGCTAGGAAACTTGGATTGAGCCCCGATTTTGTGATATGTAGGTGCTTTTTTTCAAGACGGAGCAAGACCTTCCCGCAACAACGATCTTCTTACTTTGCATTAGATGGGAAAAATGATTATGAGGCTATTTTGGCATTAGGACAAGGCGAAAAGGATGTTCTTTGCTCAAAGGATGCAAGAACTTAGATATGGCATGTAAACTTATTCTCCGTGTGTTTAGAGGGGAGGGTAAGGTTGTATTTATAGCGAGAGGAGTGATTAACTTAGATTAATTTAAGTAGTCATAGTTTGAAAATGTGGGCAAGATTAGGTGAGTGGTTTGAAAATGTGGGTAAGATTAGATGAGTGGTTTGAAAATGTGTGCAAGATTAGGTGAGTGGGGGCCACGAAGAATGGGTGAGGATTTGAATTATATTTTTAATTCATAAGTGGAGGATTTTAGGTGAGTGGGGACCACGAAGGGTGGGTGAGGATTTGAATTTGAATTTTTAATTCAATAGTGGAAAAACATGGAGAATAATGACATGTGATGAGGATTAGATTATTTTTTGGATTTTGAAATGGATAATTAATCAAATTATATTTGATTAATTCGAAGTGTATTTTTGTGGGAAATGAGGAAGTGGAATTAATTGATTTAGGATAGATGTGAAATTGGGGTGTCTAACAAGTACATAATAGATGAAGATATTTAGAACTCAAAATGGATAGGTAAGACACGAGCAACTTCAAAAGTGGCCCAGAAAGTGTAGATGCGATCTGAATGTGTTCGAAGTAATCATACTAGAAGTCGTCAGTCTCTTGTTGGATATAATGGAGGAACTCAATCTGATCCTCAATGTTTTGTTAAATCAATAACAATCAGATTACAAAGTGTGAGTTCATGTAGAATGTTGTATTGCTCCCAAAAAAATGGATGCTGCTTACTTTATGAGAAGGTTGCGAAATGTTTATAATGGGATGTGAATGACCGAACTTCCATCTAACAGAGAGCCATACTTGGAAATAACATGTTAAATGTAGATGTTTTGATACAAATGATAAAAAGATGATAAATTGATTAAAAAAGATGATTTTTGATAGGAATGCCAACGATTTAGTCCAATCGCTAGCGATTTCTGTGATTTTGGACAATTTTGCTAAAAATGAGATTTAAAGCTATGAAATGATGTTTTTGATTAATGTAAGAGCTACTTATGACTTGTAAATGAAAGAAAGAGATATAGGAATACCTTTGAGTAGGTGTGGAGCTAAAATATGCCTCAAATCCTTTGTGGAAAAGATCTGAGTTGATAAGTTGTCTTGTGACGTTGCTGAAGAATTGAGTGATGCAAACAAGCACAAAAATGATTGAAAGTGATTGATGTTGATGTTTGATAGTGCTTGAAGATGTCCTAGATGTTGTTTTATCGGAAAATGAAGTGCAAGAGAAAAAATGGGGTCTAAGATTCAAGATTGAAGCTCCCTAAGGTAGATCACAAAAGTGTTATTTATAATCACAAGCGATTGGCCAGAATCGACGATGATTTGTTTTTACGGGAAAGCAACCTGCAAAAGTGGTTTAAACCACTTCTAATCATGGGTTTTTGGTTCAAGGTGTGGGTAAATGACTAAGGGGATGTTGGAGAAAAAATTGGAGAGGTTAAAAAGGTTATAAGATTGTTGAGAAATGGTTGATTTGTTTTTGTTTTATTTGATTTTAGTTTTTAAGTGGTTTGGGTGGTTTTGAAAGGTAAAATGAGATTTTTACGATTGTGAGAGGAATATGACTAAGGGGATGTTGGAGAATGAGTTGGGGAGGTTAAGAAGGTTATAAGATTGTTGAGAAATAGTTGATTTATTTTTGTTTTATTTGATTTTAGTTTTTAAGTGGTTTTGGGTGGTTTTGAGAGGTAAAATGAGATTTTACGATTGTGAGATGGTGTGAGAGGAATATTTACATGGAGTAAATATTGTGGGGTGTTTATAATTATGATAAGAGATGTATGGATTTGAATGATGTATTAAAATGGTTTTTTTTAAAATTTAATATGATTGTGAAGATGGTGTATATGGTGAAGGAAATTAGCGGTGCAAATTTTGTGTCTACATTTTCCCCTTTTTATCGAGTAGTTTGGTGTAGGCAAAGTGCTTTAGAAAATAATGATTTTCGATAGTTGAATTTGTATGGGTGATCCCCCTCAAAATGGGGTGGCTGTAGTGCAGTGTAAGGAACACTAGTTTGATAGGTTGGATTTGGATAGGTTTGATATGTGTTTCTTCTAAAAATTTCCCCAAGATGGGGTATCGAAACGATGGGTGCTATTGTGGAACCGAGTGATGGGGGAACCAAAGGGTTTGTTACCTATGGACATATGATTCGTAAGGGTAGGTTGATAGGATAGGAAATTCAAGTGATGGGGGCTAAAGGGCACATATCCCATAGACGTATGACATATCTCATGGTTTGATTGATACAAATTTTTAATTTTTGAAGATTGAGGTTCTTTTAAATGTGACAATTTGTTAAAAATGTGAGGACTTGTTTGTGGATAATGATGTGAGGGTAAAAAAGGATGAATCACTAGTGATTCATGACGATCACTAACGATTGAGGTGAATCGTTGGTGATTGAAAAGAATCGTCGGTGATTGTTGTGAAAGTTGGGGGAGGCTATAAAAGCCCTAGGTCGGTGGTGAACAGTTTATTTATGTGACTTGTTTTTGTGAATTGGAGAGCTTTGAGGGAGTGAAAAAGGTGTTTTAGAGAAATGACGTTGTTGATCGGACATAGAATACCCACATAGGTAGAGGTGAGTACCTATTATTGTTGTTTTTGTTGGTTTTAGCTAGTTTTGATTATTTTGTCATTTTTATGCGTACGGAGGGTTTATTTTTAAAATCACTTGGAATTGCCAATGATTGGCTATTTTTGCGATGACCGAATTTATTTGTTAGTGAACGATGTGTGTGGTGAAGTTTTGATTCTAATGTGTGTTTTATATATTTTTTATTGCAGGTGGATGCGAAACTGACTATCTGAGATAGGATTCTAGTGATCCTAGAGGAGGTACAGGAGGATATGTCAGATGATGATTGGATTCATGTAGAGGCAGTGGGATTTGTAGGGATATGTGATTATAGATGCATCCACAGATGTAGAGGATTATTGTTGGAATTTCTAGGGTGATGGGATCCAACCATCTGCACATTTTGGTTCTTGACAGGTGAGATTACGATCACTGTATGGAGGATGTTCATATGATTATGAGATTGCACATCCGAGGGGAGGGTATCTATTGTATTGATGAGATGGAGAGGGAGGATGTGATGAGGGATTGCATGTGGATGATATGGATGATGTGAGTTATACTTGAGGGATTTTATTATCGGTCTTTATATTCGGCGGGGAGAGATGATTGTTCGAGATGACTATGTTGATGATGGGTATTTCATTTTTGCTTTACCTAATTCCGGAGGGGTAGATTTCCATGGATGATGACTAGAGTGGTTGTAGAGATGATGGAGCATCAGACTATTTTTGCTTGGGCCCCTGCATTATTAGCACAAACATACAAGGAGTTGTGGGCTTGGAAAGTCCACAAGAGATATGGGATAGATGTTGCGTTTTTGTTACAGTGTTGGGATTTTGAGCATATTGTCATAGCTCGTCTATAGGGTTTACCATGGGGAGGTGTAGATATGATTGGAAGATCTGTAGGATTTATGAGGTGGCGAGGAGATGTGGGTTGGTCGAAGGGGAAGTAGAAGGTGGCTCATTATAGAGATCTTCTTATAGGGTTACAGGTAGGAGATGTGTTGTGGAGACCATATCTTGATTTTCTAGAGTGGTCGGGGTGTGAGCGTGAGCTTGATGGGCTGCAACAGGAGTATTAGGTGTAGGGGAGATGAGGGGAGAGTGGGAGCTTGTCAGATTCAGTCATGTTAGATGAAAAATTGGTCTAGTTTAAGATGATCCTAAGGCTCTAGTGCTCTCTGAGGACATGATGAGGGAGATGCGAGATACTCTAAGGCGGTTGTAGGACAAAATCCTCTCATAGATGATGAGAGGGGAGCCATGGGTCTAGATGAGCATGGTGACTTAGTGTCACTTGATGATATTGGAGTGACCATAGGTTCTAGAAGATGGTGGACTGGTGCTTATGCCAAGTTTGAGAGGACTCAATTTATTTAGAGAGGGAGGAGGGTGCGTGCTCGGGTGGAGGGAGCACATGAGATTGTTGATGTTAGTGATGATGAGGAGGGTGATGGAGATGAGGAGGATCTTGAGGCTATCGTTGCAAAGTTGACGGCTAAGAAGGTCATTGTGGAGGCAGAGAGATAGTTTGCGAGAGGAGAGAGATGATTTGATTGGGGTGAGGGCTACTTTGATTAGTGAGAGGGATGGTGTCATTACTGAGCATGATGGACTTAGAGCATAGTTAATGCATGCCATGATTGATTGAGATTGATATAGGTAGAAGTGAGAGACCACGAGGAGG
Source organism: Taxus wallichiana var. yunnanensis (assembly GCA_018340775.1). Taxonomy (NCBI): domain Eukaryota; kingdom Viridiplantae; phylum Streptophyta; class Pinopsida; order Cupressales; family Taxaceae; genus Taxus; species Taxus wallichiana. The sequence goes on along the minus strand of CM031234.1, from coordinate 622,415,551 downwards.
GATCTCAATATTATGGGGACTTCGAGTGTCGGTGAGGATTTGTGTGACCCAAGCCTAGGCTAGTGGTCAGATGGGCACATAGGGCATGGTTAGCTATGCTCATTATCAATCTTTACGGGAAAAGTTATCTTATTATGAGGATATGGTGATATGGGACTTTCCCAATGTGATTATCTATGTTGATCACCTAGCACGATAGGGGGAAGGTCTAGTGTGAGTGTGACGAGTGTGGGATAACCACCTCGGGGAGTTGGTGGTGATAGCGGCTATGCAGGAGGGTGATAGGAGTGTTGCTCGTGTTAGTGGATTTCTTAGTGATATCCATTTTACTGGATAGTTATATGATATGTGTTGTGATTGTATACGACTCTTTTTATGAAGCCTTTGATGTATGGTTTTTGACATACAGAGTGGGGAATCCTTTGATGATGTATCTAGGACTTTGATTATGATTATATATATATAGTGCGTTATTTTGGTGTATGATTTATGTGTTGTGTATGGTATATGTCTTGATGTATGTTATTATATGTTTTAATGTTTTTAATTGATGCTTTCATGGGATTGGAATATGAAAAGATTATATGATGTTTATATGTACTTTGGATATTTATGTGATGTGGATAGTGATGTTATTAAGATGGTTGTGACTTTAGATATGATAAAAATGTATGTTATCTTTGTAGAATAGGAGTAAAAGGGAATGATTGCTTTAATATTGGATTTGATACATGTGTGATGGGTATAAAATGTGAAAGCACTTGCACATTAGGCCTTTTTAATGAATGTTAACATAAGACTATCAGTAGGTAGTTACATGTGGGATCTTGGATATAGAGATGAAGTGATAAGATATACCTCCCTAGGACATGAAAGGATTTTAGCATGTGTAAGTTGATGTGGGATAGTAGGGTTCTCCTTTTCAATAGTTTCATAGAGGTATGCCCCAGCTATACATATTTTTGATGCAAACTGATCGATGTGGGAAGTTTGCTTTGATGGGAAAGTTGATCAATGTGGGAAGCTTTCCTAGGATAATTTTGATACTTTGTATTTTTGAAGGCTGATCGATGCAGAAGCCTTTTTACATAAGTAGCCATCCTTTGAGTGGTCTATAATTTTGATTTTTGATTATTACAAAGATAGTCATCCTTCAAGGGATTGGTATATATTTGACAGATAGTTGTCCTTCGAGGGATCAATCTACTTTTCTTTTTCTTTTGAAAATATGATTTTAAATAGTTGTCCTTCGAGGGATCAAGTCTATTATTATTTTTTAATTTTTTGATAAGAAGCATCCATATATATATATATTATTTTGATCGTGGGAAAAACCTAATAGACTATTTCAGGAGAGGGCAACGAGATGTGTACATGACTTACACATGTGTGCCCCATGACATGTCTTTAGTTAGTACATAAGGTAGGTGAATGAAATGATTACGGGGTTCCTACTAAGGAGGAACTTATCCAAGTGAAATATGCGATGAATAGAGCCATGGTACTCATCTTTAAGGTTTTTAAGGATAGTGACGAAAAACGCATGCTTTTAAATCATTACGATGAGAAGATGGTTGGTCGAAGACGGACTAAGATCTTTGATGTGATTGTTGTTCGGATGATCAAAAGGTTAACAATAGAAAGGCCTCAAGTGCAAGGCATTCAAAGGTTCATTTTCAGGTGTACCATCGAGGAGGCCAAACGATACACTCTCAACCCATACTTATGGGTAATATCGTATGGACCGATCCAATTAAGGAAAACTTTCCACATTTACTCATTCTAAAGTAGTGACATTTTGATTTTCTTTGAGAATGAGATCACCTATTTTGAAGTCACGTTCTTTTACATGCTTATTGTATGCGCGTTTGATGCATTCTTGATAAATTTGATGATGTTCAAGGCGGTTAAACATTTTCATCTAATAATTCTAATTGTGTTAGACGGTCTTGTTGATATTCTTTGTCAGGGATAAAATCTTTGAGTGATACATGAAGTGATGGGATTTGAACCTCAAGAGGTAAGGCGCTCAAAGCCATAAGCGAGTGAAAAGGTGTAGCACCTGTAGGAGTATGGATGTTAGTTTGATAAGCTCGGAGAGAAAATGGGATTTGGAGATGCCAATTCCTACATGCTTAATCTACTTATTTTCATAAGGCTTTTATTAAGTTTTTTGTTAGAGGCTTTAACTTGTCCATTTTCTTGGGGATAGTATGGTGATGAGAAGTTAAGTTTAAATTGAAAGTGTGGCAAAGTTTCTTTACATCTTGTTATCAATTTTTACGTAAATTGATAAATAAATAAATAAATAAATAAAATAAAAATGGAAATTTTTAAAATTTTAAAAATTTGTTACTTTGCATGGTTTGTCACTTTCATCACGACTGTCTCATTTTTGTGATCATTTTGGTCTTCGTTTCATCCTTTTCAGGCAAGAACTCCTCCGTTAGGCATTAAAGCTGCGTTAAAATTAATTAATTACTCTTTGTTTGATAAAATTAATTTTTAATAATTTTGGAGTATTTAATTAAATAAATATTAATTAAAATTCGTTTGATAAGTTTTATTTTAATTTCCGAGAATGCCAAATTGGCTTCCCGGGGCCCAGATTTCCCTTTCTTGGCAAAATTATTTTAAATTCCATTCTCAGTGGGATTTCTTCTCCCAATTGCCAAATTAATAAATTGGCAAACGGGCAAGAAATATCCCGATTTCTCACATGGGGAAATTGAATGGAGATTGCCAGCCCACTTTGCCATTCCCATTGGCAATTGGCCGTTGCTTTCCCCATTTCCCCTAGTAATTAATTCCACTACCCGGGAAGAGGGGAAGTCGGTTTAACCTTCATAAATTCCTCCGTCGAACTCGTTGGAAAGATTCGTATGAGGCTTTCTAAAATTGCTTCTCACTTCTTCTATAAAACATAATAATATTTTTATCACATTCCACAATACTGTGAACGCCATTGTGAAGGAGAAATACAAGAGGACAATCATAGAAATTTTTATGCAAAAAGAGAGAACACAGCCAAGGACAACAAAGATAAGCTTTCCACGCATAGGAGAAAGAGGCAGTTACAGTTTGCAGATCCCACACATTGGCCAAGGAGGGAGATACAACTAGATCAAAGGACAAATTTTCCAATGCTTAGGAGGAGAAAGAAAACAAAAAGGAAGAAAGCATTGAGTTTCATTGCCTTTTCAAGGAGAAAGAGGCGGTAAAGTCCAAAAAAAGACTAGATCGGTCTAAAAGTTCCTCCCACGCATTCATTAAAGAAGTTCAATGCATTTGTTATAAAGAGATTTTTATTACAAAAAGACAGTCAAAGAAAAAACAAAAGGAGATTCCACGCATACACAACTAGAAAGACAACAAAAAACAAGAGATTTGACACACATGCCAAGGAGCACGTAAAGTCGAGAATAAGCTCCATGCAAGAAGACAAGAAAAATAAAAAAGAAGACAAGGAGAATCGGTTAAGACACGGTCTAAAGGAAATTTTTTTTGACTCCCACGTATTGGGACAACATAAAGCCAAAAAAAACGATTCTGAGAAGACAAGGAGATTCCACGCCATTTTTCAAGAGAACAGTCTAAAAACAATAAAGAAAAAACATTCCCCACAACCAAGGAAATAGGCCACATGGGAGAGGAGGGAATAAAGTTTTAAATAGAAAAAGGCAAAGAAGGAATTTCCACGCATTGGCGTGAGCAAGAACATTAAACAAAAATCTGCGCAGGTTTTGTTTTTAAATATAAAGTCGTATTTTAATACCCAACAAGGAGGCAACCCCATCACGCAACGAAAGGAAGAGAAGCTTCTCCATTCCCACGCCTCTTTTAGGAAGAACATTATCCATGCCAGAGAAATCACGTTAGAAAAGAATAGCAGTGAACAAAGAAGTCTCTATACATTCACCCATGAATAAAATATTGAAAAGGCAGTTTAAAGGAGAAGATAGTCCAGAAGTTTCAACGCATTTACAGAAGAATTAAACAAGTATACCCACGCATCGATCAGAAGATTGCAAGGAAGAAGAAAATATCAAATTGTGGGATCATTAAAATTTGGTGATTTTCACGCATACCAAGGAGAATTTGCTCTGTCAAATTAAATAAAATCGAGAGATTTTAATTTAAAATATATTTATCGTTGTATCGCTAGATTTGGAACTCGAGCTTAGTCTCGATATATTTGTATTTAAAAAAATGTGTAACCGGGACTTATTATTATTATTATTATTAAAATAATAATAATAATAATAAAATTAAAGTAAGTCACATTTTTCTTGCATTGACAGGGGTTTGAGACTGAGACCCGACCCACTTGCGTTGTTTTGCATGCCCAAGTCATTCTTCTGATGAAATTCATAATGGCCGAGAAATCTAACAAATCCGTAGGAAGATCGAGGAAGCCAGTGGAGAAATCGAATAAGTCCGCACTCAAGTACGAATTCCAAGGAATCATTCCTCCCAATTCTATCAAATCAGCATACGACAATATAATTGATACAAATCTGGGTCACATCAATGTGCAACAATTCTGTGAATGGGTGAAAACTGAAGGCAAAACCATATTCTCGGATAGGCTTTACCATAGTGGTCTACCTCAAGCAACAACATTTCTTGTCTCGGTGTAGTGTCCAGAGTTGGTTATCGCTTGTGCTGAGCACTATGATCTTGAGAGACGAGGAATTTTTAAAGATAATCGCGAGCCTTTCCTCTTAATCACACCAGAGCACATTGAGGAATTGCTCGGCATACCTGACTTTCCTGAGAATGTGGATATCACTCGCCAGTCAGCGTAATAATTTTGGGATGAGGAACCCCTGAGATGGAGCAAGATGGTTAATAACAACTAGTTAGTGACCAAGAGGCCTCAAATTGACAAGCTTCCCAAAGAATTGTACCACGTTGAGTTCGTGGAAGAAATCGGGGACATGATTACTCTCCTAAGTCAAGTTTTCGGTTTACCCTCTGCTAGGATTTTCCACCCATGGATGTATCAGTTTATTTGTATCATCCTTGCCAAGAAAGAGTTTGTGGATTGGGCCACCATCATCAGTAACACCCTTCACAAACAATTGATAGAAGTTAAGATGACTGGATGCTTCTACATGACATCGTATCGACTTATGCGGTATGCAAGAAGAAAGCTATTTTGGGACTTGAAACGAGAGGAGTCATGGGGTCATCAAATAGTGTTTTTCATTATTACCCATAACTCGGTTTCAAAAATAACTCTCACCATTTTAGAAGAGTCAAAAATGCATTCACCTTCCATGTGATTCGAACTGAATCGAAATACATAGGAAAGATTTTCTAAAGAAGCCATGAGTGTCATTTCCCGATGGGAACATGGTTTATTCAATTTTCATCCTTTTCCTACATTCGCGTGAGTGGCTTTATTGGTACTCTGTGGAAGCTTCCTAAGTACGTCAGTGACAGATGGGCATTAATGGAACTTGCGCGACAACTATTCCAAGTTCATTGTCTTCTCGAAAGACAAGCACCATTCGAGAATTCATTTCCCAATCCAAATTGGGAATACCAATGTCCAAATATTTTCATTGCACAACTCATGGAAAAAGAGTTCGCTCGATTACAATCCATCCATATGTGAAGAGAGCCTAGTTTGATATCAATGGATATATGCAGAAGATTCTTGGAGCAAAGTATCAACATAACCCTACCATGGAAGATTTATGGGCTGCCTATTCGGACGAACATGAAGTAAGAAGATGAGAGTTTTCTCGCCTAACACTTGCTCAGATCAAGGCCTTCCGCATCAAGAACCCTCCCGATTCATTCATAAATGATGATGAAGATGTCATTGATCCCTCATATGATGCAATTGCTTTTACCCCATTGCCTCGAATTGACTAGACCAAAAGAGATGAATTTTCTCTTGATAGCAAGAATCAACTGATTCTTGAAAGAAGCATATCTTAGTATGACTGACGAAAGAACTTGCCAAGTTACAATCAATTCAAAATCATGCTTGGGATCACAAAAATTGTCAACACGAGGAGGCCTTCATTTAACCAAAGCCTCTTCTTGATCAACCTCTATACCATCTAATCATACACAACAAGAAAGAAAGGAGTGGTTGCCAAAATCCACTTCGCCAAGTAACGTGTCACGAGGAGAAAAATCTAAAGATCTTAACCTCGAAGAAGGAAGAGAGCGTGTATCAGGATTTTCTACCTCGAGTAGAGATTCTTCTACCCACATTGTTAATAGTGCTCAGAAGCTCGTGGCAAACGATCCTCAACCATGCTTCAAACAAGCGTCCACTCAGGTGCAGGTAGTTCAAATATCAAACACTTGAGCATGTAGTTCATGAAGGGATTTCCCAAAATCTCCCAAATAATCGGGTGGTGGATATTGAGGTTGTTTCTCCTCAAATCGAGGTCGTAGATAGGATTGAAGCAAGATTTCATGATGTCGAGAAAATGAGAATATTGATTTGAGCTCTAGGATTTTGTATGCGAGAAATAGTGTATGATACTCCTTCTGGTTGATTACGAGGTTAAGAAAGGAAGAGGGTTGTCAGACAATTGACATTGATTTTGATGCCCTTTTCAACTTTCAAACGACGTCATTCCAAAGAAGCCTAAGATGCTTTCTTGAATAATGGTGGATAATGAGCGGAAATAGATTTGCGAGATCTCACCATCCCACAAGTTGATAAGGAGTGTGATGCCATGACACTGCCGATTATGAAGTTTCCGAGTTGGACTTGGGAGGTCTACATTAGAAAGTGACATGGCGATGGCTCGGGATTCAATTGATATCGTGCTAAAGAGACTTGAGAAATATAAGTCTCGAACTCTCACTCAAGTCCGAAAGCAATCAATTGGTGGAATATGTTCAACATTTGATAAATCCCATATCGTCCACTTTCCCGATGGCGATGCGGTGGCTGCCCCCGATGAAGAAACTCTCAATTTGTCAAAAGAAATAAACACATTAGGCCATGTCACTAAAACTTGGCTTTAAGAGATTCGTTTTAGGCGAGGATGATCAAGTCCATGGTTAAGCTTCATGAAGATGTCGGTGCGTATCTTGATCCAATTCTTTCTTTCAAAGAAATTTTTATTTCTAATATAATAAATTTGGATGAGATATTGCCCGATTTACGGGAGATGACAAGTATGAAATCCTCGGTTTTAGCCATTGAAGGAATTCTCGATTACATCGAGGACACATTTTCTTTGGTGTCTGCATCTCAAATCAAGGAAGACACTTCTCGAGGATTCTATGATCCATTATGAGAGCATGCGTAATGAAGCCTTCACTTCACTCTCCTTGATTCAGAATTCATAGTTTGAGATTCCTTGCAACCTCGTAAATGAGCATAATCAAAGGTGTTCATCGGAGTAGGTGGAAGAGAAATTTTGCAATTGTTTAAGGACATGTACACTCCCGCCAACAATTTCTTGTCGGTTTCATGGAGCGGTGCATTAAATTAAAGCACTTATTCGAGAACGCTCAATCAAAATTGTTAATTTTAATGATATGCCAAGTAGGATTCTTGAATTATAGGTATTTTGTAAGGCTATTCTTCACTAAATGAACCTCTAGAAGAAGAAGAAAATGTTTGAAACTTTGGGAAGGTTTAGATCCTTTTAACTAGCAAAAGCGGCGATCCTAATTTCATCGGTAGTTCGGGGATAATTTTCTTAGTATCTAACGAAGTGGGAGAGTCCATTTCTCATACGCTTGAGATAGGCGGACCCCATTTGATGGATAAGTCTTGGTTATTATTGTTGTAGACACTAAAATTAGGTCACACTCCCCTTTGGTCCCTCGACAAATAAACACCTTCATCACATTCACCTAGCCATGGTCCCCTTCACCCCACTCTAATATTAATTTAATTATTTAAATTAAATTAATTCATTATCCTCACCATATTTATTATTTAAATATCCTAATTGAGATAATGCCCACATATCCACCTCATCTAGCCACCTCACCCTAAGACCTATTCTTAGTAAGTTGCCATAACTAACTAAGACCTACCCAAACCCTAAAAATCAATGCCTACATTCCCTCTAACCACATTCCCGCATGTTAGAAGGAAGCTTCCAGTCTAATCTGCGGGTAAACAAAACGAGATCCCAGAAAATCAAGGGGATCTGCCCAGTTTAGTAAACCTAGGAAATCCCACCCTAACAAGCGCCGATTACCCTTAAGCTGTTGCGGTTAAGCTAACCATCGTTGGTTACCATTTAATTCCCAAAACAACCTTATTTTGGAGGTTGGTAGATTCCTGAGAGATATCACATCTTTTGAGAACAAGTTTCAGGGAGAACACACATGTAAAGAAGGAGATCAAGTATTTTCTCTTGCACAGACATCCAAGATTCACCCAACAACCATCCAACACTCACCCCCAAAGACAAAATTTGATCCAATCAGAATAAGGAGAGCACATGCAGCCCATGTAAGAGCTCCCCAATGTTTTGTGATCCTCTACAGCATTCAACCTCTTATCAACACCTTCATTCCTCACTCACAGACGTCTAGAACTAGATTCCAAGTAAGTAGAACATTTTACTCCTCTGGTTCACTCATTTCATCATTATATTTTCATCCTTTGTTCTCCTAGCCACCCACTGACCTCCATTAATATTCACCCCTCCACATCCCTATTAAAACTTCACCAAATCCCATCAAACAACTTAATACCTCATTCGGCCACCTAGTCCTTTGTGTAATCATAAGGAGATCTAAAGCTCATTCCATGACATTCCCAGGTACCCCACATTAACCGGCACCGGTTCTCCCAAACCGGCGTCAGTCACCCTTAACTGGCATCAATCTCTGTATCTACTAATCTGACCCCTGAAATAGTAACCTACCTACCTATTCCCACATCACCCTTACTCATGTGTGATCTGCCTAAGACCTCTATCAGACCTACAGAGACCCAGAACCGCATTACTTGACCTTTGGATCTTATTTTAACCTAACTTTGTTAGATTAGATCTTTCTTATTTTTAAAAAAAGCGAGATACCTAAATCATTTTAACTATAATAGGATTTACTTTATTACCAGCATTAAATTGTTTTAAACAGTGGATTGACAACCATCTGGAAGTATCACACTTCCCAGATCTAGCATACGCTAGGTAGTCCACTTTGCATATCTTATTTCAAATCTTTACGGTGGTCTTGCTTTTTATTCAAGTAGTTCCTCACCGAAGCGGCCAAAAGGAAGCTCAACAATTAGTTGTGGATCAAGAGTCAACACGCGCACAACAACCTATCAACCAACATTTCAACAGGTATTCCTCCTACACCTGTTACCCTATCTGTTTGTCATTTTTGAAGAAATGTCTAAGAATCAGGTGAAACATTTTGGCACGCCCGATGGGACCCATTTGGGGTTCCTTGCATTTTATTCATTCTTAGGAAAAGTTGTGTGTTTGTTTCCCTTCTAAAAGCATACACATTAATTTTCTTCCTTGGTAACCTTCTTTTTCTTTCTATTTTCTCTAAAAGAAACCTTTCTTTTGGTGTACTTAAAAAGAACCATTTCTTCTTGTTTTCTACATTTTAGTGAAAGAGCATCCCTCTTCCTCTTCATCTATTTGTGGCATCGAATTCAACATTTCGATTTGGGTTTAAAAATCATTGCATTTTCATTCTACTTTTTGCATTTAGACCACATTAATTGAGGGCAACCTATACACTTTGAAGTCATTCCCAACTGATGGTTGACAAACGAATCATAGAAAGCACATCTCTCTCTCTCTGAGTCTTACCAAACTGCAAAAATTCAAAACAAATACATATTCTTAAACAACATCTTTCCTGAGAACATTTGTTAATGATCGCACTAATAAGAGGATTGGTAGGTACTCCCCAACTCACTACTATGTCGAGTCATACTTGAGTGAAGCCCACCCCTGCCATAACAAACTTGAAACCCCACCTTTTAGATCTCCTTCTTAGGAGGCCATCCTCGCAAAAAAACTCTATTCTACGGTTCATGAGTCGGTCTTTAAATAGCATAAGCTAAACAAACATAATAGAAAAAGGCACTCTTAGGATCACATTTTTCTTAGTGTTTCGCAGCAGCTTGCATTTTGAGGTGAGAGGTCATGCTCTTCATTTTCCTTTTTCTCCTTTTGCACGCTCCTCATCATAGTTGGTGTATTCCGACTTCATCAGTGTCATGGACCATATTCTCATCATTCTCGGAATTTTGAGTCGATTCTGTTAGGATAAAATATTATTATCCTAATATTAATTATGCATAGTTTAATTATTTAATTAATTTTATTAATTAAATAATAATGGTTATTTGTTATATGGTTCATAAACCATATTTGTCTTTTATTCATGCAGTTATATTGTTTTGAACAATATATTTGTATTTATTCATTTGTGCTTCCCGGATGTTATTGGAAGCTTTGTATATTTAGGAATTTGGTTCACAATGCAACCTAATATTTTGTTTGTATTTGGCTATGCAATATCTATAAATATTGCAGCCCATTCTCTATAATGGTTGATTGATTGAGATTAATAAATTGATCGGGCTTAGTCCTGTTTCTCAATCTACATTTGGTATGAGGAGCGGGTGAAGCTCTGACAAGGTTGGAGAAGGTTGCAGAAGAAGGAGAATTCATGGAGAAGAAATCTACAACAGAAGGAGAGCCGGTCTTTGCCTCCTGCGGCTTCCCGAGAACCCCTGCAAACCCACACCTCTGTTCGGTTCCTGTGTTTGGAGCGTAAATTTTTTTGCATTGGTGCACTCGGCACTGAGGAAAATTTCTTTGTAGAGTATAAAGAATTAATTTTTTTTTTTACCCCATTACGGGTTTTATCTCTAAATTAGAGAAGAAATATAGCTCCTGTGCATATGTGGACCTGTATGTGTATGGATTTGTGAACTCTGAATAAAGGAGATCTTGTTGTTTAAATTGGGGATCCAAGTTGCATTTGCAATTGTGTAACTGTGTTGTACCAGGTCACATCTGGCTGAGCAAAGTCTTGCATTGATGCTCATGGTGCATTGAAGCAAGATCAAAATTGCGAGGGGCAGCGTGTGTACCCAAAGGCACAAACCCCACCACACTCCTAAGCTTCCGTACCTCATGGAAAAGTAAGGAAGGAAGCGGCTGCTTGGACTGCGCACGCACTTTGCACAAAGAATCAATAAAAAAAAAAGCTAAAGCAACAAACATTAGCGGCGCCTGGGGTAGAAGGAAATACAACTCCAAACTATCTCTGCGTCCTCCTCACGCCGGACCTGCACACAAAGAAACGGTGGATGAGTATCAAAAAGGCGGCTAAATAAAAAAAAACCACATGATTAAGATCAAAGGCACATCATTTACGGTACATCATCCCACGCTGCCAAATCCACGCACCGGACCAAGATACCACTTGCATAAGAAAACAAATGAAGAAGTATTAAAAAAGCGCAGGCGAAAACAAAGTAAAAAGTGGCCAAAAGCAAGAAGAAGTGGCCAAAACCAAAGGAAAATCAAACAAGGAGATAAAGAAATAAAACGCCTCAGATGCGTTTAAGGAGGAAACCCTAAACGCCCACAGAGCTCCACGCAAGCGCCACGTGGACTCTCTCCTCTGCCAGGTCACATTTCCAAAAGGTAAGTCGATTTTACCTGTCTATAAATACAAGTTTGTTCATTTTCATATGAAGCGCCCCTAAGTGGCCAAGTTGGTTATTGGATGCGCCTTGGGAGTGAGAGGTGTGGGGGTCGAATCCTGCCCCAACACTCAAAAACTCACTTTTTTGAAATTTGGCGGAATTTTTGGCGGAACTGCTAAATTTAGCAGATTTTTTGAATTTAGTTATAACTAACTAAATTTAGCGGAGAAATCCCTAATTTAGGGCAATTTTTTTTTCTCCCATCTGGTCTGTTTTTTCATTTCGGACATTTTTTGCAAAGGGAGACCCATCTAAAAATTGCATCTTCAGCTTCTTTTTTGCAATTTTTAGCATTTTGGGTCGTATTGGGCTCAGGAGGCCACCAGGACCCGCGAAACCCGAATTTTTGCTGCCATTTCAAATTGTCTGATTTTGAATGTAAATTATATCTTCTTTGCATATTGTACTAATTTACAGGTTACCATAATCATTGCAAACTTTGTAACTCGCTAAAAAGCGGCGAAATTGTAATAAAAAACAATAAAAAAATTGGTTATGTAACACTCACGAGATCCTAGATCTCATTCGCAGCGTTCGGTATATACGGTGCCTCTGGGAAGCGCTTATGGGTAAAGCTGTCATGACTACTACTGCACTTAACGCCTAATATAGCTACAACAACGTCGTCTGGGCATCGTCCTATAAATCGATGGGGAGTAATAAGGTCACAGTGCACACACTATGAAACCATCCCATCCGTCTGTGAGCGATTGCGAACACATAAATCCGCAGGTGAAACTATCCGAGTATATAGCGAAGTTACTGTGCGCGTGTATGAGGATATTTCTTTGAGCGATGTCAATAATCACACGAGACCCCATCAATCTTGTCTTGGTACCACGTATTGAATTCTTTCACGTACGTTAACGCCTCTTTCACGTACTGCGGGTATATAGAAAGGGCGAGCTTCTTCCACGTACCGATGTGTATATCAGAAGGGCGCGTATATAGAAAGGTTTGGTATATCGGATTGACGGTATATAGATTGGGAGACCTAATACCTGGAGTGATAAGAGCCAAACCTTGTCAGTGATCTCTGTAAAAAAATGGGCACCAATGCCCCCAATTTTTTTCTTCCGGATTCACAATTGCTCAGAGGAAGCAACTATGCTGCATGGAAGACAAAAATAAAGACACAACTTGAGTTTGAAGAAATATGGCCTGTTGTGACTGGTACTCTAACCAGATCACCAACTAATGCAACACAACAACGACAGTTTGATAGAGCAGATCAGAAAGCAAAAATCATCATCTTGTTTGGAGTGTCTGACGATGTGCAAGCCCACATTCGAGATGCCACAACAAAAAAGAAGCGTGGGATAAGCTGAGCACAATATATGAGGACAAGAACAAGAATGTCATACTAAATTTGCAGAGTCAGTTACATACATTGAAGTTCAAGCAAAATGAGAAAATTGAAGCTTTCCTAAGAAGATTTGTAGAGTTGAGGGCTTCATTCTAGCCCTAGGAGAAGAGGTCAAAGATGAATCTCTCGTTCCCATTGTTACGAGCTCTCCCTTCTTCTTACCGCATTTTTGTCACAACTCTAAACTTCTCGAGATATGACAATTAGTTTTGACAAGATAGTAAACCTCTGCAACAAGTGGAAGCAATGCACAATAAGGATGATGAAGAGGAGCAGAGCCTTTGTCTTCACATAAAAATGGAAAGGAAAAGGTAAAGGAAAACCTAAATCCTATCGAAGTCCCCACATCGAAATCGGTATCATGGGGACAATCAACGAAGAAAAGCGATGTCCAATTTGCAAAAGAGGACATGAATTACAAGATTGTTGGTATAACACTTATAAGAAAGGTTCATCAAGCAACTCGGACCACAACAAAAACAATCTTACAAGGGACATTCAAACAACTATCACGGGTAAAAAAGGGGAAGCTGGAAAGAAGACCCCACCAACAGGTAATATTGTTGAGCAGCAAGAACAATCGAGACAATGAAGACTTCTTGTTCACTTTGCTCAATCAAGTGAACCATCCACGTCATTTAGTGATGTCAGTATGTTGATTCGGGAGACACTAGACACATGACCGCCACGAGAGGCTGGTTTATTTCAATGAGGACACGCCATCGAAAAATCATGTTTCGTTGGGAGATGATTCTTCATATACGATTCGAGGGATTGGAAACATTTCTCTACCCCTTGGTTCACACAAATGCAAACTATCGGATGTTCTATATGTCCCTAGGGTTGTGAAAAGAATCTTCTTTCGGTCGATCAACTCTTAGATCACAACTTGAAAATTGACTTTGATAGTCGTCAATGCGAAAATGTGTTTAATTCGAGATAAATCTAGAGGCTTAAAAATAATTTCAAAAGCCTCAAATGTGGGACGTATGTTTCAACTTGATTTCATTCACGAAACGATCAAGCACTTGTGGCTAAAAACTCCACCTCAGCCCAGTTATGGCATCGGAGATTTAGTCATGTAAGTTTCAAATATCTCGAAACACTTCGTCGGTGTAATATGGTACATGGGCTACCATCTCTTCAGAAGGATATAGACAAGTGTCCTCAACTTTGCTTAGCGGGAAAACAACACAGAGTTTCATTCCAAAAGAGTACTTTTCGAGCTCATGGTAAACTTGACCTGGTTCATACCAATCTTTGCGGTCCGATGCAGCCAAGTCATTTTGGGTTCCAGTACTTCATGCTTTGTGTTGATGACTATTCACGGAAAATGTGAATTTTTTGTCTTCGCAAGAAAAGTGAAGCCTTTGAAACATTCAAAAAGTTTAGAGTAGCAGTTGAGAAAGAAAGCGGTCGTCACATCGAGAACTCTCCGCTCGAATCGAGGGGGAATTCACCAATGATGAGTTCGAGAGACTACTGAAACTCACGAGATTCGTAACAAATGCCTCCACCACACACACACACAAAATGGTGTTGTTGAGAGAAAGAAATCGTACTTATCATGGAAATGGTGCGATGCATGATCGATGATTCCGGACTTGCAAAGACATTTTGGCGAAAGCAAAAACAACAGTGTATTTGTTGAACAGAGCACCTGGCAATTGCTCTTGATGGAATTACACCACAAGAAGCATGGTCAAAAAGGAAACCATCCATTGCTCACCTCGAGTATTCGGGTGCAAGCAAGCATGCACATACCTAAACAGAAGAAAAAATTGGACATGAAGTCACAAAATCTCATCTTCATTGGATACGGTGAAGAGACTCTTGGGTATAGATTGATGGATCCTAAGACCGAAAAAAAGTCTACACTGACGAGAGATGTTGAGTTTTTCGAGAAGAAGGAAGTAGAGACTCCTCCTCCGGACTCATGAGATGTATTTTCACCTATTGTAAAAATTGAAGCTAATGTTCCCTCGAGATAATGAAAGTGATGATGGGGATGATGGTGTTGATCGAGATAGAACCACAACCCATGGGAGCAGGTTCAACGTATGCCTAAATGGTGTCTGAAGTACATTAGAGATGCAAGATTGGATGCTCCACCGAGATACATCCACCCCTGGACCATGGACTCGCAATAAAGCAAGAGAAGAAGTTAACTTTTCTTTGATGAGTAGAGTTATTGAATTAGATGAGCCCTCTACAGTCCAGGAAGCCCTACAGTCAAAAGCTTGGAAAGATGCCATGGATTCTGAATATCAATCAGTGATGAAGAATAACACTTGGCAGCTTGTTGATCTTCCACTAGGGAAGAAACCCATTGGATGCAGATGGATATTCAAAACTAAGTACAAAGCAGATGGGACAGTGGACAAGTGCAAAGCAAGACTTGTAGCAAAGGGGTACGCACAAAAAGAAGGCATTGACTATGAGGAGACATTTGCTCCCACAGCTAAGATCAAAACGATCAGGATGATCTTTGCTCTAGCTGCTCAGTTTGGATGGAAAGTTCACCAAATGGACGTAAAAAGTGCCTTCCTGAATGGAGATTTACAAGAAGAAGTCTACATGACTCAACTTTGAGGATATGTAGTACTGGTCAAGAAGAAAAGGTATGCAGACTCAGGAAATCTCTGTATGGTCTCAAACAGGCACCCCGGGCATGGTACATCAAGATTGATGAGCATCTCGTACAACATGGATTCGTCAGAAATCCATACGATCCCAATCTCTACCTCAAAAAGCAAGGGGGGGAGATGGTGATTGTTGTAGTTTATGTCGATGATCTAGTCATCACTTTGGCGATTCGATGAAGATGATTAATGAAATGAAGAAAGATCTTAAGCGATCATTCGACATGACAGATCTCGGGCTTATGCACTATTGTCTTGGACTAGAAGTATGGCAGAAAGAGAATCACATCTTTGTTTCTCAGATGAAATATACCAAGACAACGCTCGAGAATTTTAGGATGATGGATTACACACCAATTGCTACACCTATGGAGAGCAGTTACAATTATCTCGTTCGAGATCCATCTCTGAGGTAAGTGCCACTCTCTATCGGTGGCGATTGGGAGTCTCATTTACGACCTACACTAGACCGGATATCAGCTTTGCAGTGAGCTATCTATCCGGTTCATGCAGGAACCCAAAGTTTGTCATTAGAAAGTAGCAAGCACATTTTGAGATATCTCAAAGGATCAGTGGATCTTGGTCTAGAATACAAGAAGAACGAAAACTTCTTCTTGACTGGATATTCGGATTCAGATCATGCAGGTAACATTGATGATAGAAAATCCACTTCTGGATTTGTATTCTTTATGGGATCTGGACCAATATCATGGGGAAGTAAGAAACAACACTTTGTTTCTCACTCTTCCACAAAAGCCGAGTATCGTTCTACAGGAGAAGCTGTCTGTGAAGCAATTTGGCTACGTCGCATACTGGAAGGACTTGGAATACCATAGGACAAACCGACCACCATGTATGTTGACAATGAAGGTGTTCTCAAACTTGTTTGCAATCTAGTTTTTCACAAAAGAACAAAGCACATTGAGGTTCAGGTTCATTTCATATGCGAACATGTGTTGAAGCACAACATCTAGCTTCAATTTTGTCCAATGGTGAACAACGAGCAGATATTTTCACAAAGTCACTTGCACGTGATAAGTTCGAGTTGTTCAGAGAGTTTCTCTCCTCATCTCTTCAGACAATGCACAATTAAGGGGGGGAATGTTAGGATAAAATATTATTATCCTAATATTAATTATGCATAGTTTAATTATTTAATTAATTTTATTAATTAAATAATAATGGTTATTTGTTATATGGTTCATAAACCATATTTGTCTTTTATTCATGCAGTTATATTGTTTTGAACAATATATTTGTATTTATTCATTTGTGCTTCCCGAATGTTATTGGAAGCTTTGTATATTTAGGAATTTGGTTCACCTGTGCAACCTAATATTTTGTTTGTATTTGGTACATGCAATATCTATAAATATTGCAGCCCATTCTCTCTGTAATGGTTGATTGATTGAGATTAATAAATTGATCGGGCTTCCCCCTCTGTTTCTCAATCTACATTCCACATCAAAATTTAACTCACAACCATATTTTCTTCATCATTTGCTTTCAATTTCACGAAGAATCGTGTCACCCAGCGACCATCATCGGTTACCCCCTGACCATCATTGGTTATACCCAACTAGCATCGGTTCACTGTCATTTTGGTTAACCTACCCAAAAGGACACCTATTCACCTTCTTCGACTATTCAGAGTTCCTGTCACTCTTATCATATACATTGACCTTGTAAATCTCATTAGTATTCAGCATACCTGTCAGATTTGGCCTTATACCTTGTTTCTGACCAACTGTTCATGTTCCACAGTGACCAACCACGGTTACCTTTGACCACGTCGGTTTACCCCTAACCAAAGCATTAGTTATCTTGTGTCATTTCTAGTTGTCGTTTAACCCCAATTCACCTATCGTCGCTTATTTATTCTACATGTGTTGCATTTTTGTGTCACTTGCGGAAGTAGTCTTACCATGCTAGTACTGTTCACATGGTAATGCGACACGTCGACAAGTAAGCGCACTCGTATTCCATTACGATTATCAACCACTCCCACCTAGTCCTTCACCACCTTCCATTTTATCACCAGCCATGGAACCTATTCAATCTATCACTTGTATCGCTCTTGGAGATGAGTTCACACGACTCCTTGACCAAAATCCCGCCACCTTGTAGTTTTATCTTTCCCACTCATCCACTCGAGATGCCTTGGGTCAGTTGATATATGACATGCCCGTATCTATCCCCCTGACTCTTGTTCCCACTCCTGCGTTAGCCCCATCTCAGCTCTGCTTGCTGCTCGCATCTACCTTACCCCGGTTGTTTCACGATTAGGTCCTATACCTAGTATGAATGTAGCATCTGCTACATCCATTGCACTCGCCACATCCACTATACCTTCGCCAACCACCCAGAACACAACCTCATCCACCCCTATTATCTCGCATATACCCATAGCTACACAACCACCTCCCGTGTCGGTGACCCCTACCCCTTTTCAAAGCATTGTCCTTTCTATTCCACAGTCCTTAGCCCCCATAGCCACTAGGGTCACCATGACCCTTCCACCTTCATATACATACTATCGCAGTGACCTCATGTTTCATCTGTTATTCACTCTAGTACGTACCCCTGTTTCACTATCTTCTTCTCAATCCACCTACATGGCACCACCACATACTTTGGAATGCCACCCTTGTCATATGCCCAACACTAACTCTCTTACGCTATAAGAGGCACCCAACCATCGTAACCTACCAACGACCTAATCAAATTAATGATGGACAAGATGTAAACATTGGAGGCATTAGTTTCGCTCTCGAAATACTCACCTACGACGAGATTTGTAATGAGCCTATACGCCCATCCATTCCTATTCATCCATACCACCGTGCATTGGGAAATGCCTAAATTCAACCATTTCAATAGCAAGGAAGACCCGCAATAGCATTTGCGGTCTTTCAAACACGGGTGCTACCTAATCGCTCATGATGATGCTTTGCTCTTGAGGACTTTTCCCATGTCTCTGACTAGACCTGTATTAGATTGGTATAGTGGGTTACCTAGACACTCTATATTTTCATTTAATCAGGTAGCCCAAGCCTTCTTGGATCACTTCTCCATCAATATCATTAATAAGGTTACCATGACTGACCTATACTCCACGCGTTAGTATGATGACAAATCTATCACAAATTTTGTTACTCGTTGGTGTAGCCTGATCAATCAACTCACATTCCAACTACCACAAACAGAACTCATCGAGATCTTCACATGGGCTTGTCTAGATATATCTCACCAACCCTACAGGTCCAAACTTTCCAAACCTTCGACGAAGCATTCACCATGGCATGAAAGTTAGAGATTTGGGCTATCGAAGAGAAGAAAATCCAATTACGCAATAAGAACTTGGCATTCAAGTCGAATGATACCTCTTCTTCTTCCAAACCACAGAATAATTATTCAAAGGCCAAGGGGGCACTAACGATGGTACTTAAAGCTGGACCAGCTCATCCACAAATCAGTGCTAGCCCTCATCTAATCTCTCACCCGTCCTAGACTTTTCAATTCATACAGAGCAACGAAATTATACCCCATTAGGGAACCTTATTGTTCCGTCTTAGAAAAGCTCATCAAATCCAGGGGCCATCACCCTTCCACCTATAAAACCACACACTAGTTTTGACCACTGCTTCGCCCCCCCATGCCGGCGATGGTATAAAGAACACAACTTCCTGTAACTATCATCGAGTAAAGGGTCATAGTGACGCCAATCGGTGCATCACTTTCAAAAATATTGTCCAAGAAATGATCGAGAAAGGCGAGTTAACTGTGGATAATCTGATACAACGCCAATCAAAACCTACACATCTTCAAGAAACCCTTTCCCAATCATGCCCCTTCGTGCAGATCAAACCGGTGAGACCTCAACTCACGATAGCCATACCCGCGAGGTCTACGTTATTTTTAGCGATGCACCTATCATTCTTTGTTGTTGTCCTCTCAAAATTTCCCCTCTTTTGAGAAAATTCTGAAAAATTCTTGAGTTAACACCTTTTTCTGTTGTTCTGTTAAAGGGAAAAGTCAAGAAGTTGGAAAATCTACGTTTTTGGAGTCATTTGTGTGATTTGTGGGTCTGTCGGACATTTTTGTCCCATGTGTCCCAAGTTCATTTGGGCTCCCTGTTCGTCACGATCGACCGCTTTACCCGAAAATCTGTTCTCTCGCGGGCCCGTCGAACTTTTTGTTCCAAATGTTTCAAGTTCGCTAAGGCTCGTTGTTCACCTATCGCCCGCATTGGCCGCATCGCTCTTTTCACGTACTTTCATCCCTCATGTCCCGAAAGCATTTGTGCATTCTGTCCCCGCATCACCTGCATCGGCCGAGTCGCTCTTTCGCGTCCCACGTGTCCCAAATGAACCAAAGGCCATCCGGGCTAATTTTTCCCACTCTTCCCGAATATCTTGCTTTTTAAGTTGGTAGATGTGTATTTAATGCACATTTATTATCTTTCTCTCTCTAAACAACTATTTAATAAGCTACCCCCCTACGCATTTTTACACACTGCTTTCTCGCTATCAATTGCTCATACCCTCGCAATTGAAATTTCTGTGCGCGTACCCATTCCCCTGTAATTTCATCAAGAGTTCAGGCTGTAACTTTGTTTTTTCCAATTGCTATCAGCATGAAGATTAAGTTCCAAGGTCAGGAGCATGTTTCGCCACTCGAGTCTGCCGTTCCTGATATCGGGGATAGTGAAGTTCGTCACCTAGACTTTAGAGATTTCGGACTAGGTTGATAGACCCAAATCCCTCTCCTATGGCGTAAATGATCAATGATAGTGGCTTGGAGTATGTCACTGGTTTCCCAATTTCGGTGCAATGTCTTTGACACACAGGTTTCTGGCTTGCATGTGCTCACTTCAATCCCGACTCGAGCAAACTAATGAATGTGCATGGGGAGCTCATCGCCAAGCTTGACACGGTGCCATTGGCACTGCCCTAAGGATTCCTGAAATGGATAATTCTATAGTCATCTCCCAGAACCAGGCATAGGCGCTCTTCGACCAAGATAGTGAAAAATACAAGGTGAGGGTGGTGAAGTCTTGGCTTAAAAACCCTAAAAGGGGGTGTCCCGTCTATCCAAAGCTCTGTTTCACGTTGATTTCAATGAGGAGCTATCAGATTTTATAATCTTATTAGCTCGGGTCATGGGCTTACCCTCTACCAACAAGTTCCATTTTTGGATGTGCCCACTTATCAACATGGTGTGTGAGGGCACTCGGACATTAATCAAGGCGTAAAATCATCAGCATGAACTTGGCAGAATAACTGTCTAATGTACAACAAACCAAGAAGTTTTACATGACTTCTTATCTGATGTATACCCTAGCAACATCAAGGCAATGGTTTGGCTTCACATATATTGATGCTCATAAAGGTGATCCTATATATGCTTACTGCCCTCAATTCACCTTGAAACTAGTAATCACAACTTCAGGAGGGTGAATGATGCTTTCACCATGTACATTGTAAGACTTCTGGAGAGTGACACTGCAAGGAGGTTCTCTGATGAAGCCATGAGCCTAATAGCGAAGTATGGTGCCTACTTCATCCAGTTCAAAAAATTCTCCTATATCAGGCTAGCAGGCTATGAGAGCACCCCTCTCAAGCTCCCTATGTTCTATAATGATAAAATGGCCTTGATCGAGATATGCAGGCAATTGGACAAGTTACACAGAACTGCGCAGGGATAAGAAAATCATTGGTCTGCACTTCCCCATATCCTTGGGAAACTACACCTGCAAAACGGCTCTGGATGCACAAAACATAGAGAGAGCCCTAGCTCCCATCACTATCCATTTCTTCAGGCCCAGAACTTGTTTTGACTTGAAGAAATTTATTGAACATAATCTCGAATCAATTACCATCATAGGGCAGACACAGAAGACTATTGGGCTGACTGTGTTGATGATTTTGAGGCAAGGAGGAGACATTATGGTAGGTTTTCTCTTCAACTGATTCAGGAGCTTAACCTATATCAAATTCCTGAAGGGCTTCAGGATGACAACTCTGACTTGTTATCCTATGAATATGATACCTTGATCAAGCACACTCCCTTGGAGGACTTGGATTGGTTCAAAAAGGAGAAGGATGATCTGGCTGAAATCCTAGCCCCTGTCCTAGTAAGAACCAAAATCTAGTTTGACAGGAGAGTTCATGAGCTTAGAAGGCATTCAGGTGAGTCCTCCTCCAAGGACACCTCAACACCAAGAAAGGAGGCACAGACACCCAGTTCGGAAGCACCTGTATAGACTCCTCCTGCCTCATCAACTAAAGGGCCTACATCCTCCACTCCTTCCTCATCCACCCAAGTATATCAGAAGAAAATCAAGGAGGTCAAGAAGGAGCCTGTTGAAGAAGATCCCCTGATGAAGCATTCAGAATGCCCTCAGGACCAGAGAACATTATTGTTCTCAGTGAAAGTGAAGAGAGTGAAGTGCTAGTCTCCGGTGTTCCAGAAGCCCCAATGGATAAAGAGAAGGAAGTTCAAAGCACTGAGCTTCCGAGCACCATTGAATCCTCTATACTAGAAGCCTTGAGTGC
The DNA here is from genome assembly GCA_018340775.1 of Taxus wallichiana var. yunnanensis. Classification (NCBI taxonomy): domain Eukaryota; kingdom Viridiplantae; phylum Streptophyta; class Pinopsida; order Cupressales; family Taxaceae; genus Taxus; species Taxus wallichiana. The sequence goes on along the minus strand of CM031234.1, from coordinate 622,393,294 downwards.
CCCACTCATATCTCAACTAGAGGCAACAACAGTGCACACTTTGAGTGCCATGAGTTCTCTTTCTCTCGGTCCTCTTGCCCCGCCTTCTTCTTCCTCCTCCTCTTTCGCATGGGTGCACCTTTCGTTGATAGTAGGAAGAGGAAGTCTTCCTCTCGAATCTCGGGACCCAAATTTGATGCTGTGGCGGCCTTATTGGGCACTACCCCTCCTACTCCTACCAAGAAGGCCAGGACCACCTCAAGAATAGTATCTGATGCTCAGGGCCAAAAATTCCTGGAGATAGCCAAGCCCAAGGTTGACAAGCCAGAATAGGATTTGCAAGCGTCTGATCTAGAGCTCTCAAGGATCCCCATGGGAGAATCCACCCCTGAAGGTGAGATTCACAATCTTCAAGAAATAGTCACCGGGTCATTGGGAGAGTGGAAAAAGGGCAACAAACTATAGAGCAGCTAGAAGAGCAGGCTCAGGTTCTTGCAAGTTTCATCAAGTCACTGTTGTCCAAAGATAAAGTTTTAGACCCCACCCCACTGACTACTCTTCCACCACCTGTGACCCTCAGCCAAGATGAAGTCCAGAGTATCAAAGATATACATAGATATTCCATCTATGGAAGGGCCATGGAGGCCATGGTGGATGATATGCTCGTTGCAGGGTTGAATTTCATTGGTGAAGCCTTCAAACTCAATGAGAAGGTAAATAATCTGCAACAGAAACTCTCCTCCACCATTGGAAATATAGATAAAGAGCTCAAACTCTAGAGCAGTTGTATAGTAGACCTTCGCCTCATGGGGCAGACTGATGAAAATATCTTAATGGCAAGCAAGGTCTTTGATGATGTAAAAGATAATTTGTCAAAATCATGGGTATATAGTGTGGAATGGAAAATCAAGGTGCTGAGAGGAGGCTTTGGGAGAATTGAGAAATAGCTGGCAAAAGGGTGAAGCCTTCAAGACTTTGGTGGTATCTACTTTTAAGGATATCCATTGCCACCTCCATGATGAGACCTCAGGTGTGCCTCTCTCCCTGCAGGAAATTAAAACCCAATTCAGAGCTTTTGTCAAGGAAATCTGTTCAAAGAGGATTCTATCACCAAGGAAAAGGTGAAGGAAATCTGCTCTCTCTAGTTTGCTATTGAAGAAGCAAGTAAATATTACCATACACACGTCGAATTTGACAAAGAGATGGAGAAATGTCTCGGATTTTGGACTCAGTCCACTGCCAACACATCAGTTCCACGTGGCAGAGACATAGCAGAGGCGTTAAAAAGGTTTAGACAACGGATCCTCAAATCAGTGGGCCCTTCTCAATCATGAACACTTGTCTTCTCCTCCTGACTTTTCTCCCTTCTTTCTTTCCTCATCTCAGATTTATTGTAATTAGTTGGGGTTTTGCGTTAAGCATCCCTTTAACTAAACATTAATTAAAAGAAGTAGTTACCAAGGGTAACTGATTTGTAAAACTATATAATGGTCTCTCTTCGCCATTTTAAAGGGGGAACTTGGCTTATTTTTGAAAGTGTAAGAAATAGTAAAGCAATCAATACAAAAGGATCTTCTTTCTTTGTCCATCTGATTCTTTTATTCGTGGCTATCTATTGAATATTGTTAGATCATTTGTCTGCATTATGCCAAGAAGCTTTGTATTCTTGTAGATGTTATTTATGGAACTATGTGTCTTTTCAATTACATCTCATTAATTCAAGTACAAATGGTCTTATTCCAATTCGTTATATTCTGGCATGCGTAAGGAATTATTTTGTCATCTATAATTCTGGAGAATGCTTTTCTACCCATTTCTACGTCTTCATTCCTCTGTACTTTTGTGTTGATGATCTATTTTCAAAACGCTTTCATGATATCCAAGTTTCTGCAGTAAAACTATGCCCTGTACATATGTAAATAGGTTTTTCTCTTGAATAAGGGAACCTCTCCCATTAAAGAGGAGGGACTTTTTGTCCCCTGACTGTTGTTCTTCTCGAAGTCCTTTTTGACGACCAACAAATGCCCGATTACCTCGATTCCTTTCATAGAGGAAATTCTCACCCGAAGTCCTCCACCAACACTTGAACCCACTTCACCTATTCCTCCACCCACGAGAGGAACACCTTTGACCTCCTTCCTCACATGTGGAGGAGCCTTCCGCTAACATCGAAGCTATTTCACCTTTAGATTCTTCACTAAGAGAGTCGTCACCCACGGTACTTCTTCAGTCCATGGAGGATACTTGTTTATATCCTCCACCCACAGAGGAGTACCCATCATCTCCTCTACCTACAGAGGATCACCCATTTTCTACTCCACCTATCAAGGATCTAGTAGAGATACCTTTTCCTCTTGGTGACCATTCTCCATCAGCTACCCAAGACCCTGCATGCCTACTTTCGGCTCTCTTACCCATGGAAGATGAAGCTAGCCAATTCCCCGTCTCTAAGACACATTTTATGGGAATTGCCATTAGGTCCTCATCAACATCACCTATAGACATTCCATTCTCACGTTTGGCCAATCGCCTAGATTATGTGGATAGAGCATTACTTTGTGGGGTGTCTTCGCTTCTGCCTCGACGCAAATGCAGATGTCACTTGCCGATACTTCCACCATCTACCCAAAATATTCCACCTGTTAAACCAAGCACAACCACCTCTATCACAAATTTTTTCACGGCACCCATCATAGCTCAACATACACCCTCACTCATAACCCAACATACACCTAAATCCAAACCCACACCTACATCCTCCTCCTCAACTAAACCTATCACTACCTTAGTAGTCACCCCAACCACCAGCCTTACTCATCCACCTATCAAACTAGATTTAGCTACATCCTCCAAAGTCAACACCAAACCTACTCCAACACCCAAACAGAAAAACCAAGCCGATAGAACTCATACCCCTGGCTATGCCAATCATACCTGCATCACCTTCACCCTTTCCATCCATCTTAGGACCTCAACCTCCTAGTGCGGTTAAGAAACCTCCACCCATCAATAAACCAAAACAACAACCCATTCCTTCCTCGCAAACCTCTAACATACCCAAGCACCTGCTTTATGACATACACCACACACCGCAACATCTTTACCACCCATACCTCCAATACCCTCAAAGAACTTCTTCACTACCCACTACACTTCGCCTCATCCCTCACACCCCTGCATGACTGTGTCATCTACCTTCACAACACCTCTGTTATCTCCCTGGGTAACTTGCCCTCTTCCCCCATCCACTTTTCCCTCTAGATCTCGTACACCCATATCACCTTTACCCAAGAAGGTGCAACCCAAAGACAAAAATCTGCTACCCTCCAATAAGGTAGTCAAAACAACCATACACCCTCCTGCCCATTCATCTACCATACCCCTACCCAAGAAAACATGACTAACACCCAAGACCACTCCAACACCTAAAACCATAGCTCGACCCACTCCCCCTCCTACAAAGACCGTTCCTCAACAATCAGCCGCACCTATGCCTAAACCCACTTTCACTTCCCATTGCGACCCACTAGTAGGGTCCTATGCCAAAATCTTAACCAACCTTCTTGAGACTTGTCATCACATTACGCCACTCGGATCTTATGACCCCCTCAAACCCAAGCCAAAAGGGTTTGATGACACTAAAATCTGTGCCTACCATCGTGTGCCAGGACACGATGTGGAGAACTGCAAGGATTTGAAAACCATCCTAATCCAGTTGTGTCCTCTTGAAGCAAACTTTGACGATGACGACCTTCTCATGAAGGCCTCATTTCACCAACACCCATTCCCACAGTCCTTCCCTCACTACCTACTCAACAACCACAACCTCCTACCCCACATCTCCTAGAGCCACCCCTAAGATTTGAAATTAACATGGTTCGCATCGGGAACTTGCCACACCATTACCTAAATGTCATTGCGCCCAACTCACTTCACAAGGCTTTTCTCCCGGTAGGTTTTTTCCCATCATGTCATTATAGCACTTACCCTACACCTTCTCCATTTGTCAACTCCCCTCAGATCAACATGATCCACGTCACTACCCGTGCCCAGAAAGACAAAGGCAAGGAAAAGGAATCGACTTGCCAACCAATCCTATACCCAACATACCATCTGCACCCACACCTAAAATTACTATCCGCAGCCCCACATATCCTATTTCTAATGGGGTCACACACCGCACTATGCTCAAACAACTACACCAATACCCCCTTAAGTTTTCCTTATATGACCTCATCCAAACCTCGAATTCCATCGTTAAGCTCACATGGAAGTCCTACATTTATTGAGGTTTTACCCAATGACCCTACATCCGTAGCCTCCATTATCACACCCCATCATGTAGCCTCTCTCACCAAATTGCCACCTTTATCCACACCTCACCCTACTCACCAAGTAGCCTCCCTTAGCTTCTCAGAGGAAGAGATTGCACCGCACCAAACCAATGACCCAAACCCAGCTCTCTTCATCTTTGTCCACATCGATGATATACGTGTACAATGTGTAATGATCAATGGGGGCGCTAGCATTAATATCATTTCATCCCATGCATTCACTCAAATACACATACACGAATCATTGCATGCATAAACATCCTGTCACGTTGAGTTCATTCAATGATGCTTATCACCTCTACACTAGGCACCATCATCCTCCACATTCACATGGGCCCCCACACTGCTTCTAGAGTTATTTTACATCCTGAAGGGGAATTTTAATATAACATGTTGCTTGACAGGACCCTAGATTCGTGTTATGGGTTGTGTCCCTTCCACTTTGCATCATTGTGTGAAGTTTGAACACGAAGGACACACCTATACCATTCCAGCTGACCCATCACCTTTTAAAACATGTAACATGCTTTACCGACCTAATGACATGCTTATACCCATTAAGGCGTCTACCTCCACGACCACTACCACTTCACCTACACCTCTCTACCAAAGTAATCGCTACCTCAACCGCACATACCTCCTCCACTCTTACCGTTCTTCAACCTCCACAATGACCCATCAATCTCCCATCTCTTAGCTCCACCTCCGCATCGACCACCGACACATCATCTATTCTAGCTACCCACATACCAACCACTGATCCCTTAGAAGGCATTTTTCAATGCCTCACTTTGGGGGAGTATCACCTATATAGTGTTAACACATTCCTTACTCCACAAGAGTATGGAAGTCTTCACCAACACCCTCGCTATGATCACCGCATAAGAGAACACCTCCTTTATGGTCCTCCTCATCTTCGTACTAGTCTCACCTATGGGGGACTTGATACTACCACTTACACACCCGAACCACCGTCATAAACCCGCCCATTTTCTCGACTTCCAGTCTCTCACCAATCGCCATTTTTCCCACACCTTCCTGCACCGATGTGCATGGAAGGGTTTTGGTTTTGGCTTTTATGAGCAAGGCCACCATATTGTTATTCCATGTACTACCCGCAAACATAACAACCGTAGTGGTATCGCTTTCTGACCACCTACTAAGCAAGCCCACATTGAACTCATTAAGGACATCAACCCTTCTCCACCCTCTTCACCCGCTCCACCTTCATCGCCACCTTCACCGACGGAGTCGATAGATCCTGAATCTATCCCTCCTAACTTTTTTCATAAACACTTTGTTTCCTTGGGGCCTTTGACTTATCAACATGAGGGCGAGGCCCCTTCCTCTCTTCCCTTCCTGTATCCTAAAATGATCGATGATAATACACCTTCCATTAACATCATTCAATGTCAAGATGATGAATCTATACTCACCTACCTTGGTGTAGAAGACTCATATATTCATCGATGTCGTTACCCTTTGAGATGCAAACTATGTTGAATCAACCGATTATTGAGATCAACATTCATACTGAGGACAACTTTGCACATCCTAAAGGTCGGTCATCTTTAGATGCTTTGCTTGAACATGAAGCCATCACTTCTTTTCTCAAAAATCATAATCATGCATTTTCTTGGTCTTACATAGACATGCCCAGTATTGACCCCACCATAATGGTCCACAATATCATAACCATTCCCGATGCCAAACCCATCAAACAAAAAACTGAGCAAAATGCACCTCGCATTGCCCTTCTCGTCAAAGAATAAATTTAGCATCTTCTTTCCGTTTCTTTCATATTACGCATCGATTATCCTTGTTGGATCTCTAACATTGTCCTTGTCACTAAGGCGGCAGGGACTCCACATCTACATAGATTTCCGTGACCTCAACCTATCCTTCCCAAAGGATGACTTCCCATTACAGTGGTATTGATCAAATGGTTGACCTTAACGTTGGTCACGAGATGATATCACTCATGGATGGCTTCTCGGGTTATAACCAAATCTTACTTGCCCTAGAGGATCAACATAAAACCACATTCATCACCCCTTGGGGGACCTTCTGCTATCGAGTCATGCCTTTTGGCCTTAAAATGCTTGGTGCCACATATCAGTGGGCTATGACTTATATCTTCCATGACATCATGCATCGTATATTGGAAGATTACGTGGATGATCTCTTGGCCAAATGCAAAAGCCACTCAAAGCACCTCACCGTCGTAAAAACTATTTTTGACCACCTCATTAAATATTATGATTTCCTTTAGCCTAAAAAGTGCGTCTTCGCGTCCTCTTAGGAAAGCTCTTGGGATTTATCGCTTTCCTACATGGTATAGAAGTTGACCTTGCTAAAGTCAAGGCCATTCTAGAAATGACTCCACCTACTAATGTTAGACAACTCCGTAGCCTACAAGGTAAGTTGCGGTCTATTCACTATTTCATTTCACAATTATCTGATCAGTGTCAACCATTTCATCATCTGCTCAAGAAGGATGTCTCCTTTAAATGGGATGATGACTGCCACAAAGATTTTGAGGCCTTAAAACAATACCTTCTCCAACCACCCGTACTCATTCCACCTAAAGATGATCAAATTTTCTACCTATACATCTCAGCTACCGATCACTCCTTGGGAGCCATGCTCGCTCATCATGATGAACAACATAGGGAGCAGGTAGTTTATTACATAAGCCATACTCTTTTGGACTACAAAACCTGATACACCCATCCCGAAAAACTTTGTTTAGCCTTAGTTTTCATTGCCACAAAACTCCGCCATTACCTACTCAACCACAAAACCTATGTTGTGACCAACATTGACCCCCTACACTTCATGTATGCCAAACCTTATCAAAATCAACATGTCGCACGATGGATTATGCTTTTAGCCGACCTTGACCTTGAATTCATTCATCAAAATTCCATCAAAGGCCAAGCTATTACCGACCAATTGGTGACACACCTATTTCTCGGGGATCAACCCTCTAATTTTGACTTTCCAGATGAGTCAATTGCTACCCTTTCCCTGGATGAACCCGCTTACCAAATGACACTCTTCTTCGATGGTTCCAAGTGTCAACGTGGGGGTGGGGCTAGTGTTATCCTCATTCTGCTTGATGGTGAACCCATGAATTTGTCTTTCAAACTCGATTTTGATTGTACAAACAATATTGCCAAATATGAAGCACTCGTATTAGGTCTCCAAGCCGCCTATGCCCTAGATGTCAAATCAATCAACATCTTTGGTGATTCTCAATTGGTTATAAACCAAGTCAATGGTATATACTAATGTCGTAATGAGATACTTCAAAAGTATAAACATCATGTGGACATACTTTTGACCACTTTTGACCGTTATGACCTTTAGACCGTCCCCCGTTCAACCAATAAATTTGCAGATACCATGGCCTGCTTGGCCTCTCAAATACTCGCTTCGCCCACCGACTCTAAAATCTTTGTCACCGTATAAAGAATCCAATCACCTACTTATTTACCTCACGAAATTTACTCTATTAGAATCTACTTTACCCGAGAAGCGAACTTTGGTATAAACAATATTTTGACTATATTTCTCTCTACATCTTACCTCCTGATCTCACCCGTAATGGACAATGTGCCTTTCTTAAAAATGCCTCTTGTTACGTCATCATGGGGGCCTCCTCTATAAGCACGACTTTGATGGTATTCTCTTACAATGCCTCATGAGTTCTTAAATTCCTTATACCATTAAGGAGGTTCATGATGGCATATGTGGAGGTCACTTCAGTGGCCTTGTTGTTGCTAAGTGTATTCTTTGCCTCGGTTATTACTGGCTGACCCTCAACCATGATTTTTGTGACTATGTCAAGCATTGTGTCAAATGCCAACAACATGCCAACCTTCATCATACACCCAATCATGCCTTACAGGTCACCCGTGACCTTTGGCCCTTCTCTCAATGGGGTTTAGATCTTGTCGAAGAGATCAACCCCATTCTTCCCAACGACATCAATGGATCATCACCGCTACCGAATACTACACAAAATGGGTTGAAGCCATACCACTCATCTCCATGAAAGCCGAGAAAATATGCGAGTTCATCAATCATCACATCATTTTTCGCTTTGTTGTTCCTTATCGCCTCATCATAGACAATGGAAAATAATTCAAAAATAAAACATTGTGAAAACTTTACGACGCCTTGACATTCAAACTAAATTTCTTGTCACCTTATTACCCACAGACCAATGGCTAATCTGAATCCACTAACAAAACCCTAAACAAAATTCTCATGAAAGTGGTTAATGATACTGGGAAGGATTGGCATACACACATTCCTTTTTCCCTATGGGCATACCACACTAGTATCCATACTTCCATTCTTTGCCACACCATTTTCTCTGGTCTACAATACAGAGGTTGTTCTACCTCTCGAAGTCCAAATTCCCTCACTCTGCATTTCTCTCCATGACATGCTCAATGATGATGACTTTTGTCAAGACCGTTTAGCACAACTTGAGTTATTAGATGAATGTCATCTTAACGCTCTTGACCACCTTCAAGTTTACCAAAAACGTATCAAACATGCCTATGACAAACGTGTCCATGAACGAACCTTCCAAGTTGGTGACCTTGTCCTGAAAGAAAATCAACATGTAACCAAAGCAAAAAAAGTAAACGGGGCAAATTTGCTCCTAATTGGCTTGGACCATACATTGTGACCCATACTTACGGATCAGGTGCTTATCATTTATCTTCACTTGATGGTAAACCCAAACTTGAGCCCCTTAATGCCTTGCATCTTTAACCATTCTACTGTTGACTTTTAGTCCTACCTCACCTTTTACCTCTTTCCATGCTTGTCCCTTGAGCGCTATCCACTTCTTACACCTCACCAACGACTAAACAAGAATCATGTGAGTACCCATCACTTGTTATCTCCTCTTGAATATGTGTACCACGGCGCTGCACATAGCATGATTCTCATGGATACTTTTGTCTACCTTTAGATGAGATCCCATAGTCATTTCACCCTACTTTCTGAACAAGAATCCCATTCTTTACCTTGGTCTTGTCCATGACTTCAAATCCCTCACATGGGACACAACTCCTTGAGTCAAACTTCTAATAAAAGATGACTCCCTCAAAAGGACATCTTCCTCTCGCAATCGCTGCTATAAATAGACTGCTCCCTCGAAGGACAGCTATGTAAGGCTCTTTCAAAAAAAAAATGAGAGAAACCTGAAGCTTCCCGTATCGACACCAACTTCATGAAGACCTCAAGGAGTTAATTTCATCATCCCATATAGACTTCTTGCATCAACCTATCTCTCAAATACAAGTCAAAAAAAAAGACTTTTAGTCATGGACTTGCCCATTGTGACCTCGGATCTCTTGCCCAAGGAGCATGCTACCTCATATCATATAACATTAACCACCTTTCACCCTTCTCACTGCCTCAAGGGACCTCTTAAAACTATGACATTTGGTGATCATGTGACTACTTTTCACCCTTAGAACAATCAATCATGCAATGTCTTTAGGGTCTTACGTTCATCACCTTCTCCAAGGTATGATCTACTCGGTATGATCCTAACCAATCAGGAGCTTTCTTGCCTCCTCTTATCTTTTAACCTTTTTTATTACATATTGATTACCTTATACAGGACTTGGTCCTCGACGCTTACCCTTGGGGTAATCTTCTTCTTTTCCATAATCTACATCGCCATACCATTTTGCCTATATCCCACCCACACTTAATGAGACCTAAACCCAAATCACGCCTAAAACATATCAACTCATTTTCATACATCCTCATATTCTTCTCTAGCTTATGGGAGAACTACATCGGCTCGAGGTTCCTTTTTTCCAGAATATGTACGCAACACTCCGAGGGTATGGGGCCCTTGGAGGTCAGCTCGGCCACTCTCTACCCTAACCAATTCCTCCTTCATCTTCCTAAATCACATTCCACCCCACTTAGTTTCCTTTTTATATCAACAATTGGACATCAAACCAAATAGACAACAAGTTGCTTAACATTTTTATCATCATCATCACAACATACATTTATTACGACTACCATTTCTCTAACATCATCATGCATGTGTTATAAAGCATCTTAACACATGACCCATATCATCATTCATTACAAAAATTAATGAATTACAACTTCAACCAATTTAACCTCAATCCATGCCTAAACCATCCTAACCTCGATCCATGCCTAAGACTGACTTGATCCATGCCTAAGACCCGACTCGATTTATCCCTACCCACCCATTCCTCCCCAAAACCCTCCACATCCCTTCCTACCCCTCCTTTACATATCTTCTACCCTCCCCCTTCCAATTTCACCCATTTTCTTTGTAATTTTACATTTAAATTTTCCCCCAACCCCCATTTCCTCCCCCAAATTTCTTTCTCATTTAACTAAACAACACACACATAGGATTTAGATCTTACCTCATCCCAATGTCATCATTGTGGTGGTGCCTCGTGCCACCTGCATGGGTTCTCCCGAGCCCTCTCCGCCTCCGACATCGCCAAAAGTCCTCCAAATCTCCAACCAATCAAATCTAATGCCCCACTCTCGTGACCCCACCAATCAATCAACACTCGTCACCTACGTGGCTTGCCAACTCAACCTTCTGACACCCTCGGTTGTTTTCTTCTTCTCTTCTTCTCTCTTGTCATTTTCTCTAATTTACAAATCACAAATGAATTTTAAAACCGCAGACTTTTTCTTTTTATAACCTACCCGACCTGACCGGCGATGGTTTCCCCTTGACCGACATCGGTCTTGTGCCCTACCTTACCGTGGTCGGTTAGCCTGTACTGGCGTTGGTTACCCTTGACCGGCATCGGTCACATACTTTTCCACATTGCCCACAATTTCACCCTATTTTACCCTACCCCCTACAATTATTTTTTTCCCTAAACCCCTTTTTATCTTCCACTCACCATCACTAGACCACACCACTTGACCTCCTTGACCTTACCCTTCAACCCCTCACCTCGTCCCCATTCAAGGACTCCTTATTTTTCCCATACCTTGGCCCTACCCATGTCAGTGACCTAGATACTTGGACTTGGAACATCGCTAGTGACCTTTGACCCCATGTGTTTACTATACCTTGCAACACCTTTATTACTTGTGTTGATTGACCTAATGACCTTACCATGCCTCTTATTGTGACCGTTTATCCCGACTCCAACCCTTGGTGTCTTGGAACATACCTAAACGTTCATGCACCTGACCTACATCGTGTTTCCTGACCATATCCTATACCTTGGATACTAGAATCACTTCCACCTTGTTTGGATAAACCTATCAACCTTAGACAATGTAGAGTCTGCCTGCTCTTCAACCCGGTAGCGTGCCATAGTTTATACGTGTGCGTGCATTTGATCACACTACCTTTGACCCTGACCCATTACCTAGATTACCTGAGTAGCCCTTTTCCCTTTTTCATTTTTGTTCCCCCATTTCCCATCTTCCACTTCATCACATTCACCTTTTTATCAAACCACTCACCGCTTCTTCCTTCTGCCTCATCAGTTCCTAGTTTGAGGGGGATCACCTTCACCCACACATGGGGCAACCACATCTTATTTTTGTCGTGTCGCTTACCAATACAAGCTACGTAACAAAAAGGGGAAAATGTAAACACCAAAATTAGGTCACACTCCCCTTTGGTCCCTCGACAAATAAACACCTTCATCACATTCACCTAGCCATGGCCCCCTTCATCCCACTCTAATATTAATTTAATTATTTAAATTAAATTAATTCATTATCCTCACCATATTTATTATTTAAATATCCTAATTGAGATAATTCCCACATATCCACCTCATCTACCACCTCACCCTAAGACCTATTCTTAGTAAGTTGCCATAACTAACTAAGACCTACCCAAACCCTAACAATCAATGCCTACATTCCCTCTAACCACATTCCCATGTTTAGAAGGAATCTTCCGCCTAATCCGTGGGTAAATGAAACGAGATCCTAGAAAATCAAGGGGATCTACCCAGTTTAGTAAACCTAGGAAATCCCACCTAATCGACGCCGGTTACCCTTAACCGCCTTAAGCTAGAACCATCGTTGGTTACCATTTAATTCCCAAAATAACCTTATTTTGGAGGTTGGAATATTCCTAAGAGATATCACATATTTTGAGAACAAGTTTCGGGAGAACATGCATGCAAAGAAGGAGATCAAGTATTTTCTCTTGCACGCACATCCGTGGATTCACCCAAAGAACCACCCAAGACACACCCCCAACACAGATTTGATCCAATCAGGCAAGAAGGAGAGCACATGCATCCTATGCAAGAGCTCCCCAATGTTTGGTGATCCTCTGCAGCATTCAACCTCTTATCAACACCTTCATTCCTCACTCACAGAGACGTCAAGAACTAGATTCCAAGCAAGTAGAACATTTTACTCATTTGGTTCACTCATTTCATCATTGTATTTTCATCCCGTTGGCGAGAAAATTTTTGGGTGGACAAACTTGTGGATTTCTTGCCAATGCTCTAGGAATCTAAGTCCCTCTACTTAACCAGTGTAATTGCCATATGTGCATGTGTGAGAAAGTGTGGATTTCTGTGGTGGTCTTTCGACCGGGGATCCAATAGGGGCACTCCACTGACCCTGTGGAAAAGCTAGCAATCTCTTGCTAGGGAAGTCTTCGTCTGTAGAGCGGGAAAGGGGAGTGAGAAAAGAGGTAGGAGAACTAATGCTATAGGTAGAAAATCAGATTCCTACACACACACTAGTTAGAAACTTCAACACATGCATTTATCGAAAGAAACAACTCTGCGAATAGCAACAAGACCAAATAGAATTCACCGATCACCAAGTATCAAGAAACCCCTTAGTTAAAGAAAGCTAGAAACTCCTCCTTCTTGTATTGATTTCTCAAATCAAAGTTGTACACAATGTGGGAATGGAAGAAATTTGAGAGGGGAAGAGAGTAGAAGAAAATGGCTATCTCCTTTACTTTCTCTAGGTACAATGCACTCTTGAGTCTACAAGATCAATTACCAACCCTTTGAAATGGGAATGGCTTTACAATTTATAGAATAGAATATGACTCTTCATCTTCCTCATGACCTTTCAAATACCTTAATATGACTTAAGACTGTTCATATTCCACTTTAAATATTTAATTCCCTTTTATAATAGCAAGGTGACTTAATTTACATTATGTTTCTAAAGTCACTTTTAAGTGACTTAAAGGTATATCAAAAAGTGCAAACCCCAACGAAGAATTAGAAAATTTGAAAGTGAGAGAAAGTTGGGGGGAAGAGGAGAGAGAAAGAGAGAGAGAAGAAGAAGAGGATATGTCTCCCGATGAAGTCTGTTGATCCTCGTTGATGGAAAGCTCCAAATGCAACGAAGTTCTAAATGTCCCATTGTGCCAAAACTGCCCTTTGAGTGTGACTTACTATTTTTAGTAAATGGTCATTTCCACTATTTTCTACTCCGGATAATCATTCTAGCCTTTTGGAGATCTTCAGTGCACACTTGCTCTTTCCATAGCCACTTTTGATGAAGACTTGCCAAAAATAGCAAGCATGTATAGGAAAACTTACTATTTTTAGAAAGTGTGTTTCTAGTACTTGATTTGCGATGGAACATACTTTTTTGGACTCTTCTTGTCGTTACGATCACACCCTCCGAATTTCACATAGTTTTGCCACTAGAATGCCTGGAAATAAATTTTGAAATTTTGACTTGGCAGTGGCTTTGGGCGCAGAGTTGTCATGGCGGCCATTAATGGAGCTTGAAATTTGTAGGTATGGTTTTTGTCTCCATTTGCAATGAAAAAAACTCCATTGCGATAGGTTTTTCATTTGGAACTCATGTGCAAGTTTTTAGCTCGTTTCCATTGCTGGAATGATGGGAAATTCGACGAATGTGAGTGGTGCACGAAGTGAGGGTTTTGTTGAAGAAATGATTCTGGACACCATTTTACCTCTTTTTTGTTGGATCTTGATCACCTTGAAAAATGATGAATTCTTCAAAATATGGCATCTCAATCTGACTTGTATCTTGCAAGATATGAGGATTTTTCGATTGGGTGACTTCACAGTTATCTGGAAAAAAATCTCCATTTTTCTCTTCGTTCTTCGTCATTTCACTCCATTTTTCTATGAGGCCTGAATATTGCTATGAATTCATGGTTTGAAGAGTTTATGTGGCCATGGTAGATCTGGTTTGGAGCAACAATGGTGGACCGGGTGTCTGGACAATCACGCACGGAGCCATGGCAAGGTGAGGAGTTCTGAAGGAGAAATGAGAGGAAGAAAATGGCTAAGTGCTTGGATTTAAACTTTCAAAACATGCACATGGAGGGTCTGGGTGAAATTTTATGTCCCTGATGTCCTTGACCTCAGGGATGTGAGGGACATCAATTTCCACGGTGGTCAAGGCGATGCCATGTGTCCTCGATTCGACGACAGGGATTTGCTCCAAAATGCACACAGGGGTTGAAACTCGCCATGTGGGTGTCCAAATGACTCCCCATAGGGGATGGGTGCATTTTTACATGTCTGATGTCCCCCACCTTAGGTACATAAGGGAAATCAGTTTCCACGGTGGTCTTGGAGGTGACACGTGGTGCCCGATCCGACGGCAGGGAATGCATGCTCCAAATAAGCACCCGGGGCCGAATCAAAGTCTGGAGGTCATATGAGGGTCCCAGAGGTCACATGAGGGCTGGGTGAATTTTCTAAGGGCTGATGTACCTGACCTCAGGGACGTTGGGGGCATGAAATCCCACCAGGCTTCCGAGTGCTGACACGTGTCCTCTCGAAAAAATGACTAAGTCCTGAACTACCTTTGAGAGGGTAACTTGGAATGAAGATAACTTGAGCTCCCGGTGGAATTTCTTGGTGAAATTTTATATGATCCTAACTGGAAATGGCATTTTGAATCCAATTATGTGGGTATAATGTCTTAATTCGACCATATGATCCCTGAAAAATTGGATTTTGTTATCTGGGACTCCACTTGTGCCTGAAAAAACTTGCCTTCCAATCATATGCGCCAAGGTGTTGTGAAAAATATTATTTCACCATCATGTAGGTATTGGAATAATATTTCCAAAGATGTTTTTTTACTTCCAACTCCATCTGGAGCTCTCGAAATCTTCTTCTAAATCCCAACAACTGCTTTTAGGCCTCATGTTGTTGCTAGGCTTGAGAACCTTGTTTTTCTTCAAACGCGCTCCAAGTATTTCAAAACTTCCCAAAGCATTCCAAAATAATTTCCATGATGTTATA
Organism: Taxus wallichiana var. yunnanensis; assembly: GCA_018340775.1. Classification (NCBI taxonomy): domain Eukaryota; kingdom Viridiplantae; phylum Streptophyta; class Pinopsida; order Cupressales; family Taxaceae; genus Taxus; species Taxus wallichiana. Next base: position 622,377,699 of record CM031234.1, on the reverse strand, counting down.
ATGTATTCAATTCATGTCCATGTTTAATTTTTCCCTTATGTTCCGCTCTAGGGGGTTGAATCTAGTCCTGGGAAGGCCAGCGATAGCCCTTCCCAATACTGCCAGAAGATAACATCTTTTCAAAACTCCCTAAAATCACCTAGGGGAATGAATAGAATTTCCTAAATCACCTAGGGACCAATTTGACATCAAATAGAGGTTGAACAAACTAACAAATTTGGCTTGGGGTTCTTGGGAATGATAAAACATGAAAATTTTGACATCTGGGTATAGTTGTCGTGCTCGTAGAAATTGTCAATTTCCCTATTGCACATTTTCATGACAACACATCCTTTCTTCTCCTAGCCACCCATTGACCTCCATTAATATTCACCCCTCCATATATCTATTAAAACTTCACCAAATCCCATCCAAACAATTTAATACCTCATTCTGACCAACCTAGTCCTTTGTGCAATCATAAGGGAGATCTAAAGCTCGCTTACGTGACATTCCCGGTACCCCTCGAACCGCACTTTGGTTCTCCCAAATAGGAATCAGTCAACCTTAACTAACATCGGTCTCTCAGTATCTACTAATACAGCCCAATAGTAACGTACCTACCTATTCCCACATCACCCTTACTCACTGCGCGACTGCCTAAGACCTCTGTCAGACTGCAGAGACCCGTAGACTGAGCTTACTTGATCTTTGGATCTTATTTTAACCTAGCTTCGTTAGATTAGATATTTCTTATTGTGTTTTAAATGAGATACCTAAATCATTTTAACTACAATAGGATTTACTTTATTACCAACATTAAATTGTTTTAAACAGTGGATTGACAACCGTCTAGGAAGTATCACACTTCCCAGATCTAGCATATGCTAGGCAGTCCACTGCATATATTGTTTAACTCTTTTTGGTGGTCTTGATTTTTATTTGTAGTTCCTCCTAGCCAAAAGGAAGCTCCCATGATTAACTATGGATCAAGGAGTCAACACGCACGTAAAAACCTATCAACCATCATTTCAACAGTATTCCTCTTATGCCCAAGTTACTCTATCTATTTCATCATTTTCAAAGAAACATCTAAGAATCAGTGAAACAATTGTATATTTTAAAAAGTGGATTTTTAAGAAAAGGAAGTTGTTATTTGTTTTTCGAAACTACTGTGGGTAACTTAAGTGATTTCTATTTTTGGTTGTCTTTAATAAAGTTGGTTAGAAAAAGTCAAAGGTCACTTAGGTGCCTTATTTAATGATCATGTTAAACCCTAACTACTTTGTAACCAACTTTTGGGTTATAAAAGGAGGTGAGGGGCTCATTTGTAAAGGTGACTTTGAGAGAGGAGAAGAAATAATTTTGTGTGCAAGCTTTGTTTCAGGAAGAAACTTTGTGTTCTTTTGTGAAAACATTTTGGAGTTAATGAAATATGAACTTTGTGTCTCATTCATTGTCTCTTGTAACATTTGATGTTCTTATGTTCATTAGATGTTAGATGTTTGAATCTTGCATGCAAATATTGTCTTTGATCTTATTGTCAATGTTATTAATTTGTTGTTCTAGTTCACAATGATCAAGCTCTGATTATCTACTTGCTCACGTGTGTTCCCTTTTACACATTCTTGTTTAGCTAACTCAAACTCCATTTTATTTGTGTTAGTTATTCATCTTTCCTCTTCATGCAATATTAGGCTCTGTTTTTACCTAACTCTTGCATGTTCTTTTAGTTCATTCCTTTCCACTCCTTTCCTTCATTCCATTCCATCTCCCTCATTCACTTTTTCTTTCCATTGATGTTCCAAAACACCCCCACATATAATTTTGAATGTACAGATGTAAATATAGTTTTGGTTTTCAATAAAGGTAGCCTCACCTTCATTGAGGAGGGAATTTGTTCCCACACTATTGCATGTCATTTGCATGTGTGTAAATCCATATGCTAACAATTTTTGGTGACTCTGTTGGGGATTCAGAATCGTTAACTAGTGCTTGGTTAAATCTTTATGACTATCCCCTCTGCACAAGCTCCAGTTCTTCAACCGAACCTTGTGCCCGATGAATATTTTCAAGGAGACATTATTGCCAACCTTTGAACAATAGCTTGGGAAAACCATGAAAGCTTGTAGCAATTTTTGGCTATTGATAGAGCCATTGACAGAGAAATCTACATTAAAGACCTTAGAAGAAGAGCACCCGCACTTGTGGCTAGAAGACCTCCTGACATGTGTTGATCGTTGTTCACCGACGCGGTCCTCTTCCACCAAGGTAATAATTTGTATGACTATTATAGGTAACCCACCTATCTTGCAACCAAATCTTCTTTTTGCAGATACTCAAGAAGACATCATCAGATTTGAGGCAAGCTATTTGGGAAAAGTGCACAAATAACTATCATTTTCATCTCACCACATCAGTAATAGATAACGAAGAAGAGGAAGCCACGAGAGTTGTTAGAGCTATTCGGACAAATAGCTCAAGAAAGAGAGCAAAGAGAAAAGGCTAGAGCTGGTCGAACATGCCAGTGATCCTTCACAATAAAGATTTCAAACTGGAAGGAAAGAGGTTTACGAGGAGAAAAAGCTAAAGGTCGATCTAATCCCATTTTTGACTTTCAAGGAAATTTTGGTTTCAAGTTATCTCCTCCAAAGAAGAACACACCTCGTAGATCTGCAAGCCTTGCATCAAGTCCTGAAAGAGCAAGCAAGGAAGGAATCACTACTAGTCAAGCACTTATCCTTGCTCACGTTGTTTTACCTTCGCATACCACCTTTCCCAAAATGGTAGTCAATGTACCATGGGGAAATTCCATAGGCCCATTGGCCTTACCTAGCTTGACATGACCTCCCAAGAGGATCAAGGAAGATTCTTCCCAAGTTTAATGGAGATGGGAAGACGTCACTAGATGACCACATTTCTACTTTCTTTGCTGCATGTGTTGTTTTGTCGATAGAATATGAAGATGTTGCTATTCACCTCTTCGTTGAAACATTGCATGATGTTGCTGCAGATTGGTTTCATCATCTTCCCAATGGATGTATCACAAATTGGAATGATATGAAAACTAAGTTTGAAAATCAATTCAAGATAACGAGAAGATGAACATGCTCTTCTTGCCCAACTATCTCAAGTGAAGAAAGAGCCAACATAACCCATGAGGAATTTTGTGGCTAAATTCAACAAAATGGTGAACAAAGTTCCTATCAGGATTTGTCCAAACCTTGATGGAAAAAATGTTTCTTTATTAACACACAACAACCAGAAGTGTGCTATCAGCTGAGAAGGGCTAGAGTGGCTACTTTGGAACTTGCTCAATCCTTGGCCATAGAAATTGAAGATGACTTAATCATGGCGGGAAAATTCAAGAAAAATTTCCCTCAAGGGAAAGAGTCAAGAAAACCCCAATGCTTTAGAAGCTATACTCACTAAGTTGGCTAATGATGTGCTTGGCTTTGAAAAAAAAGTTGCTCAAAGTAGTAAACCTTCTCCTTACAAAGACATCCCAAGAAAAGGATACGTTCCCAACAAAGCCAAGATTACAGGTGCTCCGACGAGGCTTGCTATTGAAGCAGCTCCCACAACTAACTCAAAATGTGATGTTATTGAAGAAAGCGATGATGAAGTTGAAGTCGTTGAGGTTGATGAGGAAGAGCCGGATTCTAGAACATCTGAACCTGAAGTTGAAGATCCTGAGGGAGAAAGTAATAATCATTTCTTTGAGTACCATTCAAAAGAAGAAGATGAATACGAAGAAATTATAGAAGATATGAATAGTCAATCCTTCATTGTCTTCACACGCTCTCAGAAAAAAGAGCTGGGATACCACTAAGGTGGGAGATAAAGAATCCAAGACTAAGGAAACTTCTAAAGAATCCAAGACAAATGAGGCTCCTAAAGAGTCCAAGGTGACTAAGGTTTCAAAGGTCAAAACTATCTTAAAGAAAGGAGGGCCTTTGTTAGATCAATCAGTTGATAAATCAACTACGAAGAAAGTTTCTTCTTCCACATCTATATCAACCAAGCCCGAGACAAAGGTCAAAAGTGTGCCATCATCAAGTTCGAAAGAACTAGTATCTAAGACATCAAGTATAATTACTTTGCCCAAATTTGATATCATTGATCATATCAATAAAACAAAAATTTCCATGTCACAGGAAGAGTACTTGAAGTCCAATAAGGATCAACTTGAGAAATTGGTCCAGTTTATCAAAGGCAACTCTACTATTCATTCCTCCAAAGGGATTATGAAAACTCCCAAAGATGGGAAAACTCAAAATATTATGGCAGCCACTACACCTTCAAATGAAAAGATTGAACCTTTCTTTGTGTCCTTTTTGATCAATGGATGCAAATTAAGTAATTGCATTATAGACTCTGGAGCCTTGGATAATGTGATGCTGAAAAAGTAGCACATGCTCTTGGTTTGACTTATGCAGAGAACATTCGGATCGTGTTACTCCATGGAAACAAAGAAAGTTCCTCGATCGGGAAGATTAAAGACGCCCAAATGGTTTTAGCCCAATTCCCTCAAAAATGAGTTAAGGTAACTATTTTAGTTGCTGATATTCCCACCTCATATGGAATGTTGTTGAGCAAGAAATTTTGTAGAGATTTGGGTGGTGAGATTCAAATGGATTGGTCTCATGCCATGATCCCTATCAATGGAGAAATGAAGAAGCTTATGCTAGAAACTCAGAAAAATTCACGGTGACGAAAACCGATGATCCCCATGCACAGGTCTTGTTCCAAGGCTCAAGTATGGGTAATTATATGATGACTACAAAAGTTCATGCCCTTGAGGTCACTTGTCAAGATCCTAATGAGATATGGACTCTTGAGTTCGATGGAAGTTGTTGTTCAACGGGTTCTGGTGCAGGAGTGGTGCTCATATCTCCAAATGGTAAAATATTTCCTTTTTCCTACAAACTTGAATTTTTAAATACTAACAACACTACAAAAAGTATGAGGCATTAATCCTTAGCCTCAAGCTATAGCGGAGAAAGGGATAAAAATTTGGAAGTCTTTGGAGATGCGGAATTGATCATGAAACATGTAAGAAATTAGTTCCAAGTAAAGAATGATCATTTAGACACTACAAAAATAAAGTGTGGGACCTTGATAAAAGCTTTCGATGCTTTTTCCATAAAATTTTCCCTCGCGAAAAGAATGACAAAGTAGATTCTCTAGCGGTATCAACTTCATTAATGATTCCTCATTCGAGTTTGATCGAGACAAGTTGATCAAATACGTGATGTGTATTTTTATCACTTTATAAGTTTTCCAAAGATGTTGTATCGAAAATGAAAGATCAATTTGGTTTTTGCATTTTGGGCTTGATCTTTCATTTGTAGTGTGTAGATTTTGAGGAACAAGTGTGCGGGAATCATGGGTAAGAATGTCCAAGCAAGACCAAGTTTGAGGAACTGGAAGCATGCAATCATCAGTCGGAGAAGAGAATGCCTTCCCGAGATGTCGATCATTCAACTCTTGAAGAGAAACTTGCTCAAAATGGTACTTATTTATTTATTTATTTTTGAAGTACTTAGAAAATTTATAGATTTTGAAATTTATGAGGAGACTAACATTGATCTTGAGTTAATTTGATCCAATTTTTAGGTGTCTTGAAACCCAAATCCTCAACTCTTCCAAAGCAGAATTAATCTGATTTTTGGCTTTAAGTGAATCGCTTGAATCTAATACAAATCCATTTTACTTCAAAAATGATTTTTAATCATACACTCAAACTGAAATTTGAATCTAAGATGATAAGACAATATTCAAATCTTGTTGTGAAAGGTTATGAAAGGATCAAATTTGCTTCAATCCATTTATCTTCTTTTTTTTATACTTATTTTATCAATTAATAAAATTAATTCAATGATGAATTTCAACCGATAAAAAGCTTTAAAAACTGAAATGCACAAATCCACAAAACAAGAAATTGATAACGGAGTTCACCCAAAAACACTCCATTAAACGTCCAATGAAGTACAATATCCCTTTATCTTGACTTACTGACCTTTATACCTTAGCAAATGGTGATTCAAAACTCAAGTTAAAAATTTACCATAATCATTCCCAAGTTCATCCATGGCTCCTACAGGTATTTCTTCTATTTTTTTCCTGCGAATACGTTCAAAAACGTCCTTTACTTCTTGGTGGAATTCGGATCAAGTGGATGCAAAATACTGAGATCTCTGCTTTTTGTGGTGCACATTTTTCTTCCGGAAAGCTGCGATGGAAACACACCTACACAAAAATATCTATAGCACTTCATGCAAAAAAAACTTTTCTGGAAAGCTTTCAGAATTTTTAACAACTTTCATTTTAACACCAAGTCCTAATTCGAACCATAAGTGCCTTGAAAATTGTGATCTCTCGCAAATGGTCCTTGGCTAATCCCCTTTCCAACCTACCAAAAGCTTCCCTTTAAATAGATGTGATCTCCTTCTCTATCACTTGCTACAAAGTGCAGGTCAAAAATTTTCTGATTACTATTTTGGGTGGGGTTCAAATCCCCCTTCCATAGGTTTAGGCGCCCAATTTAGCCATTGACCCCACGCTTGGTGGGAAAGAGATAAGATAAGCCTTAAAATAGCTTTTTCTCAAGCACAAAATCCTCCTTATACCATGGGATTTGAATTTATTCACATGGAATGGATTAAATAGATTTTTACAATTATTATTTTAAAATATAAATCCACTACAAACCTTCCAAGTGTCACGCCCATAATATGCCATTTGTCCACGTTAGAGTGTGTCACGTCATCATTTGACCGCATGAATTTTGACTATGCCTATCTTTTTCATGATACGAACTGAATTTTCAAAATTTCACGTCGGAAAGCTTTGCGATGAGCTCTATACCATGGAAATGATTTTGAAACATTTTTGGTACCATCAATTTTTCCTCATCACCAACTGCCACGTGTGGACCTTGTCATTGGTCCATTGATGGTTGAACCTATTGACAATGAAGTTGACCTTTGGAGGCCCATCTTCGACCGGGCTATAGAAATTGTGTGGGACTCTTCTTTTGATGAGTTTTCCATAATACCGTCGGAAAGTTGTCTCAATAATCCCTTCAGCATGGTCCAATTTTAGGGAAGTTTAGGGAAAATTTTCATAGTTCAAAAATCCTCCGGATCACAAATACATACATTGAAATGGTTTTTAGGCCAAGTGTTCCCACAATGTAGAAAATTGGAAAGTATTTAATGATGATCAACAAATTATTGCCTTCTTGGAAAAGAGGGATAATTTTGAACAATTGTACTTTGAAGGAAGTGATTACGCATTTCGTGAATCAACTACCTCACCCATTTAGGAAGGAGTTGAGAACGAAGATCTTTCAGTGATGGCATCATCCAAATCAAAGGAAATAAAATTCCCAAAGGATTAGTTTCACTTGAAGAAATTTTCATAAAACATGATAGTTTATCAAAGAGAAAGAGAGGCAGGACTGCAATTTTGTTGACTATGAGCAAGTTAACATTAGTACCAAGGGTAAACCTCACCTAGTCAATATCGGTAAGTGTTGCTCACTGAGAGGAGTGGAGAAATTCATAAGCCTCCTTACCAAATATTCTAACATTTTGGCTTACTCATATGAAGACTTGAAGTCTTTCCAACCCAGGGAAATGGAGCATGCCATACCCTTGAAGCTTTCGTGCGGATTCCATTCGGGAAAAAAAAAGACAATATAATCCCAAGATTACAACAATATTTCATGAAGTTTAAAAGATGCTAGATGCATGAATAGTGTTTCTTATTCGACATTCGACCTGGATAGCTAATATTGTCCTTTGCAAAAAATGGAGAAATTAGGATTTTTGTGGATTTCCGCAATCTTAATCAAGCTTCCTTGAAGGATAACTACCCACTTTGCAGTCATGGACCATATTCGTAGGCGTAATTAACTGGATCGGAAATGTATATCTATGCTAGATGGTTTCTCTCGCTATAATCATATTGAAGTGGCTAGAGAAGATCAACATAAAACTGCGTTCACCACTCCCTGGGGTACGTTCACGTATAGAAGAATGCCTTTTGGTTTGATTAATGCCGACACTAATTTTCAAAGGGCTATGGATATGGCATTCACAGATTATAAAGACAAGATCATCGTGATATATCTAGATGACTTGACAATATTCTCAAAGAAGCGAGAAGATCACCTAAGAGATTTAGAGAAAATATTACAAAGATGCGAGAATTCATAAGATTTCTCTAAATCCAAAAAGTCGTGTTTAGAGTTACAGAAGGGAAACTCCTAGGTCATATTGTTTCTAAGGAAGGAACTAAGATCGATCCTAAGCATGTTCAAGCTATCAAGAATCTTTCCTTGCCTACAAGTAAGCTCCTGAGTCCACTCCTTCTTTGGGAAGGTGAATTTTTTTGAGAAGGTTTGTGCCAAATTTTGCCGAGCTGACTAAAGAAATCGCTGATATGATGAAAGGAAAAGAATCCTTCAAATGGTCAAAGGAAGGTAGAGAGGCATTTGAGCAAATCAAGGGTGCTATTGCAAAAGCTCCTACATTGGTGTGTCCCGATTTTAAAAAGGATTTCATAATTTATTGTTATGCTTCACCGCACACAATCTCTGCCATCTTGACTCAACACAATCAAGAAGGAGTCGAATCTCCTATTGCATTCATGAGCTTTGGATTCAAGAAACATGAACTTAATTACACTCCTCTTGAGAGACATGTGTACACGATGGTGAGAGCCTTGAAACACTTTAGGTACTATGTGTTGAATTCTCACACCAAAGTCTTAGTTCCAGACACACAATTAAATCGATGTTGACACAACAAGAACCAAGATCTAAAAGAGGTAATTGGGTCTCCAAGATCCAAGAATATGATTTGGATATCAAGCCTACCAAGTTGGTTTGAGGAAGAGGACTCTGCCAACTCATCGCAGAGAATGAACCACGAGATAACTCTGAAGAAGAACCAGTTGAAGAAAATTTACCATTGGTAGTTTTTGTCAGTACCACAGATGAATGGTATTCTGATATTGCCTACTTTCTCACATATGGTGAGTGTCTAGAGAATCTGACAGCTAAGGAGAAATGAGCTATCAAACTAAGAGCTACCAGGTATGTCATTTGGGACAACACATTGTTCAAGAAAGGAATTGACGACATGTTCCTTAGATGTGTTGATAAAGAGCAACAACCTAGGTTGTTGGAAGCTTTCACAATCATGCTTGCGGTGGTCATTTCTCTGGCCCAATGACGGCTCATAAAATTTTGTGAGCACATTATTACTAGCCCACTATGTTTTCCGATGCTCAGAAATGGGTGACAAAATGTGAAGCTTGTCAACAATTTGTTGGAAGACCAAAGTTGGCAGCTTTTCCTTTGAAGCCAATTGTCATTAAAGAACCCTTTCAACAATGGGGTTTAGATTTCATTAGGGTTTTGAATCCTAATTCTAGTGCTGGTCATACTCACATGCTCACCACAATTGACTACTTTACAAAGTGGGTAGAAGCTATACAGGTGAAACAAACATCTACTGCAGTAATTTGTGACTTCATCAAAGAAAATATATTGGTTCGTTATGGAATTCCACACAAGATCATGTGACGGACAATGCCTCAAATTTTTCTTCTACAGAGATGATAGGTTTTTGTTATGGGTATGGGATATCTTTGTCTCATTCATCAGATTACTACCCTCAGGGAAATGGTCAGGCTGAATCCAGTAACAAAAACATCATTACTATTGTGCACAAGTTAGTCAAAGAAAATCAAAGAACTTGGCACAAAAAGTTATATGATGCATTGTGGGCTGACCGCATAACTCCCAAAAGGCAATCGATGGATGTCTCCATTTCAAATTTTTAAAATTAGCTCAGTATGATGATGAATGCTTCGATGCATTAGATAAAGGATCATGTTCTAAGAAAGCTTGAGGAACAAAGAAGTCAAGTGACAAACAGGATCGAGGAACATCAATCCAAGGTAAAGAGGTTGTTTAACAGGAAAACCAAAGAGAGGTAATTCCAAATCAATGACTTGGTTCTTCTCTGGGACAAGAGACGTGAACCAAAAGGAAAGCATGGGAAGTTTGATTCGTTGTGGCTAGGCCCTTTCAAAATCAGACATTTCTGTGGAGATAACACCTATTACTTGGCGTATCCTGATGGAACTCATTTGCCTTTGCCCTATAGTGGGCAATATCTCAAACACTATCAAAATTGAAAACGGGTTGTTCCCCGTATGTACATAGGTAATTAGGAGTTTTGGTTTGTTTCTTTTCCCGTCTTTTGGTCTCCTCTCTTGTGTCACCCCATTTTTGTGCCCCATCGTGTTGAGATCATGTTGATGAATATTTTGGTCTGGGTCCATTGCTGCATCCATGAAGTCCTTGTCCCCAATTAGAGCCAACTATTATCGACCAATTTTGATTCAATTTTGATTAAAAAATAAAAATAAAAATAAATAAATAAAATAAAAATGGAAATTTTGAAAATTTTAAAATTTGTTACTTTGCATGGTTTGTCACTTTCATCATGACCGTCTCATTTTTGTGATCGTTTTGGTCTTCGTTTCATCCTTTTCAGGCGAGAACTCCTCTCGCTAGGCATTAAACTGCGTTAAAATTAATAAAATAATATTTAATTAATTAATTACTCTTTGTTTGATAAAATAATTTTGGAGTATTTAATTAAATAAATATTAATTAAAATTCATTCGAAAATTTTTATTTTAATTTCCTTCATAGGGATGCCAAATTGGCTTCCCAGAGCCCGATTTCCCCTTTCCTGGCAAAATTGTTTTAAATTCCCGCTCGTGGGATTTCTTCCCCCAATTGCCAAATTAATAAATTGGCAAACGGGAAAGAAATATCCCAATTTCCCACATGGGGAAATTGAATGGAGATTTCCAGCCCACTTTGCCATTCCCGTTGGCAATTGGCCATTGCTTTCCCCATTTCCCCTGGCAATTAATTCCACTACCCGGGAAGAGGGGAAGTCGGTTTAACCTTCATAAATTCCTCCGTTGAACTCATTGGAAAGAGTCAATGAGGCTTTCTAAAATTGCTTCTCACTTCTTCTATGAAACATAATAATATTTTTATCACATTCCTCAAACTGTGAACACCATTGTGAAGGAGAAATACAAGAGGACAATCATAGAAAGTTTTATGCAAAAATTTAACACAACAAGGGACAACAAAGATAAGCTTTCCATGCATAGGAGAAAGAGGCAGTTAGTTTGTAGATCCCATGCATTGGCCAAGGAGGGAGATACAACAAGAGCAAAGGATAGATTTTCCAATGCCTAGGAGGGAGAAAGACAACAAAAAGTAAGAAAGCACTGAGTTTCAACACCTTTTTGAAGGAGAAAGAGGAAGGTACAATCCAAACAAAGACCAGATTAGTCCAAAAGTTCCTCCCACACATTCATTAAAGAAGTTCAACGCATTTTTTATAAAGAGGTTTTTATTACAAAAGATAGTCCAAAGCAAAAACAAAAGGAGATTCCATGCATACATAGCTAGAAAGACAACAAGAAAACAAGAGCTTTGATGATGCATGCACAAGGAACAAGTAAATTCGAGAATAAGCTCCACACAAGAAGACAAGAAAAATAAAAAGAAGACAAGGAGAATCGGTTAAGACACAGTCTAAAGGAAAACGTTTTTGACTCCCACGCATTGGGACAACATAAAGCCAAGAAACAACAGTTACAAGACAAGGAGATTCCACGCCATTTTTCGGGAGAACAGTCTAAAAACAACAACAAAGAAAAAGTCCCCACAACCAAGGAAATAAGCCTCATGGGAGAGGAGGGAATAAATTTTTAAACAGAAAAAGGCAAAGAAGGAATTTCCACGCATTGGCAGTAGGAGTAAGAACATTAAACAAAAAGTTGCACAGGTTTTGTTTTTAAATATAAATTCGTATTTTAATACCCAACAAGAAGGCAACCCCATCACGCAACCAAAGGAAGAGAAGCTTCTCCATTCCCATGCCTCTTTTAGGAAGAACATTATCCATGCCAGAGAAATCACGTTAGAAAAGAATAACAACGAACAAAGAAGTCTCTATACATTCACCCAGAATAAAATATTAAAAAGGAAGTTTAAAGGAGAAGATAGTCCAAAAGTTTCAACGCATTTATAGAAGAATTAAAAAGGTATACCCACACATTGATTAGAAGATTACAAGGAAGAAGAAAATATCAAATTGCAGGGATCCTTAAAATCGGTGATTTTCACGCATACCAAGGAGAATTTTCTCTCCGTCAAATTAAATAAAATCAAGAGATTTTAATTTAAAATATATTTATCATTGTATCGCTAGATTTAGAACTCGAGCTTAGTCTCGATATATTTATATTTAAAAAAAAATTGTGTAATCGGGACTTATTATTATTATTATTTTTAAAATAATAATAATAATAAAATTAAAGCGAGTCATATTTTTCTTGCATTGATGGGATTTCGAAGACTGAGACCCAACCCCGCTTGCATTGTTTTACGTGCCCGAGTCATTCTTCTGTAAAATTCATAATGGCCGAGAAATCTAACAAATCCGTAGGAAGATCGAGGAAGACAGTGGAGAAATCGAATAAGTCTGCACTTAAGTACGAATTCCAAGAAATCATTCCTCCCAATTCTATCAAATCAACATACGACAATATAACTGATACAAATTTGGGTCACATCAATGTGCAACAATTCTGTGAATGGGTGAAAACTGAAGGCAAAACCATATTCTCGGATAGGCTTTACCATAGTGGTCTACCTTAAGCAACAACATTTCTTGTCTCGGTGTAGTGCCCAGAGTTGGTCATCGCTTGTGCGAGTACTATGATCTTCGAGAGACGAGGAATTTTAAAGATAATCGTGAGCCTTTCCTCTTAATCACACCAGAGCACATTGAGGAATTGCTCGGCATACCTGACTTTCTTGAGAATGTGGATATCACTCACCAGTCAGTGCAAGAATTTTGGGATGAGGAACCCCTGAGATGGAGAAAAATGGTTAATAAAAATTGGTTAGTGACCAAGAGGCCTCAAATTGATAGGCTTCCCAAAGAATTGTACCGCATTGAGTTTGTGGAAGAAATCGGGACATGATTACTCTCCTAAGTCGAGTTTTGGTTTACCCTCTGCTAGGATTTTCCACCCATGGATGTATCAGTTTATCTGTATCATCTTTTCCAAGAAAGAGTTTTTGGATTGGGCCACCATCATTAGTAACACCCTTCACAAACAATTGATCAAAGTTAAGATGATGGATGCTTTTACATGACATCGTATCGACTTATGCAGTAGTAAGTGTTGTCAAAATTTCAACCCCGGGGTAAATTTCGATAACATGCATCGAAGTTTTGCGCCTCGAGTAGTAGATTGAAACAGAAAATCATGAAAAATGGCTAAGTCCTAGTCCTAGGAGCAGCCGGGACATTTGGGACATCTAGGCGCAGATCGGCCGAAAAGCCTCCATGCGGCATGTGAAGCAAAGGGACATCTGGGCCACAGGTACGCGCGGGACGTGAAATGCCCGAATCGGCCGAAAGAAGGAAAAATTTGCCCAAGTCTTCATCCGGGACAAACGGGACACAAGTACGTGAAGTACGCGAACCGGCCGGATCGGCCGAAATGAGAATAAACAGTCCGGAAGCAAAAGGGACATCTGGGCCAGAAGTACGTGAATCGGCCGGATCGGGCGAACCGGAAGAATTTGTCCCATGAAGCACTAGGACATTTGGGACAAATGGACGCAAACCGCCAAGTTCGGCCAAAACAGAAAAGTTCATACTTTCTCTTTCCTCTCTCATTCTTTCTATATATTGTAAAGAGGAGCTTCTTTTCAAGGGTCGAACATTTTTCTGTTTTGCCTCTCCCTTCTTCTCCTCGGCGAATTTGTGGAGTTCGAACCTATCATTTGAATCAGTAATACTATTTTGCCTCATGGCATTCTCAGTAGTGTATTGTATCAATCTTTGGAGCAAGTAATGCATGTCTGTGGATGATTCTCAGCCCTCTCTGTGTTCATTTTTGCATCCTCCTGGTCTTTCACTGCAGGTTTTGTCATCTGTGCATGATCTTATATCACATTCAAATGGTCTGTGTTCACTGGAAAAATAGGTGTTCTTCATTCCTCGGTGCATCACCTCTATTAGCTTAGATTTATTTTATGCATCTTCTTACCTTGTCTCCTTGGCAGATTAGATTAGGTTTTGAGAAAACCCTCTGCATATTTCATGTGCATCTGAACAGAGGAATAGGAACCAGCCTTCTCTGGAGAATTCTTTCTCATTTTTCAAGTCCCACACTTAGAGAAAGGATTCAATGTTATTCAATCACACCGGATGCTCCGAGTGATCAACCTAGAAGCCGATCGCATCTAGGTGCTTTGTGATTTTGCATCAACGGTTTTGGCATGCCCGGTGGGACCTGGAGGTCTCAATTTTATTGCAGCAAAGTTGATGTGCATCTGCTGCAATTTTCTTGCTTAAAAAAAAAGCTATTGTTTGCATATCTGGCGACTCCGAGAGGAAGAATCAACTGGTTTCAGCAGTACAGGCCTGAAAGCTTATGAGAAGAATCACAAGGTCAAGAGTTGGAGAAGAAGAAGTGTTGTTTGAATACTTGCAATTATCTCCAAGAAGAAGGCCAAGAGGAAGAAGGATTCAAAGGTCTCCATCTCCACCAAACAGAACTCTCTCAACTCCTCCACCTGATCGGCCTTTCATTCAGTATTCAAGGGTTCTCAGGCCAATCAGAATGGCGCAACCACTAAATCCCTTTGTCAATTTCACCGGCAAGAACCCACTCGCCCTCACCCATGTAATCCGCCCAATTGCAGCATTGAAGAACATTCCATTTCTTCTTTGGAGAAAATCATACCACTCTGGTGATCATGTAAAAGACATTGCTAACGTTTGTGCAATCCATGAGATAAATGAAATGGATGTAGTTTGTCAAATTCTTTGGCATCATCATTCAAAGGAAAGCATTGCAATGGTTTAGGAGCCTTGAGTGGCTCTATCACAAACCGGAATCAGTACATGTATTGCACTTCATGAGCGCTTTGGAGAAAAGGGAGACAATTTATCTCTACTAGAACAATTGACAACTATTAAGAGAGCCCCCAACGAGCACTAAGCGATTTCAACTTCGATTTCAAAGGTCTTGGGATAGGATTCCGGTGGCGATCGAGCCAACAATGAGAAGGTGATTTTCTATACTATCTTAAAGCTTTGAATTCTGATATTTCTATGTTAATTCAATCTATGGGAGGCACAAACTTACTGCCGTTTATAATAGCATTGCCATTAGAGCCGAAAACTGTCTTATCCAAGCTGGTAAATTGGCTCCTAGGCCTCCAATGCCATTATATCCAAGTTTAGAGAGCCCAAGTGCTAGTCAAGCACCTGTCTTAGCTCCTATTCCCACTCCTAGAAATCAGAGTTCAAATGAAGCTTCCACTTCATCTCCAAGTGCCCCAAATGAGCTTCAAGAGGTCATGAAGCAATTGCAAAAAATCTAGGCAATGAGCTGGTCACTCTCAAAAGACAAAGCAAGCTCAAGGTTTTAGACCTTCATATCAGCCTCAAGCTCAACCTAATAGGCAGCTATATCAGCCTCAAAGGCCACCTAATCCACTGCAAATCGAGGAATCAAACAAGGCCTCCCGTCAATAGACCATTCCAGCCCTATAATCCAAATGCCATATTTGCCTCTAGGGCATTAATACCCGACAAAACAACATTGCCCGGAGTATGATTGGTGTTTTCCATGTAATGAGCCTCATAATCAATCCATGTGCTACAATGGTGCTTTAACTCAAGCTTTAATGATAACAACTACTGGTGTGGAGGGTGAGAACAGTCAAGAAAACAACCAACAACAAGAAACATTCCAACAACAATCAGCCCCAAATGACACCACATTGGTAAATTGGCAAGCAGAGGATTTTTGTGGCATGAACCAGGCAGTTTCTCAAGGTGTTGCAGCAAACACAAGGTCAAAAAGGAGAAATTTGGGTGAAGAGCAGCCATTAGCCCTAGCCAATCCACAACCTTCCATGGCTCCACAAATGATTGGCAAGCAAAGTCCCGCTTCAAATGCACAAGGACAGCCAAGAACAGCCCCTAGGCCAACTCAAATGCCAGCTGTTGCTGCCCACATACAAGGAGTAAATGTGCAAACCAAGGGGCAGCAGAGAGATCCTTCATCACCATTCAGTATCATTGATCAGATGAAGAAAACAAACATCAATATATCTATGTGGGAATCCCTAGCTATCCCAGGCCAAAGAGATCTGCACAGCTGTTTGCCATGAAGGATCGCCAACTTCGAATCAGCGAGATACAAGACAAAGTGCTTACAAATGCTGCCCAGCCTGAGGGAAATCATGGAGGACAACAAGGTAAGATGTTGAAACCCCCTCCTTTCTATGTTTCGTTAATCATTGGAAATCAGCTAGTGCACAATTGCATGATAGACTCCGGGGCAAGTAGCTCAGTAATGCCTAAACAGATAGCTGATCAGTTAGGGCTCCAGTATGAAATAACATCTAAGGGAGTAGTGCAGTTGGATGGGACAGCAATAGCAACAGTTGGAGTGATTAGAAATTTGAGTCTTACCTTGCACGCATGTCCAAATGTTGTTGTTTTACAAGATGTGTCAGTCATAGACCTTCCACCACTCTTTGCCCTCTGTTTGTCAAGGGACTTCACTGCCAAGATTGGGGGATATTTGTCCGCTGATTGGTCACACATGCTATTCAGAATGAGATATGGAACTAAGGCCACAATCAGATCTGAACCTATTGCAAACTTCCATATTGAGCCCTACACTCTAAGTCGATTAATGTCAATTGCTCGGCATTTGATCAAGAAGATCACCCTAGCACTGATGAAGCTGACACTAAGGTTGGAAGTATCCCATATTTGACTCTTGATGAATGGGCAAACAAGGTGCATGCTTTTGATCCTTATCAAGGAATAGAAGAATCTGAGCTAGGAGTCTATTGTATACACGAAGAAAGTCAACCTATTCCTAGCATCACCAAGCCAAACCACAAGGATGACAATGAGGTATGGCAGCTATTTTTTGATGGATCAAGGAGTAGACAAGGTGCAGGAGGTGGAGCCGTGCTTGTTTCACCTCAAGGAGTAAAGTACTATTCAGCTTTTAGATTTCAATTTGCATGCTCCAATAACACTGCTGAATATGAAGCCTTGGTGCAAGGGATGCATTGGGCAATCAAGAAAAAAATAAAGAACTTGCAAGTCTTTGGGGACAGTGAATTGATTGTAAATCAGGTCAAGGGACAACATGCGGCCAAAAATGATCTACTCAGGTGCTACAAGAACAGGGTGTGGGACCTCATGGAAGATTTTGAGGG
Organism: Taxus wallichiana var. yunnanensis; assembly: GCA_018340775.1. NCBI lineage: Eukaryota > Viridiplantae > Streptophyta > Pinopsida > Cupressales > Taxaceae > Taxus > Taxus wallichiana. The sequence continues at coordinate 622,360,337 of CM031234.1, read as the reverse complement.
TTTCGGCATTAAAGCCATTCCTAGGAAAGAGAATCAAGCTGCTGACAGGCTTGCAGCAGTAGGGGCAGCCTTTGACATTGTAGAAAACATTCAACAAGACAAGGTACAGCCAAACATCCACGTGATTGTCAGGCCTTCGGTGCCGGATAACGATGTCAGTTGGCAAGTATTTGAGAATGACCAGCAAATCATCCATTTCTTGCAAGAAGAAGCTGAGTTCTCAGCTAAGAATCAAGAAAAGTTGGAACAGCAATATGGTGACCAAGTGATACAGCTGAGAACTGACAAGCTGCCCAAGGGACTTATCACTTTGGAGTCCATTTTTAACCCCAATGATCAGTTTAGAAAGGAGAAAGCAAACATTCAGGTCAAGAGAGAAGATTCGGTATCCATCTTGGTAGAAGAGAACAAGCCATTGCAAATTGGAAAGATGACAACTGAGCAAGAAAGGTGTGAGTTCATACAGCTATGTCAAGAATTCCCTGACGTGTTTGCTTGGAGCTATGAAGACTTGAAAGGTTTCAATCCCAACTTAGCTCAGCATACCATCGAATTGGATCCAAATACTAAGCACATCGGGCGAAACAGACCAGTCAATCCACACATGGAGCCTCTCATGAGGAAAGAATTGGACAAGCTGATTGAGTCAAGAATCATATTCCCAATCAAGCATTCTAGTTGGGTTGCCAACTTAGTTCCAGTAAAAGAAGAATGGAGAGATCAGGCTATGTGTTGACTTTAGAGATTTGAATAGAGCCTCTCTCGAGGACCATTATCCACTCCCTTCCATGGAGCAAATATTGCAGGTTGTAGCTGGTTCGAAAGGTTTTCACTACTTGATGGTTACTCGGGCTTCAATTAGATTATGGTAAAGGAGGAAGACCAGGTTCAAGACAGCCTTCACAACCAAATGGGGCACATATGCTTACAAGAATATGCCATTTGGACTGCCGAACTTACCGAGCAACATTCCAAATGAGCTATGGATATGGCATTCAAAGGCTTGATCAACAAGATAGTGCTGATATACCTAGATGATATTACTTGTCTTCTCAAAGAATGCAATGAGACCATTTCTTTCACCTCAAGCAAGTGTTTCACGGTGTGTAGAAAGTTGAGTGTCCTTAAATCCTAAGAAGTGCATCTTTCTTGCACATGAAGGGAAGCTCCTTGGCCATATTGTCTCCAAGGAAGGATTAGCGATTGATCCAGAGAGGGTTGAAGCCATAAGAGCACTACCATTGCCAAGCCACAAGAAAGCCCTTCAGAGTTTCCTGGGAAGGATAAACTTTGTTTGGAGGTTTGTCCCAGATTTTGCAGCCCTTGTCAAGCCCATCACCAAAATGTTAAGGAAAAGCATGGCTTTCAAGTGGATGGCAGAAGGCAAGGAGAGTTTTGAAGCAATCAAAGAAGCCATCTCCCAAGCACCCACTCTCATCAACCCAGACTTTTCCAAGGATTTCATCCTCTATGCATTTGGAGGTGATGACACTATTTCTGCCATTCTGGTACAGCAGAACAAAGATAATGATGAACAGCCGATTGCCTTCTTCAGCCAGAGCCTAGATGACTGCGAAGTGAGGTACTCTTTTATTGAAAAGCATGTGCTTGCAGTAATCAGAAGCTTGAAGAAATTCAAGCATTTAGTCTCAAACAACAAGGTCCAGTTGCTAGTCTCACATGCTGGGGTTAAGGACTTCCTCCTCAACAAGGATTTGAATGAGAAAAGGGCAGGATGGATCACCCGTGTCATGGAGTATGACATTGAGATCAAGATCACCAAGCTGGTAAGAGGCAAAGGTTTGTGTGAGCAGCTCGCTTCCAAACAACCAGACAACCCAGAAGATGAAGAAGACGCTTTGTCTGCTTATTACAAGATGATCAAAAATAGGAAAATGATGATGTGTCCACTCCTGTTGGACTTAGAATATGATACATTTCCTACAGACGGGCATGTGCCCTCCAGAAATGAGCAAAGCAAAAAGAAGGTACTTCAGATTACAAGCAGTTCCATATGTGCTTGTTGATGGTGTTTTGTTTAAAAAAGACATCAACGGTGTTCTATTAAGATGCATTGGGACAGGTCAGGTTGAGAGGATCTTACACGAGTTCCATGACGGGGAGGCAGGAGGCCATTTCACCCCACGAGTAACAGCTCTCAAAATCATGAAAGCTGGTTACTATTGGCCTACTGTATTCAATGATTGCTACTCATGGGTTAAGAAATGCAAGAAATGTGCATTCTTCACAGGGAAAGGAAGGTTAGCAGCACTGCCCCTTCATCCAATTTCAGTAGATCATCCATTCATGCAATGGGGATTGGACTTCATTGGAGTCATCAATCCCACCCGAGTCAAGAGAAACAAGTGGATTCTTACAGCGACAGACTATTTCACCAAGTGGACCGAAGCAGTAGCGCTCAAAGAGGCAAGTGAGTCTAACATACTAGACTTTTATGAAGAAATAGCAACCAGGTTCGGTGTGCCGGCCACCATCATATCAGATAATGCATTAGCATTCATAGGTTCAAAAATTACAGAATGGGCTGTCAAGAATGGAATCTATTTGAGCACCTCTTCAAATTATTACCCGCAGGGTAATGGACAGGCAGAGTCCACAAACAAGAATTTGCTAAAAATCATCAGAAGGACTCTGGATGAAAATCAAAGAACATGGCATACAAGGCTAAAATCAGCGTTATGGGCTGACAGGATAACACCAAAGAGGTCTACAGGTAATTCTCCCTACAAGTTGGTCTATGGGAAGGAGGCAGTATTGCCTATATCATTAGAATTGCCAGCCTTGGAGCTCATGAAGCAGTTTGAGTTATCTGAGTTCGAACCAATGGAGGTCAGGTATGCAGAATTGATGGAATTAGAAGAAATCAGAGAACATGCAGTTCAGACGATTGAAAAGGATCAGGCCTTAGTAAAAAGATGGTTTGATAAGAGAGCAAGAGCAAGGACCTTCCAGGAAGGGGACCTAGTTCTGAAATGGGATGCAGATCGGGCAAAACCAGGAAGGCATTCCAAGTTTGATGCCATCTGGAGTGGTCCCTACATGGTCACGGGATGCAAAAATAGTAATGCCTTCCAATTGTCTGCATTGGATGGAGAGGAACTTCCGATTCCGGTTAACGGAATCTATCTTAAACATTGCTACTAAAAAAGAAAAGGTTTGCCCTTGTAAATATTAGTTTAGATTTTTTTAATTCCTCTAAGTGCGTATGCACATTGTCCTATGGTAGTTAGGTTTCTATTTCCCAAGTGCTTTGCACGTGTTTCTGCTGCTCTCGGGTTGTTTTCTGATTCCGTAGTGTTCTTTAGAGAAGTTGTAGTATCGGGCTCGTTTTATTGTGCTTATAACTCCATGCCCAATGGATCGCTAAAAGGCTACACGATCCTCTACTAAAGAGCGTGTGACCCCGCTGAGTCGTCAAAACTGTTGTCAAAATTTCACCCCCCAGGGTAAATTTCGATAACATGCATCAGAGTTTTGCAGTTCCAGGCAAGTAGATTGAAACAGGAAAAATCATGAAAAATGGCTAAGTCCTAGTCCTAGGAGCAGTCGGGACATTTGGGACATCTAGGCGCGGATCGGCCGAAAAGCCTCCAGGCGGCCCGTGAAGCAAAGGGACATCTGGGCCACAGGTACGCGCGGGACGTGAAATGCCCGAATCGGCCGAAAGAAGGAAAAATTTGCCCAAGTCTTCATCCGGGACAAACGGGACACAAGTACGTGAAGTACGCGAACCGGCCGGATCGGCCGAAATGAGAACAAACAGTCCGGAAGCAAAAGGGACATCTGGGCCAGAAGTACGCGAATCGGCCGGATCGGGTGAACCGGAAGAATTTGTCCCATGAAGCACTGGGACATTTGGGACAAATGGATGCTTGAACCGCCGATTTGGCCAAAAGCAGAAAAAGTTCATCTTTGGGACATCTCGGGCGCGAGGACGCGGATAGCCGAAAAAAGCCGAGAGCCAATCGGGAGTTGCGCCATGTGTCATTGGCAAATGAGGGACGAGGAAGCCCATTTTGGGCGGATCGAAGGTTTTTGTCCCAAACAGTTTGGGACATCCGGGACATAAAGACGCTGGAAAGCCGGCAAACCAGCGGACCAATCAAATCATGACACGTGTCACGAGGAGATAGTCCAAAAGTCAAAGGGTGAGGTTTCGAGCACGGCCCGAACCAATGGGATAGTGCCACGTGTCCAAGTTTAAGGGGCCCACAAGGAAATTTCAAAAGGAAAGCCCGCGAAAGGTAGAGGAGAGAGAATTGCTCGTCCAATCAGCACATGCCACGTGTCATCCAGGTGGCAGAGCGGGAAAGATTTCAAAACACGTTTTGGCTGTTTTTTGCCTAAATCTTCAGATCGCCATAACTTTCGATCCAGAGCTCGGATTGGCACGTTCTTTATATCAATGGAAAGCTGGTAAAATTCTCTACACGATTCCGGGTCAATCTTGCATTTTGGTTCAGTTTGGAGAGAGAAAATCAAGAAACACCTCTGGCGCGAAATAACAAGCAGAAGTAATGCTTCAACAAACAACTTTAATGCAGCAGACAGTTCGCCGCTTCTGTTGGACAGCCCGCCGTTTTGCCAGGATCCACCGCTTCTGTCATAATGAGATGAACTGAATGCAACCTGGAGGTGGTTGGAGTAGATTTGGCTTCCCCCTCTCTCTTTCCTCTCTCATTCTTTCTATATATTGTAAAGAGGAGCTTCTTTTCAAGGGTCGAACATTTTTCTGTTTTGCCTCTCCCTTCTTCTCCTCAGGCGAATTTGTGGAGTTCGAACCTCTCATTTGAACTGTAATACTATTCTGCCTCATGGCATTCTGTAGTGTATTGTATCAATCTTTGGAGCAAGTAATGCATGTCTGTGGATGATTCTCGGCCCTCTCTCTGTTCATTTTTGCATCCTCCTTGTCTTTCATCTGCAGGTTTTGTCATTATCGTGCATGATCTTATATCACATTCAAATGGTCTCGTGTTCACCGGAAAAATAGGTGTTCTTCATTCCTCGGTGCATCACCTCTATTAGCTTAGATTTATTTTATGCATCTTCTTACCTTGTCTCCTTGTGATTAGATTAGGTTTTGAGAAAACCCTCTGCATATTTCGTGTGCATCGAGCAGAGGAATAGGAACCAACCTTCTCTGGAGAATTCTTTCTCATTTTTCAAGTCCCACACTTAGAGAAAGGATTCAATGTTATGCAATCACACTGCGGATGCACAGTGATCAACCTAGAAGCCTTGATCCGCATCTAGGGGTGCTTTGTGATTTTGCATCAGCAGTAAGAAGAAACCTATTTTGGGACTTGAAATGAGAGGAGAAATGGGGCCGTCAAATAGTGTTTTTCATTATTACCTGAACTCGGTTTCAAAAATAGATCTCACCATTTTAGAAGAGTCAATAATGCATTCATCTTCCATGTGGTTCGAGAACTTGAATCGAATACATAGGAAATATTTTCTAAAGAAGCCATGAGTGTCATTTCCCAATGGGCAACATGGTTTATTCAATTTTCATCCTTTTCCTACATTCGAGTGAGTGGCTTTATTGGTACTCTGTGGAAGCTTCGTAAGTACATCGGTGATAGATAGATGGGCATTAATGGAACTTGCATGACAACTATTCCAAGTTCATTGTCTTCTCGATGATAAGCACCATTCGGAATTCATTTCCCAATCCATATCGGGAATACCAATGTCTAAATATTTTCAGTGCACAACTCATGGAAAAAGAGTTCGCTCTAATTACAATCCATTCATATGTGAAGAGATCCCGAGTTTGATTTCAATGGATACATGCAAAAGATTCTTGGAGCAAAGTATCAACATAACCCTACCATGGAAGATTTTGGGCTGCCTATTTGGACGAACATGAAGTAAGAAGACGAGAGTTTTCTTGCCTAACACTTGCTCAGATCAAGGCCTTCCACATCAAGAACCCTCCCGATTCATTCATAAATGATGATGAAGATGTTATTGATCCCTCATATGATGTAGTTTCTTTTACCCCGTTGCCTCGAATTGACTGGACCAAAAGAGATGAATTTTCTCTTGATAGCAAGAATCAACCGATTCTTGAAAGAAGCATATCTTGGTACGACAAAGAACTTGCCAAGTTATAATCAATTCAAGATCATGCTTCAGGATCACAAAAATTACCAACACGAGGAGGCCTTCATTCAACCAAATCCTCTTCTCGATCAACCTCTATACCATCCAATCATACACAACAAGCAAGAAAGGAGTGGTTGCTAAAATCCACTTCGCCAAGTAACGTGTCACGAGGAGAAAAATCTAAAGATCCTAACCCCGAAGAAGGAAGAGAGCGTGTATCAAGATTTTCTACCTCGAGTAGAGATTCTTCTACCCACATTGTTATTAGTGCTCGAAGCTCGTAGCAAACGGTCCTCAACCATGCTTGAACAAGCATCCACTCAGGTGTAGGTAGTTCAAATATCAAACACTTCGGAGCATGTAGTTCATGAAGTGATTTCCCAAGATCTCCCGAATAATCGGGAGGTGGATATTGAGGTTTTTCTCCTCAAATCGAGGTTGTAGATAGGATTCAAGCAATATCTCATGATGTCGAAGACAATGGGAATATTGATTTGAGCTCTAGGATTTTGTATGCAAAAATAGTGCATGATACTCCTTCCCGGGTTGATTACGAGGTTAAGAAAGTTGTCAAGGCAATTGACATTGATTTTGATGCCCTTTTTAAAATTTCAAACGACATCATTCCAAAGAAGCCTAAGGTGCTTTCACGAGTAATGGTGGATAATGACGGAAATAGATTTGCAAATCTTGCCATCCCATAAGTTGATAAGGAGTGTGATGCCATGACAATCGCTGATTATGAAGTTTCCAGACTTGGACTTGGGAGGTCTACATTAGAAAGTGACATGGCGATGGCTCAGGATTCAATTGATATCGTCTTCAAAGAGACTTGAGAATTATAAGTCTCAAAACTCTTAGCTCGAGGCTGAAAAGAATCAATTGGTGGAATATGTTCAACATTTTATAAATCCCATATCATCCACTTTCCCGAAGTGCACGATGCGGTGGCTGCCCCGATGAAGAAAATCTCAATTTTTCAAAAGAAATGAACACATTAGGCCATGTCACTAAAACTTGGCTTTCAGAGATTCTCGTTTTAGGCCAAGGGACGATCAAGACCGCGGTTAAGCTTCATGAAGATGTCGGTGTGTATCTTGATCCAATTATTTATTTCAAAGAAAATTTTGTTTCTAATGTAATAAATTTGGATGAGATATTGCCCAGTTTGCAGGAGATGACAAGTATGGAATCCTCAGTTTTAGCCATTGAAGGAATTCTCGAATTTGAACATCGAGGGACACATTTTCTTTGGTGTTTGCATCTCAAATCAAGGAAGACACTTCTCGAGGATTCTATGATCCATTATGAGAGCATGTGCAATGAAGCCTTCACTTCACTCTCCTTGATTCAAGAATTCATAGCTGAGATTCCTTGCAACCTCGTAAATGAGCATAATCAAAGGTGTTCATCGGAGTAGGTGGAAGAGCAATTTTCACAATTGTTTAAGGACATGTACACTCCCACCAACAATTTCTTGTTAGTTTCAATGGAGCGGTGCATCAAATTAAAGAACTTATTTGAGAACACTCAATCCAAAATTGTTAATTTAAATGATATGCCAAGTAGGATTCTTGAATTGCAGGTATTTTGTGAGGCTATTCTTTGACCAAATGAACCTCTAGAAGAAGAAAAAATGTTTGAAACTTTGGGAAGGTTTAGATCTTTTCAACTGGCAAAAGTGATAGATCCTAATTTCACTGGTGGTTCAAGGGGATAATTTTTGGGTATCTAACTAAGTGGGAGAGTCCATCTCTCATACACTTGAGATAGGAACCCCATTTCAATGGATAAGGCACTTTGGTTATTATTAAAGTGGATTTTTAAGAAAAGGAAGTTGTTATTTGTTTTTCGAAATCTGCGTGGGTAACTTAAGTGATTTCTATTTTTGGTTATCTTTAATAAAGTTGGTTTGAAAAAGTCAAAGGTCACTTAGGTGCCTTATTTAATGATCATGTTAAACCCTAACTACTTTGTAACCAACTTTTGGGTTATAAAAGGAGGTGATGGGCTCATTTGTAAAGGTGACTTTGAGAGAGGAGAAGAAATAATTTTGTGTGCAAGCTTTGTTTCGAGGAAGAAACTTTGTGTTCTTTTGTGGAAACATTTTGGAGTTAAAGAAATATGAACTTGGTGTCTCATTCATTATCTCTTGTAACATTTGATGTTCTTATGTTCATTAGATGTTAGATCTTTGAATCTTGCATGCAAATATCTTCTTTGATCTTATTGTAAACGTTATTAATTTGTTGTTCTAGTTCACAAGTGATCAAGCTCGATTATCTACTTGCTCACGTGTGTTCCCTTTTACACATACTTGTTTAGCTAACTCAAACTCCATTTTATTTATGTTAGTTATTCATCTTTCCTCTTCATGCAATATTAGGATCTGTTTTACCCAACTCTTGCATGTTCTTTCGGTTCATTCCTTTACTACTCCTTTCCTTCATTCAATTCCATCTTCCTCATTCACTTTTTCTTTCCATTGATGTTCCAAAACACCCCCACATATAATTTTGAATGTACAGAGATGTAAATATAGTTTTGGTTTTCAATAAAGCGCGTACCTTCATTGAGGAGGGACTTTGTTCCCACAACTCTGTTGCATGTCATTTGCATGCGTGCAAATCCATATGCAAACACATACTTATTTTGAAGGATTTTCCATTGTCATAACAAGCTTATGAGGAACACCAAAGTGACATATGATGTATTGATAGATGAAATTGATGATTTGATTTTCTTTAGTTGAAGTTAAAGGAATGGATTCAACCCATTTTGTAAAGTATTTAGTGGTTGTAATGATGTTGTTGAGATGAGTGAGGATTAATAGTGCCAATGAGGTCTAACCCCCATTGTGAGAAAGGTCATAAGTCATGAGAGGGTTGTAAAGCTTGACTAGGGACATGAATGAGATTTAAATTTTGTTGACATTTAACACATTTCTTAACGTATGCGCAATAATCCGATTAATAGTAGGCGAATAGCCTAGTCATAAGACACGTTTAGCAACGATGTTACCATTGAAATGTCTACCACATATACCATCATGAACTTCTTGAATTGCTTTGATAGATTCGTGAGACTTAAGACATCTTAATAGAAGGCCATCAAAGCCACGTTTATACAAGATACCACCTATAATGACATAGTGAACGATGCATTGAAGGAATGATATTTTAGCGTTTCTGGATAAATCGGATGGTATTTTAGATTCTAAAAGATAATCAAATATTTGAGAATACCATAGATCAATTGGATGATTTTCAATAGTGTTGATGGAAGGGAGTTCATTTTTATGAGATGGTTCATCTAATTTGTGAATGAAAACGAAAAGTTTAGAATTGTTAGTTGATTCTTGATTGATAAAGGAATAAGGGATCCTAAAGAAGCCATGGTGTCTACAAACTTATTAGAGGATCGTGGAACTGCTTGGATGGTATAATGATCAAAGGATTCAAGGATAAATTCAACATTGGCTTTATATTTTTTTGCAAGATTTCATTTTTACATTGATATTCTCCTTTAATTTGATTAATGACGAGTTGTGAGTCTCCGTAGATTTCTAAGATTTGAATGCCTAACATGATAGCAGTTTGAAGACCCATTATTAAAGCTTTGTATTCAGCCATGTTATTAGTGCATTCAAAGTTAAGTTTGAATGATAAAGGAATAGGATTCCCCTAAGGAGGTATGATAATGATACCGACCCCTCCTGTTAACATTTAGATCCACGATTGAAAAAGAGGGTCATTTTGATAGGAGTGAATTCATGTTTATTAACAAAGTGTGGATAGATTCATCAAGAAATTGTTCATGAGGAAGTTGAGTGTCAGGATGGGGTGCTTTAGCAAGATGGTCTCAGAATGGATTGGCCCTTAATGGACTTCGTTATAGGAATTGAAGATCAAACTCGATCATAAGCATAAGCCACCGAGTGATGCGGTCACTATGATATGGCTTAGAGTGCATGGTTTTGAGGGATTGAAACTGGTGACAACATAATTTTTGTGGTTTAGGAGATAGTGGTGTAACTTGGAGGTTGTAAAGTATAAGACGCATCATAGTTTTTCGACTTTAGTATGATGGGTTTCATATTCATGGAGAGTATGACTTATGTTATAGATGACTTGTTCACAAACTTGCTCATCTCGAAGTATGATGGTCAAAGTGTCAATAGAAGTAGCGTGCCAAAATATTGATAAGGTGGAAAAAACACAGGTGTTCTATTAGAGGATAAGGAGGACAAAGACACAGAGATCAGACACCTTGCTTAGGAGCGAGATAATGTAGTAGTTGAGGCCCAAAATGTTAAAAAGATGGCGGAGCAGATCACAAATGAGATTTTGTAGAAGAGACCCGATTTTCAAGAGAAGGTGCCTCAGGAATTCAAGTCTAAGTTACACTATCTATGCACAATAGTTCACCTACTTTTGGAGGAAGGACCAGTGTGCCTCCTAAGAAAAAGATGTTTTGGAAGAAGCATCAAGGGTTAAGGCTTCTATTGCAAGAAAGATATCCAGCTATGAGGCAATTTTACAAGCCTTAAAAGATGAAATGAAGAAGGTGGATACAATATTGGCCATGTGTACAATGCCTGATAACTTAATTTAGGAAAGGACAAAGGCAGAGGAGAATGAAGTTCTATAAGCGACAAAGGATGAAAAACTTGGGTGCATAGAATGAGTTACCTTGGTAGAAATAAAGTGCGACGCACGGATGCTACGAGGAAACAACATATGGATCGGATCAAGGGCATCGGAAGCTCATTTCCACGAAGGTGGATGTCATGGAAGGGATGGTCTCAGGTATGGCCAACATCCTTAGAATTTTGAAAAGTGAAGGTGGAAGCATGACTATGGATGAGTTAGATGACATCGTTGTGGACATCCCTGACAAGACCAATGCAATGCTTAAGGATTGGTATGAGTTTGAGGGAGAAATACAAAGTGAATATCTAGAATTCATTCTCGTTAGAAGATGAGAAGGGTACATAATAAAATGGCTCACCATATTCTTTATTCCTTGATTATTTCTTTCATTTATCCTATATTATGTTATCACAAATCACTTGCACCCTCCGAATGGTCAGAATGTGAATAGGACATTCGGTGTGATTGGGAAACATGGGATCACCTCTCAAGCTGTGGGACTTGGGCTCGAGGTGAACCTCTAGAGAAGGTCGACTTCCTCTTCCTAAACTAAGTGTTGTACTACTCCTAGTGCAATAAAATGGTTATCTAGACCTATGCTAACATTTTCATGGGTTTTAGGGAAAGATATTTGCAAGAAATAAAACTATACTAGGGATGGTGATGCACCAAATAAAGGGTGTTTCTAGACTCAGGAAGGGTTAATTTAAAGAGGGTGTTGTGCACCACAAGTCAACTTCACCTACTGTAACTTAGAGAGGGTAACATAATACCACATACTAGGAAGCATGCGTTCCCTTTGTTAAAATCAATTAGACAAAATAATCTATCAGTATTCCAGTGAAGAAGGATGAACTTGAGAAGGGTGAATAAGCACCACAACTCAACTACATGCAATACTCCACCACTTGATAAGCACAAAAACTCCAAGAACCTGCAATAGAAACTTGAACTTGCACAATGTACTTGTAGCATGAGAAAGGCACAAAGAAGTATAGAAGGATGAAAGGACCAATATTAGTCACAAAACACACACTTTTATTACTTCAACAATGTGCACAATGCATCATTACATTCGAAAAGGAAATGGTTTCCATTACAGTCTTGAAAGGAGGCTTGAAATTTCCCTCAACATACAAGAACAACTTGCAGAAAGGGAGGATTCTTTGAAAAATATGCACTTGTCTCAGATGTCTAACTTGTCCAACCCATTGGAATGAGCTTCCAACTTACATTTATAGAAGAATTATGTGAGAAAAGAGAGGAGAAGTAATAAATTCCTTCCTAAATTGAAGGTACATGATGGTTCATTTACTACAAAGTTGGTTGAACCACTTGAGAAGCTTCCATCATGTGTCATTAATGGCCCGTTGACTTAATATTCTTAATTAATTAAAGGAATATTTAAATAAAATATTTTAATAATAATAATAAATATTATTATTAAAATATTTAAATAAAAATATTAATTTAAAAAATTATGGTGGCCCCCTTGAAAAACCAGTTTGCATTGAAAAGGGGGTCCATGTGAATAAGTCAAAAATTAGCCCAACTCGGTGGTTGGCTTGCCAAGTCAACTCACCGAGTTGGGCTCAGCTCCTCCATCCTTAATCAACAACCGAGCTCCCATTCTACATCGAGCTCCTCTTATTCACCCCCAGTCTTTACCTTTAAGCTAAGTTACTCCTTATGCACTTGGTGGGCTCTCAAGCATATTGCATTGACCGGGTTGAGCTTCACATTTCTTTATGACTTGGCCAACTCATGTAATGACCACCCACTTGGACCAGATTTCCTTGTCGATCATGTTAAGCTACCCGACCAAACTTCTACCAGCTTTTCACACCTTTTGAACTCGCGACCAAGTTGCCTCGTTTCCCATCTCTATCTCACCAATCTCAGTGATTGGCTTGGCGAGCACTATCTTTGTTTTCACCTCCATCTTATCGCTCGTTGTCGTTCTTCATAAGCTTGGTCACCATCCTATTGGTATGTTGGTATTCTTGTCACATTGTCAATTGAATGATTAAATTCATGAGCCCCGAACTCGATGTCGAGTCCTTTTCTTTAACTCGGTGGACCATCTGAGCTCTCCATCCGGAACTCGATGCACTCATGCTCAACTTGGCCTTGGCTCGGCCCACGACTCCTTAATGATATGACTCTTCCAATCAAGATCAACCTCCACATTGCCGAGCTCGACATGAGATTGCTACAACCAATCTCTCGAGCTCCTCTTCTCCCGTTGAGTTATGTGAGTTCACTATACATTATCCGACCATCCTCGAACTCAACGTGTGTCACCGAAAGCGAGTCCGTCGTGAGCTCTACACACAAACTCACCATCGAGAAAATCATCTGAGCTTTCCTAATTTGCTTCCATGACTTTACTTCATTGTCTCATCTCGCCTACAAGCTTGTTTTTGACTGAGCCGTTCAAATGAGCTCCTCTTGATTGATTGATTCCACTGTCGTCAATCTCGTGTTTGAGCTAGAACGAATCCTCAACCTCCGAAGTACCTTCATTTAACTGAGTTAATCGATTCTGCATAGCTCACTACATGATACCGAGCTCCTCCAACGCTGAACTCCACAAATGCTTTGAGCTCTATGTGAGACATTTTCAGCTCGGTCATTCCTTCTTCGTGTCCTCTAATCGCCATGCATCGGTTAATGCCAACTCAGACCTCAACTCTTCCCTTTTGCATGACACTCCAAAAAAATTGCCCCACTATGGAATCATCTCACAGATCACCTTTTTCTTGAACACCTCTCGCAACCATGATCTTTCCGACTTGATGATGCAATTTCGTGAACATAGAGCCCTATCTTGAATTAGGATGAATTTATCCCACGTGCGAACTCCTATGTTGAATTCTCATCTCATTATTTTAACCATGGCCGTAAACCTTCAAAATATCACCATCCTTAGTAATTCATCATCAATTCCCCCGATGGTTGTAATCCTTTGAAACTCCCCAACTCGGGTTCCATAAATTTTCTCACCTTGAGTCATGCTCCATTAGCTTGAGTTATGAGCTCCCCTTCCTTCATGCTCAATCGAGTGAGCTCTTCAACTCGACTTACCTTAGAACCAAGTGACTCACCCCATCTCAACCTGATGCTATTCTATCTGCCGACATAACTCATTATTTTGGCGAGCCACTCAACTTTCACTTCAAAACGTACTCACCATGTGCTTTTACTAAATGATACGATGTTTTCTAAACTCACGAGATTGATAAAAAAATCCACCGCAGCGAGCTATCTATTACCTTGACGATCTCGACTTGGTGTTCCAACATTGAGCGAGTCCCTTTGTGAGCCAACCGTAGAAACCTTGTTTAATAAATTCATGCAAATTGAGTTGAGCTCCGATCTCTTCACCATGTCGATCTCCTATACTTGACTCAGTTCCCATGTAAGCTATCCATCGAATCACTAAGCTTAATTCCTATCAAATCGACCCCCGATTCCTAAATGAATCAAGATGAGCTTAGCTCGACCAAGTGAGTTAACTCTCACCGAGATCCTTCCATATTCATCACATGCCAACTTCAAGCTTGAGCCATCCAATCTCCTCTTCACGTGGCTCGATGATTTTACCAAAATCACAACCGAGTTGGCTTTTCATCTCCCACACGAGTTTTCATCCGAGTTACATTTAAAGCTTCACGATAGGTGTACGTCCTTACAGTCGAGCCACACAATCTCATACTCAATTTAGTTCCTTGCTAGGTTCATCTTTGACTGCAATAACACCGTTAACCGTTTTGACATGGATATAGAGCCGTTATCTTTTCAGCTCTCTTCCCCTTAAGCGATGCATTCACATGAACCAATTTTAGCTCAAAGTTGACTTGGCATAATCCCGTCGAGCCAACTCTATGTAAATTTCATGACCTCTCACCGAGATCCTAACTAAGCTCCCATCCCGACTAACTCACTCGAGCTCATTCATTGTTAATTCACCAACATGGCCAAGACTCACCGAGCTCGTTCTTAGCTCGACCGAGCTATTCCTGGAGGACACTTAGCATGATGCACCGACCTACCTTCGTTCGAGATTAATTTATAATCTGAACTCTACAAGACTTGAGTCGACTGACCGATATCTCTACCTAGTGAGTTCAACTTGGTTCTCAACATAATTAATTAATTAATTTATTCATTTTATCTTGATGACCACCGGAAGTGGGTCTATTGAAGCCAATAATAGGACCCTGTTGTCCAATTTTTCCATGTGTGAAAAATTGGATTACATATTCTTTGGAATGAAAAGGTGATTACCCATTGTCGAGATGAAAATGTACTCTAGTGTGGGGTGATGTTGAGTAGACAAAAATGGCCTAAGTGTTGGGCACGCGAATGTAGGGCACTTTGGAAGAGCGCACGACACTATGATAGGATTGGAGTGCCCAAGATCAGGACTTAGCCATTTTTGGATAAGGGATATTTTTGGAGTTAGCATGTTGAGCACACAAAGACATGAAGACTTGCGGTCCACGCAATGGTATTTTGGGAACAAGCGATAATTGAGCACCATGCATAGTTTAGGCTAATAATAGGATTTCTACTCAGAGTTAACTATAAGAAGTCTATTGTTAGAGCACTTGCATGTTGTGCATCCTATTGTAAAGGTGCATGGCTATTATTAGCATGTGACCTATTTTTAGAAGTGCATGGGTGGTGAAGGGCAAGTCCCCACCCCTATATATATGTATTGATTTGTACGGGTTAGTGTATGAAAACTATGGTAGAGTTATGTTGTTGGTTTTGTCACATGCATGACTCATGGAGATACTTATGTAATGTAAGAAGCTTTTGTGTTTTACAATACTTAATATAATGGTTAATATTAGATGGATAATGGTGTTGAACATGACTAAATCTGGTTCTTGTATGGTAAATCTTGTTATAGTCATTGTTTAGTTCATTCATATATATTATAGGAACTAGATCTGGTTTATGCACTTTGTGTGTTGTTTACTATTGATAATGAATCTAGATATCTATATGCTCCATCATGCTAAAATTCTATACAAGCAACTCTAAGGAGGGACCTGGTGCCTTTGCGCACTTCGGTGAGTGCTCACTCGTGCTAAGTGATGTGCTGCAAAGTGCTGGGCTATTCATAGTAAATTCTAGGTTGCATCATATTCTCAAAGGAAGTATCTTTTAACTAAAAATATCCCTTTGTTCTGACTAGGATGGGTGAAGAAGGAACCACATGGTGACACATGGGAGAAATGAAAAATATATTTTTCTATTTCTAACAAACTTTTTGTCTTTTAGCAAACTGCATTCTGTTTTGAAGAAATCTTCGATTCAGAATGTTTTGTGAAGGTAAGTTTGTTTTTCTCTATCTTCTTTCTTCTTCTTTAATTTTCAAGGTCCTTTCCAATGGGATGAATCACTGAGCTATCCCCTACCCTATTCTTATAAGCATCAAACCTTTCAATCATTTATGTGATAATTTCCTCATCGGTAGCCCTGAGTGATAGTGGAAAATGATCTCATGCTTCATACATGTGTCATTAAGTTCCACAAAGACAAATATTTCTTTCTTTATCCTTCTTGAAAATTTATCAATTGTCGATTCAATTTGTGCCCATTTCTACATGGTTGATATATTGAAAACCCTTGGCTCCCGTGTTTACCTAAAGCATGATTCTGAAAAGGGTAATCAAATTCTCTGTAATTTCCATTCTGATCTTTTCTCCACTGTTTGTCTTGATTAGTTTGTCTATCAGGGAATGAAGGATGATGATATAATCCATTTTTTTGTCTCTTAACCCATTAAGGATTTCAATAGATTTTTTCAAAGTCTCTACTCTTACTGTTGCAGCTTCATAGTATTCCTGTTGATTTCCTATAGATTCAAGAGATACAATCCCTTCCTTAAAAACTAGGTCATCACTTAAATCTTTGATAGCTTCCATTTTTGGTAGCATATTAGTCCACATTAATTTCTCAGCTTCACATTTATCTGTTAATGCCCTGGTTGCCTCAACATTTTCAAAAATATGGGAATAGTGTTTCACAGATTCCTTGATTATTTCCTCACCTTTGGTAATCAAACTATTTTCCCATTGGATAATAACATCTCCTCTTTCTCCCAAGTCACTTACCCACCTGATATCATTGTTGGTGATCTCAGGAATTTCAACCTATCCTCCTTTGTGAGTTCTAGTCAATTTTCTAACCAAGTTAGACAATGCTTCATTTTAGCCTTTAAATCCTTCTTGGTTTCTTTGAACTCATCGATCTTCTGGAACACTCCTACTACCATAGAAAAATCATGTTTCATTTCTTTAGTAGAAGGCTTACCTAGTGAGATCCTGAGACTTGAAAATCGAGACGGGATGATTCTCCTTAAGGCACATCAACTTTAGGAGTTGCAACATCTATGAATCATTCTCCTTTTCTATTTAGATCCATCCTAGAAATAACCTTTGCCTTTTTGGGTGGCCTTACTTTGGATTGAGGAGAGCCGAGTTGTAGATCATCATCATCCAACTATATCTCTACCTTTTTCTTCTTTGGGAGAGAACTATCTATCCATTCCCTTATGGGAGACTCATGTTCATCAAGTGATTGTAAAAATGGAGTTACAGGGATGACTACAAGGGCTTTGGAAGATGAAGAAGGCATAGACATACCTTCTGGAGCTGCATACATTGGTTCCTCTTGAGTGCCTGGTTCTACAAGCCCACCTTGATCTTCAATTCCATCCATAGGCTCAAATTGGTCTCCTATTTCTTCAATTGTCAAGAGTTGTTGGTTACCCACCTCCCTTTCTGCTTGTACTAATTCCTCACTTACTTCTCTACTAGGAGTAAGGACCATCTCATAAATTTCCTGAGGAATGAATTTAGTTGAAGGAATGTTGACTTCAGGAACTTCTGCAATGCTTGGTGTCCTCGAGGTGTTGTTGCAAGCTGTGACACATGAATTTTCTCCTTGTGTTGTTGTTAGTTGCTCAAACATGCACCCACATCTCAGATCTCGGAAGGGCTGAGGTGTTTGAGACCACAATGGAACCATCCCCAAGTTGTGGGACCTTGCGAGCTTGGGATGGATCTCTGGAGAAGGCCGGTTCCTCTATCTATTTCTACTGCTACTGCTATTGCTACTCCTAGTTCGGAAGGGAAAACTAAGCTAATGATGCCAAGGGACCAGGATAGAAGGATAACATGAAAGGAAACTACACTAAAAGGAGATAGCACTAGAAAAGAGGGATGAACACTATTTGTTCTGAGTGAGAATGAAGGGAAATGCGTGTATCCACCCGATTGTTCTCATGGAACACAACTAAATATGGAACTGCAAGGACCTAAAATAACACAACCAAAACACAACGTAAGAGTAAAGTCAAGAAGAAGGAATGCAAATATGTTAGGATAGACAATAACCACAAACGATGCTTCTATTACTTCTAGAAATGCATGAATCATTCAATGATGAAGGAGGTGATATCCACATGCAAAGCCAAACATAGAGGTCTCAAAACTCAAAATACAAAAATATGAAGTCCTTAGCAAAACGCGTAAGGATCCGAGTGTCCAACCCAAACAAATGAACCTTTCTCTTACATTTATAGATGAATCCATGGAGGAAGAAGGGAAGAAGGAGGGAAAAATCGAATTTGAAACATAACCACCAACAAGAAGCATTCAATGCCTGAAAATCCTCCTAGAGATCTATGAAATACGTTTCCCCACACCTTTTGGTGTGCTAAAGAAGGAGGGTGGATCATATAAAATCTAGTGGTTGGAGTAATCGATCTACTCATCAATGCTCAGAAAGATGTTTTCCCATTTCTCACCTACCAAAACTGCCAAGAATTTGAATTTGAAATTTTAGCACTATAAATGATGTCGTGATTTCTGACAAGTCTAGGCACATGCTAATCTAAGCTTTGTAGCAAAAGATATAGATGTCGAAGATTTTAGATTCATCGGTGCATGTAAAACACATGGCACGTGCGGATTGGATGAAATGATGGCCAACTGTGTGAATACTTGTTGTTTCTACCACATGTCACTTGCTTGATTTATCAGAAGGATTTGGTGCCTGTTGGCATGCTTGATCGGTTATGTGTGACAAACTCAAGCATGTCAAAAGATGACCTAGCACAAAAGGGCATGAGGGAAGGGCACATAGAGAAAAAGAGGAAGGCGCAGAGAGGATGGCACATAAAGCGCATGGGAAATGAGGAAAATTGGTGAGTAGAGAACATATGGTGAAGGCACAACTATTACAAAGTAATGGGTGTGGCGTGTGAGAGGGCTAGGGACTTAGCTGATTGAAGCAAGTGCGAGGTGCATGGGAAAGGAAGAAACTAATTAGGAAGAAGGTGAATGCATGGAAGGTGGGTGCAAGGGAGGAGTGGAAGGAGAGAAAGGAAAGGGGTGCACAGGGAAACTGCGACCAAGGGAATGTGCCAAGTGACCTTGAGCGCGCGTAACACTACAATGAATAACTTAGAGCTAGAATGTGTATGCAAGTTATCCAAATTGCTAGGAGATATATTTGGATAATAGTTCTCTGACCTTTGGAATTCTCTCGGGGTGAGGCTATGCTTCATGTTCAGTAATCTTCTCCTCTCTTTCCACCCCACTACTTGGAGTCTTCTCTAAGGAAATATTAGTATGTTGTTGTGGAAGAGTTAAGACATCAGGCATAAGAACATTCATAATGGGTTGTTCATTGATGGGTGAAGCAACTGGAGCTGTTGAAACAACAAGGGTTGTCATTACAGGTGCATGTTGCTAAATAAGTGTAATTCTGAGACTGGTTGGTGAAAAATGAAATGATAGGGACATCAAGATATACTATTTGTCTAGTAGTCTCTTCCTCTTCTAAATCAACCCATTCAGATACCTTAGTTTACTTCCTCTTCCGAAGATGAACTTGTCCCTCCTCCTCTGATTCATGTAGCTCAGTCTTTGGTGTTTGAAATTCATGAGGTGTTTCAGAAAACTTTCCTCCTTAAGATTCTTAGGAGTGGACTCCATTATTTTCTCCTTTCCTTTGGATCCTAAAACAGATATTGGAACAACTTGTAAGGGGTAACATGAACAATAGGGCCCTCGATCATACCTTTATGAGGCACTTCTCCAGTTCTTCTTGTTGTTTGAGGGAGGGAGTTCCAGTTCTACTACCTTGGGTACTTACATCACCCATTATTGGCATGGAATCCAATCTCCTGGAAGGAACTTTAAGCTTTTTCCTCCATGAGATATCCCTAGTGGCATAAACCTTCCGATGTGGAGGAAGGACATCCTCAATAAGCTTGTTATTTATATATTCTCTTAACACTGGGGTATTTTGGTAACTTACATCCAATCCTTTTGAGAATAACCACCTTAAAGAAAGTCATATAATATTTGCAGTATTTTCTTGATTATATTTCTTCTCATCAATGTCCCAATTAATTGGTGGCAAAGGCTGAGAAGTAATATCATTTCTAATGTATTCTTCACTAATCACATTCCCATCATCTTATAACTCTTCAGGATCTTGGATAACCCCAAAATCAATCATCTGGGACAATGTCATTCTTGAATGTTCTCTTTGTCGACTTCTCTTTCATCTAGCACAATTCATCTAGAAATCCTCATAATGAGGTTTATGCTCTACCTGAGTAGGTGCAACACTGTGTAACATATGATTTATATCATAATGTTTTCTTTCCTCAAATCTATCCTGCATACATCTATTCATTTCTCCTTCTAATGTTTTTTCCTTCTGGATGTTTAGGCAAGTGTAATTCCCAATGATCATGGGGAACTTGATAGGGGATGTCAGATGATTTTGGGAAATGAATTGGTGTCTTGTAGCAATTGCCTGACCAATTATGTCAATGCCCATTTATCACTTACACACCTGGGGATTAAGTGAGGTTTAATACGTCGGAAAAGTGACAAGCGAGCGTGAGAATCTATAAGTGACTCTTCCGCGTACCCGACCTCTCCCGAGGTCGTGCCAAGACAAATGGTGGGGATGGAATACAGGTAGTATACGGATAGACTAGTTAGGCAATCTAATATCTTCGACACGCACTAATGGAATCTGTGAATCTAAGGCAAAGAAGGCCCTTCTAACCTGGACCGGTGTGATAGATCGATCAGCAAGGATGACTGCTCGAAGGCTCCAATCAATATCGAGCTGCGCGTGATTCGATCTATGGGTTGTGGAATACGTGGAAAATGACCGGATTGTTTCGTGTATATCTCCTTATAAGGTCATATAGCGTAGATATAGTTGATTCTATGGACGATTTTCTGGCCTAGTCCAGAATTCTCTAGCTTCGTTAGCTGTTATGTCCAGTAGGGATAACTGTTGGATGATGATAGGTGGAATTGGAGTAGACTGAAATACTAGTGTGCGTAGACCAGTGTCTATATCCAATTCTCTTATGGATTCGTTAGGCTGTGGGATCTGTGGATCACAACCATAAACTCTCGGTTGTTGCGGTCCTGTTATGGTCATACGAAACAAAATGCGATCTAACTGTAATGAAACAAATTCTAACTACAAAATATTTAACAATTTTAAGGGAAGCAAACTATTTTAAGCGTATCTAGAAATAATAACTAAACAATAATTTAAAACAGACAAGATAACCGAGTGTGGTTATTTGCCTGTGCAATTTGTAGAATTATTCTAAATAAATAAGATAGCCTGTCTAATCTACCTGCAAGATTCTCGATCCTACCTCAGAAGTGAGGAGTGAATCATAGTTTCTTAGAAACTATCAATCCCCATAGCTTCCCTGGAAATATCGAGAATAGAATGAAATGAAATAAAGTGATTAACTACTCTATTTGATATAAATCTGACTAGAACTTTGAAATTTAAAACTGGACTTTCTTGAGCAGGAGGCAAATCTAGTTTTGTTGTAACTTGTCCCCTCGAGTGATCTCTTCATTCTTGCATGTTCACATGAATCCAGAAAGAGTAGGAGTATAGAAACATCGGCAAGGGAAGACACTGGGACGATAATTACTTTGAAGTAAAAATGGCACAAAGCACAAGTAGGAGAGGGATGGCGCAAGTGAACTCGGCTTGGCCTTCATGCGATTCTAAGCAAGGTTGTTGCAGCAATGATAAAAAAATGATAAACAACAGTACTCAAACAATGAATAATAAGCAGGCTTTCAGAGAAATACAACGAAGTACAAGTAGGAGAGGATGGCACAAGAGAACGAGCTTGGCCTATACGATTCCTAGTAGGATCGTTGCTTGCGGTGTACAAGATGAGGCATAACTAAATACTCGGGAATTCTAATCCATGCTAAAATAAAATGATTCATAAAATAAATCTAGGGTCGAGTATTGAAGACTAAAGCTCAAGAATGAAGACTCGGACCAAAGAACCAAGACCATTTACTTGTAAACAAGCTACATATTTATAGCATTTGCAATGACTAGAAGGCAAGTTCAAATTGAACTCTCCCACCATTAAACAAAGATAAATCACTGCATTGGGGACCAAAAACATTAATGCATGCTCAAGTCGGCAAAGAAAAGCTGGTGAAACATGATATTTCACGCGGGTCGTGCGTAAAAGGGCGTTCTCGAAAACGCGCCAGGGACCGCCATGTCACCGCTCGGGGCGGCGGTTTCGTCATCAAGATCAAAAGGGGCAAGAAAAGAGGGAAAAAGGGGAAAAAAAGGACACGAGGGCTAAGTGGGGTATGCGGGATGTTAACGCATATCCGAAGAGCTCTTCTCGGATCCCGAACACCTTGCGAGAGACTGTATCATCATTGGGGCATGTGTAACATCTTTCCGGTCTTTGTGCAAGACATACAATTTTGGGTACGTACGCTTTCCCATTATAACCGCTAACCCTGATATATGAAAAGGTCATGAATTGTATAAAATAACACCCATATTGAGTAATAACTCTCTTAACATCAAGGGAAAATCTCTCTAGTCTCCCATTCAAGGTGGTATAAACTAATTGTGGTTACAAAGAAATGGTTCACAACATTTATGTAATGCATTTCACAATTTTCCAGCCTCAGTTGAAAGAACACATTGTACACCATGCAGCTACCAAGCTCACCATCCATCAATAACTTTGGAAATTTTCTATGAAAAGCAATATTATAAATCAAGTAAGAAGACATGAATTTTTTTGCCATGCCAGGATTTTCTCCTCTTGCAATCTGGCAACTCCCATCATTTGTTCATGAATACAATCACTTATTATCTCAGCCCATGGGAGAGGTTTTTGTTTGTAAGTATGACCTGAATGAACTGATACATCCATTCTGGAAAAAGGAAGTAGATTCAATACCCATTACTCGGTTTAAGAATACAATCACATAGGTGTAAAACATGACAATATGTAGATAATAGATACATAAAGAAAACCCAAGGGCGTATAACACGATAGATCTTCAAATTTATCTAAAACTACCAAAAAGAAAGATAAAGACACAAAATATTGAAAGCTAAGATGCATAGAACAAGAACTCTTTATTCATAGAGAAAATGATACATAAGGCCGATATGGCACAAATTACAACTTCCTTCTATAACAGAGCCTTGCTAAGGCTAGCTAATACAATAACTAAGTCTAGAATCCTTTTCATAACTCTAGTCTATTTTCTTTTCTAATTTTCTCCTCCTTTTCTCCTGGATCGAAAATTCCTTTATAGATCTTCTTGGCTCTCACTTCAATGTCTGAATCAAACCTTCCACTAACAACATTCAATTTTCTTACAAGATCTTTCATTTTTGGGTCAATATCTCAACTACCTGTTGGTGATATTTCCATTGCCTTTAATTCATCCAACTGGTGCACTCCTTTAGTTGGTGATGATCCTTCTACCACGTGGAGGTCATGCACTTGTTTGAGGGCCTTCTTCTAGGAGATTTTCTTTAAAATTTAGAGACACATGGAGGGCTGCTTGTTTGAGGGCCTTCCTTCTTTCTCTTTATTTGAAATTGTGCTTAGGTGACATGTGGAGACCCTGTGTGTCTCTACTATGTTTTTGAATTTTCAACCCGCTAGGGAAACTTTATCGGGCTTGGGACACGTGGACGATGCGGCGCAAGTTTGAGAACATCCCTTCTCTCGCTTCATGCCCCGAGTGCACCAAAGGGACGTGTGGACACCTTCCACATTCAACTTCATACTTAGTCGATTTTAGGCTCAAGCGAACAAAAGAAACTAGGGCCGGAGTGAAAAAACGGTGGTCATTAAAAAGTCTTATACAAAAAGAACTCTACAGTTATGGAACTCACCAAGGGACTCCATGCCAATCATCATGGAAGGATCTGACAATATTCTTAGCCTCAAAATCAAAATGTGGCTCACAAAATGCCACTCAAGCTACTACAAAGTAATCCTATATCCGAGCCATTCCACCTTTGTAGGATAGGTCCTTCTCTATAAGGCCTAAAAGCTTGGTCCAACTTGATTATCTCCTTATGGGAAAAGTTTTGGAGACTCTACACTATTACGTGTACAAGTGGAACTCCAACTGCATGATGGGGTTCAAGATAGCTTCCACCTTGGTGACACTAGAGCTCTCCTTTAAAGACTGAAAGACAATCTTGTCTTGTGTTTGGTGATCATGAGCTATTGAATTTGGTCCTTTGATAGGACTGTAGAGTCATCGGGGAAGGGGAAGGGAAAGCCTAACTAGATTAGTTCATGCTATGCTTCTTCTCTTTGATCCCCTGGAGCTGAGCCAAGAGATTCTGGCATTTGATGGAGGCCTTGTTGCAGCTCAGGATCTCATTGATTTTTACAGCAATCATCCACATGTCAGTGATTCCTACCCCTTGTAGGGTGGAGTCGGAAGCATTGTAAAGTTTCTAAATCAATAATAATGATTTAGGACCTTGGTGGATATTACATTGTTGATGGTGGAGGTTGTGGTCTCCACATTTGAGCACAATCCTTGTGCATCGGATATAAATCCAAGTGCGGGGGCTAAATTCCATTTCCGTGGTGGTGGTAATTTGGTCACAACAAAGAAGCATACAACTCTTGCACTAATGTTACAATTCCCCTTTTCTAGGGTTGTTGTCCCAATTTATGGGTCAAGTCCTTGACCGCATCCTCAGATGATTTTAACTTTGTTTGGAGGCTACCCCTTTCTACCTCGAAGATGCGTAACTTGGCTTGGATCACAACCACCTCCGCCTTTCTTGAATCAACCTCCTATTGGAGGGCTCCTTTTCCTATGAGAGTGAATTAGCCAAGGCCTCGATGTGGCGAGTTTGGCCACTAGAGTTTAGCTTCCACTGAGAAGCCATAAGGACTTCTTGTGATGAGCTTCCTTCAATTCCTTGTGGAGCTGTTCTATCTCTTTTCCCTTTCCTTTATCTTGGCTTGTGATTGGCCACAGTGGCCTTTTCCCTACGGAGGCTAGATTGTGCCTTTTCAGCTAGTTTTTGAGCTTAAGGTAGTCTATCATGACTACCATTACAGTTTCATTCATTAACTTGACCTTATCCTGAGGCCGAAACTTAGAGAGGTCGACCGTGACAATCAATGCTTGATAGAATAGTCATCGGGTTGCATCTGTTCTGTGGGTTTGGATACTTGGGGGACGAGTCATGTGATAGTTAAGGAGCTCTGCTGATGGTCATATAATGACCACATTTGCTTTTTGCTCATGACATTTCTTTCTTCTTCTACTTTACCCTTCTCTATCTCGGGACCTTAGCGGTTTCATGGCTTGACTCAAAATTCAAAGGGAGAAGGGACAACCCCACCCGTGAATGGGAACTCAAGGGCGAGATATATAAGGAATTGTAACTTGTGGTTGAGGCATTGAAGTTACTAGGGATGAAGAAGGGCTTGTCACACATGGGGGAGAAATTTGGGATGGTGGAGGGAGGTTGAGGTAAAAGAGGGCTCTTGAGGCAGGAGGGAGAGTCTGCATGATGGGGTTACGAAAAGGGGATACTTCCAGAAGGGGAAAATGGTGGTGGAGGAGGAGATTAAATGGATCCTTGGAGGAGGGAGAGGGGAGGAGAAGTAGGAGCCATGACCACTTTAAATTTTTATGCGGGGGCTCAATCCATTCCTCCACAGGTTTCTCACCCGAGGGGATTGATGCACAATGCCGAGTGGATGGCCTAGATGAAGGACCTTTGAGAAGTGGAGTGGGGGGGAACTGGTAATTGTTTGTGGGGGACCAAAGGATTTGTGGTCGATCTTACGGGCCATTCATGTGATTGTTACTTGTATCCTCACTTTCTATGTCGAACCCATGATCCACATCCCAAAATTCCTCCCATTGCTCATCACTAGAGATGACCTCAAAATTGAGGGTGGTCAGCCGATCTCTCTACTATACTTCCAATAGGCTTCAATTTTCTCTGTGCTCTAGTCTTTCTTATGCGTAGGCTTCTTGAGTCCTTTTTCATGGTTAGGGTGGGATCATACATGTGCTTAACTGGGTGGAATGACTCCCATTCTGGAATTGGTATGTCATTGAGCTCATGAATATGTCAAGTGACTCTACCCGAGGGGACCGCCTTACTTCAAAAATTCCCTAGACTCATGCTTGCACAGGAGTCTGGAACCTTGTTGCGAACTAGAGTCATGGCCATTATCCCATCCGGGTCATATCTCCATGAGTCTTGAATTAAGGCAAACCCATAGGAGGCCAACTTCTATGTGAGGCTATGCTCCACCTTCCTCTTAATTATAATGATTCCTCCCTTGCTCAAGGGGAGATCAAAAAGTGCCTTCTTTTTTCGGCTGAGTTGAACTCAATGTCCAGGAGTACTAGCTTTCCTAGCTATCTCGAG
This sequence comes from Taxus wallichiana var. yunnanensis, assembly GCA_018340775.1. Taxonomy (NCBI): domain Eukaryota; kingdom Viridiplantae; phylum Streptophyta; class Pinopsida; order Cupressales; family Taxaceae; genus Taxus; species Taxus wallichiana. The sequence continues at coordinate 622,333,758 of CM031234.1, read as the reverse complement.
ACCCACCACCCATGTCATGAGGACCCTCGGGAGCATAAAGGATTCATCTCTAAAACCATGCAACTAAATCATGGAATGTCCTCTTGTGAAAGAAATAATCACAAGGGTGTAGGGGGTCTACGAGGATGGATTGCACAAAGAGTCATTCATTCTATTGTTGACCCCTTCAGAGGTCAATTTTGAGTAGGAGGGGCTCCATAAAAGAATTAAAAATTCATATACATCCGATGAGTAGGACAATATATGAGTCCAAGTGGACACTAGAATGATATTTTGAGGATCAACCTCCATCCCATAGAGTCAGAGTCATGAATTTGCTGAAGTATTGGGCATTCTGATACAAATAAGGTGGAACAGATATGAAGAATACCTAAAGGTGGAGTTTACTAAGAACCCAACAAGCTATTCATAAATAGATTCCACAATGAATTCAATGAAAGTCAAAGTGGTATGCCTACTCTTTCTTTATAGACCTCATTCTAAACAAGGCCACCATCTACTAATCTTGGATGTTCATGTTTGAATATTTCCCAAAATGAACATCAACATGGAACATGCATCCTGAGAATCTTCCATAAGTGACTTCAAGGGAATGGGAATCCCGCGGTTCCCAAACCACCTGAATCTTCTTACCTCAACTCCCTATTAAGGAATGAAGCTTTGTTCTGGCATTGAGCCTAGATGCTTTTGAGTTTGGCCATATCATAGAAACTAGCCTTGGGTCATAGGTTAGAGCCAACATGTCCCTAATAACTTGAGGTGTAATTACCACCGTTATGTTCCTTCCTGGATGGTATTGGTGTCGAGTTGAAACAACTTGCATGCACATTTGTATGAGCTCTGGTATGGGTGCACAAGAGGCACCATATATTGGGTGAGTGTCATACTCTAGATTCTTGAGCCAAAAGATTCAAAATTTCCCAGGTTAAGAAACCTGGCATAGCTGCCTCTCTCAGAGCTTTGGGCTTCTTGTTGAGAACAAGGTCAAAGATGTCATCGATGGAAAAGTCAAAACCATAGTAGGGTCACTGATCGAGACCCCCATCAAGGAATCTCAACTTTGGTTGAAGAGGGTGTGGGGTGGGTTTTCCTATGTAAGACTTTACTTGGTGGTGCGAGAGCTAGAAGTTTCCATGGTGGTTTTGAACTAGGAGAAGGCTCTGATTCTTTTACTTTCGACACTTGACAACTGATTTGGAAGACTCTAGCATTTGAAATGAGCTTGTTGGATGCTCCCAGATATCTTAAATAGCCACCCTAACTTGGAGAGTAATGGCTCACACATATATAGAGTCACTTCACATAATGACCCCTTTTAATTAATGACCTAAGCAAACTTTGTGCTTTTTGAGATATTCTATATCAATTCTAAATCTTTTTCTCTCAAGTGTCCTAGGAAGTCATTGGATCATTAATTTTGGGGAAAATTAGGAAGGTACACTCCCTCCAAAATTTCAAAAGAGGCAAGGGGGATCCATGAGGGACACATGTCCGAGACACTTATTAAAAAGGGACAAAACAAACAAAGCAAAAGAACAAGGAAAACAAAACTATACATATGATACATTATTTAATGAAGAGACTCACATGAAAGGTTTTAAGTGAATTCCATTTACCGGAATTTCCAAGGGGTCACCTTCCATGGTTTCAAGCTCAAACGCATTGTGTTGCTTGCATGTGCTGATTTTGAAGGGTCCTTGTCCATAATGGGTCAAAATTTCCATGATTTCTAGGCTTGGCAGCCCTTGCATCCCATTTCAAAATCGTAGTTCCAACTTGGAATTTTGGTTCCAACGTCTTTTGATCAAACCAAGTTTTCACCACCTGCTGGTGGCTGATCATGGCTTCATGAGTGGCCTCCCTTTTCTCTTGGAGCTCTACTAGCTCAGGTGAGTCTTACTTGCATCACCCCATTTTCCTCTATCTCAATTTGTTTCAATAGTTGTAATGTAGGGATTTTAGGAAATCGGCATCACAACACTTTTCCCATAAACTATCTCATATGGCGAGGCTTTCAGATCTGTTTAGGTGTGATTGATCAACCCATAAGGTTGTTTTTGATATGTTCATGCCATAGCCTCTTATGCTCATTTCCCATTCTTTTTATGAGCCTGATCATATTTTTGTTAGTGGATTCTGCCAACCATTTCCTTGTGGGTAATAGTTGGAGGATGTTTTCAGATAGATCCCATGCTTTACCACAAATTAGATACTTTGGCCCCAAAAAGGCCTTATCATTATCTGATATAATAGTGTGGGGGGGGTCAAAGTGGGTAGTGATATCATGTAGGAGTCCTAGATCACATTCTTGGTGGCCTCTTTAAGTGGAACTACCTCCGCCCATCGGGTGAAGTAATCGGTTGCGGTGAGGATCCATTTGTGCCAGTGCTAGAAGTTGGGTTGACCATTCCATGAAGTCTAAACCCCATTGTGCAAAATGGTTCCTCAATTAGGATGGGGTTAGAGGTAATGCCACATTCCTCCGAAAACCCATATATAAACTTGACAAACCTTGCATCTTTTTTGTCTCTTCTTGACTATCAGTAAACAGGCTTGGCCAAAAGTATCCTACTTGCAGATTTTTATGGTTGTGGTTTGGGCAAAAAAATGGCCTCCCGAGCTCCCATGGTGTAACTCACATAAGACTCTTTCAGATTCTTCATTCTCTAGGCACCTTAGCAGATTCCATTAAAGTTCCTTTTAAAAAGGAAATCATCAATCATGGTGAAATTGGATCCTTGTTGCCTATAATACCTCCTCTTTTTAAGGGAGATGGCTTGGGTATTTCCTATTTACATGAAGTGGATCCTATCCGAGACCCAACTACTGAGTCACTTTCTTAGATATAGAGTATCTCTTCGAGGCTCATCGTTAATCAGGGGCATGGGGTCTTGTGTTAGATATTGACATAGGCCCTTCCCCATACTAGCTTTGTAGGTTTTACCTCGATGTCATATTCAAGGATCTTAGTGATCCAGTTAGCTCTTTTATTATTATCTCACCTCTATTTATATATTCTTTGACACTAGAGTGAGCCACCATAACCTAGATTTTACTATGAGTGACAAGGTGCCTTGAATTTCTTCAGACCCTTAACTATAACATAAGCTTGTCTTTCTACAAAGTTATACCTTGTTTCATAGTCATGGAGAGTTTTTGAAAAGAAGGTGATCGAATGTTCTTCTCCTTGAGACTCTCCCTTCTGTGTTAGTATAGATGTTATGCTATGTTTACCCCCATATATACATACATGATGAAATATTTTGAGAAGTCGGGGTTGCGCAGTATCAGGGGTGGATGCGATAGCCCTTTAATTACCTCAAAGGCCTGATGACCTTCAGTGGTCCATTTGAAGTTAAGGTCCTTTTTTAGCATGAGAGTGATCAGGTGGATTGTCCTAGCAAAGTCTGAAATGAACTTGCTAACAAAATTGATCTTTCCTAAGAAATATTGGACCACTTTCTTATTGAATGGTAAGGGTAGCTCCCAAGATGGCTTCAACTCTTTCTGGATCAATGGAGATTCCTTCCTTTGAAATAATGTGTCCCAGAGTTTTCCTTGGGGTACTCCGAAAACACATTTCTTTGGGTTCAAAGAGATCCCAAATTCTTGGCATTTCTTGAATACAACTTCCAAGGTGTCAAAATGATCCTCCACTGTCTTGGTAAACATTGTGAGATCATCTAGGTATATAATAATTACCTTATTGATCAAGTTCCAAACGTGAGTCCATGGCTCTTTGAAAGGTGGCTCCAGCATTTGTGAGTCCAAATGGCATTTTTACATATGTGAAGGTTCCCCATTTTGTCGTGAAAGTGGTCTTATGTTGGTCCCTTTCTGTGAGCCATATCTGGTTATAGCCTAAAAACCATCCAGCAGAGAGAACATTTCTGAGCCTGTGACTATTTGTAATATCTTCTCCATGGAGGGTAAAGGGTAGTGATCCTTTAGGGACACTCTATTTAGGTCTCTAAAATCTACACAGAGCTGAATTTCACCATTTTTTCTTCCTTACTAGAACTAGGTTAGAGACCCATGTTGTGTGCTTGATAGGAAGATTATTTTGGCCTCTAGGAGTTTTCTCAGTTCCTCAGCCATGAGGGATTCTATTTTTGGGTTCACGGGCCTTTTTTTGGTGCACATGGCTTAGTTCCTTCTTCGAGGTCGATGGTGTGTTGGATGATATCCTTGTTGTAACCATGCAGTCATCATACATCCAAGCCATCACTTATCATACTTATGGCATAGAGCCACAAGTCTTTCCCTTTCTTTTTGAGTGACTAATCTCCCAATTTTAGCTTTCTCTCTTTAGTCACTTCGCTCAACATAATCCTCCTTTACCACTTTGCAAACTTCCTTCGATCTGAACTAGCATCATTCGAATCAAAAAATAATTTCTAGGTTATTAACCCTTTTGGAAGTTTGTTCATCTTTAACTGAATAATTTGATCTCCATAAGCTTCTTCGATCTTGGGTTGGAGTTGGTTTGCAAACTAGTCGATTGTTGGAGGAAGTGTATAATCTTTGGTCACTATTAAAACCTACCAATGATCGATGTTATCAGGTATAGAAGGGTGGATGATCAATTTTATGGTACTTTCATTTGCTATCAAATCTGTATTGGGTTGAATTGTGACCCGATTAAGGCCATCCTATCAGCCTCTATATTTTGGTCTCGGGGATAACCTTGATATTAAAGGCTTCAAAATATTTGATGAGATCCCACACCCTATGTCGATAGGACCTCATTCTTGGATTTTTTTGTGGTGGCAGTGTTCCTTACCTGTGTCACTACCAATTTTGAGTCACCAAAGACTCTCAACTATTTGATGCCTTCTTTTCATGTCTGTGGCCAAGCCATGTACTAAGGCCTCATACTCTACTTCATTATTGGTACATGAGAACTAGAAGTGGATGACCTGAGTATCTTCTTTCTACTTGGGATAACAAGCATATTCCAGCTCTCTGAGCCATTTTTCTTTTAGCCCCATCAAAATGTAGGGTCCATATCTGGGAATCTTTGATGGGATTCCCTTCTCTTTTATCCTTTCCTTTTACCACCTTTGGAATCATGGAGTCTTCATCAAGATGACATAAGTACCCAAACTAGTGGAATCAAAGTTCCCAAGGGATCACCCGGGGAAGGTTGGCTAGATGACCGCCGCTTTGAAGATTACCCTCCTCCATATATGATTCCTCTTCTCTAGGTGATCATAGTGTGGGAAGCCTCAAATCTTGAGACCACTTGGTCCATTATATGCTCCTTGGCAAGGGTTCCATAATACCTTCATCTTAGATCCATACTTGGTCCACAAAATCAGATGGGACCAATCAAGAGACATATAGCCTCCTATTTTAGCTTGTGAAATCATGGGAGAGACACAGTCAAAGATTGGGAACATCAATTACTACTATATCCTATGGAATGGTTATGTTTGGGCAAGGAATAGAGCTTGCAATGGAGTCCCTTGATAGCTCCTATGGTTTGGACTGATTTTCCATCCAGTTGCATGACTCCTTTCTTTAAGGGCTCATATTTAATTCCCAAGGCATCTGCAATTGCTTTGGGCATGACTGTAGTGCTTGCACCAGAGTCTATCATGGAATTATGCAATAATTTCCTACCTATGATAAGAGTCATAAAAAAGGGGTTGGGCCTTGGTTTACTTACTTCTCCCTTTTGATTTAACAACACTACCTTTGTTTGAGGCTCAAATCACTTTTACCCATTCCTTCTCTTTCCCGAGAGGTGGTTGGATCATCATTTGATTTAAGTGCTTCTTGGAGCAAACTCCTTTTTTCTGGAATGCCTAGAAGATCCCACAAGGATGCATTAGCTGGTGCTTTCTTGAGTTGTTGAACCACATTATTGGTCAGGTGATGATGCTTTGGATGATGATTGGTGTTTTATTCCTTCAACCATGGGATGGAGGGCATCCTAATTCTAATAGTTCTCAGAGCTTCTTTTATGACCATCGATGGTGAGACCGTGATGGTTGGAGACTCTTTTTCATCTTGCTAGTTGTGTTTGGGATAGGAGCGTCCATCTCTATCATCATCCTTTTTTGAAGTGAGTGTTGTAATTAAATTGAACAATTTGGAAGCAACTACCTCATTCATAAATATGAATTCCTCTCCTTCTATCCAAGAGAAAAGCGTGTGTTCTGGTGCGATCTCTACTTCTTGTTCCAGGGACATCCCTTGAATCTGCACAACAAAGGCCACATTTTGGACTCCCACAAGACTAGTAAGGTCTTGATGCATTAACATCATAGCCTTCTCTTTCTCTTTGTTTAGCTACCTTTTGTTACAAATTTCCTTGGGGATAGTCTCTTGGCATGTGGGAATGTATTACAGGGAAGCACCATGCATTGGGATCTTCTACCAAATGGTTTTTCCCAGTACCATTTCTCTTCCACTATTGGGTGGGATAGTTTGGAGTGGTGTTGGCACTTTGGGACTACTAGCTAGTTAGATGATGCACAAAAACGTGGTCTCTAGGTATTCTGATGTTGAGAGGGATAGGGAGGCCTACCACCTTGATAGCTTTGATAATTTTGTCTTGGGTAAGCACTTTGATTCCTTTTAAGATTTACTATCTCATTAGAGAAGTTTTCTAAGGATATTTTTGACTTCCTCCATTTCGGGAGAAGAGGATGATGACGTTGTAGTGGGAATTGGTGCCAGATGAGAGGATGGGTAATTATACAGGATGTAGGGGCTTGAGGTAGAGCTTGGGACCTGTGCTTGTGGAAGGGGAGCTATTTCGAGGGTATATTGGCAAAGGGGCTCTGGGGGAAGCTTCCAACATCTATTAAATTGTTCTTGGCTTGGATAGAAATATCATATGCTTGTGGTAAAGAGTCCCCTCCTAATGATTGAATCATCATAGAAATATCCAATTTAGAGATTTTAAGTAAAAAACAATAGCCATACCTACAGGTGGCCTCACTAGAGTAGGAATCCTTTGCCATGTTTTGTGAAACTGGTGTTAAAATCAGTCATAAGCTCTTGTGGACCCTTCTTGATGTTGATAAGTTGTTGTAGAAGTGAGGATCTATCCCCTTTCTCACTGAATCTTGCTACCAATACATTTCCCAGTTGGTCCCAAGTGTCGATAGTATTAGGAGTTAGGATCGGTACCAATCTAGAGCCTTCCCCTTAAAGGAAGTAGCTAGCCATAAGGTGACATCTTATTCCCTGATATAATGTACCACACATATTTTTGCTACGTCTTGGAGGTGTTCCTCCGGAGTTTTGAAGTCTTCTCCACTAAATTTGGGCAGTGCTTTTAGTAGCATTAGCTAGAATAGGATTCCACACCACCGGGGGTGTGGGTAGGATGAGCGACTCCTTGATTCCATGAAACAAACTACCTCGGGGTTGAGCTTGGAGGTGGGCCATTAAAATAGGTCTGAGGGTTCTAGTTGATTGTAAGAAGGGCCTACCTGGTGGAGGTGTTGAGAGAGTCCGGTTCGGAGGAGACAAAGACCTTTGGATCTATCTACCTCTTCTTGTTGTGGTGGAGATAATTGTAAGTATTCAAACACACCTTCCTCCTTTTTCCTCACTCTTGTTCACATTCATCTTGTAAACTAGAGAAGACCAAACTTAGTATTGTTGAAATTAGTAGATTTTTCAATGATGGAATATCAAGATGTGTAGATGTTCGTGTCCCACCATAGGCGTGCCAGAAAATTGTTGATGATTATCTTTGCGGATGAACCATCAGAGTCATGGGATACCTTAGGAAGTGGGACATGTGCCCTAAGATAACCTCCATATTTTAAAGAAGTTGGCTCTTCTCTATGGTGTGAGATAAGGTTAGAGGAAAAACTAAATAAAATGTAAAACTAACTAAGGTGATATGTGCCAAAAAACAAATCTTAAAAAGACACAGAGATGGATCTGGGAAACTACTTAAAATAGTTCAAGAGTGTTTTAGCATGATCTACTATTTTTAGAAGTATCTTAGATTATCAGAGGCCGAGAAGGTGTAAAACATAACAATATGTAGATGATAGATACATAAAGAAAACCCAAGGGCATATAACATGATAGATCTTCAAATTTATCTAAAACTACTAGCAATGAAAGAAGAAAGACACATAATATTGAAAGCTAAGATGCACAGAAACAAGAACTCTTTATTCATAGAGAAAATAATACATAAGGCTATATGGCACATATTACAACTTCCTTCTATAACAGAGTCTTGCTAAGGCTAGCCAATACAATAACTAAGCCTAGAATCCCTTTTCATGAGCTCTAGTCTATTTTCTTTTCTAATTTTCTCCTCCTTTTTCTCTTGGATCGAACATTCCTTTATAGATCTTCTTGGCTCTCACTTCAATGTCTGAATCGACCTTCCACCAAAAACATTCAATTTTCTTACAAGATCTTTCATTTTTGGGTCAATATCTCAACTACCTGTTGGTGATATTTCCTATTGCCTTTAATTCATCCAACTTGCACTCCTTTGTCGGTGATGATCCTTTTCTACCATGTGGAGGTCATGCACTTGTTTGAGGGCCTTCCTCGGGACTTTTTTCCAAACTATGCCCGAGAGACATGTGGAGGGCATGCGCTTGTTTGGGGACATTCCTTCTTTTTCTCTTTATTTGAAATTGTGCTCAGGAAACACGTGGAGAACTTGTGTGTCTCTGCTATGTTTTTGACAAGAACAAAAGGAACTAGGGTTGGAGAGAAAAAATATGATAGTCGTTAAAGAGTCTTAAACAAAAAGAACTCTACAACTCCCTCTTTGCTTATGGGAGGAAAACCCAACAATCTGTCAAACTCCTGCTCCTGAAGAGATAAAACTAAATCTCCCTCCCATCCCGAACCTCTCTCAAGTCAGTAGGATTATAATGTTGAGCACATACCCATATGAGCTTTGGGCACGGTATAACAAGGGGGAAAGCAACAAAAAGGTCAATACCACTATTTTCTATTTGGGTCATGTTATCACTTCTTTTAGGGGAGTTTAACCTTTGCCTAAAATATTCTAGGTCGACATATGTAATGTCAGAGTTTGTAATTCTATCTAGGGAACTAAGATTGGAACTCATTTTCATGGGTAATAATTAGAGTTTCATGATTCTGACACAATTTTATCAAACCCCTTTTCACAAAAACCCATACCTTTCAAAACCAATTCTCAAAATATCATAGAGGATATGGGAACTAAGGAACTCACCTTTTAACAAAATTCTCACGGTCATTGCTCGGAACTTACCCGAAAAGTACTACAACTAAAATATGATCGTTAGGGCTAATGTTTACTTCATCTCTCTTTCAATACTTGAACATCCTTTCGTAACATAGAACCTGGGATTACCAATAGAGTACTTTATAACAAGCTACCTTATTAACGACTCATAGATTCACACATTAATGTCAAAGATTGCGTTCATGGGGAATTTTCATAATTTTCATATTTTTCTTTCTTTTCAATTGTTGCAATCTTTTCATGTCCTATCATCCATGTATCTTCCTTACATGAGTCATTTTCTACATGGTTATGACTACCTCAACCGGGAAAGAAGATTCACGCCTGATTTATGCACTAACACATGATTTTTCCGGTTTAACATGGGTTTATCCTTTGAATACACGTATTTTAGAGTTATAGAAAATAGGACATGACAATTTTTTTGAAATCACATTTAAGACTAAGGGGCAAGCTCAAAATGAGTGCCAACAGGATCCTCGTTGGAAAATTTCCCTCTTCAATGATGCCATTTCATTTGCCAATTTCTGCATAGAATTGATCGGTTCTCTCTCATCTCCAGGATGTTGAGCCTTACCCTTTGAAGGGTTCTTGATCTTCCCGATAGGATGAGGTCATCTTCAACTTCAATGGTCATTCTTTATGCTTTTGCTAGATTCCTTGGTTGACCCTTCATAGGAAGAATCCTACCTCCGGTGATTGAGCATTAATGAAGAATATTCTCACATTATTGTCAGATGGAAAATCATCTTCTAGTATTCTCTTAAGTAACCCATCAAAATGGTGCATAAATTCTCTCATAGTAGCCTTTGCCTCTTTCTTCATTTGTACTAATTAAATGATGAGGTCTTGGAAATATTTAGAAAATTTGAATCTTTCATCAAAAGGGGTCTTGATTTCATTCCAACAAGTGATGGATCGGGTAGGAAGGAGGTAAAACCATTATTTTGTTTTTTCTTGTAGAGATTTTATGAACAATCTTACAAAGGACATATTCATGTTCAACTCCAAAATTCCACATGATGTGGTGAAGGCTGATATATTATCTTCAGGAGTTACGTGCCATCACCTTTGAGCTTGAGAAAGTTCTTGCAGAATCTGTTGGTAGATCGTGAAGAGGAGGTTCCAGAGCAAGTGGGTCCGTATTCCTTCCCCATGGAACAATGAGTTGGGGTCTTTCTCCTTATTTGACCGTCATTGTTATTTTTGCTTGGGATTTAGATTCTGCTCTTACTTCTATAAATTCTTCTCCGATTCTTCTTCTGGTTCTCATTCTTCTTCACTTGGGAACTCAATGCTCAACAATGGTTGAAATATGGGAGAATTTGTAGGGGAGTATCAATAGGAGTTTGAATTAGATTAACATGGGTTCTAATCAAGATCCAAATGGAGATGAGGCTTGATAAAAATAGTAGGGGTTATCTCTGATTCTTTCTTGATGATTTTGCAAATCCTCAAAAGTGGGATCAACAACTCCTCTCAATCTATTCAGCCTGGTGTATCTCCTTTCAGCTAGTTTTGGGAAAACTTGCAATGGGAATATGAAAGGACACTGTGGAATATGAAGGGTTACTCACAGTGGATCAACAATGGATCTTGCAAAAATGGATTTCCATCAATTCTTCTCTTTTTTATTTTTTCAATTTTTGATTTTTAAAATATTTTTGGAATATTTTAATTTTTTTGTGTATTTTCTTGTGATCATATTTTGGGTGTAGATTGTTACCAAGTCTTCCCCACGGTGGGTGCCAAAATTTTCGGTGAGAAAATTTGTCGTGGTGGAAAATTGGTGGTTATATTGGCAATACTATGGGAATATAAGTCCCTCTACTTTAATGGTGTAGCTCCATATAATTATACACATGTGAAATCAGTTTCTACAAAGGTGGCCTTACGATCGGGGATCCAACAGGGGCACTCCACTGACCCTGTGGAAAAAGCTTGCAATTACTTGCAAGAGAGGAATTTTCTAGGAGAGTGGGAAAGGGAGTGAGAAAAGAGAGGGGGATTAATGTTATAGGTAGAAAATCAGATTCCTATACCCATTAATCGAAAATTCCAACACACATAGATTTAGAAGAAACAATTATGCAAATGACAACAAGACTAGTTAAGATTTAGAGCACAAAGTTTTATAAATCTCCCAGTCAAAAAGGCATGAAACTCCTTTCTTAATTGATGCTTGAGAAAAATTGTACATAACAAGAGTGGGAAGAACATAGAGATGAGAAGTAGAATAATTTCTATCTATTTTCTTCTTCACAAGGAATACTCTCTCATGAACACACAAAATTGAAAACCCTTTGGAAAGGGGATGCCTTTACAATTTATAGAAAGAGAAGAGACTCTTCATCTACCCCCATATGCCTTTGCACAACTTATGAATTTTCACATTCTTAGGAAAATATTAAGTACCCTTTTATAAAATAAGGGTGACTTATTACATTATAATCATAAAGTCACTTTTTAATTAAAATAAAGGCATTATGAAAAAGTGCAACCCCAACAAAGAATTAGAACATAGAGGAGAGAAAATGTGGGGGGAAGGGAAGAGAGAGAAAGAGGAGAGAGAGAACTAAGAAGAATGCCAATGAAAGTTACCTACGATGATGTTCACCAATCCTTTCTAGATAATTCGATGAAACACTCCAATGTAGTGAACTCTGACTCTTTGAATGCGTTACACCATGAGAAACCTCCTTTGATGATGGAAAGACGCCCTAACTAAGCGTTTAGAAACACTATTGAGTTATTCTTTTGGTGACCATGAGTGTTGCTCATGAAGATCCCTTCTTAAGAGGTTGAAGCTAAAAATGGAGCACGATGACCTTTACAATGTGGCCATACTAATGCACTGATTGGAAAGCTCTAATGAAGTGAATTTGAACATTAAAGAATGCCCATTATGCGATATGAGACAATCACTTGAAACATGAAGTGCCCCCATTCCTTTGATCTTTTGATTGCACAAATGGATGGGAAACTAGAACAAACACTTACAAGATGAAACCATGACAATCCCATGAACTTGAATTTACTTTTGGATCTTGAGACACTTCCCGCACCTAAAAAAAAAGGGGGTTACTATTTTTAGTAAGTGACAATTTCCACCCTTTTTTAATCCAATTACTAAAATTATTGTTTCGAACAACTATATGCACACTTCTTTTGCCGAAATTGCTCTTTGTGAAGACTTACTAAAAATAGCAAGTTCCTATGTAGGAGGCTTACTATTTTTAGAAAGTGGTGTTCTAGACCTCGGTTTTTAATGAAAATGGTTTTTCTAATATGGGGTTTTCTGTTTAGTGCACCTCTAAAATTTCAAGTCTACCCGATGTTTGGAAATGGAGATTTTAATTTTCAAAGTTTTTACCACATCGAAACTGGGGTTTCTTCACTGCAAAAAAATATGGGGTGGGCATGTGAAGTTTTTTTCTTAGATCCTCAAGGTGCTTGGGAGACTAGAAGATTGAAAAAACCGCACGAGGATTTGTTCATCACTTTGTGAGATACGAGAAAATCCCCTTTTATGGGTTTTGAAGTTTTTCTGCCAAAAATATGGTTTTTGGTCTTCAAAATTTGTGATTTTTTGTGTTTTATTTTATTTAAAATCATGGGAAGTATGATAGAAATGGATGGAAGAAGAAAATGGTGGAGAAGGGATTCATGAAAATGTTACAAATCTATTGTAACATTATTAATAAATTGTAATATTATTAATAATGAGTTAATACAACTCATATTAATAATATAGTTAATAGTTGTGTGTGAGTGAAGTTGTTGAATAAACAACTCACATAGCTATTTTGGTTTGATATATATTAGAAATAGGTTTGAGAGATTCATGGAGAGTGATATGAGGGATCTGAAGATGAAGTTTGACTCCACCTTTTAGGAGATCAAACATTATAAAATGTAACCTCTATCATTGTAATTTATATCCCGAATGAATTCTTAATTTCTATATATTATTATTCAAATGTTTATTTCTCATATTATTGTGTAGTTTTTATCAGGTGGTATCAGAGCAAAAATCCATCCATTTCCATGTAGTCAAATCATTTCAAGCATCTGATAGCTATTGAAGCCCACGTGAAATCTATCACAACAAAATGGTGGACAATTGATTTTGGTCTGCATGATTCTATAGTGCTCATTCTACTACATGACATTTCTTGCTGCGTTTGGTGAACACTCGCCGTTTTTCCATCATGATCTACTCCTTCGATTGTCACTGTATTTTCACCCAATTGCAAAAATTATGAGTTATAATTATTGTTATCCTTGATTTTCAACTGACTTGTTAATGTTATTTTTTCACATAGTCATGGAAATCGTGGAAAGTGAGTTAGAAATCTTCTTTATGTTTTTTTTGCCATTTTGGACGTAGTAAAAAAACACAAGAATAAAAAAATTTCATTTTTTGGAAAGGGGTCCAGAAAAGATGTTGGTTTAAAATTTGTAGTTACCATAACCTTTTTAGCAAATTCTAACTCAAATTGAGATGATATTTTTTTAAAAATGTGTATTTTTTGAGCTTTTTGATTGATAATATCAAAATTGTATCATATATATATATATATATATATATATATATATATATATATATATATATATATATATATATATATGATGCACGGACTCATTTTCGGTGGAAACCGACGTCCATTGTTTTACTATGGATAAGTTGATACGAATTGAAAAAATTTGAAGGCAAAGATTTCCATACATGGCAGGTTAGAACTCAATTGTTGTTGATTAACAAAGATCTATGGGAGATTGTAGAAGGAAAAATCAATAAACCACATGATGTAGATGAAGCAACAAAATGGGAAAGCAAGGATCAAAAGCAACAACAATTATTGGCCTAGGTTTATTTGATGCCTACCTACATCACATAGATCTAACAAAGACATCACATTTGATCTGGATGACATTGAGCAAACTTTTTGGGTCACAAGCAGAGCGCAACAGTGACACTCAAGAAAAAGTTGTTTGGACTCAAAATGGAGGAAGGAGAAAGTATGGTGGAACATATTAGTAAGTTTTGTTCTATTTCAAATCAATTATCTGGAATCAAAGTTTATGTTCTTGATGATGATGCAAAAGCGGTATTACTTAATAGCATGCATCCTTGTTATTCTAATATGGTATTCACTTTGAGAAAATAAATATGAGTCTAGAGGATTTAATTATTCTCTCGATAGAAGAAGAAAATAGAACCAAGAAGATTGATCTAGAAGAAACTGTAATGTATGGTAGAAACAAATCATATGCTAAAGGAAAATTCAAGCCTTCTTTTAAACAAAAATCAACCTCCCAAGGTCCACAAAAATTTATTTTTCACTATTGTAATGTTCTTAGACATGGTATTATGTATTGTAAGAAAAGAGCACAAGATTTAATTGATGGTAATTTGAAGGATAAAGCCTTCATTTATGAAAACAGAGAGACAAAGAAAGTGATTGGGATATGAATTCTCCCCACTCTGATAATGAGGAAACAAATGCTCAAAGAAAGTGATGAAGACTTCTTGTATTAAGTAAAGAGTGCATTTATTGGAGGACAGAGGCAACAGAGGTTGGAGGTCAATCAATGACCTCTCATCAGTCACCAACGATGGGGCGCACGAAGCTGTGGTGGATGTGTGTGTGTGTGTGTGTGTGTGTGTGTGTGTGTGTGTGTGTGTTTTATTTCAGATTTGCAGTTTATTTCAGTTGTGTGTAATATGATTTCTGAGTTCTGTTTGAATAAGTGAAATGTTCACATTTTCGAGTTCCTGTTTGAATAAGTGAAATGTTCACATTGAGGGGGGGAACTGGAACATGGTCTCAATGTTCAATTTTCCCTCTATTCAATTTGTATTTAGTAAGCAGTGGTTCCTACATATTCCCTAAAGGAAAGACATAGTGGACAGATAAAAGCACAAAGGAAAAGCAACAACATGATTTTTGGGTTGTTGGTTGTCCTGTAAAACCATCCTTTGTTTTAGGTTATTGGTTTTCCTGTAAAAACATCCTTGTTGAGGTTGTTGGAAAACCATCCTCGGGTTGTTGGCTATCCTACAAAACCATCCGGATCATGAGCATGCATAGGCGACAGAGCTACAAAAAGTGTGATTATTTTTTCTACATTTTCAACATTAGGGAGTGTATATGGAATTAATAATGTTAACAATAGGGGAGTGAATGTTACAAATATACTTGTGTAACATTATTATTTTTATTATGTGAAATAGTGAAAGGACTATAAAGTAGCCAAAAATGAGAACTACCCAAACATGACAAAAGCAAAGTAGCAAAAATACTACCCAAATGAGAAAAAAAAAAAATACTGCAAAAGAGAGAGACCCAAAAAATAGCATAAAAACATACAAGAACAACTAAAGCATCTACAACTACTTTTTGGTAGCTTTGTCAATGCTGGTCTTGATATTCTTCCAGGAGTGGAACATACCCAAAGTTGTCATGTGGGCAGCATCAGTATTATCCAGCTGCTCAATGGTCCTTTTGCTTTCCTTATCGTTACCCCAAAGTGTTTTCGGAACACCGCTGAGGTTGGAGACACTTTTGACATGTTGCTCAATGAACTCCTCAATCACCCTAAAGATGGCCATGTTGTAATCATGTCGAGTTTTGGCCTTCCCTAAACGGGAGTCTAAGGAGTTCAGCTTCTTGTAGATATCATCAATCTGGCTGCTATCAATATCCACCTCCTCCTCCTTTTTCCTCTTGCCTTTCTGTTTAGCCAAGTTCTTAACCTCATCCTTCAACAGTTTCATATCAGCCTCTAAGGCATCCAGCCTTTTTGAAGAGCTTTCCATATGCACATCCCGGGGACTGGCACTACTAATATTCAGAAGGTCATGTGCAATTTCAATTTCATGAGGCCCCTTCTCCACAGCAAGAGTCTCAAGGTTAAGCTTTCTAGAAGCCCTGGTAACTGGTCATTTTCGAGGTGGAGGTGAAGTGGGGGTGGGAGCAGTAGTAGGGGGAATGGAAGAAGAAGCTTGGACTACCGCCGTAAGGGGGTGACAAAAGAGCGGGCGGCGGGGTAGAGAATGGAATGGAGAAATAGGGCTGGCAATAGCAGAACCCGGCAGAGGGGGAACCGAGCTAGGAGAGGATGGGAGACCAGGATACTTAAGAAGACAACATTTATGAAGCAGCAAAATAAGCCCTTGGTGTAAAGGAACCACCCGGGTATGCTTCTGAAACTCCAAAATGGAGTGCTCAAGAGAGTTCAACAAGTAATGGGGAAAACAAACCAAGCGATTCCTACGGAAGTGGTTAAGAAAGATAAGATGCTTAGCAGGAACAGTGACAAACCTTCCTTCCAAGGAGATGAACCGTATCATCATGCGAGTAACCTCATCATAAGGCGGAGGGATCGAGCTAACAAGTAGGCCCGCTGTAACATAGATCAGCTTCTCAGATCCCTCCACAAATCTCCTCTCTTCAACATCTTTGTCGACCCTTTTGTTAAAGAAATGGTAGCCCTCCAAACTAAGGCCGGTCGCTTCAGCAATAAGTTCTTCATTGACCAAGATCTTCTGCCCCCCATATTCAATAGTCCGCTCCTTCCATTCCTTTGCAAAACACATAGAAATGCTTTGATCATGCCCCTGAACCTTCTCCATGAAGTTGGTGATGCCACCCTTGCTGAGTATGCTCCATAGCTCAATATTATCCTTCCAGTCCCTGGGTCCGCACTAGGCTCAATTTGGCAAGGGGGTCCCCCCATCTTCTCTGTGCTTAACTGTTTGCAACAAATTCCCAAATTCTTGTGAGCACTGAAACCCGTCCGCTTCTTGCTATTGTAATCCGCACAATATTGGAAATGAGAGCCGTTGCTTTTCCCACGAATGGCTGCGTGTCTGCTGATCTGAGTCTTGCGGAAAATCACATGTGGGAATAGCCCGCTCCCTGTCATCAATCACATTACTACTGTCTTCGGTTTCCGTGGAGCTTTGTATCCAGATTTTAGCAGTCGCAGTGCAGCCCGCATGCGCGATTTTCAAATCAATGTAACTCCACTTGGAATTCCCCATATATTTCACACTATCTTGTTTATTTGACATGATTTGCATCATCATATTCTTTAAGTCAACACGTGTGGGAGTATTATTGATGCTGATCCACACCCAAAAATCATAACTCAGCTCTAGATATTGCTTGCGTATAGAAATCCGCATGAATGTTGTTTTGAAGCTGCTTAGGGATGCTATTATTATCCCAAACAGTGAGGTTAACATTAATGCCATAATTAGCCAGCGCATCCGCCAATTTATTACCCTCCCGGTAAGTATGCATGATCCTGATGTTATTGAAAGTATGACTAATACTTATGGACTCTGAGATAAAATCCTTGATGCTCCAACTTGGAGATGAGCACTTGTTTAAGAAGATTAATGATATTCAGGGAGTCCCCTTCAATAATGAGGTTCTGAATATTTTGAGTCTGGGTAATTCTCAGGCCCCATAGAGCAGATAATGCTTCGGAAAAATGATTAGTTTGAATTCCCATTTTCCCAGCATACGCAGCAATCAGATTACCTTTATGATCCCGTATCGCTCCTCCTCCTACCGCAATCCCAGGGTTTCCCTTAGAGGCCCCATCAAAGTTCAACTTATACCAATTAAAATCAGGAGGATGCCATTTAATCAAAGATCTATCAATGCTATTCCCGGATTGCTCCGACTGTTGATAGTTCCTATCTGCCAATTGGATAAGATGTATTCTTCATTCTCTGGATATCTCTTGTTCTTGGGGGGTTTAAATCTAGCAATATTCTCTTTGATACCATTAGAAATTTTACCAATACTAAGTTTATAGTTTTGCTTCTTATTTCTGAAGATAATATCATTTCTATCCTTCCATATCCTCCAGATTAAATGAGGGATAACCAGCTTCCAGATCCTTTTAACAACACAATGCCTAAAGGGTGGGTTCCATTGAGTCCATAGCTGATTAAGATCCTTCAGCAACACCCAGAGAGCTTCAAATTTAGAGAGGGCAAAACTCCATATTCTGGTGGCATATTCACAATGTATGAACAGGTGGCTGATATCCTCATAATCATTCTTACAAAGATGGCACCTATTAGGAATTATAAATCCTCTTCTCATCAGGTTGTCAGTGGTAAGAATCCTGCCTCTGATAGCCAGCCAAAGGAAAAAATTTATTTTGGGAGTTAATTCAGACATCCAAATCTTGTTCCAATTGAACTCTGTTTGACTACTATGGAAGAAATTATTATATCCAGATTTGACAGAGTAATTCCCATCATTGGAATTATTCCATACCAGCTCATCCTTGGAATCCAGCTGACTTAATGGAATAAGATCTAATTGATCTTGAAGGGAGGAAGTAATTTGCTTCAGATCAATTCTCTCCACAGTAAGTTTTTTCCAATTCTTGCTTTGGTACCATTTCCTTCAATATAGTCCTTGATTTTAATGCCATACTTGCTTATAAGACTGTCCTTAACCACCCCAAATCTATCCATGAGATTTCCATTAAACCAATTATCCTCCCAGAAGTTTATGTCCCTACCATCCCCCACTTTCCATTTACTTTTGCTTGATGAAATTTCTGCTCTTGACCAGATTATTCCAAAAAATGGAACCATAGGGGAGGTGCTCATCTTGTAGGAAAGAGTACACAGTTTGATGATTTAAATATTTTGCTTTGATTAAATCAATCTAGGGTTGTTTCTCAGACAACATTCTCCAGCCCATTTTAGCAATGAGGGCCTCATTCATTTTCTCAATATCTTTTATACCCAGACCTCCCATAAACTTCGGGGTGCAAACCTTATCCCAAGCCACTAAGTGAAATTTGAACTTCTCTTCCATGCCTTGCCATAATTTTTTTTTTTGAATCCTTTCAATTTTATCTCTGAAGGAAGAGGGGATCTTGTAGAGTGCGACATGACATAAATGGGTAGATTTTGAAGAGTACTTTTGATGAGCAGGCACTTACCAGCACTAGATAAAATGGCTCCTTTCCAACCAGCCATTTTTTTTTGGAATCTCTCCAATAAATCATCCCACACCTTGCAAGAGACTTTCCTAGTGCCGAGAGGAAGGCCCAAGTAAGTGGCTGGAAGCGCACTTATTTTACAACCCAGAATTTTAGCAATTTTAAGCTTTCGCCTTTCCTCAGGAGTGTTGAAAAAGAAGATGGTGCTTTTATCATAATTAATCTCTTGCCCAGAAGTAGATTCATAGAGCCAGCAAAAAGCCTTGGTAGCCTTGGCTTCAATGACTGACGCCAGAAGAAGAAGGATAGTGTCGTCCGCAAATTGCTGATGGGAGACAACTTGACTGATGGAAGTGGGCTTAGAGCCATTTAAAAGCCCGTCATTAACCGCTTTGCCAATTGTTCTACTAAGGTTGTCAGCCAAAAGAATGAAGAGTAAGGGGGAGATAGGGTCCCCTTGTCTAAGTCCTCTGCTGCTAGTGAAAAAACCCACAGGCTCACCATTAACTACCACAGAGAATCTGTGTAGAGATACAAGCCTTAATAATTCTTCTAAATTTTTCCGGAAACCCAAATTTTGTTAAGACTTTGTCAAGGAAAACCCAAGAGACCTTGTCAAAAGCTTTATTCATATCAAGCTTGAGGACCATATTTTCCTTTTTATTATTTTCCATAGAATGTATGGTCTCGTGAACCATAATCACTCCGTCTTGTATAATCCTGCCTTTGATGAAGCCACTCTGCTGCCTTGAGATAAGTTCATTCATAATGAGCTGAAGTCTAGTAGTAATAATTTTGGTAAAAATTCTATAGATGGCATTCACAAGGCTGATAGGTCTGAAGTCCTTGAAATCTTTAGCATCCATTTTTTTGGAGCCAAGGACAATGTGAGTGTTATTAAGCTCTTTTAAAAGATTTCCCGTTCTATAGAATTCATTCACCGCTCTGAGAAGATCCTCCAAACAGATTTCCCAAAATTTCTAGAAATTTTTATAGAGAACCCATCCGGACCAGGAGCCTTGTCACCCTCTAAAGCAAAAACAGCTTTTTGCAGCTCTTCAAGCGTGACCGCTTTGGTGATACTTCTAATTTCTGATCCTCAATTTTATTTTGGGGAATGGCCTCCAACATAAAAGAAATAGCTTCAGAGTTGATGATATTCCTCTCCTCAAGAAGTTTTTTATAAAAATCAAGCGCTTCTTTCTTGATGCTATTGGGATCTTTTATGATATTTCCGTTGTTTTTAGAAACTTCTAAGATCCTATTACAGGCTCTGTGCTTCAAAGTGGTCATATGAAAGAACTTCGTATTCTTGTCTCCCTCTTTGAGCCAAATAGCTCTAGATTTAAGTCTCCATAAATATTCCTCTCTGCTGCAGATCGTATGCAACTCTGAAAGAATATTATTTTCATTAACTTCATCTTCAAATTGATCTCCCCATAGTATCCATTTTTAATTCCAGATCCCGAAGCTTTTGTTTTAACTTTTTTTTATTGTCAAAAACATTACCAAAAAGGCTTTTATTCCAGATTTTGACTTGCTTTTTGACATTTTGAGCTTTTGAACCAATCTAAATTGAGCAAAGTGCTTCACCATTCCATCCCCACCATTCTTTTATCTTGTCATAGATATTGTCATGCTCCATCCACATCTTTTCAAATTTGAATGAGGTTCCGTGGGTTTAGTCCAATTGAGAAAATTTAAAGCAATCGGATTGTGATCCGATCCAACTCTGGGTAAGGAAGAGAGGTGGAAGTCTTGACTCGAGAATCCAATAAAACACATTATTAAATTGTAATATTATTACAATTGTAATAGACCTGTAACATTATTAATAAATTGTAATATTATTAATAATGAGTTAATAAAACTCATATTAATAATATAGTTAATAGTTGTGTGTGAGTGAATTTTTTGAATAAACAACTCATGCAAATTATTTTGGTTTGAGAGATATTAGGAGTTATGTTTGAGAGATTCATGGAGAGTGATACGAGGGATTGAAGATGAAGTTTGACTCCACCTTTGTAGGAGATCAAACATTATAAAATGTAACCTCTATCATTGTAATTGATATCCCGAATGAATTCTTAATTTATATATATTATTATTCGGTGTTTATTTCTCATATTATTGTGCAATTTTTATCGAGAAAATTTTGGCGAGTTTTAGCGGTGGAGGGAGAAATGTGGGGGTATGAGCATGAAAATGGCTAACTCCCACATTATATAGCTTTGAGAATGAAGAGAGGGGGTGGGGTGATTTTTTTCCCCATTTTCCCTTTGTTTTGGGACAATAGGTGCAAAAATTGTGCCTTATCCTTTTTAGGACAAGTGGCGAGCATGCAGGGGTTGGTGGAGGAGGAAGTCAACTTGGTCAAAGGAGCTTAAAGTGAGCCGTTGAGGTCATATGAGTGACCAAAGTGCTTAAAGGGGGCATGTAGAATTTTTTTCACCTCTTGTCCCTTTGGTTTTGATTAATGGGTCCAAAATATGCGCCTCAACCTCAGGTTGCCACGTGTCCCTTTATAAATTTGACTAAGTATCGAATAACATACCTTGGAGGGTGACTTAGAAAGACCATAACTTGAGCTCCCGAATGAATTTTCAAATGTTTCCTTATATTATTTCACATGGAAAAGGCCTTTTGAGAATTATGGGATGGGTCCAATTCCTTAATTATTCTTTAAAAACCTTAAAATACCTCCTTTTTCTCGGGATCTCTAGTTGTGCATGACAAGAATGAGTTACCTAGAAAATGCATGGGGTTTTTGATTTATCTATTTTTCCACCATATAGAGGTTTGAAAATAATTTCCAATGATACATTTTGGGCTAAAAATAATTCTGCTAGAATAACCTCCTAAAGCTCAGTACTCTTTCGCGGTGCAAGATCCTTTAGTCTCAAAATACGCTTTTAGTGAATTGGCTCGTAAACCTCCAAAACTTCCCAAAATCTTCCTAAATACATTCCTTTATGTTCTTGGATCCCGAATGTACCTTCATGATAAATTTAGACCTTTGATACTGCTCTAATAATTATGCACTTGACTTAGACAGGATGATGATAACCTCGTCTAAGCTTGCTTGAAAACCCGCTTTGAGAAATACTTTTCCAAAGGAACTTGAATGATCTTGTCTTTCATCAATCACCTAGGGGAAAGAATAAAAATAAATATAGAACATTTAAATGACATGATAATATTGACACAGGAAAAGGATGACTTGGGGGTGTCTTGGAAAGGTGTAACATTGAAATATTTCGACACTATGGTATGGTTGTTTTGTTTTCTAGTGATTTTTTCCTCGCAAAAACACAAGATAACAACTATACACATTCACGCCACTTCTTTCTCCTGTTTACTTTTACATGATGTGCTCACCACCCTATGATGCACTCTTGTTCTATGGTTCATTCTCTAATGCTTGAGGGGGAATTTTTAAATGAGCCTCATCTCATGCACACTCATTCACATTCACTCGGGGTACGTAGATCCTTTCACATTTAATTTTACATTCCATTCCATCTCACTCATCCACATCATACTACATATCTTGGTTGCACATTGTTCTTGCTTACTTATACTCGCATGTTACACTTTTCTTACTATGTTAGATAAATATTTTATATGTCATTATCTTTATCATACACACGTGTGTTCACTTTCCTTCTAGTTGTGATTGCATACTTTACATAGATCATTACATGCAACATGGATGTTTGTCACTTTACCTCTTACTAGTCTTGTAGTGGGATCTTGGGGGCATCCACTTCCGTACACATTATAGGTGCTATTTTTTGATTTATACTACTTCCTATTCATATTAGCACATTACATCATATCAGATCATACACATCTTGACATACTTTATATCTTTATAACATGCTAACGGGTGCTTCATGTGCATCATTTGTCTTGCAAGAAATATTTTCTACCATGGTTGTCTGATATATTGCTTGTCACTATTTATCATTTCTTGTTATTGTATGCTATTGTTTGCGGTTTTTCCCTTTGTCTTGTGTGCACACTATATGTTTTTGCCCACTTTGGCCTCAATTGTCTTGTGACATTATGAGTGATGTCCCATGTATCTTTGCCCACTAAATTATCTTCTTTCTTACTAGCTTACACATTATCTTCTATATACATGTTTATCTTGTTTGCACTAACACTTATTTTCTAGCCACTTTGTTTATGCATGTGCCTTGGTTTTTACCAAGCACACTCCCTCCTTGTAAAGGATTTAGTTTTAGCAAAACATCTAGTACTCCTTTGGGCCGTATACTCTGGTGAATTTATATACACCCCAAACGAGGGGGGGAATTATTGGGTGAATCAGTCACCCCATACAATGAGTCTATAGTCACATTTTAGAATAGTTTAGTATCGACACATCATAGTCTTGATGTCAATGGCGACTCCAAAATATGACTTACGTCCTCAACACAACTCCCACACAAAGTGCCCAAACATAGATAGTAGCACATGAGCTCCCTTGACCCTTCCCGGGTGTCTGCTGACTGTGGGGAGCTACATAGCTTTTCTCAGTTTGGAACATTTTAGAGTAATTTACATAGTGGATTTTACAAGACAGTAATCCTTGAAAGACTCGCATGCATGCATTACACCTCTTCTACTTTTGCGTTGGATCGATTTGATCAAAATGGATTGGAATTTAACACACCATATGCAAGTGGTGTTTTCTCTTGAAGTAGTCAAATGTTGGAGAATAACACTAGACATTTCTCCCTAAACTTCTTCCATACTTGGCGTAGTTGAAATCACCCAAAAATTGCACTAAGTGCATCTAGCATGAGATCGCCCAAAAAAATCGTTCTTCTACAACATCTTCAAGATCCTTTCTATCTCTTTCACTCATCACAGATCAGGTGCACATGTTCCTTTTTCACATTTTCATATACTTTCTTACATAATTTTTACTCATTTTGATCAAAATTTTCATATACACGTATTTGACTACTTGTTCATTCTTCTCTTTTGCAGTCCTTCCAAATTGGAAGTGGTAGTCACATCATTCACACATCAAGATACACCAAAAAAAATATATATGACGACATTTACAAATATAATCTCACCCTAGGGTCATCATCATCATCATTTTTCACTTCCTCTTCTCTAGCTTTCACGCTTCATATTTTTTTCACGCCATGATTTTACTTGTCTCTCTAAAGACTTTTTCACCATCAATCTACATGGTTATCAAAGTCAAGATCTCTTATCTACTTTATGTTATCGATTATTCACTCAACAACATAAAGTGGGGGAAAATGTAGACACTAAATCATGCACTTTGGGTATTTATCTAGTCCTGATCACATATTACTATTCATATGATTCTTAAGCAAGAAAAATACTAATTAACCATTGTATTTGGCCTCTTTTCTTGCTTTCTAGTTTTCTTCTTGGTTTTACACTCCTTTTTTTCCCAGATTTCAGTATTTTCACAGCTTGGCATTTATGACTTTGCATACTAACGCTTAGCTAGACGCCAACATCTTCGTCCCCTTAGGCACCCCCAACCTCTTTGTACTTGGATCACATGTTTTGTATCTCATCATTAGCCGTTTATGCATATTATTTCTTGCTAGTTAGCATTTTAGTGGTTAATTACAAAATTCAACCCAAGGAATCATATAAATAGAAAGCTATGATCATAATAAAGGACCAAGAACTAAGAATTTAATATCACCACCTAAGGTTACATCAAAAGACATTTATAAGAGCATTCAAGCATCCAAACAAGGGAAAGGGACTGCATTTTTAGCATACACTTCATAGAGGGGAAGTTCATTTTTCCGTGCACACATCTATCTACATCTATCTATTGCTCGCTATTCAAGTGGGACTTGCACAATAGGCACCTAGGGCACAATTTTACACACACACACAAAAGTACATGGAGTCCAAATGTAGTGCAATGCCTGAGATCATAAGTTCACTCACCGGGTGATTGTCAAGATCAAGATCGACTCCCCCATTTGCATATTTTTTTAGGATTTGATGTGTTTTGGGGTTTTGCAGGTTCTCTTTCTTTTATAGGTTTCAGGAGAATTAAAAAAAGTGTAGTGGCATATATGTGATTAAAGGTGAACATTAGTGAACATCTCGTGACCATGTGAAGATAATTTTCTAAGGTTTTGAGAAGTCACACGTACTAGAGGAGGTCTGCAGACTGAAGCACCCCTTACCCAGTCAAGCACCCCGTCTAGCTTATTTCGATACAACTCACATGGACATGGTGGGTTTGGTTGTCTAAAACACTTTTGGATAGATTTTGGAAGTGTCGATGGACAACATCTCGCATTTAAGTTGAGACATGCAATCGAAGGTGTCCCCAAAGCATGGAATTGTCAACATAATCCAAGTGGTCGACAAACATGAAAATGACACCTATGTAGAGGAGGATGATGTTGATTTGGTAGTAATCCCTATAAAGAATGTCTATGAGACATGGAAATGGTTGGCTTCAGAGACTGTGGTAGAAGAGATGAGAGTAGATCATCAACATGCTTGAAAGCTAGTGGAGCATTATCACCAATAGGAAGGGATGCTACTAATGGATCCTCTATGGGTAGGGGAGAAGGTAAGGTGGATGAGGCATGTTCTTCTTTTGGTGAAGAAGAAGGTAAGCATGACTTTCCCGTGGGTAGGAAAGTAAGTACTACAGGTTGAGAGATGAGTGGGATAACTGCATTGATGATATGGTGGACTCCTCCATGGGTGGAGGAGAAGATAAGGGGACTCCTCCATGGGTAGAGGAGTGGATGAGGTAGGTCCTTCCGTGGATGAAGGAGCTTGTGAAAGAATCTCCTTGATAGATGGAATGGGAGGAAATTGAGTAGAAGGAGCTGGTATGATGTCGAAAATGACATGAACCTCATGAACGTTACTATCACTAGTTGAAGTTTTGCCGAGTTTGGTTAGGCACAGAGTGTGATTTGGGAATGAATTCTTTAAGATGTAAAAGTTATGATTATCCCCGACAAGATCTCCATTATCTAACATTTCTTAGATGATGTTTTTGAAAGTTATACAATTACCGTCGCTATGACCTCTAACGCGATGATAGTTACAGTAATCATTTTTTGTACCATGCAGGAACATGACGAGAAGGGTCAAAACTAGTATGTGGTTTGATGGGTGGAAGAGTGATTGCTCTAGCTTTTATAAGTTTTTCTAAAACTAAAGAGTATGGTTCTCCTATGGGAGTATATTTTTTATTGCTCCCGCTTGAACCGAAAAGCCCGAACAAGAGAAAAGTTGGAAGAAGGTTTTGATTGGTTAGATGGATGAGATAAGTCGGCTTTCAAAATCTTTGCTTGGCAAATCCTTTTACTTTAGAATAATTATATTATGGTTTGCAAGAAGAATAGGCATAATTTGATTTAAACACATCGTTCTTGCTACACAATTGTATCTTCTTCTCTTGATGGCACATATTTTAAGTTTTAGGGCCATGGTGAATTCCTAGTCGACGTGCGGAAGGTTTGAACTTGGAGAGTTGGTGAGGTGTGTCTATTACAAGATCTCGGTGAAAAATATATCAAATCCGTCTAAGGTAATTGAAAAATCAAGTTGGTTGATCAAGCTCCACCAATGAGCGAAAAAATATGCGATAGATTTGTCTTCATATTGGCATATCATGTACAAGTCGGCCATGGTTACCTTCCTTGACAATGTTGGTAGAAAAGTGATCTAGAAAATCTTGAACTACCCGATTAAATGAAAAGCTTGAGTGCCCTGGGTAGAGCACTATACTAATCTAAATCCATTCCCATCAAGGAAATTGGGAACATCCGAAAGAGTAAAGAGAGATCGTGAGTGATTAGATAACACACATGTTTAAAATACCACAAGTGCTATTGTGGGTCTTCTTTGCTATTGAATTGGTTGAATTTAGGCATTTCCTAATGGGAAGGGTATGGATGAATCAGAATGGATGGGTGAATGGGATCATTGTAAATCTTGTCATATGTCGAGAGTTACGTGATCCAGTAGACAAATACTTCTAATGTCTGCATCTTATCCATCATCATTTTGATAAGATCATTGAGTACGTAATGATGAGGGGGCACCTCTTATAGTATAAGGGGGTAGATAATGTGGAATGACGTGGAAAACATCCCAATATGTGGTGGTGCCAAGTATGAATATTGTGATGAAGGAACATAGGCCGGAATAGATGTAGAGGCCAAGTACCCTAATTAAGTGGTAGATAAAATATGGGGTTATTGGTGATAGGTGTAGGTAGGTTGGGTGACGAAATAATCTCATAGAAATCGAAGGAAGAGATCATGGATGGAGAGAACAAGGTTTTGGGAGGCAATATGGTTTACTGACACTAATAATGGCATTTAGATGCAATAGGTATATGAGAAGTGAAGGACATGTTGGTACCCAAATTGATTCTCCCTCGAAGGTTGAGCAACATCACGGTTTTGACAGGAAGCTTAGAGGCAAGTAGAGCACGTTGTGTGTCATTTTGTAGCCGGGGAAGGAATGCAACTTGCTCTTTGTCACTCAGATGTGGAGAAATGGGTAGCACCCTTAAGAGGATTTGATCTATCCTCACTACTTTATGGTTGTGCCTTTCAACCAGGGTGAGAGGACCCTTTTGTAGCCTATTGTTTGTGGAGGATATGGAGATGTCCTTCATTGTAGAGTTATTGAGAAGACCTTGAAGAAAACATGATCAATACAGAAAAATCTAACTCTCATGAGTTGTCACCCTAGATAATGGAGATATTTTCTAAGCAAGGTTCAGGATACTAAAGAAAATGAAAACCTGATTGCTTCTGTATGTTTTAGTAACATAGATTATGCAGTTGTACACACACAGATCAAACAGGGTAGTATGGGTATGATTGGTTATTTTTAAATGAATTTTTGGTGGGAGGTGAGGCAGAGATGAACTTGATTCACCAGATCCTTGAGAACTTTTACAAAAATGGAGAGCTTGAACAATAGAATGCTTTGGGATAGCTAGGATGTTCCTTTAACTAGAATATGTGCTTCAATGGAGGCCCAGATCAACACTTTTCACACAAACTTCAAGGATCCAAAATGAAGGCTCAAATTGGAAAAATTAACTAAACATTATCAACCTCTGTTTCATCACGCCTAAGATACCCTCAAAGGCTAACAAACAATCTTATAGTCATGCTAGGAGTCACAATGATTTTAAATTTGTTTATTTCATTATCAAATGAAAGCTCTTTTGATAAATGAAATTGTAAATGCCACCAAACTATCACAAGGATAAGATCTTGTGTGATTCACAAAGATTTCAATGTAAGATTGCAACGGGAACAAGAAAACTACTTGCAGACATTCAAAATGAAGCAAACACAAATTTTGCCCAAAAATAACATAGATTAACTCAAGTTTGATTAAATTTATCAGCAGGGGAAAGTTTCTAGAAAAATCTCAGAGCTTGTCAATGGTCTGTACACTCACAACCACCTTGACATGATCAAATTTAACACAAAGGAGATAAATAGGTTTCTTCATGATGGTTTCTCAGAAGGATGGGTTCTATCAAGCTTTTCTCTTAGAAAAATCAGTCCCGACCTCTAACACTCTAACCATTTGCATGAAAAATTCATGCAATTTATAATACTTCATTTACAACAGAGTTTTCCCCAAAACTAGAAACATTCAAAGCACCATTGCGTGTTACGACCTTGACCGTGACTCCCGAATCGGATTTGCAAAAAGGTTGTCAGGTGTGTAGAAGGAAAATCTCTCCAAATATATCGACATTTCCAATTAGTAAGGAATAATAATAATTTTTACTATTGGAACTGCCCTTATATTTAATAAATAGAAGAGAGTTACATTAGCATGGGTGACCAAAGAACTTACGGTCCCACAAAACACCACGTAGGCAACATAAAACGCCTAGAGGGAAAACCTCGGAACTAAAAAAGCAAAGCACTAGGCACATGCCATCACTCCAGGAGGAGGAGAAGGATCATCCCGAGGAGGGATGAACACTCCACTTGACGGCTCGGCCAAGGGAGGATCCACTTGCCAACCATCTTGGTCGGTCACCGTCTCGAAAGGAACAATTATTCCCCATCGAGGGAGTAGAGAGCTAGCAAGTGTCTCGCATTCTAGGTGGAGGAGAGGGCCACCACAGAGTCATTGGAATATGCATGTGAAACATATAATTCCTTACATAGATTTTAGGAAAGCTAAGTTTAGCTTTAGTTTAGCATGCAAAGTAGTTTTAGTTGGATTCTAAGTTCGGAGATTTAAATCAAACAAAACAAAAGTAATTAGTTTTAAAGCATGCATTGATTTTAAGCAGCAGCTTCTTGATTTAGAAAGTACACTTGAAGGGCTGTTTGTAGTTGAGTTAGTTTCTATTTAATAACAACAATTGTTATTGTTTTGATACACACACAAAAAAGTTTGAAATCTGCATAGGTAGATGAAGAGAGTGTTGCACACAAAACTTGTTATTGTAATTTGAGTTGAAGCTCTGAGTATGAATGAATGAATGGATCATGCACAACTATGTTGTAGTGCTGATTTCTTTGTTTAATCTATTTTTATGCAAGTTTATCTTATTTCTTTTATGTTGTTCACTTTGTATAAGACTGCATATTTTCTACAAATTGGTATCAGAGAGAATTTTTTTAGCAAGTTATGGCTTCTACATCCGGTATGCAGACACCACAATTTAATGGAAATAATTACGAGTACTGGTCATTGACCATGAAGGCACTATTCAGATCTCAGGATGTATGGGAGATCGTTGAGAATGGGTACACAGAGCCCGCAGATGCAATAACAGTGTATAACACACTTTCTCAGGAAGAGAAAGATACTTTGAAGGAGTTATGGAAGAAAGACGACAAATATCTTTTCTTCATTCATTAGGCGATGCATGAAAGCATCCTTCCCAAAGTGGTAGCAGCTAGTCAAGCAAAATCCGCATGGGATACACTTCAAGTTGCATATCAAGGTAAGGAGAAAGTAAAAACCACAAACTACGCTATTACTTCATAGAGATTTTGAGAATTTGTCAATGAAAGATTTAGATTCCATAGAATCTTTTTTACTTATGTAGTTGGCTTATTCAATCAAATAAAATTCCATGATGAAACTCTTGAATACAAAAGAATTATTAAAATATTGCTTAGAAGTTTTCCTACGAAATTTGATCTTTTAGTTGTTGTTATTGAAGAAAATAAGGATCTGAGTCATTTTATATTGATGAGTTACATACATCACTAATAAATAATGAATAGAGGATGAATAGATCACATGCAAGTGTAGATCAAGCTTTTGTATCTCGAGACAATAGGTATTCATGGAAAAGAAGAGGTAATTTCAGCCCAAGAGGCGAAGGAAGAAGCCCATCTAGAAGGACGCGATGAATGTTCATCAACTTAGGTGGAAGAGGATAGAGTCAAGAACACAATTATGGTCAGAGACAAGATAAGTCTCATGTTCAAGGTGCCATTTCGCAAGAAGTATGGGCACTATGCTTATGATTGCAAGAAAAAGCAATATGATCAGGAGAGGAAAAATCAAAATCAGGTTGGAAGTTCTACTTCTAGACCTATGTTTATTGCATGCACAAGGATTTCCGAAGCAATACCTTCTTTATCATCTATTGAGTGTAATTTATCAAAAGAGAGTCCATGTGATGTATGGTATTTGGATTCAAGTTGTAGTAATCACATGACATGTAATCTAGATTTGTTTTCTAGTTTGGATGAATCAGTGAAGAGTGATGTTACTCTTGGAAATAATAATATTGTGTCTGTAAAAGGAAAAGGCACAATTAGTATTCTAACTAAAAAGGGGGAGCAAATGAATATGCATGATGTTTACTATGTTTCAGTTTGAAGCAAAATCTAATGAGTATTGGACTAGTTGGTACAAAAAGGATACAAAGTTTATATGGAAGATAATGAGTGTGTGATTATGGACAAAGCTCCTAGCACTCAGTTGATTGCAAAAGTGAAGATGAAAAACAATAGGATGTTCTCTTTGATTCTAAAACTAGGAAAAAGAAGAAATCGATATGTTTTTAGCAAAAACAATAAATTTCGATTCACATTCCCAAGTCCCTTGCTAAGTTAGATCAACCTTCCACTAAGTTTTGCGCTCAAACAAATGAGTCATGTGCTAAGGTAAATGAGTCTTGAGATGAAGTAATCTGCAGTAGTCCTGCACCAATGCAAATCGTGCATGCGCTAAACAAATGAGTCCCGAGTTGGCTATCAGTTATGCTGAAGGAACACAATCAACTTTTCATTTAGTTATGAAAGATGAATCATGGCTTTGGCATCTAAGGTATGGACATTTGAATTTTGGAGGTTTGAATTTACTTCATAGAAAGAATATGGTTAAAGGTTTTCCATTGATTTAGAAACCGGAAAGGGTATGTGAAGGTTGTATTTTGGGAAGCAACATAGAGATTCTTTCCTAGTTGGAAAAATAACAAGAACAAGTGCACCACTTGAAATTGTGCACTCAGATTTATGTGGACCCATGCAAACAACTTCTATTGGAGGTTGTTCATATTTTATGACATTCATTGATGATTACACAAGGAAGACATGGGTATATTTTCTAAGACATAAATTAGATGCTTTGATACATTTCAGTAGTTCAAGGCATTAATGGAGAAGCAAAGTGGATACTACATCAAAGTTCTCAGGACAAATAGAGGAGGTGAGTATGTTTCTAATGAATTTATGAGTTTTTGCAAATATCATGGTATACACAAGTAGTTTACTACTAGGTATACACCACAACAGAATGGTGTGGTAGAGAGGAAGAATAGAACCATTATGGAAATGACAAGAAGTATGTTGAAGGAAAAACATCTTCCAAATGAATATTGGGTAGAAGCAATAACAACTTTTATTTACATTCTAAACAGGTGTCCAAAAAACTTGTTAGGAACATGGTTCCTCAACAAGCATGGACTAATAGGAAACACAATGTTTCACATTTCAGTTTTTGGTTGTGTAACGTATATGCACATGTACCTGATGAGCTAAGGAAGAAGTTAGACAACAAAGGAGAAAAGTGTATTTTTGTTGGGTATTCAGAGAATAAAAAAGCGTACAAGTTGTACAATCTGGTCACTAGAAAGGTTGTGATCAGTAAAGATGTTCAGATTCATTGAAAATGAAGCATGGGATGGAATTATAGAGAAAACAATCAGTATAGTAGCAATTATTCCACATGATGATATGGTAGATGAAACTTTAGAGCAGCAAGGTAATGTATCTTCAAATCTTGGACATGCACCACAAGTCATAGCACAAGCTACACCTCCATCTATTCTAGGAGGTCTCCAAGATTTCAGCCATCTTCGACCATGCAAGAGACACCACAAATAACACTAAAAAAATCCATCACCACAAAAGTAGTCCATCATCGAATAGTCCTATGCAACGAAAAACAAGGACATAGTCTTAGTGACATTTACAATGTTGATATAACTAACTCATTTTGAGTTTTTGCATTGATTTCTGAAGTTGCAGATCAAGTATATTTTGAAGAGGCTATAAAAATGAAGTTTGGGAAAAATCCATGGATGATGAGATCGATGCTATAGAGAAGAATCATACATGGGAGTTGGTGGATCTTTTAAAAGGAAAGGACATGATAGGAGTCAAGTGGGTCTACAAGACCAAATACAATGTTGATGGAAAATTACAGAAACATAAAGCATGGCTGGTATAAAGAGGTTTTGTGTAGCAATATGGAGTGGATTACAAAAAAAAAGCGTTTGCACCAGTAGCACATTTGGATACGGTAAGAATGGTTTTAGCAATTGCAGCTCAAAAAAATGGCCTATTTATCAGATGGATGTAAAATCAACATTCTTGAATGGTTTCCTTGAAGAGGAAGTTTATGTGAATCAGCTAGAAGGTTATGAGATTGAAGGTCATGAAGGAAAGGTATACATGTTGAAGAAAGCACTCTATGGTCTCAAGCAAACACCTAGAGCTTGGTACAACATGATTGATTCTTATTTGATACAGAATGGTTTTAGTAGGAGTAGTAGTGAGCCTACTTTATACACCAAGATAAATGAGCAAGGTAAGATTCTAATTATTTTTTTATACGTAGATGATTTGATCATTACTGTAAATCTATCTACAGAGTCATTCAAATCAGCCATGAAGAAGGAATTTGAGATGATAGATCTTGGTCTTATGCATTATTTTTGGGCATTGAAGTTCAACAATCAAGGTAAGGAGTTTTATCTCACAAGCAAAGTATGCAAATGATGTTTTGAAGAGGTTTAACATGTTGAATTGTAAGTTAGCGCCAACACCAGTTGTAGTAGGTTTGAAGTTGAGAAAAGAAGACAACAGATCATTTGTGGATCCAACATTATTCAAAAGGTTGGCTGAAAGTCTTATGTATTTGATGGCCACAAGGCCCTGACATTATGTATGGTGTGAGCATCATATCTAGGTTCATGGAATCTCCAAAAGATTAAAATTGGCAAGTTGGAAAGAAATTTTGAGGTATGTACATGGAACACAAAATCATGGAATTCTATATTCAAGTTCAGATGAGTTCAAACTCATTAGGTATACAGATAGTGATAGTGTTGGAAGTATAGATGATCAGGAAAAGCACATCCGGCTATACTTTTCATTTTGGAACAAGAGTGGTTTCATGGGAATCAAAGAAGTAGCCATTGTCACATTATCTTCATTAGAAGCAAAGTATGTAGTAGCAATAGGAGCAACATGTCAAGTTGTTTGGATGAGAAGAGTTTTGAAAGATTTGATGCGAGAAAAAGAGGAAGCTATGCATATTTTTTGTGACAACAACTCAGTCATAACATTGTCAAAAATCATTTTTTTAATAAGAGGAGCAAGCAAATTGATACTTTATGTCATTTCATCAGGAGTTGATAAACAACAAAGAAATTTGTCTTGAATTTTGCAAATCCAAGATCAATTTACAAACATTTTCAAAAAGGCTTTAGAAAAGGAATTTTTGAGTATTTGAGAGATTGTTTGGGAGTTTGTGATCTTGGATATGGAAGATCTAAAAATGTAAAGGCAACTCTAGAATAGAAAAAGCTACGAGGTTTGAAATTAAGGGGAGTGTTGGAAATATGCATGTGCAACATATAATTCCTCACGTAGCTTTTTAGGAAAGTTAAGTTTAGCTTTAGTTTAGCATGAAGTCCAATTTTAGTTGGAGTCTAAGTTTAGGAGATTTAAATCAAATAAATCAAAAACAATTAGTTTTAAAGCATGTGCTGATTTTAAGAAGCCATTTGATTGATTTAGAAAGTCCAGTTGAAGGGCAGTTTGTAGTTGAGTTAGTTTCTATTTAATAACAACAATTGTTATTATTTTGATATACACACACAGTAATGTGAGATGCACAGAGGCGAGAAAAAGAGAGTGTTGCATGCACAAATTGTTATTGTAATTTGAGCCGAAGCTCTGAGTATGAATGAATGAATGGATTATGCACAACAATGTTGATTTCTTTGTTTAATCTATTTTTTGCAAGTTTATATTATTTATTTTATGGTATTTGTCAGTATAAGACTACAAATTTTCTACAAGAGCTAGCCACACCTTTCCCTCGGAGGAGGGATCCAACCTGATTCGAGAGGAAGATGGAGCTAAAGGGCGAACTTGAGGAGAGATGGAGTAGTGGGCTGCAAGAGCATCTTCTCCGCGATACGGTCTGGTGGCGCATGCCGACTACGAGGTGAAGATGACCAATGGTAGTAGTGGTAAAGGGTTTGAGGGACTGGCTCATCGTGCATGGTGCACTCCCCTAGTGTGTGAGCAACTCCTGTAAATGAGAAAACTCCAGAGAAAATTTCTCAACTTGAGCTTCAATCTATATGCGCATAGTAGAAATTATAAATGTAGTGGAAACGTTAATAAGATAAACTAACAAAGTATTTTTGAGAGGGCTATGTAAGACCCCGAACATTCCATGAGATAAAATTAATGAAAAATCAGACATATCAAACTCCCTCTGCCCATCTAGAGCACCATCCTTTGAGCGAGAATGGAAAAATTATTAAAGAATCAAGATCTGGGCTGAATTGGAAAGCTCAACTTGAATGGAGCGATGTTCGACCCCATTATCTCCTCGCACGTTGTGGGACACCTCCTGGGTGGATTGCGAGAGCATCGCAAAGGAAGAGAAGTTGAAGAAAGATTCCCATTATCATATAATAGTGAAGGAAAATCCCAACTCTGCAAGGGTTTGGAAGGAATGAAACCACGACGAGCGGGGTGGCTTCGAACCCAACTCATGCTTGGATGGAGGGGGAAGGAGAGGGGTAAGCATAACCACATGAGTGGGTTTCACACTAGAGCCCTTTTTATTCCCCACCGTAGTCCAACCATCAGTCGGTGGGTCACTTTTGGGCTTAGAAACCATGGGTTATGTCACTATTGGCTTGAAACAAGCTATTAAGGGACGATTCATAATCCAATGGTTTGGGGCTTGTGTTTCGAAAACATGTGTTGGGGAGGTTGAAATATACCACTTTTTGAGAGATAAGTGGGGATCCAACTTGAATATCCAGGTGGTCTCGCAGATCTTTCACAGGTCAACTTAAAAGCACTCCTTGTTAGGACGAGTATAAAAATGCTCTTGTTCGTGGCATATCACCACGCCCGATTGGTTTCAAAATTTACGAAGGAAATATGAGAGATAAATGAGAAGACCAAGAAGTTCAATCCAAATTGGAATTTTCAACGAGACTTGGCTAGTGGGGCTAAAATCGGGAGTCCACTGAGAAAGCACTAAAAGGGTATTCCTAAATACCAACAAGTTGCCTTAAGGAGGAGGGCTTGGAGCTAAGAAGGTGCGAAAGGAAAAGAGATAAAACCCTTTGGTGAGGTTACGGATACCTAAAACTAGGATATCGTTGGACTCCCAATGGTTCTTTATCCAGTTCTGAAGGTAGGCTTATGAGGGAATGTAGCCACAAAAATATGCAATAAGGAAATTGTTACAATACCACTTGACCATAGGGTCTAAACATTCATCAAAAATAACATCCGGGGATGATTCAGAATCCATACCTCGTCGTATACTTTTGGCACAAAAAAGTGTAATTCCTGTAAGACGCAGGGAGCCACTTTCACCACTAGTTGCAACAGTCATTGTAATGGAAGGAGAGTTGGCCATTTATAGGAAACTCACTACCTTAGTGGCGGGAAAATAGCCAGATTTTACTATGATAGGACCGAAGGAAAACCTAGAAAGGCTAAAGGGGCACAATTCAAGAAGTGGTGTATGACAAACAAAAACATAAAACACATAAAAACCCTAAATAAGCAGAGTGAAAAGCTTTCACAATTAACAAATGCTCAAAATATCTTAATAATAGTTTTTATACATGACCTTAATCAAATATAAATATTGCTTGTTAAATAATTGGCCAAGAGTTTTCATAAGAATTGATGGCTAGCATGAATTTTTTCTATGAAATGACAGAATACAAGAAATCGGATGGCGAAAGCAACAAATTCCTCCATACGTATCTTACGCATGCCATGTGTCGATTGTTACGCCGTGGATCACTTTGACAATGATTGTTAGAGCCAAGGGGTTCACCTCCCCTTTGGAATACGCCTTTCAGGTGTAATAAGGTAATAGAGTGATGAGGCATTTCCAATTAGTAAGGAATAATAATAGTTTTTATAGATGACCTTAATAAAATATAAATATTGCTTGTTAAATAATTGGCCAAGAGGTTTTCATAAGAATTGATGGCTAACATGGAATTAGACTTTGAGATGATGAAATAGTATATCCTTTTTAAAGAAGGATATACTATTTTATTTGCATTTTCCTCAAGTGCGAGACACACACATGCATTCGTGCGTGTATACACACATATAAACATACACATACATACATATACATACATACATACAAATAGATATACATACATATACATGTATATGTATGTTTTATATACATATGTATATATACTTATGTGTGTGTATCGTTTCTTTACAAAATTTTCTAGATAGAATTATTTGTGAAACAACTATTCTCGATATGGCACTATTTAAGAAAAGCAAATAGTTAAAATCTTTTGAATTGTCAAGAAAACCATAATTAGCTAAATCCCTAATTTTGTAGCAAGCTTCATCTTGTTCTTTGGCTCCAATTTAATTTGCACTTGAAATTTGTCTCCATTGATATAACTAATGTTCTTCTCCACATGTCCTTCATTAATCTTCTCAAATAAATGTGGCCCGAGGGGCTTCTAATAATATAGGATATGCATAAAATGGGCTTATCGAAAATATTTAAGAAAATTTAATTGTTAAGTGAAAATTCGATCTTTGAAACCTTCTCCTAGCATATGACAAATTTAAAGCTCTACAAGTAAATATGATCATTAATCAAAATAGAATTGTAGGGATAATTTAGTATATGTAATTGCAAGTGTTCATAACATATATGAAATGCCTCAAGAACCAAAGAACCTAATAATATACCACTAGTATACTCACTCTCCATCACTATTTCACAAATATTTAATTTTTAGAATAAAAAAGTTATTTTTTAATTATTAATAACCTTTAAATACAATTTTGTAAAAGAAGCTCAATTTATTGAATAAAACTATCTACAATAACACCCTCATCATTCACAAAACATCCAATACAAACTCATTAATGTACAAGAAATTGCAATTCAAATTGGCCAAACTAGATATAAATTTATTTATCAAATTAACCAATATAATATATAAATTTATTAGACTTGGAAATGTTTGGCTCTCTTGTTGCAAAAGAAAAATTTGTAGCAAGACATATCCGCTATTTTCTAGGCATGGATTTATTTTTCTCATACAAAGTTGACATTTCATACATGTAAATATGTATTCCTTATTCTTTAACTTCATTTTAAAATATATGTTCACTTTAGGATTCTCTTTCATGACGGATTACTTTGGAAAACATATTAACATTGTCGAATGACACATTCAAAACTTATATACTTGTTTCAGTTTTAGAAGTTGCACATTAAACTAGGGTTGAACATCACCCTATTTTACTCTCTGGGAAACATATAGAATTTAGTGTTTGTTCTTTTAATTGGCTGTACAATTTTATGAATTAATGATGTAAAATTTGTCTACCGACTAATTTACAAACAAGGCCCGATGTAAACAACTGGGCCATTCATGTTGAATGAAATTGAACTCATAGAATTTAACACTTTTTTATTTTTCAAAGCTTTCCAAATATTTGCCAGCGTGAAAAATGACATGTATGGTAAAAACCCTCTTGCATTTATTACCATAGCAAATAACATAGTACTTCCATAAGTACAAAATAATATATGGTGTGATCAACCATGTTGCATATTACCAAGATCATGACAAATGACCCTCTACATTGAAACTGGTATGACAGAACGTCACCAAGGGCCAACACAAAAACATTATTTATGTTGTATAAACTATTGACAGGTTTTACAGTACTGTATCCCTTGAGCCTTTTGTGGATTAGAATGAAGAACTTTGGCTTTCATCTTTATGCCCAACACCACTTGTGCTCTGAAGTAAATATGATAAATCTGACTGAAATGTTGGAGTTGAAGCAGCTCCAAGAAAAGTGTTTTTGATATCATACAATATTTTCACAATGTCAATCATACTTGGCCGTTCTTCTGGAGATTCTTTTGTACAAAGAAAACCCACACATATGAGTTGTCTAAGGCAGTTGACAACTTTGTCTTCATCTCTACTCACATCCGCACTAAGCAAACGGCTATCAAGAACTTCTAGTATTGTATCTGGAAAGCATCTACTCACCCACTTTTGCAAGTTCATTCCATCTACAAACATGCTATTGGTTGGCTTCTTTCTTGTCAACATCTCTAACAACAATATTCCATAGCTGTAGACATCTCCTTTTGTAGTAACACGCCCGTTCAATCCATATTCTGCAATCAAGACAACTCATGTCATAAAACTTTTTGTTTACAATTGTCAACAATTAACTTTTCATTTCATTCTAGGTATTCAAACTCATACCTGGAGCAATATAGCCAATGGATCCTTTTAGTGTACATGTAGAAGTGCATGAATCCATAGAGTTTCCAAGACATAATCTTGAAATGCCAAAGTCTGTTAAATAAGCTGTCATATCCTCACCAAGAAGCACATTACCAGGCTTTAAATCACAATGAATGACTTGCACAAAACAATGGTGATGAAGGTATTCCATGCCTTGTGCAATGTCCATTACTATGCTCAACCTTTGAGTTAAATCCAGAGTACACACTTGTGACCCTTGAGAATATTCTTGATTTGGAGGATATAAAACCTTGTCTAGGCTCCCATTTGGCATTAGAGGAAAAATTAACACATTGACTTCTGGATCCGAATAAGAGGTTATAACTCTGAGCAGGTTTCTGTGTCGAACTCTCTTCAAAACATTACACTCCCTTTTAAAACTCTTGCGTGCATCTTCATTCTGCATATTAAGAACTTTGATAGCAACCATTGTGCCATCCTTCAAAACCCCTTTGTACACTTTTCCAAAACTACCAACTCCCAACAAGTTGGCCTCATTAAATCCATCAGTTGCACTGAGAAGCTCTTGAAATGAAATTTTATGAGGGCCCAATGTTAAGGGTTGTGATTTCATAGAATGTCTCTTGCAATAGCGTCTCCATAAGAATCCCATCAATACACACCATGTGACAAATATTGCAGTTACAATAGGTATGAGTATCCTTGTGAGATGCCTTTGACCTTTTTGTTTGGGAGTAGGACATGCTGGCAACTTTACCCAAGGTCCACACAGGGCAAGATTTCCAGTAAATGATGTTGCCCCAAGCTTTTGAAAACACCATCTTTTGGAACTTCTCCAGACAACCTGTTTATAGAGAAATTCAAATGCTGAAGCACTTTGAGTTTACCCAAAGACATAGGTATCCTACCGGACAAATGGTTGGAAGAGAAATCTAAATCTTGGAGATTTTGAAGTTTTCCAAGAGAATCTGGAATTGGTCCTTGAAGTTCATTAAAGGAAAGATTCAGATCTTCAAGCGCGACACAAGTTCCTATTGATTTTGGAATATGACTTGTTAATCGATTTTCTGAAATATCTATAGCTTGAACCATTTCCATCTTGCCGATTTCAGAAGGCAGGGGACCCTCCAAAAATTATTGGAGAGGTAGAAATTTAAAACTAAGTTTGGAAGCCCAGCCACCAGTGGAGGTATATGTCCATCAAGTCTGTTGTAGGAGAGGTCAAGGTCTTCCAACCTTCTGCACTCGCCTAAACTTGAAGGAATATTGCCAATCAATTGATTGTGATCAAGATATAGATTTCTCATCTGCTGGAGGTGGGCGAGGGAATCAGGAATGTTCCCGGAAAAATTATTTTCATAGAGGGCTAGAATCCCTATCCTTTTGAGCTGACTGATCTCCATTGGGATATGTCCTTGCAATTTATTCCTACTCAAGTACAATCTCTCAAGCCTTTGAAGCATGCCGACCGTGGAAGGAATTTCACCTGCTAAAAGATTGTCATGCAATGCCAGAACAGTTAAACTTGTTAGGTTTCCAATCTGTGGAGGAATTTTCCCTTCTATTTTGTTGGAATCAAAGTACAATATTTCAAGTTTAGGAGAAAGTTGTCCCACAGAAGAGGGCATGGCTCCTGCAAGATTATTTTGATCTAATTGTATAGTTCGAAGATGAGAACAAGTGGTAAGAGCAGTGAGAATGGGCAAGCTTGTGTTGCTGCCACTGACAAATTGGTTATCCCACAAAGAGAAAATAGTAAGTCTATGCAACATTCCCAGCGCTGTGGGCAACATTCCACTCAGCAAGTTGCTTTCTAAGCTGAGTACTTGTAGTTGCGAACAATTAGAAAGTGCAACAGGAATTCTGTCACTAAATCTGTTAACACCAAGATACAAACCTGTCAACAGGGTATTCTTGAAGCACAACTTCGCTGGTATCTCTCCAGATAAGTAATTTTGGCTTACTGCCAATGTTTGTAGAGTAGTGCAGTTTGACAAGGAGGAAGGAATTTCTCCCGTAAGCCGGTTCGTACCCAGTTGGATTAGACTCAGTTGAGGAAGTGTACCCAACTCCCAAGGCAAATGGCCCTCAAGCTTGTTCTCACTTAAATCTAAATAGTTTAAAGAGGATATGTTTCCTATGGTGTGGGGAATGTTTCCCGTTAAATTGTTTCTGCTGATATCAATGAACTCCACATTTGAGAGTAATCCCATTGCAGAAGGAATATTTCCAGTTAAATGGTTTCCCCAAATATTGAGGGCTCTTAATCTGTAACAGGCACTAAGAGTAATGGGAATCGAACCTACAAATCGATTATTGAATAATCTAAGTCCCCTTAAGCGAAAAAGGCTTCCTATTTGATAGGGAATGTAGCCACCGAGAGTGTTATTAGAAAGGTCAAGTATCCTAAGAAATGAGAGATTGCCAAGGAAGGGAGAGATGGTACCTTCCAAACCTACTCCGGAGAGAGTGAGGGAGATGACCCTGCGTCGGCGGAGAGAACAAGTGACGCCATTCCAGCTGCAGAATGAGACGTTGGAAGTCCATGTGATGAACGAATTGTTTTGATCATATTGAATTGCAGATTTGAATGCCAACAGAGCCTGCATATCAGAAGCATTACTTTTGTGGGGATGTAAAGAATGAAAGGACTCAGCAGCAGTAGAAATAATGATAATGAACACTAGAAAGAAGAAAAATGGAGATATAATTAATGTTGCAGCCATTTTCTAGAGAAAATGGAAAAGCTCGGGACAACAAGAATAGAGGAAATTGAAGTATATAAGCTTTTATGTAGTGAGTGGAGATGAAGTTGTAGCGCACTACAAACGCCACAGACAGATTGAGACAGAGATATCAACTTGTATATTGTACAACGAATACTTTTCCCATTCTTATCAAACACGCAAGTAAAGAGAGCGAAAGAATTAAACAAGCGAAGTAAATGAAAATTAAGGTCTGTATTTTGTATATAATTTTCCATTTATTGAGATTTGGTTGAAAATTCCGGTCCATATGTTTCTTTTTCAAAGAAGGGACCTGAATTTTCCGCAAGTTTTTGTAACCTGCGAAGGAGATGGACGCCGTAGTTAGTACGGGCGACTTTCCACTCAAAAAAAAGGAGAAAATGTAGCACTTCATGTGACAGATGAGAAAGTATTGGTGAAGGTTTTACACCTTTCGTAGTTGACGATCCGAGGTAATTTTATCAACGATTGGCATTGCATATTGAATTATTTTTGGAGAATAGGGATGGAATATCCCATAATAAAGTAATAAATGGCACGGCAGTGGCCACAAGGTTTGACTGGAATAACCAAGTAGTTTCCTTTATCGATTTTCAAGGTACATTTTTAAAATGTTTTTTTAGCTAGCTTTAGCACTCTTAGTGCTAGTTTATTTTGTCGAAATTAATTACTAGCACTTGTACCAAAAGGAGGTATAATGTTAGGTCAATAGTAAAAATATGAGGGTTTGTAGAGTTGCTCAAGCACTCTTAAGATACATTGAAGAGGTATGTGTGACCTAGGTAATAAGGTACGCATGGTTTGTAGAGTCGTTGAAACAATCCCAAGATACATTGAAGAGGCATATCTGACTTGGGTAGCAAGGTAGAAAACATATATATCTTACTGACCAATCGACTATTATGTTAGTGAGAGGGTCACCTCCAATGCGGCTTCACCCCTATTGGCATAAGGATTGTATTATATATTACCGTGGACCATGCCAGGAAACCAACGTGGATTGTATTATTGGCATAAGGTGTTTGGGCTTCGTGGAAGCAATTCAAAGATGCACCAAGCCCAAACATCTAACATGTTCGTTGTTGCCAGATATCATAAGTGACACGAGTTAAAGACAGAGGTTGGAGTGTCACCATTATTGACATACTTATTAGTGAGAGGGCCACTTCCATTATAACATCACCCATATTGGCATAATGATCATAATAAACTATGACAATGTTTATACCTTCATGACACTATTTGTCACCTATAAATGTGAAACTTACAAAGCAAGCTATGAAATTATTAATTATTTGTAGTTAAAAAAGACATAAGCAAATGTAAAATGTCACCAATGTTAAACATGAGCTAGACTAGTGACCACAAAGTCTCCCTCGCCTTCGACATATCGATTGAGAAATCCTAATCTAGAAACAATATTAATACATCGTATTATGATTGATTAAGTAAAGAAGAATCAAAATACAAAACATTAGTAAAAGAAAAACATTAACAATGATGAGGCTTAATTTCCTCTTTTAATGTTTATTTTCATAATACTCCTCGACATGTGTAATGTTGGTTTAGGTAGAGATCAAAACATGCAAGAGGTCAATTAGAGCTACTACCCTCCATAAAATATTACGGTTAATAATTATTAAAGCCTTCACTATTACTTTCCTTTATATCATTTTTATACGAAAATAACATGAATAAATGTTGAAAATGCGAACTATATTAATCAAATTTATGCTTTAAAAACTTAATGATTATAGATAAGGACGAAGAAAGATATATGTTATATACTATCTCATTTATGAGGCTTAAGTTTAATGGTTACCTATACATGCCCAACAAATATTTAGGGATGACAAACATTTTAATACTTTGCATTGGTGTTGGCGAGAAAATTTGTCGAGTGGACAAACTTGTGGATTTCTTGCCAACGCTCTGGGAATCTAAGTCCCTCTACTTAACCGGTGCAACTACCGTATATGCATGCACGTGAAAAGGTGGATTTCTGTGGTGGCCTTTCGACCGGGATCCAACAGGGACACTCCATCGACCTGCTGCGACAAAGCTTGAGATACTCAAAGCAAGAGAGGACTTTGTCTAGAAAGTGGGAAAGGGAGTGAGAAAAGAGGTAGGGGAACTAATGCTACAGGTAGATAATCAGATTCCTGCACACACACTAGTTAGAAACTTCAACACATGCATTCATGAGAAGAAACAACTCTATAAATAACAACAAGACCAAATAGAATTTATCGATCACAAAGTATCAAGAAACCCCTTAGTCAAAGAAAGTTGGAAACTCCTTCTTGTATTGATTGCTCAAACCAAAGTTGTACATAATGGAGAAATAGAGGAAATTTGAGAATGAGGGGAATGGAAGAATTTGGCTATCTCCTTTGTTCTCTCAAGGTACAATATACTCTTGAGTTTACAAGATCAATCACCAACCCTTTGAAATGGGAATGGCGTTACAATTTATAGAATAGAATATGACTCTTCATCTACCTCATGACCTTTCGAATACCTTAATATGACTTAAGATTATTCATATTCCACTTTAAATATTTAAGTCCCTTTTATAATAGTAAGGCGACTTAATTTACATTATATTTCTAAAGTCACTTAAGTCATATTAAAAAGTACAAACCCCAACGCGAAATTAGAATATTGGAAAGTGAGAGAAAGTTGGGGGGAAGAGGAGAGAGAAAGAGAGGGAGAAGAAGAAGAGGAGATGTCATTCCCGATGAAGTCCGTTGATCCTCGCTAATGGAAAGCTCTGATGTGACGAAGTTCTGAATGTCCCATTGTGCCAAAGCTGCTCTTTGAGTGTGGCTTACTATTTTTAGTAAATGCCCAGATGGGGGACTTACTATTTTTAGTAAGTGGCCATTTTCACTGTTTCCTGCTTCGGATAATCATTCTGGCCTTTTGGAGATCTTCAATACCCGCACCGCCTTTGTC
The DNA here is from genome assembly GCA_018340775.1 of Taxus wallichiana var. yunnanensis. NCBI lineage: Eukaryota > Viridiplantae > Streptophyta > Pinopsida > Cupressales > Taxaceae > Taxus > Taxus wallichiana. Next base: position 622,288,775 of record CM031234.1, on the reverse strand, counting down.
TTAGCTGCTTTTGATGAAGACTTACCAAAAATAGCAAGCATGTGTAGGAAAACTTACTATTTTTAGAAAGGGTGTTTCTAGTACTCGATTTGTGACGGAACATACTTTTTTGGACTCTTCTTGTTATTACAATCACACCCTTCAAATTTCACATAGTTTTGCCCACTAGAATGCCTAGAAATAAATTTTGAAATTTTGACTTGGCAGTGGCTTCGGCACGGAGCTGCCGTGGCGGCCATTAATGGAGCTCGAAATTTGCAGGTCTAGTTTTTGTCTCCGTTTGCAATGAAAACAACTCCATTGTGATAGGTTTTTTATTTGGAGCTCGTGTGCAAGTTTTTAGCTCGTTTCCATTGCCGGAATGACGGGAAATCCAACGAATGTGAGCCAGTGCACGAAGAGAGGGTTTTATTGGAGCAAATGATTCTAGGGCACCATTTGACCTCTTGTTTGTTGCATCTTGATCACCTTGAAAAATGAAGAATTCTGTAAAAATGGCATCTCGATCCGACTTGTATCTTGTGAGATATGAAGATTTTTCGATCGGGTGACTTCATGGTTATCTGGCAAAAACCCTTCATTTTCTCCCGCTCTTCGTCATTTCACTCCATTTTTCTCTGAGACCTGCATATTTATGTGTATTCATGGTGTGGAGAGTTTATGTGGCCATGGCGGAGCTGGTTCGAGCAACAATGGTGGACCAGGTGTCTGGACAATCATGCACAGAGCCATGGCAAGGTATGAAGCTGTGAAGGAGAAATGAGGAGGAAGAAACGGCTAAGTGTTGGATTTTAAACTTTCAAAACATGCACATGGAGGGGATGGGTACATTTTTATGTCCCTGAACTCAGGGATGTGAGGGACATCAATTTCCACGGTGGTCAAGGCGATGCCATGTGTCCTCGATCCGACGGCAGGGGATTTGCTTGAAAAATGCACCTGGGGGCTAAAAGTCGGTCACGTGGGTGTCCAAATGACTCCCCATAGGGGATGGGAAAATTTTTCCATGTCTGATGTCCCCCACCTCAGGTACATAAGGGACATCAGTTTCCACGGTGGTCTTGGAGGTGACACGTGGCACCCGATCCAACGATAGGGAATGGATGCTCCAAAAATGCACTTGGGGGTTGAAACTCGGTCACGTGGGTGTCCAAATGACTCCCATAGGGGATGGGCACATTTTTCAAGGTCTGATGTCCCCACCTCAGGTGCATAAGGGAAATCAATTTCCACGGTGGTCCTGGAGCTGACACGTGGCGCCCGATCCAACGGTAGGGAATGGATGCTCCAAAAATGCACCTGGGGGCTGAACTGTCAAGTCTGGAGGTCACATGAGGGTACAAGAGGTCATATGAGGGCTGAGAGGGATTCAAGGGGGCTGGGTGCACTTTTCCAACCTTGATGTCCCTGACCTTGGGGGACGTGAGGGACACAAAATCCTGCCCAGGCTCTGGTGCTGACACATGTCCTCCCAAAAATTTGGCTAAGTCTTGAACTTGTGACAGTGATAACTTGAGCTCCCGATGGACCTTTTTGGAAAAAATTTATATGATACTGACTGAAATTTCCTTCTAAATCCAATGGTGGGGGTCTCATGTCTTTATTATTCCATTTGATCCTTGCAAAATTAGATTTTGAGTTTTTACTAGACCCATTCCCGATAAAAACTACCTGCAGACATGATGCACCAAAGTGTTGTGAAAAATATTATTCACCATCATGTAGGTCTTGGAATCCTCTTTCGGATATATATATTTTTTTCTAACTCCATTCGAGCTCTTGAAATCTTCTTACGAAGCCCAACAACTATTTTAGGCCTCGGTCTAGGCTTGTGAACCTGTTTTAACTCGAGACTACTCCAAGTCTTGAAAACCTTCCCCAAAACTTCCAAGATCATTTCCATGATGTTTTAAGGTCTTCAATTCACCTCCATGTTGAATATTACCCTTGTTTTCCGCTCCAGGGTGGTTGGTCCAGTCCTGGGAAGGCCAGTGATAGCCCTTCCCAATACTACCAAAAGATAACATCTTTTCAGAATTCCTAAAATCACCTAGGGGATAAATTTTACATCAAATAGGGGTGACCAGACTGACGGATTTGACTTGGGGTGCCTGGGAATGATAAAACATGAAAATTTCAGCACGGGGTATAGTTGTCGTGCTCGAAATTGTCAATTTCCTTGTTGCACATTTGCACGACAACAACTGGCTCTAGCTTGGGGACATGACATGGACTAAGCGTAGTGAATACATGACATGGGAATCCAGAATCTCATTTTAGACCATATAATTCGTTGACTAGTGCCTTATCCATTGGGCCTGTGAGTCATGTACAACCTACAACGAGAGAGAGAGAGAGAGAGAGAGAGAGAGAGAGAGAGAGAGAGAGAGAGAGAGAGAGAGAGAGAGAGAGAGAGAGAGAGAGAGAGAGAGAGAGAGAGAGAGAGAGAGAGAGAGAGAGAGAGAGAGAGAGAGAGAGAGGAGAGAGAGAGAGAGAGAGAGAGAGAGAGAGAGAGAGAGAGAGAGAGAGAGAGAGAGAGAGAGAGAGAGAGAGAGAGAGAGAGAGAGAGAGAGAGAGAGAGAGAGAGAGAGAGAGAGAGAGAGAGAGAGAGAGAGAGAGAGAGAGAGAGAGAGAGAGAGAGAGAGAGAGAGAGAGAGAGAGATGCACACCAAAAAGGATGGAAAAGAAACACATGACACACAACAGAAGGGAAACACACACAACAAAAAGGGAAACACACCTAACAATCACCTATGGTACAAGGCGGGGGACAACCCGCTTTCACTAAAGCACTTTTCTTTCCTCAAGAGTTACCCCTGAGTAGGCAACGCTAAGTGATGATGTTCTACGAAGCCATTGATGGGTTCCAGAAAGTAGCCTCCCCTCCTCAGTTGCTTATGAAAGCCATGTGCTTTCATAATTGTCTATGTATTTGGTAGGAGTGATTCCATGTGAGCTTCTTGATGCTCAAGTCCTTGCTTGGAAATTCCACTGCCTTCATGTTCTTTGAAGTCGGTTTCATAGTGCCAGTTGCCTTCCATGTTTATCCATATAGCTGATTCTCCATCGAGCATCTCATCGCTGCCCCAAAACTTATTTTTTCCATGTTCCAAACAACTTTCTTCAATGCAAGTCAGCTCAATGTTTTCCCTAGTTATCTTCTTCCATGGTGGAGGTGTTGTCTTCAAAAATGGAGATGTCCGAAGGAGATACAAAACTTTTATTCTTTTGCACTCATGAACTTCTTCACACAATGTGGAAGAAAAAGGCATGTTTTCATGTTTATTCTCATCAACCAAAGTATTAGAGAAGTCATCAAGCTTATCCAACTACTCCATTTCAACATCAAAAATTGGTGCACCAAAATAGGAAGCACAAATTGACTCATAGATAAGGACGAAGAAAGATATATGTTCTATATTATCTCATTTATGAGGCTTAAGTTTAATGGTTACCTATACATGTCCAACAAATATTTAGGGATGACAAACATTTTAATAATTTGCATTGGTGTTGGCGAGAAATTTTTTTGGGTGGACAAACTTGTGGATTTCTTGCCAATGCTCTGGGAATCTAAGTCCCTCTACTTAGCCGTTGCTGCATGCAGCACCGTATATGCATCCACGTGAAAAGGTGGATTTCTGTGGTGGCCTTTTGACCAGGGATCCAATAGGGACACTCCACTGACCCTGTGGAAAATATTGCATTCCTACAAGAGAGAATTTGTCTGAAAGTGGGAAAGGGAGTGAGAAAAGAGGTAGGGGAACTAATGCTACAGGTAGATAATTAGATTCCTACACACACACTAGTTAGAAACTTCAACACATGCATTCATGAGAAGAAACAACTCTATAAATAACAACAAGACCAAATAGAATTTATTGATCACAAAGTATCAAGAAACCCCTTAGTCAAAGAAAGTTGGAAACTCCTTCTTCTTGTATTGATTGCTCAAACCAAAGTTGTACATAATGGAGAAATAGAGGAAATTTGAGAATGAGGGGAATGGAAGAATTTGGCTATCTCCTTTGTTCTCTCAAGGTACAATATACTCTTGAGTTTACAAGATCAATCACCAACCCCTTGAAATGGGAATGGCGTTACAATTTATAGAATAGAATATGACTCTTCATCTACCTCATGACCTTTCGAATACCTTAATATGACTTAAGACTATTCATATTCCACTTTAAATATTTAAGTCCCTTTTATAATAGTAAGGTGACTTAATTTACATTATATTTCTAAAGTCATTTAAGTCATATTAAAAAGTACAAACCCCAACTGTGAAATTAGAATATTGGAAAGTGAGAGAAAGTTGGGGGGAAGAGGAGAGAGAAAGAGAGGGAGAAGAAGAAGAGGATATGTCGTTCCCGATGAAGTCCATTGATCCTCATTGATGGAAAGCTCTGATGCGATGAAGTTTTGAATGTCCCATTGTGCCAAAGCTACTCTTTGAGTGTGGCTTACTATTTTTAGTAAATGCCCAGATGGGGGACTTACTATTTTTAGTAAGTGGCCATTTTCACTATTTCCTACTTCAAATAATCATTCTAGCCTTTTGGAGATCTTCAATACCCGCCGCTTTGTCTTAGTGCTTTTAATGAAGACTTACCAAAAGCAAAGAGATGCGTAGGAAAACTTACTATTTTTAGAAAGGGTGTTTCTAGTACTCAATTTGTGATAGGGAACATACTTTTTTGGACTCTTCTTGTCGTTCACAATCTACACCCTTCAAATTTCACATAGTTTTTCCTAAAGAAAAATGCCCTGGAAATAAATTTTGAAAATTTGACATGAGGATCGTTTTGGGCACGGAGCTGCCGTGGCGGCCATTAGTGGAGCTCAAATTTTGTAGGTATGGTTTTGTCTCCATTTTCAATGAAAACAACTCCATTGTGATAGTTTTTTTATTTGGAGCTCGGTGCAAGTTTTTAGATCGTTTCCATTGCAATGAATGACGGAAATCCAACAAATGTGAGCCAATGCACGAAGAGAGGGTTTTGTTGGAGCAAATGATTATAGGAACCATTTGACCTATTTTTGTTGCATCTTCGATCACCTTGAAAAATTAAGAATTCTGCAAAAAACAACATCTTGATCCGACTTGTATCTTGTGGAGATATGAAGATTTTTCGATCGGAGTGACTTCATGGTTATCCGCAAAACCCTTCATTTTGTCCTTGATCTTCGCATTTCACTCCAATTTTCTATGATACCTACATATTTATATGTATTCATGGTGTGGAGAGTTTATGTGGCCATGGTAGAGCTTGTTCAGAGCAACAATGGTGGACCGGGTGTCTGGACAATCATGCATGGAGCCATGGCAAGGTATGAAGTCTTTTGAAAATGAGAAATGAGGAGGAAGAAACGACTAAGTGCCGGATTTTAAAATTTAAAAACATGCACATGGAGGGTCTAGTGCAATTTTCCAACCTTTATTTCTTTGACCTTGGGGGCGTGAGGGACACAAAATCCTGCCAGCTCCAAGGTGTGGCCGCACGTGTCCTCCCAAAAATTTGGCTAAGTTCGAACTTGTGATAGCGATAACTTGAGCTCCCGATGGACCTGCTTTTGGAAAAAAATTTATGATGCTACTGAAATGGTATTATGAATCCAATGGTTGGGGTATCATGTCTTTATTATTTCATTTGATTCCTAAAAAATTGGATTTTTGAGTTTTTACTCCACCTATGCGCCGAGAGAAAACTGCCGAGACATGATACGCCAAAGTGTTGTGAAAATGTTATTTCACCATCATGTAGGTCTTGGAATCCTCTTTCTGGATATATATTTTTTTCTTCTAACTCCATCCGAGGAGCTCCCTTAATCTTCTTCGAAGCCCAATAGCTATTTTAGGCTTGTGTACCACCTAGGCTTGTAGAACCCTATTTTTAACTCGGACTACTTCAAGTCTTGAAAAACTTCCACAAAAATTCAAAGATCATTTCCATGATGTTATAAGGTCTTCAATTCATCTCCATGTTGAATATTACCCTTGTGTTTTGCTCCAGGGTGGTTGGTCCAGTCCTGGGAAGGCTAGTGATAGCCCTTCCCAATACTACCAAAAGATAACATCTTTTCAGAATTCCTAAAATCACCTAGGGGGAATGGATAGAATTTCCTAAATCACCTAGGGATAAATTTTACATCAAATAGGGGTGACGTGACTAACAGATATGACTTGGGGTGCACAGGAATGATAAAACATGAAAATTTCTGGCACAGGGGGTATAGTTTTGGTGCTAAAAAAAATGTCAATTTCCTTACACATTTGTGCGACAACAATTGGGAAACAACATTGTTATATGCACCACATGGTTAGGTGTAGTTGGGAGAGGGGACACAACAAGTGAGGAGGTGTCACTACTCCCACTTTGATAGAAAAATATTGAATAGCAGAAATTTTTAGTGCTTCAAATAAAGTGACATCCACCTTAAATCTTAATCTATGATTCACAATACTATGTCCGAGTGTCGTTTGATGATCAACCAAATGAATGATGATATCTAAACCAATTAGGTAAAATATTATTCCTTTAGACCTATAGGTTATATTGATGATATGTAACCAACTTTTGGCTCACATAATCTCTTTTCTTGTCATATGTCATTCATTTATTCTTTCATATGTTTAGTAGGTCGGCCTTGGTGTTGGCCATAGTATAGGAATGATATATATATAGGTGGTAGTAAGGAGTAGTTAATCATCATATTGAGCACTTGAGTCTTATTGTATGGTTTGGGATGTTGCCCCCTCGAAGCGGCTAATTTTTTTCTACTTGCATATAAATATCACATATCTATATTTTGGTGTTCTTTGGTGTTTTATTGCTATGATATTCAAATTTATCTAAGAAATTTCATTATAAGTGGTATTAGAGCTTGATCTCGGCTAGAAATTCATCAAAATCCTACTTGTGAAGGTTCGGTTATATCCTAAAGGGTAGTGAATTTTTCCGTAGTTGTTTTTGAGGTGTTGATTTAACAAATATGGAATTTATAAAATTGTAATTGTAGAGTCACATATGATAAATAAACTATAGAAAATATTTTGACACAAACAATAAGCTAGATATAATATTGAAACCCTAAGTGCAAGAGAGGACTTAAATATTTACTTGATTCAAGCTATCCTTGAGATTGTTCTAGACTGGAAGACTAATGATAACAAGAGGAAGGCAATTGTCACATTTCCTCTGTGAAAATATGGAGTTTTTTGGATATGTCGGGACTATGGTGCTTGGAACAGGACCAGGGTGCATAGGCATCGAGGACCTTTAATAGGTTCTTGTGACTCACAGGAGCTCATAAAACTTATTTTTGTTGTGTCACACAAGTTTCACCGATCTTTTCTTTTGGTTGCAGTATGTCGTTAAATGATCGTCAATTTGTTTGTAACCTACAAAGAGAATATGACCTGCAAAACCCTCAAAATACATCAAATCCCAAAAATAAAAGATGCAATATGGGGATTCGGATTGACCTCGATGATCACCCGACTGAGTGAACTTACAACCGAGCATTGTACTACATCTCAGACTCCATGTAGTTCTTGTGCATGTGTGATAGAATCATGCCTAGGAAGCCCTTGTGTAAGTGCACGTGATAACGTGAAAATAGCTAGATGTACCAATGTAAATAGATGTGTGGATGGAAAAATGAACTTTCCTCCTATGCATGTATGTAGAAAATGCAGTCCCTTGTCCCTTGAATGAAAGCTAGATGGATGCCTTTTGATGCTCTTAGATGCCTTTGATGCAACCTTAGGTGATGATAATAGATGCTTAGAGCTTGGTCCTTTATTTTGGTCACATAGCTTTGTATTTATATGATTCCCTTGTTTGAATTTCGTAATTGACAACTAAAAGGCCAACCCATAAGAAAATAAGATGCCCAAAAGATAAAAGAGGCCCAAAAGAGCAAGATAGAAAGAGGTCAAGGCACCTGGAGGGGGGATGAGGGTGCCTGGCACCGGCGTTCATCTGGCAGGGCAGGTTTGGTGTCCAGAGTCATGAAAGATAAAGTAAATAAAGTATCGACTTTGGTAGGGTGTAAAACTAGAAAGAAAACCAAAGACAAAAAAAAGAGGCCAAAGATAGCTATCAATTACTAGTTTTCTCACTTAGGAATCATATGAATGCAAGTATGTGTTTATGGACCTAGAAATGTACCCAAGTGCGTGATTTTGTGTCTAATTTTCCCCACTTTATGTTGTTGAGTGAATACTCGATAACATAAAGTAGATAAGAGATGCATACCTTGATAACCATGTAGATGTGATGGAAATAGTGTGCCAAAGAGACAAGTGAAAACGTGAAGTGATAAAAATGAAGCGTGGAAGCTAAGAAAGAGGAAGTGACCCTAGGGGTGAAAGCGTATGAGTTGTACCATGTTGTACCTATTGTTGTTTGTGCTTGATGTAGGGGATGCTTCTTGTTGCATATTAAGGACAGACTTGCAAAAGAAGAGCAAAATAGTAGTCAAAGTCATGTATTATGAAAAATCTGTAAAAACATGTAAAAATGTGAAAAAAAAAAGTAGTAAAAGAAAGTGTGCACTGATCTATGAAGAGTAAAAAAGGATAGAAAATGTCCTAAAAATGATGTAGAGAGCAAATTTTTTTGGCGATCTCATGCCAAGAGTGAGTTTTTGGGTGATCTCATGCTAAGAATGATTTTTTTGGGTGATCTCACACCAAGAAGCGAGTTTTTGGGAGATCTCATGCCAAGTGTGAGTTTTTTGGGTGATCTCACACCACAACAAAAGAGTGTTGGGGAGAGAGATCTAGTGTTACTCTCCTTCCATGATTGCTTCCCAAATTTATACACCACTGTAGATGGTGTGATCCATGTTTAGTTCCATTGTTGTTCTATGTTTGATCCAAGTAGAAAAAGAGATAAAATGCATTCTAATTGTTGGAGGAATGTGCTGTACTTGAAAATTACTCATGAAACTATTGAAAATTGTGATACTCGAGAAAGTAACTATAATTTCCCCTAGGTCATAGGCACCCATGAAAGGTCAAGAGCACCCAGCACTAGTGTCTATATCTAGGCAATGCTAGTGTCAATGTGTAAACTAAGGACCCAAGTCAGAATTTGGGTTTTATGAGAATTGTAACTTTGTTTTGTTCTATGTGTACTATGTAGGCCTATGTCTATGAAGCTCTTGAGTTGTTGTATGGGGTGAATGATTCACCTAATGTATGCCCCCTTCATTTGGGGTGCATGCATGATGTCACTAGGAGAATGCGGCCCAAAGGAGAGGACCAAATGTTGATCTAAAACTATACCCTACGGGGAGGGAATGTGCATGGTAGAAACCAAGGCACATGCAAACAAAGTGGCTAGAAACATGTGTTAGTAGAAAAAGTGACAAGCATGTTATAGAAGATAAATGTAAACAAGAAATAGTGTAAGAAAAGTAGACCACAAAAAGTGGGTTTCAAACATGGGACATCACTCATAATGTCACAAGACAATCAAGGCCATGAAGTGCGCCAAAAATCATATAAGCAATGATGATCATAAGACATAGGCATAGCCCACAAAAAATAATACAACATGGTATGGAAAAAATGATAAAGAAAAGTGTATCAAAACCATGGTGGAAATAGTTCCATGTAAAGAAAATGTTGCACATGAAGCACCCATTAGCATGTTAGAAAGATAAAAGTATGTCAAAGCATGTATCAATGGAACAAAAGTAGTGTGCTAGTAAGAATAGAACTAGTATAAAATGAAACAATAACACTTGTAGTGTGTAAGAGAGTAGATGTAGATGCCCCAGAGCCTCGGTGGGACTGGTAAGAGGTACAATGCCAAACATCATTGTTGTGTGTAAAGATCTATAGAAATTCTACATTCACAACTAAAGAACAAGTGAACACGCATGTGTATATAGAAAATATAATGACATACTAAGTATTTGTCTAGCATGTGAAACAAAGTGTACATGTAAGCATAAGTAAGCAAGAATAAATGCAACCAAGATATGTAGTATGTTGTGAATGAGTGAGATGGAATGGTATGCAATGTGAATGTGATAGAGCAAATTCCCCCCAAGTGGATGTGGATGAGCATGAGATGAGGTTCATTTATAAAATACCCTCGAAAATCAAGAATGAACCATAAAACAAGAGTTTCAGGAAATGGTTTGAAAATGGAAATAAATGGTTTGAAAATAATATGCGCTAGAAGATATATATGAACTCAATGAAACATGTGAGAATAGTGTAAAGTGTGATGTGGTGAGGTTCATTTTAGATTTAGATCCTCAGCGAATTGAGTATGAACCATGGAACTAGAGTGTGTTATAGGGTAACGACAATACAAATGGTGCATCAAGTAGTATGGGATGATACAGAATGACTATGAAGCAAAGTGGCATGAAGTGTAAGCATGTAATGATAGAAATGAGAGACATCTAATAATGTTAGGAGGGGGAAGTAAGCATGATGCCCCCAAGTGTATGATGTGAAAAGAATCAAGTAACATCATCTAAGAGATCATCATTGTCATGGTCAAAGCCAAATGGAGAAGCATCAGAGACTTGGTAAGTAAGCATATGGGGTTGATGATATAAAGAGCCATTAAAATGTAAATTTTACATGCCCATTACGTATTCTTCATCAGTGAAAGGTGGTAGTGGACAACCATGTGCATACCAATGAGTAAGATTTTTTTATCTATTTTAAAAATGAATCATTATAAATAAAAACATGACCAAAAGGCATGGAAATGTGATATCAATATGATTAGGATCTAAAGTGCCACCAATGTAGTCAAGCCAAGACTTCCCAAGTGTAAGTGGAGAAGTGTGAAGTGTGCAACAAAGGATTATATAATGGAAGATGCGAGGCCATAAACAACAGTGATGTGAACATATCCATGATAGAATGAGGAGGAAAGGAGGTGGAGGAGGATATAATTGAGTGTGAATCCTAGCCAAGTTAAACCATCATACATGCAAACAATATCGAAAATTTAGGATCAAATGGAATATGTAGCCAATAAGAATTATTGATGAAAAGAGTGCATGTGAAAGGAGGAAGCATTGATGCAGAGTGCTCATGGGAAGATGAGGAAGGTGGTATGACATCCAATGTATGGATAAACCCCCAAAAATTACCATAGCATTAGTAGAAGGAGGGGTGACACAAAGTGTTCTTGGAGAGATGAAGTAGATGACATGGTGTCTAATGCACAAATGGATCCCTTGAGAGATGAATCATGTTGGTGGTAGGGTAGGAGATTCTGTGAGTTGATAATCATTAGTGAGATATGTAGGAGGATTATGGGGATGACCAACATTGTGATAGAGAAATGGAGTAGGGAGAGTAATGAGTGGGTCTAGATAAATATTTGAATGGGTCATGGTCAACAATAATATATACACATAACCATCATGTATGAACTTAACACATCAATGAAATATAGAAGGTATTTCCTACATAGCATGAAGCCATAGTCTACCAAGTAAGCAATTATATTAGAGTTTGGCGTCGATGAAAAAAATAATACCGTAGGGATGGTTTTTGGCCAAATGTGATAGGTAAGGTGATATGGCCCATGCATGGTCATGTAGAAGAATCATAGCTATGAATAGAAATAGATGTTGGAATGAGATTAGCTGAGGAAAGGCCAAACTACTAAAGAAATGTAAGATTACAAATATTGAGCTCAGATCCATTATCAACTAGTACTCACCTAATTCCTATGTTAAAATGCTTGAATATAAAGAGGAGGATCATTTTCATAAACAAAAGAGCTGGAAGCTACATCAGATGGGAAAGTAATGTGTTGAGAAAATGCATCAATGAATAATTGATATACATGATCCAGAGGAGTAGTAGAGAAGGAATGTAAGTATTAGCCAAGAAAGTTTATTTTTCCTTACATTTGGGATTACTTGTAAGAAATCATGAATGGAGATATCCATGGTGAGAGGAAGCTTAGGATATTGAAGAAGAATAAGAAAAAAATATCTAAGAGTGTTTGAAAGACAGTTCACTAAATGATTTAACAAATATGGAATTTGTAAAACCTAATTGTATAAGTCATGTATGATAAATAAATGCTAAAGAACATGTATAGATGACACAAGTAATAAGCTAGATAAAATATTGAAACCCTAAGTGCAAGAGAGAGAGAAACAAAGACTTAGCTGATTTGCGCTATCCAAGTGATACTGGACTGAAATAATGAACAAAAGAGGAGCATACTGTCACAATTACCTATGTAAAATTCTAGAGTTTTCGGATATGACCTGACTAGGGCGTGCCTGAATCAGGGATTAGGCACCTAGGCCCTAGGGACATTTGTTATGCGCATGTGACTACGCAAGAGCCCAAAATATAGTTTTTGTGTTGCAAAAGTGTCACTAACATTTAAATTTGGTCACTTGTATGTCACGGATGATCACCGAAATTCAGTCCATAACCTATGAAGAGAAGATAACCATCAAAAAACCCTCAAACTACATCAAATCCCAAAAAGAAAAGATGCAAATGGGGAGTCGATCGACTCCCAGCGGTCACCCGACTAAGTGAACTTATGACCAAGTGTTTCACTACATCTCATACTCCATGTAGTTCTTGTGCATGTGTGAAATCATGCCCTAGGAAGCCCTTGTGCAAGTGCACATGATGATAGCAAATAGCTAGATGTACTAATGTAAATAGATGTGTGGATGGAAAAATGAACTTCCCCTCTTATGCGATGTATGTAGAAAATGTAATCCCTCATCCCTTGAATGAAAACTAGATGAATGCCTTTGATTCTCTTAGATTCCTTTGGATGTAACCTCGGTGATGATAATAGATGCTTAGATCTCGGTCCTTATTCGGTCACATAGATTTGTATTTATATGATTCCCTTGTTTGAATTTTGTAATTGACAACTAAAAGGTGTACCCATAAGACAATAAGATTCCCAAAATATAAAGAGGCCCAAAATAGGTGTAGTCATATTTTATACCCTTAGACCAATAGTCTAATCCCATGTGCGTGTCGCCTATCACCCTAGCGGGCGTTGGGTGCTCACCCGAGGCATGCATGCGGGCATCGAGTCTCTCCTTTATGTGAGTCTTGTGAGAATGCATCATCTTATAACAAATATTCAAATGGAAATGAGTAGAAAAAAGAACCATGCCACATTCTAAGAACCTAGAACGAGTTGTTATCTCATTGCATCCAGAAAAGAGAAATAACAAGCAACATATAGGAAATGGTTCATATAGAAAGGAAATGCATAAGTATTATACTTCTCGAACACATATATGATTTATAATAGAGCATTATATTCATATTAACAGATTTAATAACCACATTACAATCCCTTGAGGTCATGAAAGACCCTTATATAACAATGCAGAGTCAAGTCATGCATCAAAACTACATTATGCTCACCATATTACAAAAAAAAAAGAATGCAGACCCATCCCTCTAAATGTGCATTACTTACAGATATCTCCTAATCCCTAACCCATAACATCCTCATTTTGTTTCTACAGGCTTTTCCTCTCTTTTCTCTCCTCCACACTCTCCACACTCTCTATCTATTATACTCTTCTTCCTTCTTTTTTTCTTCCATCGGTGCTTGTATTTATAACCTTAGCACCCACCATCGCCATGCCTTTCAAAAGTTACAGATCGGTCACCAAGTGTCAAGTGGTCCTCCATGGGAGCATGCCTTCATAGATCCGAGCTCTCCACTCCTTGCAATGATGTCTTCTGGAACCTTCCATCACATGCCTAGAATATTCCCTTTTTGATCCCACATCTCACTCGAGTGGGCACCTTATCCACAAGGGTCATGATTTTCTCATGTGCTTCTTGGGATGCCGAATATGGCTAAGTACAAAACTTGTTTTTGTGTGTGCATGTGCATATGTTTATAAAAACCCTACTAGAACCCTTCCTGCATGCCTTTAACCCACGCACCCCTTCTTCAACTAGGTCCCACACACCCACATGCCTTCTTGTACTTAGCTAATATTTTGGGCCCAACATCACCCCACACTACTACACTGTTCTCCATCCTCAAAACACTCTTCAATAAAGAAATAAAGAATGGTGGATCCTTACAAATGGTTGGAATGGAAGAATAAAGGAATGAAGAAATGGGGAAAATAATGAAAGAATGGGGAACTTGTTTATTTTTGGAGGAGGAGAGGGAAATCCTTCCCTAATTCTACTTCTAACTTTCCCCAAGTGTCGACCTCATTTTGAGCTTGCTAACAGAGGTCACCCACCAGGGGCACTACTTCTTCAAAACTCAGCTCCTCTCCCTTAGCGCTCATTGTCTCCACGATCTCCTCTAGTTGTTTTCCCAAATCCTTGAGCACGTCCATCCTCCGAGTGATTTGGGGTACAATTCTTTCATCGGTTCTTGATTGAGCCTCACAAGGTCTCAATGGCCTCTGATTTCTTTTCCACTTCGGCTAGGATTTTGTCTCACTCAGCCATGTTCCCTTTTTTTTTTCTTGAAATCCTTGAGTTTATGCTTCATGGGTGGAAACCAAGATACTTTCCACTCTATCCCTATCCACGCAGTTATCATAGGCAGCCTCAACAACTTTGCGTGATGATTTTACATCGGTGAGGATCTTGTTGTATTGAGCAATAATTTCCACAACCTTCATCTTATTTTCTTTTTCTTGGCACACCAACGCCTCTTCTACGGATTCTAAGGCAAGTGGTTGCCTCTCCATAGTGAGTATGTGGGTCAAGTCCTCTAGGCATTGTAAGGCTGATCCATATTTTTGTGCGGGTGGTGTTAAGTCTGGATGCTTTCAAGACAATGACATCTATGATCATCTCTATTTTCTTATATGCCTCACACTCTTGCCTTCTCATCTTTTAACTCACACCTTAACTGAGCTTGATTAGTTCCTCCTGCTTTAGGTCCTTGCTTTTCTTAAGGAGCTCTTCCTCCTTTTTCTCCAGCTCTACCTCTAGGAACTTCACCCTATCATTTCTTCCGAAGAGTTTGGCTTCAACCTCAACTAAAACTTTGTTGAGTGCGTTGCAGATTTTCTCATCTGATAATTGTTGAGCATTTACCAAGGGTTTATTCCTTTTGTTTTCAGGAACTTTCATCAATGCTCCTTGCTTATTTCAAATTCGGGCTCATCAATGTGGGACTCAAATTCCCATGATAGCATTTTCCTCATCCGAGGGTATGCACCTTCCTCATCAAATGAAGCCATGGCTAAGAGTTGTTCCATTGGCATATGGTGCTCTAAAAGCATGTGCACAACACCTTGTTTGGATCATCGATGTAGCTCATTCCTTGAACTTGTGTTGCTTTTTTTGTGCTCTTCCTCCTTGTGTATGTGGCCCTTGGAAAGCTTACAGCCAAACTAGGATCTCCTCCCATGCTGCCATATTCTTTTCCTACGCTTTCCTCCTCAACTTCCTTCAACACCTCATCCACACTTGCATTCTACCTCTTGTTCCACCAACTTCTTGATGATTCCCACCACTTCTCTCTCTGCATGGCCTCTTCTATCTGTTCCTTTGTGAGGCTTGGGGTCCTTTGATCTTTGTATTTTCTTCTCCTCTACCCCTTTGCCTTGGCCTCAATTTCTTCTTCGTCATTCTTCTCCTCATCCTCTTCATTATACTCCTCATCTCCTTCTTCCTCAGAATCATGCACCTCATAGAATGGATGGTCTTCACCTCCTTCTAGCTCATCATCATCATCCTTTTCCCGATGTAGGCATCTAGACTTCTGTTTCTTCTGAATCTACCTCATCAGTCACCTTCTACTTCTTCCTTACTAGGGATTCCAGTACAAGAGATTCTTCTTTTCCTTTTCTTTGATAGGTGATGTCTTCCTTGGTGATTCCTCATGGGTGAGGGGCTCTTCATGCTCCACGCCTCTTCTTCTAGGGTTTTTTCCTTGACAGAGACTTCTTTCTCCATGTGCGTAAGTACTAGGCTTAACGCTTGCTTCGGTGCTCACCATTTGTGTGGTTTGAACACTTGGTGCCTTTTGCACCTCTTCTCTTTCTCTCTTCTAGGTGTGCCTTCTTCCTTCCTGTAGGGTCTTCAGGGATGGAGACATCATTCTCCAAGTAAGTACCTTTTTCAAATTTTGGCCTTATGCGCAGATACACCCTTGTTGTGGTCCTTCCTGCAATCGGCAACATTAAAGGCTTCATCATCTATATCTCATGGGAGACATATCTCTCCACGTATGCACGCTTTCTTTGGGTAGATGAGCTTCCGGTGCAGCTCGTGGTGGTCTATATCTACCTCACTAAGGTCAAACCTTAGTCTCTTGGCCTCCTTGAACCGATTAACTCTGGCTTGGAAGTATTGCGTGGTGAAGGAGAAGGGTAGCTTGCACCATGGACTCATATTCCCATCTGTCAATGTAAATCTGCCAATGCAAAAGTGTTGGTACACTACAAATTCTACCTCTCCATCCACGAGCATGGGAAACTACTCTGGGATCCTCCACTTTTCCCCGAATGCATCACACATTCATTTATACCACTTCTCTCAGGCACACTTGTGAGTGGCCATCATGGTTTCACAAGTGTATTTCAAAACCTTTTTGTGGGTGAGGGATCCTCTTCTGATACTCCCAAACAAAATTTTTTGGCCCATCGGGCACTCCAATCTCTAAAAATACAATGGTGAGGAGGACATTACCAAAGAGTATCTTCTCTCCCTCTGCGCTTGCTTATAATCTCATCCATGATGAAAGTGGACAAGTTATAGATGGTTCCTTCAGATATCTTTCTGGCATACATTTAGCCATGCCTTGTTTACTTGTGTCCATCATTCTTGATCATTGAGCTTGGTCACCAAGTGCATGTGATCCATCCTCATAATTGGGTCTGGAATCTCGGTGATGTCAAAGTATCACGACCCCTTCTTGTAGTCATACGTGGCTATAGTCTCCTTGATAGCCTCCTTGTCACTCAGATCATCATCAATGTTATCTCCTTCACAATTGAGGCATGTGAACTTGGATATCAGTTGTGGTGTGATGTGCATCTTGTGCCCTATAAAATAAAAGTGATCCTCATGCACATGCGCGACATCAACCATTGGTAAAGGTGCTCAGGCTTGCCAAAGTATGACAACTCATATAGTTACAATAATCCATCCTTCTCTAATTTGACCTTCACCTCATCATTGTAAATGGGCATTCCCATCTAGTGTCCTTTTGTTAGTTGGTCGGACCAACTCTAGCACCATTTCCTTCTCGGTTGTGCTCATGCGATGGTTATAATCACTCACGGCCATCTTTCGTAAGTGTGACTCCCACTCTTTTCCTAGCAATACCCCATCTGGGTACTACATTTCTACATACCATTCTTCATTGGAGCTTGCGATGGAAGCGGTTTTATTTCCCTTTCCCTTTCCCTTTTTTTTCTTTGGTGAAATGGTTGGTTTCTTGGGTGCCATATTTTCTAGTCGAGAATGAACTTAAATACTCCTTCCTCTTTCTCTTCTCTACTACTCTACTCAATCCCAAAGCTCAAAGCTTCAACTCCTGAATGAATCCTTCTTTCTCTGCCCTAGCTACCAAACCCTAACCAGAAATCCTTCCACAAGACGACGCTCTTCACACAACCTTCCTCACACCCATGTACTCCTTCCTTCTAGTTCATAGATCTACTCTAGATGCACACTCAAATTTCTTGGATTCTCCTTTCTTCACACAAATTTCTCTCTGATGCTCTAGTTCACAAGAGCTTCTTTCACTTCATAATCGCAAGGTAAAAATGACTTTCCCAACCTTGTATTTATAGTTTTTGCTTCTTTCCAGCATTAAATGCTATACCACCTACCAACGTACTTTAACATTAAATGTGAATTTTTCCACTAATTAACTTTAACTTCCCTTACCCACGTGCATCAATCCTACGCGTGAAAAACCCTTTACAAACCTTCTCATGTCCAACCCGACCAAACTCTTACGTGCATCACAAGAAAGACTTCTTATCCTTTACCTAATTTTTCCCTCACTTACCTCATGTTGTTCCTGCACTCTTCATCCTTTTGTACGTGGTTTCTGCAAAGCCTTCTTGACACTAACCATTCTCATCCACCTCTCTTCTACGCGCTTTCTTAACCTTACATTTTTATCCTTCAACTGGGCCATTCACCACAACTTCTATTTCCATCTCAAACTTGTATTACAGGCCTATACTTTGCATCACTCCACCCCACACTAAAACAGATGTGTGGTCCTCTACATACACAACCTTGGAAAAATAATGTGGTTACTGGTGCACAAGGCAAAAAATGAAACAAAAAGAAAGGAAAAAGCAACGAGAAAGGGAAACACAAGAAAAAAAAAAATAAAGGGAAATTCTAAGTTAATTGGCAATACTGCCTTATTACAAACACCAAGAAGACTTATTTATAGTAGGGCTTCAGCCTACTCCCATTGAAATGACCTAGTAATCCTCATCCCATCCAGCACTTGTAACTAGAAAGTACCTAAATCAAGAATGTATGAGATGATGTAGGGTCCCAACCAATGGACTTTCAACTTCCCAGGATGGCACAGATACTTGGAATCATACAACAACACCATCTTCCCAACCTCAAACTTCTTTTTCTTGATATGATGATCATGCCATGCCTTTTGTCTTGCTTTTTCTGTCTTCTGACTCCATCTAGCAAGTGATCACCTTTCGTCTAACTACATCAACTTATCAATTCTTTCTTCCAAAGCACTTTCTCATCAGCTAACCCTCCTGCACGCTATACGCAGTGATGGTAACATGAATTCAACTGGAAAAATAGCCTCCACACCAAAACACCAATTGAAATGGTGTGGCCTTGTTCAACCTCTTGTAGGTTGTCTTGTATGCCCATAGAATGGTGATACTTTGTCATCCCAATCTTGTCTTCCAACATCACAAGATCTTAGTCAACATGTGACTTAGTATCTTGTTAAATGCCTCAATAGTTCCATTTTCTTGAGGGTGATAGGGGTAGTCTTGTGATGGGCCACCATAAATTTTGCTAACAAAATCTTGACCATTTCATTGAGAAAGTGTGTACCTCTATCACTTGTTAAACTTAAAGGACAACCATACATGCTTGATTATGTTCTCCCATAAAAATCTAGTAGTTGTTGTCACTATGGTGCAATCCTTTGTAGGCATTGCCTCTTCCACCATGTCAAGTAATCAATGCAAGTGATGATATACCATGAACCAGTCCTTCACGTGGTTGGCAAATTGGCCCTACAAATTTGATTTCCCATTTTTCAAATGGTTCAACACTGGCTATTGGTCACAAGGGCATTTCATCTCTCTTTCTAGGTTTTCCAAGGCACTGCAATGGTCACATGCCTTGTAAAACTCAATACAATCCTTGTAGATGGTTTCCCACCAAATCCTACTAATAAAATCTTCCATGTGGTAGCATTTCCTACATAGTGTCCTCCTACAATCCCACCATGTGCTTCTTCCATAATTTCCACGCGCTCATGCTCTAATATGCATCGGTGCAAGAACCTCATCATGACCTAACTTATACAGTCTCCACTAATCAACATGTAGGGTGTGACACGTATTGCTAATTGCTTTCTCTCTAGAGCCTTCATCCCTTCCGGTGCCACACCTATTTTTAAGAACACTATGATATCTTCCAAGTCTAAGGGATGTGCACTGAACCTAAATAGTTACATGTCTAGCATGGTATCCTCAATGCTTTGCATGTCCTCCCCTGAGTTAATCCTTGATAAGTGGTTAGGTCCTGAATTGCTTTTTCCTAGTTTTACGACCATTATGAACTCAAATTCTTGAAATAATAGGACCCAACAACATATGCGCCCTTACGAATGGGCTTGTTGACTAAGTATTTCAATGCCATGTGGTCATGTGTAGAATATGAATGGTGTTTCCAATAGATACTACCTAACTTATGCAGCACGTAGATCATAGACAATGCTTCGTGCTCAATAGTTGTGTAATTTTTTTATGTTGGTGTCAATTTTCTACTTGCAAAGCACAAGGGATGATCAATAATTCCCTCACCAAGGTTGTCTAGTACTTCTCCCATAGTTGTTCCTGAGGCATCAACATGCACATGGAAAGGATTATCCTAAGAAGGAAAACATAATATGGGTGTCGTGACAAGCCTATCCTTCAAAGTGTCAAATTCCTTCTGTTGCACCTCTCCCTAATGAAAGACACTCTTGTGTTTTAATAATTCCTCTAAGGGTGGGAGATCTTGGCATATCCCTTGATGAATTTCTGTAGTACCCCGTATGCCCAAGGAATCCATGCACTACGCTTTGATTAGTAGGCTCCCTAATCCTACAATAACTACAACTTTAGTGGGATCCACTAATAATCCTTATTTACATATAATGTGTCCTAATAGGGTCCCAAATGGAGTAGCAAAGACACATTTCTTAATGTTGAGGGATATCCTTAATTTCGACATCTCTCAAACATCAGCCTTAAAATTGTCACAATGGTCTTTCACCAATCCATACATAGTCCAGTCATCCAAGTAAACTTGAAGAAATTTATGGATGAAGTCCTGAAATGCTTGTACCATGATGCGCGAGAACACATCAAGTGCATTCTTCAATCCAAAAGGCATAACCGTGTAGGAAAAACTTCCCCATTAATGGTGAAAAAGTTGTCTTTCTCTGGTCTTCCTTTGCAATCCTGACTTGGTGATACCTGAGAACCCATCCGTGAAAGAGTAGACTTCACGCTTGGCTACTCCTCTCAAAATTTCTTCAGTAAAGGGGTTGGGAAAGGATCGATGACACATATTGCATTTAGATCCCTATAGTCAACACATATTCTTATCCTACCATCCTTCTTGATACTAATAACCATTGGGCTTATCCATTCTGATTCTTCCACTACCTCAATGATACCAGATGCTATCATCTTGTCTATTTCTTCCTTGACCCATACATGTAAATTTGGATTCATCCGATAAGGCCTCTTCCGAATCGGGTGTGTACCTTCCTTTAACTTGATCTTCATCTCTCCCAAGGAATGGTGAATGCCTTTGAGTTCATGGTACCCATGAGGAAACAAATCCTGGAACTCACACAACAGATCAATGATCTTTGAAACTTCTTTTTCAACCAATAGTCTCCGATGATAGCTTCCTTAGGTTCTATCTTTCCAATGTTAACCTTCTTTGTTTTCAAGGGCTCATGGTAGGCGCGTGCTTGCTCATCATCAACACTTTCTATGAATTTCACGCATACCTTCCAAATGGTTAACATCCAAAGTCTCCATCTCTTCACCATCTACTACATAGACCATTTTTCCTTTTTCTTTTTCCATACACATGCGCTCAAGTTGTACTTCCTCTGATTCTTCTTCATTGAGGCACATCTCCAAATAAGGCTCACCTAAAAACTCTAGTAGCCTATCCTCTACTATAGCACTATCTCCCATTGTAAGGCACTTGATCACTTGCAACGCCTTATCTACTTGATGGCTTGGTACTCCTATACTTGAAAGCTTGAATGAGATCAACCAACAACTCCTACCAATTACTTGTTTGATGACGCATCTCCGAATGAACATACCAAGCATGCACATAGCCTTGTAAGGTGGAATATAACTTATGCACCCATAATGAAGGTAATCTCATGATCTCAATATGGAATGAGGTAATATTTTTACCATGGTAGTCTTATATGACCATGGGCGCGTTGCTCTGGAGAACCTTATAGAAAATGTGATCCTCTTACCTCGCGCCACTCTAGGAGGTTCTCCTGATGTGTAGCCCACTAGCACACTACAATTTTGAGTTCTGAGTAGGTTATAGTTGAGCATTCCCCTCCTCTTTTCCTCATTCTTCCACTGAGCCTCCATTTCTTGTAAGAAAATTTCAGGGTATGCTCCTCCAAATTAACTTGATAAATTATTTCCTCCCCAGGCACTTGATGAGTGCACTTTTGTTACCCTTGTTATAGATCCTCTCAACTATCACCCAATCAACTCATAATTCCATGTGCCCAATTATCACATGCCACACTAGTGGTATCACTCAAGGATTGAGCATCTTCAAACTGGATAACTCCCTCCATGGGATGAATTATCTGATGGATTCCACATAGATTCTATCAGGAATTATCAAAGGGCTTAGGGTCACCCCATCTTCCTTGTTCTCAAAGATGATATACCCTTTGTTAAATCCTAGGTTGGCATCGTTCTCTTAACACCATGGGCACCCAAGAAATGTTGAAAGTTTTCTTCCTCGTCAAGCACCAAGACTTCAAGTCTCTAGTGAACTTGGCCCCCTTGAATGGTGATAATTTCATCCTTCAAAACTCCAATGGGAATTTCCTTAGTCTTGTTTGCCATATACAACACATTCAAATGGCTATAATGTGGGCCTTCCCATCTTGATGCCGTGCATCTAAGGTAAGAACATTTACCTCTTCTCCTGTGTTGATGAGAATATTTCTTAGAAGCCATCCATCAACAACCGCATTTAAAATAATCTCCTTATCATATTCAAGGTTGTGAGGAAGGAAGGTTTGCATGCAAAACCTACTTTTCACTTTCTACTCCGGTGTGTGGTACCTTCTCTCTCAACCATTCTCCTAGCAAGGGAATAATATTCTCTTTCCTTAACATTTTACATACTTCCTTGACCTCATCCAGGTCATTCTTTGGAACCTCGACATCCTTCCTTTGCTCCAACTACCTCGATTTCTCCTTTAGACATTAGATCTCCCCTTATAAACTCTGAATCACGTCCATAGTCTCTTGATACACCTCCTTTTGATGAGTAGGGTCCGGATACTTTCCATGTACCACTTCCTCTCTTGAAACTAGTTTCCTTTGTCTTGGCATCTCCCTAGACATGTGCGGCCTCTTCTCGTGTCATCACTAGTATAGGTTCTAGCCTTGACTCACGTGCCACTCTTGGCATCCATTGTGAATCATCCTTCTTGATGCTCACCATCCCAGTGCCTTTTCCTTTCGGTGTTGTTGGTTCATATGCTCATAAATTTCTGGACATTCTTCATACTTATGTTTCTTTCCACACCATGAGCATTGTAACATATCAAGACACTCATGTTTGTAATGCTTCTGTAGATCCACAATTATAATAGGTTCCTCATGGGAACTCACTTTTCCTCCGCCACGGTTATTGTGACCACAAAATCCTCCGCGAAAACCTCTTCCACGCGCTCCTCCATCTGTGCATCCCTTCATAATGATGGTCATCATCCTTTGAACTACTTGCAAGGCTAGTTTGGTGCACACCCAAATCAATAGCATCATGGATCTGATCAATCAATCTGTAATCCTTGGTATCATGGGTCATAGAGGTACAAATCTTGTAATAGCAAGAAACATTCTTGTGGATTGCATGTTGTAGTAGAGGGCACCTACTTGCATCATGATCCCCATGGAAAATATCACAATCTATCATCATAGCACATATTGAATTCCGAGGAAAAATATCCTTTACGTGCCATTCCACTTCATAGTTTGTACACCAAATCCCACTACGAGCTCATGCATGCGTGAGTTTTGTAGATAATTTCTCCAACTACTTGGCCATTGCAGCAATTTGAGCCTCCAAAAGGACTAACACCAGTATCAATGTTCCCAATAGTTTGGCGCAGGGTAGCTTCTTCAATGCCTCACGCAGGTTTGTGAAAGTTTTGTGTGACAAAGCCCTTAGAAATGGTGTTATCAATCCTCCAACAAACCATTGAGCATGTTGAGAAGGATGAATTCATAGGATAGTTTAGAAAAGAGAGTCTTGAAACACATGTCATACTCCCACACACTCTCTACCATTCCCTATTGGATATCTCCTTTAGAGTGTTGATGCTCTTCTGCTCAAACTCGGGGATATGAAAATATGCTAGGAAGGCGTTCTTCAATGCAGTGTAGTTTACCACCATCTAATGGGGTCATACTTCCTATACTAACTATGTGTGCGCCCTTGCAACATTGTTGTAAAATGACTTGCCTTCCACTCTGGGGTAGTGATTCCTTTCACACGCCATAGTAACTCACACTTGTGCACATGCTTTGTAGTGTCTTCAATACCCCTATAGTTTGGTAAGTGCAAAGACATCTTGAAAAAAACTTGGGGAGGTGGTGAGGTCCTTGTCCTCCCAATCTAGAGCCTTAGTTCCCTCCTGTTTCCTCCTCCACTAGATCCATTAGATCCTCCAAGTCCTATTCCTCCTGACCCACCAGATCCACCTCCTACAGTCAGAAAAGGACTTGAAGTGGTCGTGCCTAGTGTTCCCAATGTCCCACTGAACTATGTGCCAATGGTTTATGATATTTTCCCACTACCAGTTGTATGTCCCATGCCACTCCCAGATGCATACCCAATCCTTGCATACTTACACCTTGTCCAAAGATTCCTCCAAATATAGGAATGGCTTATGCACAACCATGGATGTTCCAAATGAGAAATTATATCTCCTAGGCACAGATCGGTTACTCCCACCAATACCAATTGGGTTAACAATACTTCTCCCTTGATATGGAAAACCAAGCACTAGGGGTTGCTCGCCGTGGGTTCGAGATGTGCAATCGATGGTTCTTCTTTCTCCATGCAATGAAAATATCATTAGAAGCTGAAAGGGGCCTCTCTCTTATGCTTTCCAAGATGGGGTAGCACAAACTACTCAGGTTCCACGTCCTCTGCATGAACCTCAACTCCTTCCCACAACGTCTGCCTCCATAGATCCATCACACTTGTAACCTCACATTGTCTAGTCATCTCCCTTTCATCACGCTTCGCTATACTTGAGTCATCTCTCCTCCCTTTCCTTCTCATCCATAATTTCCACCATCTTCCTCCACCCTAGCTTCCTCTCCTAGTGCTCAGAGAATCTTATCCGGCCATGGGAAATGCCTCCAAACTCAAGGTAATGACCAAGAGCTTCATAGCCAAAGGAATAACATGCAAAAATGATCCTCTAGGCTCCCTCAGAAACTTGAACTCAACAACTTCTGGGAAAGAATACATAGAAATGGCGTATTCAAGAGTATAACTGGTCAACACTCTCTTCCACCAGTGATTAACAACACACGTCCAAGTTAGATTTGCATCCTGCAACCTCTAATAGTCATCTTGGGTCCATACACGTGATCTATAGTACCAACTTGATCTGGATGCATATGTTGAAAGACATTCATATAGTTCTACTAGGAAGCAACAAAATAATGTCTCATACAACTCATGGTATAGGTTCTCTTCTACCCATCTACACGCATCAACTCAGGTCTAGTGTTGAATCTTTAAGAAAACTCATCCTTCGTGCTCTTGAACCATGTTTATACACCTTCTTAGGTCAAATACTCTCTCATAACGCATTATAGGGACAAAGATTCATGCCATTTCTCACAACAACTTTGAAAATAGGCCCCGATAACGGAACCAAGATGTAGTCATATTTTATACCCTTAGACCAATAGTCTAATCCCATGTGCATTGACCTATCATCCACCGGCGCCAGGTGCTCACTTGAGGCATGCGTGGGTGCAGATTCTCTCCTTTATGCGAGTCTTGTGAGAATGCATCATCTTATAATAGATATTCAAATGGAAATGAGCAAGAAAAGAACCATGCCACATTCTAAGAGCCTAGAACAAGTTGTTATCTCATTGCATCCAGAAAGAGAAATAACAAACAACATATGGAAATGGTTCATACATAAAGGAAATGCATAAGTAGTATACTCTTGAACACATAGATGATTTATAATAGAGCATTGTATTCATATTAACATATTCAATAACCACATTACAATCCCTTGAGGTCATGACAGACCCTTATATAACAATGCAGAGTCAAGTCATGCATCAGAACTACATTATGCTCACCATATTACAAAAACAAAAAGAATGCAGACCCATCCCTCTAAATGTGCCATTACTTATAGATCTCTCCTAATCCCTAACCCATAACATCCTCCATTTTGTTTCTATAGGGCTTTGCCTCTCTTTTATCTCCTCCGCATTCTCTATCTATTATACTCTTCTTATTCTTTTCTTCCATCGGGTGCTTGTATTTATAACCTTAGCACCCACTGCCATGCCTTTCAAAAGTTACAGATTGGTCGCCAAGTGTCAAAGTGGTCCTCCATGGAGCATGCCTTCATAGATCCGAGCTCTCCACTCCTTACAATGATGTCTTTTGGAACCTTCTATCACTTGCATGGAATATTCCCTTTTGATCCTAATTGACTATGCTAGGTTGGCACCTTATCCATAAGGGTCATACTTTTCTCACGTGCTTCTGGGATGCCGAATACGGCTAAGTCCAAAACTTGTCCTATCTTACATGCGTGCACCGCATGTTCAGAAAACCCTACTAGAACCCTTCCTACGTGCCTTAAACCTCGTGCGCCCTTCTTCAAATAGGTCCCACGTGCCCACGCGCCTTCTTGTATTTAGCTGATATTCTAAGGTTTAGAAAGAGAAATAACAAGCAACATATGGAAATGGTTCATACAGAAAGGAAATGCATAAGTAGTATACTCCCAAACATAGAGATGATTTATAATAGAGCATTGTATTCATATTAATAGATTCAATAACCACATTACAATCCCTTGAGGTCATGATCAGGACCCTTATATAACAATGCAGAGTCAATTCATGCATCAGAACTACATTATGCTCACCATATTGTAAAAACAAAAAGAATGCAGACCCATCCCTCTAAATGTGCCATTACTTACAGAGATCTCCTAATCCCTAACCCATAACATCCTCCATTTTGTTTCTACAGGGCTTCGCCTCTCTTTTCTCTCCATCGTAATCTCTATCTATTCTAATCTTCTTCTTCTTTTCTTCCATTGGGCTCTTGTATTTATAACCTTAGCACCCACCGCCGTGCCTTTCAAAATTTAGATCATTCGCAAAGTGTAAAAATGGTCATCCATGGAGCATGCCTTCATAGATCCGAGCTCTCCACTCCTCGCAAGATGTCTTCTAGAACCTTCCATTGCATGCTGAAATATTCCCTTTTTGATCCCACTTGTCACCAAGATGGCACCTTATCGACAAGGGTTATGGTTTTTCATGTGTTTCTGGATGTCGAATATGGCTAAGTTGAAAACATGTCATGTCTTGTGTGCGCACACTACATACTTTGTAAAAACCTGCTATAACCCTTGCCTATGTACCTTCAACCATGTGTGCCCTTCTTCAACTAGGTCCCGCGCACCCACGCACCTTCTTGTACTTAGCTGATATTCTCGGTGCCCAACAAGAGGTGAACAAGATAAAAAGAGGTCAGGGGTGCCCACAGGGACGAGGGTGCTGAGGTTGGCATCCTAGCCGAGGCATTGGTGTCCGAGAGTCATGAAAGATAAATAAATAAAGTATTGATGGATTGTAGGGCGTAAAAAAATATAGAAACTAGAGACAAAGCAAAGAGGCCAAAGATAGTTATCAATTACTAGTTTTCTGTCTTAAGAATCATATGAATCCAAGTATGTGTTTATGGACCTAGAAATGCACCCATGTGTGTGATTTCGTCTCTACAAGTGTTGCAAAATAATTCATGTAGGATCCTCTCCAAATTTCAATATTTTTGGACTTGTTTTGAAAAAGTTATAACATTTTTAGGGGTTTTCATAAATTCTCTACTTAGGTTGTAATTTTGGGAAATTTTCTAAGTTTTTAGATTTTTTGGAAAAATTGCCAAAAATTAGCTAGGTTTGTTCTCTATGTTTCCATCTATTTGGCCAATAAATTTATGAAACCCCAAACCCTAATTTTTACCCTAATCCTTGTATCCCAAGACCTAAACCCTACATCATGACTGGTAGATCAAATTGAGGCCAAGGGAAAGGTAAAAACTCCAAGAATGAATCCAAATAAGGAAGATATGGATTTGGAATCTTCAGGTTATGGAGTATATGAGGTAGTCAATCAACTTTAGGAAAGGGTTAATAATATGGTGAGTAAGGTTGACCTCAATAACGAGCTTCTTCTACTGAAAGGTAGCCTTAAGGGTGAAATGAAGATGGGGTTTGAATCAATGTGGAAGGAGATGATGCTTTCTCTTTCAAGCATGAATACTAGCATGAATTCCCATTCTAGTCACATGGGTTCCTCTAACAATGCACACACAAATCCAAATCACACCAACCAAGGAGGATCCTTTACAAAAACTAGTGGATCTTCTAACCAATGCTTTGATTTTATTCTAAAAGTGGAAATCCTTTAATTCAACAGAAATGATCCACTCAATAGAATTAAACATATGGATAATTTCTTTAATCTACATTAGATCCCATCGGATAAAATTTGACCATGACATCCTTATATCGCAAACCTAACCAATTCTTTTGGTATCATTAATATGTGCTCGAAGCAAAAGAATGGTCTCGGTGTCACATATATAGTTTAGACTAAAGAGTTGCAATTGCACTATATTTCTAGTGTGTCATATAATTACTTCAGCCAATTATCAAAGTTACAACAAATATGATTAGTCAAGGATTATGTTCATCAATTCCAAAACCTATCCTTCGTGTGTGGAGAATATTATAGAAGGGTATTTGAATGACCTATTTCTTATGGTTCTTAAGGACCACATTGAGCATGAGGTGTGCATGTTTAATCCACTTAAGGTTTATGATTCTATTATCATGACACGTAGGAAAAGGAAAAATTTCTTTCCAATAAAAGGCAAAATTTCTCTAACATCAAAGACCATAGCACCTTGACACCATCATACCCTTAGCCAATTAGACTGACACCTCAACAAATTGAAGAAAAATGAGCAAAAGGGTTATGTTTTAACTATGACAACAAATATGGACCAGGTCACAAATGTGTCGAGAAGAAATTGTTTTACATTGAAGGGATCGGTGAGGAGGAAGAAGATGAGGAAACATCAAGTGATGAAGTGGAAAACTAGAGGAAGAATCAAGATCCCCAAATGACTATCTCATGTCATGCTCTATCTAGTATTAACACTCCACAAACCCTTTAGGTGGTGGGGTACCTTAAGAAGTAGAAGGTGACGATATTGATTGATTCAGGGAGCACACATAATTTCATTAATAATAAGATGGTAATAAGGATAAATTGTTTCATCTACCTAGAACTTGAATTTCAAGTAATGATTGCAGATGGTGGCACAATCCAATGTTCGGAAATGCCATAAAATTAGACTTATGATGGGTGACTACAAAATGGAGTCCACTATGTTCACTATTCCCATGGGTGGAGTTGATATTGTCTTAGGTGTTCAGTGGCTTACAAATTTGGGCACCATAGAGCTCAATTTCTAGGAGTTGTTCATGTGATTTCATTTTGAAGGAAGATAGTTTGAACTTCAAGGACTACAAGAAAAAAATCCTCAATTGGTTAGCTCTCACCAAATGCAAAAGATTCTTAAAAGGGGGGCTGAAGGATTCATAACATGATTATTCTCCATGGAAGTTCAACCACCAATTACTGTAGCACATCTTGATCTTCAAAAGGTCATTGATAAAAAATTTACCTTCGAGGATCCTAGAGGATTTCCTCCTAAAAGAGATCATGATCATGTAATTCAGTTAATATTAGGATTCCAACCCCACCAACATTAGGCCTTATAGATACCCATATGCAAAAGAGTGAGATTGAGAACATGGTCGAGGAAATATTAGAAATGGGTATTATGCATCATAGTCGAGTGCTTATTTTACTCTAGTGGTGATGGTGCATTGAAAGGATGGAAGGTGGTGTATGTGTCCATACTACAAAGAAATTAACAAGTACACTATCACGATAAGCTTCTTATTCTTTTCATTGATGGTTTTTTTGGATGAGTTACAAGGTGTAATTTAATTTACAAAACTAAATCTTCATTCTGGGTATCACCAAATTAGAGTAAAAGAAGAGGATATTCATAATACAACCTTCATAACTCATCAATTACATAATGAATTTCTATTGATGAATTTTGGTCTTACTAATGCACCATCCACATTTCAAAGTTTGATGAATTCTATATTTCAAATATTCCTAGAGAAGTTTGTCTTGGTATTTTTGATGATATCATAATCTACAAAAAATCATGGGAGGAACATTTACATCATGTAAATAAAGTCTTGGAAGGCCTAGATAAACATCAATTATATGTCAAGCCTTCAAATTATTATTTTGGGGTAAAAGAAGGAATAATTGGGCCATATTGTGTCTCATGAAGGTGTTAAAGTGGACCCTTATAAGATCAAGGCCATGGTGGAATGGGAAGCTCCTAAAACCTTAAGCATTTATGAGGGTTCTTAGGGTTCACAAGGTACTATCACATATTTTTAAAGAACTATGGTAGTATAGTAGCACCACTCACAACATTATTGAAAAATACTCCTTTCATTGGAATGAGAAAGCTTCTAGGGCATTTGAAAAATTGAAGGGGTGATGTGCACCATCTTGATGTTGGAAACCCCAAATTTCTCTAAGAGCTTCATAATCAATACAATGCTTCAAGAAATGGGATAGGGAAGTACTCTTGCATGAATGAAATCTCATAGCATTTGAGATCCAAAACTAATATGACATAGTTTGTTAAAGCCCACCTATGAGAAGGAAATGATGGAAATATTGCATGTAGTCAAACAATGGAGACCATACTTGATGGGTAGAAAATTCAAGGTAAAAAATGACTATGATAGTTTGAAATACTTCTTGGAGAAATGACTATCTTTATAAGAACAACAAAAATGGGTCATAAAGATGTTAGGTTATGAATTTGAGATTATTTATAAGAAAGGGAAATAAAATGTGGTTATTGAAGCACTATATGTTATCCCATTTCACTCTCCTTGTGAAATCAGTCCAACGAGAAAGCTTGCATTATGGCCGATGAGGGCCCTCTGCAGGAAAAGTTGACAAAATCTGGTGATTCATCTAAATGCACTCCTCGGTATCTCCTCATAGCTGCATAGATCCAAGAATTATAAAAATTGTTGCAGGAGGTTTATATTTTATATAGGAATGTTGTTAGCTCTTAGATAGCCCATTGAGCTATTAGGATGCATCGGGATGTTTATGTTGGCGAGTTGCTCCAAGGTAGTGAATGGAGCTATTTATATTGTGCATTAAGCTTATTATTTTGAGCTATAAGGGGCCCGAGTCATTTTATGTGGCCAATTTCTTCGCATGAGATACCGAGATCAAGGTTGCAAATGTCAGGGCTATACTTAAGATGAGTCAAAGATAGGCACAATGACATAATACAATGAGAATAGCCCAATCGATCGAGTTTGAATGAATCAATCTCTTTAGGAGGTTGTATACGAGTTAACCAGGTAAAGTGATCAAACCTTGTATCAAAAGGAATGGTGAAATGCATGGGATTTGGGCTCAATGGATGTGGCTAAGTCATTTTTCAATGTTGAAGATGACTCACCTTGATCCCGATGAGTCAAACTTCTACAAATTTTAGAGCCTATTAAGATGAAGATTCCAAGCTCAGAATGAAGGGGCTACCATGTTTAATCGAAGAGCTCATCAATGGTTAATCGAATGCAATAGAAAATAAGGAGAGATATCTACGCCAAGAAAAAGGACATTGTCAAGCTCACATGAAAACATTGAAACCGAGATCAGCCCAAAGGCATGATGAGTTCGAACCTTAAGTGTCATTGAACACTTAGTGGAAAAATGAGCAGAGGTCAAGTTCAAGGTGAAAAGTTTCTCCATGGGTCCACAAGCAAAGAATGAGTTGCACAAGGTCACCACGTGGCCCCTGAGTGCAACTTAAAAAGACAAAGAGATGAGGAGGTTCCAAAGCGGTGCAAGGCCTCCCCGTGGAATGGACCGCCACGAGATACATTGTGAGTGTAGATAAATGATGAGGCCTATGCAATACAGGTGTGACATGAAGGTCAAAGAAACAAAGGGTTCTGCGAGGATAAAATGTTGAGTTCGTCAGATCGTGGTTGACCCCGCAACGCAAAGTTGGGGGCCGAGCTGAAAAGCATGAAATAAATGAGATAAGACAAGAGATCATTGTGGAAATTTGGAGTGAATACATGTAGTGCCAAGTGGAGTTATAGGTCGGTCCGTGTCCAAACACATAAATTTGCAATGTGGGGATAAGCGAGTCTTATACAAAGAAGGTGGGAAAGTCAACGGATGCAACGTGGAAGACATAGAAAATGAGAGTGATGCATAAGTGAATGGGTTGGTCAACTAACCATTTCACAAGGTGGAATCAACATGAAAAGACATGGGTTGGAAACACATAGAAAGGATTGCAATGTGGAGATCCCGTTAGGCGGGTAAAGAGATCCAACTCGGGTGATCCGGTTGAGTCCGAATTTGAGTTACAAATATTAAAACATCAATTCCCCATCCTCATATAAAAAGGAGATAAATTAATGATGGCCCCACAACAATTTTAAATACCCAAATAGTTTAAATGATGTGGAAAAATTGGAGAAAATAAGAAATATTTAACAATCACTTCTAGCAGGTAAAATTAATTATTCGATCCCGTGTATTGCAAAGCAAGACTCATGAGAACTTAAAATAGCTGCCTATGCTTAGAAGCCATAAATTTTGCATCCCTTAATGAAATTTCACAAAATTGGTCTCGTTGGAATCATGATTCTGAGATCTACATATAGTAGTAAAAATATAGAGATTGATGGAGTTTTAAAGGTGTATTTTGTAGAAAACGAACCTGTTTCAAAAGGGTAGTTGGATGGTGGGTGGAAGTGCAATTAATGGGCATGGATGGAAATTTCTCCATAGTTATGCAGTTATGGGAGGTATGGGGTGGCTTTTCAGCAGGTTGAAAATCATGCTTTTCACCTACTTTGGATACTTTGCAATTGATGTAAAAGCCAGATCTGAGATTTCTTGTCTCCCTTTCCTCTTCTCCATTTTTCTATAAATTGGGGGTTTTCTCCTTTCCGTGAGAGGATGATTTGAGTAAAAACTCTTCCCATTTTGTTTTGTGAAGCCGTCTTCAGTAGGCCTTTATAGTAGACTCACTACATGGTGATCCAAGCCCTTGCTTTGTAATTATTTGAACTATGCATACTAATGAAGCAATAGATATAAGTTTGTGGATGTATCTTCCCTTGTTGTGTTTATTTGATTTCTTCTTGCCTCTTCAATCTTATTGCAAGTGTATTATGTCTATATTACACCCTTGCAAGGTTCATTATTATGGTGTTCTCCTTGGAAATTTTGTTTTGAATGCTATTTTTAGATTGTGGGAACTATTATCACTCTCTCTAAGCTATGTTTTGCCTCCATTTCCACACATTGGGAGTTATTCTCGTTCCTTCTTTTGGTGCATCACATTTGTAGTGTAGATTTTTTTGTTACTTGCATGCTCTCTCTTTCTCCCTGGTCCCTTGGAAATTGTAGGATAGATATAGTTAGTAGTTTTCTTCCATTAGAGTTAGTTTGCACGAGGAATAGGAAAAGGAACCAACCTTCTCTGGAGGTCTATCTCAAGTAGCAAGTCCCACACTTGGAGATAATACCCATGTTACCCAGTCACACTACTTACCTTAACACACTCACATGCTAAGCAATCAAAGGGTGTTATGATTTGGTGATAACACTATCTAGGAGGGATGTGTCCACATAAACATAGTTATGTGCCATCTTTATTTTAAAGGTAGATTGGGTAGATCAAGTTGTTTCACCTCAAAAGTAAATGAGATAAAATAGATAAGTTGGTAACGGCGTAGGAGGAATACCTATGTTATGTGGATAGTAGAAGGTGTTGCTCACACTACAGACTTTTGATCCAAGCTGATTGTGTGAAATTCCTATATAAGAAACACAACAAGACCACAAAATAGTATTAAATAGCAAGAGTCAAAGGACTTCCTAGCAAGGCTAGATCCGGGAAGTGTGATGCTTCCTCGAATGGCTGTCAATCCTTTGTTTAATACAATTTAATGTAAGAAATAACAGTTCCTATTGTATTTGATAAGATTTAGGTATCTCCTATAAACATAAAACAAGTGAATTTAACTCAAAAAGCAATGGTTTGAATTAAATACAAATGATTAATGGGTTGGTTTGGGTCTTTAGGTGTAAAAGGGTGTAGGTGAGGTCCTGGGTGAAATTAGGCAAGGTTATGAGCTGTTTTAGTTAAATTGTTAACTCATTCTTGTAGGAAAAATTTATAGTCTCGTAGATATTAGTATCGGTTAGACAACTGATACCGATATAGGAGATAGACTGACGCACGACGTTGGTCACAACCAGTTGTTAAGTTAGGGGAAATTTGGTTCAAATGTTTGAACAAGAGTTTGAACCTCTCTCGTGATTTCACAGAGAGTGAAGGTGGTGTTTATAAGGTCATGATATTGTTAAGAAGACTCAAGTATGCTAAAAAGGAGGTTGGAAAGGGTGTAAAGGCTTGGGATATTGAATTGTGGGTTGGTCTTGAAAAAGGTGATATGCGGGTAATGGAAAGAATGAAATATAGAAAGAAACAAAATATCTATACTTGAATAAGCACAAATGATAAAATCACAATACTTACTGGGTATGTTACAGATCCTATGAGTGGAGGTGGTTGGTGGTTGATCAAGAAGAGATTCCTGGTTCTAGTTCCACAGTAGTACAACCTATGTGCTCCCGTGAGTATTCCCATGCTCTAGAAGGAGAACCACTACTTGTCTTGTGCTATGGTTGTGTGTGTTTGTTGTCTGGATGTAGGAGGGCTTGAAGATTCACACTTGAATGCAATAAGGCTCCAATCACTGAATGACCAACCTAGGTAAAGGGTTGTAAAATTCTATATAAAGGAACCGATGGCAGTTTAGGTGACCGACATCGGCTAAGGATAAACTAGCATTGGTTAGGGTGAAATAGTCTTATTTACCAAAAATAGGTAGATCTTCCTAGATTTGGTGTGTTTTCCTTGTTGGGTCCACTTAGGGAAGTAGAGTTCTTGTGAGAGAAGGTAGGAAGATCTTAGAAGAAGTCCAATTAGGTTTAGGAATAATTCTTATTTAGTTAGGTCAAGTAGTGACTTAACAATAGGAAAGATGACAGATCTTTGAGAGTAATGACTTGGTAACTTTGTGAGTTAAATGCACTTGGAATGGTTCCAAGATGAGGTGAAGATATGAGGATGAAATTAACTTTATTAAAATAATTAATTTAATTAATAATGTGAGGATGAATATTAATATGGGATGAAGGTCATGATTAGTTAAATGTCTTACGTTAATTAATCAAGGGGACCAAGGGGAGTGTGACCCAAACTTTGTGTCTACACAAGAAAGAGAAGAATGACATAAAGATCTAGAGACCCACACTCTCATTCAAAATCTCCAACAAGATCCAACCATATCTGAAAAATTTATATGGAAGGGTGATACATTGTGGTACAAGGACATGTATTTGTGTAAGAAATCTACACTTAAACACCATGTTCTTTCAGAGCTTCATTCTTCTCCACTAGGTGGCCATTCTAGGTTCTTGAAAACTTATCATAGAGTTAAACAAGATTTATTTTGGGAGGGTTGAAAGGATATGTTCAAAATTTTATGGCAAAATGTTTGGTGTGTCAACGTAATAAGGGAATGACTTTTACAACACTCGAGTCTCCTACAACCATTGTCATTCCTAAATTTAGAGATTTGAAGAGGTATCTATGGATTTTATCATAAGAATAGATAAATTAGAAGGGAAAAGTATAATCATGGTCATAGTGGACATACTTACCAAGTATGCTCAAATTTTTCCCTCTCTCATCCTTTCACTACTAGCTTAGTACAATTTCCATCACTTTTATGGAAATAGTCCAAAGTCTCCATGAAATGCCCAAAATTATAAGTAAGTGATTGCAATCCAATATTTACAAGAAATTTTTGGATTGATTTGTTCTCTTGTTTGGGTACCTAATTGGCCCAAATTTCATCTTATCATCCCCATTCGGGTGGGTAAACTAAGGTGGTAAATAAATTTTTGAGGGTTATCTTTGTTGTTTTACTTGAGATAAATAAGAACATTGGGTGCAATGGTTTCCACTTGCAAAATGGTGGTATAATACTTCATTTCATACTTCATCCAAAATGTCTCCATTTATGGCAGCCGTCTGAGTACCATCCTCCATCAATCATATCTAGGTTGAAGGTCAAACCTAAGGTGTGTTGGTGTGTGTGACATGCCTAGTCATTGTCCACATCACCTAGTGAGTCATCTTGCCTTACGAGAGTCATAGGTCTTAGGAAGTCAAATGACAAGTGTCAAATTCTATCATAGAATTTTTCATTGTCATTTACATCAGTGCGTCATAGGAGTTACATTCCTTATTTGGAATTGTAACTCCTCCTTTAGTGGCGTCATATGCGTCAATCACGTCATATGCATCAGTGGCATCATTGATATTCTTTCCTTGTTTAGGCATGGGGGTTACACAACACCCCTATTTGTACTTCCTTTTTTGATCTATGAGAATGAGAAGACCTGTTTTCTTATTTGCATATTCTTTCCATTGTTTGAATCTTGCTTATTGCATTGGAGCTTGATGTTACCATCGAGTGTAACTTCGTTGTGGTGCATTGTTTTTGACATCGGTTCTCGCAAATCCCTCTTTCATGGTATCGAGCTGGTTTTGGTAAAATGTGCACTCTTCATTTATCAAGTTATTTATTAATTCTAGTTTCTTCTTATTTTCCTTGTGCAAGTTTTTTTTTCGATTATTATTTTGGAATTGTATTACTCACCTCATATTGAGGTTTCAGCAATTGTGAGTTTGAGGTATTTTGGCTGGTTTGCTTTATCATATTGTTGAGTTCGTGATTGCTTCTATTCTTGTGAGCTCGATTTTGCTTTGGCATGGACCTGTGGTTCATTACTATCTCGAGGTAACCATTGCATGGACGTTTTCTATATGGTTGGTTATTGCTCGTGCTTTGGACTGCTTGACTCGTGTTTCAACTTCCACTCCTTGTGCTTGGGATTTTTCTACTTGTTGACTTGTTTGCAGTGGTGAACCCGCTGCTCGAGCACACTTTTTTTGGATTCGGAGGCTCATTTTTGGTGTGCTCATGCATTGATTTTTGCATGCATTGGATATTGATACCTCTCGCCTCAGCTCCTTGTTCTTGTTTAAGCACTCTCGGCATTGGTTTCACATGTCTGTGGACTCAGCTAGCTGCTCCCATGTTCCTATTTTTGCCTTGGCTAGGGGATCTATTTCTAGTTAGAATGTGTGTGGTTTGGCTCTAGTCATTGTCTCCTTCAGCTGCTCACATATCCATAGAGCTCTGCATTATCCCTGCACTCATTTCTCCTGCTTTGTTCTTGGCTCGTGCCTTGTGCATTTCTCCACTGCACGCCGTTCTCTGCATTCAATGATACATGAAGCTCGGATAAAACATTTTTGACAATGGCTCAGCCCCTTTTGGAATATTTTTTGGCTTATGATTTTGGGCATGTTCTGCTCAACCCATTCCCTTGGCACGTGGCTTCCTCATTCCAAAATGCTCAACTCGGGAGTGCATGCATTAAAACGGCTCTGTTTCATTTTCTCACTGACAACTCTACAATCCTACACACGTGGCTTCGATTGGTGGATTCTATAGACACGTGGCTTTTCCTGTTCATTGTCTCGCACTCGACCATGTTCATCTCTACCATGTGCTACCCTCCTGCAGTGGATGGTTACACCTTGGCACATCTTTACTTGTGAGGAAAAGGTGGAAGGTAGAATGTGCATGTGGTTGATGTTATCCAAGCTGATCGTAGGTAAATCCTTTTTGTCTAGCAAAGACTACCTTTAGATGCAAAGCAAGACCAGAAAAGAGTATTAAATAGCATATAAAAGTGGCCTTCCTAGCGTATGCTAGATCTAGGAAGCATGGTGCTTTATAGAGAGGTTGTCAATCCACTGTTTAATAACAATTCAATGTGAATAAACAACTAAAATAAATAAGTCCTATTACAATGTAATGATTTAGGTTCCTCATACACACAATACACTAGATTTTATGCTAGATATCAAAATAACACTAAATATAATTAGAACCGGGGTTTGTTCAGGTCGACCACAAATCAGCCAAAGGTCCGTAAGTGCAGGGCTGATTGGTTGAGGTCTGGGTTGGTTTTGGGTGAGTGGGAAGCTAGTCTGAGAATATAAAATGACATAGAGATTGATATCGGTTTGGTGATTGATTCTGGTATGAGGACTAAACCAACAAAGGTTAGGGAACCAACGTCGGTAGGGGAAATAGGTAATGAACTATTAAAAATGGGTTTTTAGGCTCTCTGTGATTGCACAAAGAGTGAGGGTAGTGTGGTTTGGGTTGTAATATGGCTGAGAGGACTCAGGAACACTAAGAAGGAGGTTTAGAAGGGTGAAAAGGCTTGGGGTGGTTGAATAGTGGGTTGGTGGGAAGAAGATGATGTACGGGTAATAGAAGAAATAAAATATTGAAAGAAGCAAGAGATCTACAATGGGATAAGCATGAATGATTAAAATCACAATACTTACTTGGTATTTTGTAGATCCTATGAGTTGAGATGGTTGATGGTTGATCGGAGAAGAGGTGCTTGAGTCTAGTGTTGCGGAAGTACAACATGTGTGCTCCCGTGAGTATTCCAATGCTTTGGAAGGAGAACCAACTACTTGTCTTGCACTGGTGGTTGTGTGTGTTCATCGTCTAGATGTAGGAGGGATTGAAGATTTGCACTTGAATGTAATAAGGCTCCAATAACTAAATGACCAACTTGGGTAAAGGGTTGTAAAATTCTATATAAAGGAACCGATGGCGGTTTAGGTGACCGACATTGGCCGAGGATAAACCGACGTTAGTTAGGGTGAAATAGTCCAAGTTACAAAAAATAGCTTGATATTTACTATTTTTGGTGTGATTTTGATTGTTGGGTCCGCTTAGGGAAGTAGATTTTACGTGAGAGAAGGCAGAATATCTTAGAAGAAGTCTAGGTAGGTTTAGAAAGAATTCTTATTTAACTAGGTCAAGTAGTGACTCAACACCGGGAGTGATGACTCGGTGCAAGAGTGATGATTTGGTCATTGTGAGTTAAATGCCCCAAGAATGGGTCCAGGTGAGGTGGAGGTGTGAGGATGAAATTATCTTAATTAAAATAATTAAATTAATTAATAATGTGAGGATGAATATTAATATGGGATGAAGGGGTCATGATTAGTTAAATGTGTTACGTTAATTAATTTAAGGGGACGAGGAGTGTGACCAAAATTCGAATGTCTATAGATATAGATGAGCATATATGCATAAAATGGGATGCAAAATGGCGTATATGCTATGTAATAGTGCATATGTATATTAAATAGCACATGTGTTATGGTAATGGGGCTTAAGTGATAATGTTGGATTCGAGGGGTGTTTCGGAGGGGAATAATTAGAAATGGGGTGGATAGGTAGAATAATGAGATGTAGGGGCTAATATAGGTTGTGTGATGTGTGCAGGTTGAGTTGGATCTTTGTGTAGGTGAGGCATCGATGATCACTTATCGTGATACATTTATTAGGAGGTGCAGATTTAGAGGTAGAGGAGGATGAGGCATCATTGTTGCATGTGTTAGGTTTCCTTCATGTGGCGAGGATGTCATACATGCGAGTAGATTGAGGGTTGCAGATGGTATTGGTGGAGCGATGGAACTCGAGAGATGAGTACCTTTTTATTGCCGGCCCATCGGGAGATGACGATGACATTGGAGGATGCCTACAGTTAATCGAGTACGAGTAGAGGGGAGCCGATGGTATGGCACAAGTCTAGGTAGCCGGGGCTAGACCGAGGTTGTTAACCGATGTGGAGGATGCACTCCATGAGGGGTTGTAGATAGAATTAGGTATGTATTTCGAGAGGGGTATATGGAGCGTGTACCGTTCTCGCTCTTGTGTTCATTGATTTGCTGCATTCTATTCCCATATGGTGGAGGTTGGGGGTTCAATATCAATTTTATGTATGTGGTATATTCGATGTGGTATACTCGTCGGGGAGTTACATGGGTTGTAGAAGTACTTGCATGGTTATATCGTAATCTACATAGAGTGGCCTATCGAGGAGGTGGTAGTATTGGAGCAGGGATATTGTTATAGATATGGAGTTATGATCATATTTTGGTGGGTAGAAATATTGGGATTCGGGAGCAGCACTGCTGGGGGAGCCTTCAGTGTATGGTTGGTGTATGATTAGAGGTAGGCGAGAGCACTTGGGTGAGGTGGATTGGTATAGATGATGTATTGATGAGTTACGGGAAGATGATATTACCTCGTGGCATGTATTGATAGTATGAGGTATGGGAGGGGGATTATAGGCATATGAGAAGGATCCAGACTCCTTATTATTTGGTTTGGGGCCAACCCTATATAGTGGAGTGATATTGATTTTATCATGTACTATGATAGTTTGGTGTAGTGCAAGTATTCTGCAAGTTGTCATATATTAACTCAAACTACAAAGGAGGTGAGGGAGTGGGTGCCTTGATTCTGTCATGCTAGCTAGAGTTAGTTTGGATGATGTTTAGGTTATTCCATGGGAACCATTACTAGCAGTGGAAGATCTAGGGACCATACATGGTTATGATGAGTGGTAAGAAGGTATCAAACCAACAAGATAGACACGTCCACTTGGTAGGATGAGGTTCGTGCATGGTCACCAAAGCAGGTGCAGGGGACACCACGGGGAAGGAGGTAGTGGTACATAAATCGGAGACAAGCCAAGGAGGAGTTACAACGGGCACCTCCAATGATTATTTTGGGTGGTCCACTAGGGCAACAACTAATTATTTATTCACCGCTGCATAGATTTTAGATAGGCCGAGATGGATGTGATGGAGGTGGATGATGCTACATTGCCATTGCAGGTGTTTTTCACCATAGATATATATAATATGGCTATTTGGTACATGATGATCGGGATCGGGAGGAGTTGATGGATCAAGGGATGGGGGTGTAGGTGGTTCAGGGATGGAGGAGAAGGTAGATCGGGATTGGGGGATGGGGGTGCTGATCTACATGGATGGATAGAAATATTGGAGAGGGAGGATCATGTATGAGCTAAAAAGATAACTGATTGTGAACTAGAGGTGAAACTCACATAAGATATGTATGAGACTTGAGACGAGTAATGAGTGTGCTGAAATTAGTGGTGAGACAAAGGGAGGATGAGATTGCTCGATTAGAGGGTACATGAGATGGATAGAGTAGGAGTGGGATTGGGATTTACTAAACCGGGATAGATATCTCTAATAGTGTGATACTTATAGACAAAGGTATGGACCATTAGATGCAAGAGAAGAGGGGAGTGGGACACAAGGTGCATCTCGGGAAGGAGGAGTAGCGAAGCGATAGCAGTAGCTCTAGCTCATCACAAAGATCAGACAAATGGGTCCTCCAACTACAATATCATTACGCAGTAACGAGGCCTTGATGGCGAAGATGCATTATTATGAGGATATTATGACACATGAGTTGTTAGATGATGTACGTTATGTAGACCATGTAGCTCGGAAGAGAGTAGGAAAGGGATATGGAGAAATATTTGGTTGGAGATCAAGATAGAGCCACAAGCTCGGGAGTATTGCGAGTGTTGCACAACCTCCATTTGGTGGTACAGGAGATGATATAGCAGCTTCATCCTAGTGATCAATACTGATTTATTTTTGTATATTGTATATTTGTGTAGATGTACTATCCGATGTATATTTTGTGGATATGCAATGATGACCATTTTGGTCATATATATAGATGGATGATTCATGATGTATGTATTATTTTTATGAGATACATGGTGGATGAATTAGTATTATGTAGGCATGAGTTGATATCTTATGATGATGATGTTGATTATGATGGTGTTATTTCTAGATGATATGGTTTTATTTGATGATATAGTGATAGTGTTATGGATGCTATAATGATTTGTGACTTTGTTTTGTTATGATGATGAGCTGTTTTATTGATAGATATATATTGTGATTGATGATGTCGATGTATTTTATGGTGATGTATTTGATATTGTTGTGTTATTTTGTGGTTCGATGATATTTATGATATGGTGTTTATTGATTAGATGATGTATTTTAAATTTATGTTGATGATATAATGGGATGGATGGTATGATAATTTATTACTTTACTTTGGTGTGATGATGATGTATGATGATTTGGTATTTATCTTGATTATTTTATAGATTTGATGTGATGAGAGTGTATTGTTTGATGTGATGATCATGTGATGTAGAGGATAGTAATGTGATGTAATTTTGAATGTTATATAATGATGATGCTTATGGTTGGGATGATGCTTATTTACATGGATTTTGTGATTATATCATGTGTAGGATTTTAGTTATGATCACGGTTTTGATGTATATGTGTAGATATATGGTGTGATGAGATGTTTCACTTATTTTATTGATGGACATGGTTAGTTAATTTAGTGATGATGATGTAATTAGTGATGTGTATTGATGATGGTTAGTATTTTTTGGATGAATTAATATTGTTAGATGATTGTATTGATGATTATGAGATATGGATGGGATGATGATTATTCTATATTGCTTTTGTGGTTAGGATGGCATATGATGTGCAGGATGTGATTTATCATGATGGTTTATTTATGATGTGATGTGTTGGATGTTAGCTCATGTTATTGATGGATATGGTGAGTAATAGAGGGATGATGATGTAGTTAGTGAGGTATGGTTGTGATGGGTAGTATTTGTTATTGATTATTGTTAGATGGTTTCAGTGTTGGTTATGGATTATGGATGAGATGATGATTTTGTTAGATGTAAGTTATGGTTTATGTCATAGATTGTGATGTTTGAATAAATGGATGTATGATGATAGTTGGATGGTAGTGTATTTGTCTATGTTTTGATGTAATGTTGGTATTTACATATGGGATGGATACTAAGTGTTTTCAAATTTGTATAAATATTTACAACATAACCATTGTATTAAACGTGGTAGGATAGTAGAGAGAAAAGGAAGTGATTTTGGAAGGGGGATGAATAGCAATAAAAAGAGGTGGGGGAATGGAGAGAAATGAAGGCCTTAGGATCTTACAAGGGTTGCATTTCTTGGAATTTGATTGGGGTTCCCTTGAAAGTGGTTTTCCAAGATATGACTATGGACAATGCATCTTGGGTTAGGATCAAGATATATATTCCTAGTCATGACAAATCCTTTGCTTTGTAGGAAGGATCAGAAGAAGTATGGATTTAGAGAATGGATAATGTGGATAAGGATGAAAATATGAATAGGGATAAAAGGGATGTAGTGATGGAGCATTTTCCCTAGTGTGTTTGATTGTGTGTTGTAGAATGCTAGTAGACATAGGACCTAATTTACCATAGTGTCGAAACCGATTTTCACCATGGTACTTGCCCAAGGTGCCACCGAAGTGGTTTTCACCATTGATGGATTAATTTTATTATATATATATTTTGTTGATTTATATTTTTTATTTTGAGTGATATATATTTAGGCATAGAAGCGTCGAGAGATGCATGATATTCATGGGCTTGTCCAAATCTCATACCCATTTGGAGAAGCAATATTATAAGCACCTGAGCCAAATTTGGCTATGATGACATATGGTCCAAGCTAGTTAGGTTCAAACTTTCCCTTCTTTTCTCAATCGGCGTTAGTGTTGTACTGGTTTTCCTTGAGGACTAGGTCACCAACTTCAAACTCACGATCTTTTATGCACTTGTTATAATGTCTACGGAGGTATTTTTGGTAGGATTTTAGATGGTCCAAGGCTTGAAGGCATTTCTCATCTAGGATTTAGAGTTCTTGAAGGTAATGGATGCAATATTATTCATCATTAATGAGATGTTAGAGGGAAACGTGTAAAGATATGAGATCGATCTCAACAGAAAAATTACTTGACTGCAAAAATGAGGAGTATGGAATAGAACCGGTGGGAGTGCGGATGGAGGAGATGTGATAGGCCCATAAGGTGGGATATATTTATGTGTGCCAATATCATCTTGCTTGATTCACAATTTTTCCAAGAATACGCTTTAGTGTTTTGTTAGATGCTTCAGATTGGCCATTGCCTTGTGGATAATAGGGAGTAAAAATTGAGCTTGATATGGAATTGGTCAAAAATTTCATGGAATTCTTGATTTTTAAAGGACTTACCATTATTCGTGATAAGGAAGATGGAATACCATAGCGAGAAAATGATGTGGTTAAGGATAAATTTGGATATTTGTTTTTGGTAACATAGGTGAGTGATATTTCTTCGACCCATTTAGTGAAGTATTCCGTTGTAGTAATAATAAACTTGTGACCATCAGAGGAAGTGGGATTTAATTTTCCCATGAGATCAAGACCCCAGGTAGAAAAAGGCCATGGGGTAGTGATGGGTTGTAAGGCTTGGGATGGTGCATGGATAAGGTCAACATGCTTTTGACATGGGACACATTTGTGGACATATGAACATGCATATTTTTCCATGCTAGGCCAATAGTAATCGGTTCGTAGAAGATTTTTGGCTAGGGCCATACCACTAGTGTGAGCACCACAAATTCCTGCGTGAACTTCTTTAAGTGTTGATTCAGCCTCT
Organism: Taxus wallichiana var. yunnanensis; assembly: GCA_018340775.1. Taxonomy (NCBI): domain Eukaryota; kingdom Viridiplantae; phylum Streptophyta; class Pinopsida; order Cupressales; family Taxaceae; genus Taxus; species Taxus wallichiana. The sequence goes on along the minus strand of CM031234.1, from coordinate 622,244,253 downwards.
TGGGAATTTAGGCATCATAATAGAGTTCCGTCAAAGATTCTACGATACAGGTAACACCAAGGATAGTGAAATGAGAGTCTCGTTGGATGAAATATTTGCGATGGCTACGGGGATGTTGGGTGGAAGAGTATGGTCATGGAGGTAGGTATAGATATCATGGTACCAAGGAGAGTTGGGACCAATAATATCACATACCATCTCGAGATTTAGGAACGTCATAAGTGGGACCATTAGCTGCTCAACCAAGAACTATGAATTATATGCATCTAGGGGCATATCCAAGAGGGATATGATGGTAGCCATGACATTTTCTGATTTGTTTCTTGTATGTGGGACTTACTTAAACTGAATATGTTGGAAATAAGCCTTGAAACTTTTGACCATTCATTTGTAGGGAACTAATTTTTCGTCCTTGGTGGCATATTCATCATTAACTTGTTTAATGATTAATCAGAACCACTAACGACATTGATATGCTTGATATTCCATTAAATGACCATTTTTAAACCGAAATGAGTTCTTCATATTAAGTTATGTTATTATTACAAGGAAAGTGAGTCGAAAATCTATAGGAATTAAATCTCCTTGAGAAGTGATAACTAGAATACTGCTCTCTAAGCCATGATGTGTGAAAGATGTATCAAACAGTGATTTCCACGAATTTGATTCTTCAATGGTAAAGACAGATTCATCTCGGGACCATGTGGTGAGTGGTGTAGAATTAGAGATTGGAGCTTTTGCTAATTTATCAGCTAAAAATAGTCTTTGATAGCTTTTTGATTAACATATTCGATGTCGAATTCTCTCAAGAGCATGATCCATTTAGCCATTCATCTTGTTAAAGCTGATTTAGAGAGTAGATATTTGAGTGGATCTACTTTGGCTATGAGCTTGACAATATTGTTGAGCATGTAATGACACAACTTTTGAGAGGAAAAGACTATGGAAAGACACACTTTTTCCATAGGAGTATAATTGAGCTCATAAGAAATTAATGTTTGGCTTAAATAATAAATGGCTTGTTCTTTTCCATGGATATCATGTTGCGCTAGGAGAGCTCCCAAGGCATGTTGTGTAGCTGAGATGTATAAAAGAAGAGGCATTCCTAGAGTAGGAGGTACTAACAACTGAGAGAAGGCGCAATACATATTACTTGAGCTTTTCAAAGGAAGCCTTACATTCCTTGTTCCAGTGAAATTCATGTGGCTTTCTTGAATGATGATGAAATGGATGGCATTTATCAACAAGTTGTGTAATAAATCTTTTGATGCATTGTATTTTACCCCCGTAGGCTCTGAGCTACTTGATATTTTTAGGTGAAGGAATTTCAACCAAAAATTTGAATTTATCTAGATCAATTTTGATTTAATGTCCTGAGACAATAAAGTTGAAGATCTTTCCGATGTGACACCGAAAACACATTTCTTGGGATTTAGGCAAACCTTGTATTCTCGGATTTGTTCGAAGATTTGGTGAAGGACCATAGGATGTTCTTCGCGAGTTTTAGATTTTCCTAGAATGTCGTCGACATAGTATTCAACTATGTCATGCATCATATCATGGAAAATGACAGTCATGGCATGTTGGTAGGTGGATCCAAGTGTTTTTGAGTCCAAAGGGCATGACTTGATAGCAAAACGTGCCCTAAGGTGTAGTAAAATATGTTTTATGCTGATCTTCTTCAGAAATTTTAATTTGATTATAGCCAAAGAAATCGTCCATGAGGGAAAACATCTCATGCCTTGCTATAGAGTCGATGATCATGTCAATGTTTGGTAATGGGAAATCATCCTTAGGGAAATATTTATTGATGTTACAGAAGTCAATACAAATGTGAATTCCCCAAGTTTTCTTAACTCTCGACAATATTGGAGATCCGGTAAAATAATCAATGGGTTGGATAAATCCAACATCAAGTAGCTTATGTAATTCTTATTTGACAAAAAATTCAACTTTTGGGTACATATTTCAAAGCTTTTGCTTGACCGGCTTGGCATCTTTACACACTACAAGATTGTGGACCACTAGGAAGGATCCAGACCAGGCATATCCACATAGGACCATGTGAATACATCTAAAAATTATTTTAGAAGTGTTGTAAAGGTGGAATGTTTGTCTATAGATAAGGATGCCCCTAGTTTGAGGATCTTGGGCTCTTCCTCTGCCCATGTTGATGTTAATGGTTTCCTCAATTAATGATGTTGAGTCATCTTGCAACATTTCAGGAGCTAGAAGAAGTTGATCCATAACCAGATCGTGTTCAGGATTTGGGGATTCTTGGAAGAATTCAATGAGGGGATATTCCTCATCAAGGTGACAAGAGAAGTTGGGATGAGGGATATTAGATTGGGATTGAAGGGAAAGGGGAGGCTCTTGTTCACCAAAGTAGGCGTCAACATTTAAACATATTTGGAAACCTTTTTATGATCTCCAGCAGGTATATTGTCATGAGTTCCCATGAACTCAAGAATTTCTTCATCATTCTGAAATGAGTCAAGAGGGGCATGCTCTGATTTTTGGTCCCATTGAATGAGTTGTGGATAGGTGAGAGTGATATTAATGGTGAGAACAATGGTGTCATGGAAAAGGTTAGTGGTGGCGAGGTCTTTATATCGGCTATAGATAGAACTTGTGTTGATATTATCGATGGCCTCCTCAGCTGTGTGGGAAGTATCACTAAGTTCATTGCAGAGATAATTTTACTCGGTGGTTGGTAATGAAGGCCATGGCCATCAAAATTGGGGATAACAAGGTAGGAGGTTTGGGGATGACTTGTTCATGGTGACCTAGTCCTCGTCCAGAATAGCCCATATGGGTCATCATATTTTTAGGAATCAAATATTTGTTGTCAAAACAACATGATGGTATGGAGTCATCAATAAGCCATGTAGTATTAGATGGTTCAAGGTACTCATCAGCAAGGTACCTGAAATGGATAAAAGTGGATGAGCCCAATAAATATTTTTTTCCTCTTGTTTTGGCAAATATTGGGACTATCATGCCATTTGGGTGATAGTGGTATTTTATCTATGCTAAAAGTTTGATATTCTCTGCACCCTATTGATTTCAACTTAAGTGGTGGAGTGGGTAAAAGGGAGTGGATATGAGAGGAGTAGAATATGATGATATGTTGTGTGATGTGGAGGAAGAGTATACCGGTGAGACATATGAAGTGGTAGATGATGATGGTAGAGATGATTGTGCAAGTTTGGTAATGGGACAATATGGTTCCCAATAAATTTCTTCTTCAAGTGCTTGACAATATTGGAAAGGTTGAGGATCACCATGGATGGTGACTTCTATGCCAGCATGCTCGAATTTGAGACATTGATGTAATGTAGATGGTACGACATGCATTTCATGAATCCATGGTCATCTAAGCAATAAATTATATGGGAACTAAATGTCCACAATGTGCACGAGGGTGGGGAGCACGACAGGCCCAACATTGATAGGAAAATATATAGTGCCAACTAATTTACACTCAATATTATCATAAGCTTTGATGGTAATGATATATTTCTTTAGATATAATTCATTGTACCCTAACCGTTGGATAAGAGATAAGGTACAAATATTTATGGAAGACCCGTTGTCTACTCACACATGTTTTACACAAGTATGTTTGATATGTACTTCAATATAAAGAGGAAGATTATGTGTGGGACCGTGTGGTGGTAGGTCCTATTGAGTGAATGTGAGTGGAAGTGTTGGATAGGGATAGAGATGGGTGATATGGGACTTAAATTGTTTGGGCTCAATGTCATTCACAACACACATTTTTGAAGTGAGCGTCAATGAGATATATTTATGAATGTAGGATGTTTTAATAAGATCCATAATAGATATTTGTGCGGGGTCTTCTCGAGTTATTCAATGATGTTATATTGAGGTTGTGGTACATGATTAGAGGAGGATGGAGCGGCTCCTTGGACCACCACATGTCTCCTTCGAGTGGTTACAACACACTGAGGGTTTTATGAGGGACTTTTACTTTAATGGTAGCTACTTGGTGTGGATAATGATGAATGTGGCCAAAAGTGACTCATATTGAAATGGAACAGAATGATAATTAATGTAGTTGGAACAATGATTGGATGATTTGGGTTTATTTCTATACTTTTTTTTTCCTTGGGTAGAAGCATGGGTCTAACCATGATTAGGAAGGGGATTTTGATAGATCTCAAGTTTTTGATTTTGAGAGGAAGTGGATGCATTGTTCTCAATTTCAATTTCACCTCAGTCAATTAGATATTGAATATAATTCTTAAGTTTCATACACCTATTGGTGGTATGAACCTTGATTTTATGGAATTTACAATTTTCATTTTCCTCGAACCACAAGGGTTTAGGTCTAGACTTGTCAATTGGTTGGGTTTGATGGAAAATGACCATATTGGCAACAACTAGTTTATCAAGGATCACTTCCATAGAATAGGTAGAGAGGTGTATATTATACATTTGGAGTTTGGAGTGTATCCCGAGTTTGTCCTTTAGGGATGAAGATGTTAGCTATTATGTGGATATGCTTTAGATATGATTGGTTTTTGTTACTCCATCATTGAAATTTTTTTATTCTTATTAAAGTATGTAGGTTTCTTAAGTGGAGGGTTAACTAGACCGCACATAATTTTCTCGGAATAAAAAATAATAAGGCCTTTGACGATAAGGGATTTCTCACTTAAAAATTAATACGTTGATCAATGATATCATCAAATATATTGGCATAATGGACTTGTAAGTGGAAAGCTAGTTCTTGGTGGAGATTAGAGACAAAAATGGTGACTATCTATTTTTGGGATGGGCCATGGAATTTGAATAGCAGAGCTCGCCAATGCTATAGGAAGGATGAAAATATTTCTCCATTGCATTGTTTAGTATTACACAAGTCAATCATTGTTACGTCATGTTCCACGTTATATGAGAAGTGTTTTACGAATTTTTTAGATAGGTTGGCGAAGGTAGTAATAGAACCTTTGGGTAGACAAAGGAACCATTCTAGGGTTGGACCACCTAGGCTTCATGAAAATAGTCTTAACAAGTAGGAGTCATCATAAGAAACTTCTTGGAAAATCATATAGAACTCCTTAACATGCTCGTGGGGTCACCTTTTCCCTTATATTTTTTGAATTTGGGTGGTTCAAAATATGGTGGGAAAGGGACTCGCAGAATGTCATGATCAAAAGGGTAAGGAAAAAGTTCCTCAAATTTATATTTTTGTCCCTATGTGCTGAGTTGTAACCCTTGAAGCGTTTCCTTCATAGATTTTACTTCTTGCTCCAATGTGGGTTCTTGAGGGCCAATGGGTGGCGATTGAAAATTTTGGTTGGGAATGTTGGGATCCATGATCATTAGATGGTTGTGGGCCGAGTTGAGAAGATAACGAGTAATTTGGCTACTCATTTTTGTATTTGATATAACATGACTTCTTTGAATGGATGTGGGTTGTTCTCTCTACTATCCTGCTCATATACAATGTAACGGTTGTTTGTATTATGGAGGTGGGTGGATGGTGGTATTTGGCTGCCATCACTTTAGTCATGGATAAGACTTTGGATTTGGTCATGGGTGTAATCAGGAGGAAGCTTCACTCCCATATGATATAGTTAGAGCAAGAGAGCATCCTTATTTTTTTCGACGAAGAAGTGAAGCATTTTGCATCTTCTCCTCCTATAAATTATGTACTTCAGCCATCATCACTATTAGCATTGACCACAGATCCTTATCTTCTCCCCTAGTGCAATTTTCTTTGGCATTGGCATCATAGTAGTTGTGGTTAAACAAATCATGTCCTATGTTTTATTCATCACTTCCTAATTGGGATCGGGTTTGTATTCTCCAAGGTGCCATTCAAATCTAGTGATGTTGTAACACCTCCAACATGATTGGGACCTATGAGGACTATTATTATAGAAGGTTCAAACATTGATAGGTGATTTTTTCTTAAGACGATGTACTCTTATGACTTAGGAAATCATGTTTGTAGTAGATAATAAGACATCTGTTGATAGGTACATTCTGTCATGTTTTTTCTTAATTGAATATGAAGCAATCCATCTCTTTTATGTAGAATAAGTCACTGCTTTGCATTAAGAAATTTAGTTTCCATTTTCTTAAATTCTGTTTTTAGAACAACATTACCTTGGATCAATTCTATTGATCTAAGGTATGCTTTTAAATCATGACTTTGTGGTCATAACGACCAAGTCAGATAGATCAGGTGATCTCTGGATTCTAACTATGCTAAGGAAAGAATGAACTCTTTAGACCCCTCTGCATATTTGAATTTTGATGATTAGTCTAGTTCTTCTTTTTTAGTAGAATGCATACTTGCTATGAATGAGGAACCTAATATAACTATGTTCTAATGTTAGTGACTATAGCCTTAAGTTAAGTCTAACCTATGTCTCTTCGATCTTTGTTAATTGGGATGTTATGACTTAAACTAAAGACCTACCTATGGACCTATGTTGATTTCCTAAATTAATGTCTAACCTAACTTAGGAATGGATAACCTAAGGGGACCTATGGAACAACATGGTAAATGGGTTGGTTGGTGGCATCGATTTCTAGATATTAATTGGGAGTTAATTGCAGTCTCATCCTTTGGTGCTTGCCAATTTTGGCATGGGCATGAGGAAAAATAGAGAAGCTGAGTTGGCACCTCTAGCCAGTTTAGTTGCATGCAAAATTTGAATTTAGTCATTGCTAAATATAGAGATGGCGGTGGCGTGGGAATTGGAGGGAACTGACAATCCCTATTTTGCATTTAATGTTTTTGAAATCGGAAAAAACCACCTAGGAAGGTGCATGAGGGGGTTTTGGTTGTTTTGATCTTTTGTTCATTTCAGCCTAGGAGCTCTGCATGAGGTTGTTTTGCTCTTCAAACCTCTAGTTCGATTCTTGCATGATTATTATTCTTTCTTAACATGGAACTATTTGAGTGGGCACTATGAAAACTATAAAAGAATTGGAAAGTGTTGAAGGTTTTGTTGACGTTTCATGGAGAGGAAGAAGCTATCGAAGCTCTGTTTGGGATCTTCTATGAATCGGTGAAGGAAAAGCGCTATCAGGAATGATAGGCTCTATCCATTAAGTTTTATTATTTTACTTAAATGATTCATTAAGAGAACTCTACTCTTGGGAATAATCTAGTTTTTGATATGTTGATAATATTACTTTGCTTGTGGTTTTTGTGTTGTTTTGGAAATGCTTCATCGACCCTGTTGAAATGATGGAAAGTATGATCTAGGTTTTGGTTTTCTTGTATGAATAGTTGGGTTATGCTTTAGTCTCTCTGCATGGGCTTGGGATCAAGTCAAAAAACTATGTGAGATCTGAATTGTTTAAATCATGTAGGTGGCTTGGTTTTCTTTAATCTTGTGGAACTTGCTCTATTTCGGTTTGGAAAATTCAGTTATTAATTTTTTTTGAATACCTTGAATATTGTTGAATCTTACTTGAATCTTCAGGAAGATAAAATTTTATGAAGTCTGCTTAAACATATTCTTCTGAGTACTGATGGAATGCTCAAACTTGGAAAAACATGTTTGATTTCTTATCACTATCTGTGAATGAGGATCCAGTTTTTTTATTCTTTCTGTTCAGACTTCAGGCCCTGAGATTATTTAGGAAAGATAAATTTTGGGGAATTTTGCTTGGTATGTGGTTTAATGTGTCCATGGACTTGTTTAAGTTATTCCAGTTATTATTTACTATAAATCCTGCAAATGTATACTTCCACTTTTCTTGGAATTGTTTAGTTGTTTCACGAAGCTTTGATTATTGGAAAATCCCGTAAGGGAAAATGTTATTCAATTTTCTACTTTATTGGGTCATTGGGTAACTAGTGAAATTTTAGCATTAGGTGCTAAGAAGGAAAAAATCCCTTGGGTATTGGCTTACTATTTTTCGGTTGTTGTTGCCACTTGAACTTCTTGATAGTTCTATTGTCATTGTTTGGATGTATTTTAGTTTGCATGTTTCTTAGACTTTGGGCCATTAAACCCGGTTTCGATTCTTTCAGATATTTGGCCATGTTCTTTGTGAAAAAGGTAACGATGACTCTATTTTGGTTAAATCATATTATAAACTTCTTTTCCTTTACGGATCTGAGTTTGGAAGTTTGTTCGGACTTACCCTTCTATTAAGTTAATCCTTTCATCTCTGTATCTTTTGGGAAATGGATTATTTGTTATCTTGTGGAAGTCAAGGCTATCTTTACCATCTCCATGAATGATGAAGAGTAATGGAATGATTGTTGTTCATCATTTCCTTTCTTCTCCTAGTTGTTGTACATTCAATTCAAACCCTGATTAGATCTCTTTGTTTTGATTTTAGTTTGTAACATTTGATCAATGACCTTATCGATATAGGTTATTGGTTTCTCAAGGTTCTCTTTATAATCATGCTTAGAACTATGAGGAAGTAATCTCTCTCTCTTTCCTTTAACCTTCTTCATCCTTCAAACTTGGTAAAGGTGTTGTCTTTCTTTGGTCTGTTTATGTAACTTCTGGGCTGTTTGGTAAGATTGATTGCAGATTGTTGTTAGGGAAGTATAGCTGAAGTTGAAAATAATTGAATGGAATATTGTGTTTGGTGAAATATTCTAAATAGATCTTTGTGTTTGGTAGAAAATATTTAGATGGTTAATTGAGTTGGAGCTGAATGATAAACCTTGCCATTCTAATCTCTTAACTTAACGATATCAATGTTGTATCCTTCTAGGATTGAGTGTCGACTCATTTTCTTGCTAAAAATATCTTACCCTTTGATGAGGTCTGTTTTAGTTTTCTTGAATTTAACTTAAATTGGTTCCTAATTTTGAGCTTGAGTATTAGGATACTCAAATCAGACACATTTAATGATATGAGGTTTTGGATCATCCTAAACTTATTCTTATGCTTTTAATTTTGATTATTGGCATCTCAGATTTTAGGATGAATTTAGGTTAATGAAATATTAATATGGAAGTATTGTTTGTAATGATCTACTACTTTGAAATATGCCTAAAATATAGTTAGGATAGTTATCTTCTTCTGTTAAACAAGTTTAATTGAATGAGTGACCATGAAAAGAAATGTATGAAAATAATAGTGAGATTTTGATGAAATGTTACTTATCTGAATTACTTTTTAATTCTTTGATAAAATACAATAGTATGAAAGGTTGAAGTTGTTATATTTCATGACCTAACCTTACTTTTTTTTTGGTATATCTCTTTTTCTCTCTCTTTTATTTGAGTATTGTAACTCCTTTTGGCTATGTCTTTCTGAATTTCTCAGACTTGTTTCATAACAACAAAGTTATTTTTATGAAATAGTTAGCTAAAAGCACATCGATTTAATGTTTAGTTTTATCATGCTCAGTTCAATGAACTGACCCATGCTAGAAATTTTGCAGATGGACTTCATAAGTGATGAAAGGAGAAATATCTTTAGGAAGTTACATTTGTTTATCAAAGAGACTGGATCTTTTATGATGAAATATGGTTCATTACTGAAATGTACTTGATGGAAAAGAAAGTTGTATCTAAAATTGATTTAAATATTGTTGTTTGACATTAGTAATGTCTGAAGTGTTTGGACTTGTAAATGTATGAATCCTTTTGCTGAATAAAATATGTGTGATATTTGTTTGTACTTGATGAAAATCTTTTGGCATGAATGACTGGAAATAATAAACATTTCTCTATTTTACAAACAATAACATACTTTTATGATTGGAATGGAATAATTAGAGATCTGAGGTGTTAAGATGTACTACCCTCTCTAGTGAAGATGCAACTTACAAAGTTGACATTATTACATGATATTCAACTATATCTCTATGAATATATTTAAATCAAATGTTGGTATGAGAATTTAACTTGATATTAATTTATAATGTACAATGGTTTATAATGGACTTTAACCCACAATAAAGGAAAGGAAAGACAATTCCTTTGAAATGAATCATAGTCTTAATTTAAGATATTTTTGATATAAATCCTGATTGTTATCTATAGTTAGTGAAGTTGTGCTTTCTCATGAAGGATTCCTTAACTAAATAGGGATGTAGGAAAGATAAAAAAATGGAATTAGAATTCATTTCAATGAAGTCTACTATGGAAAAATGACCTACTCAAATATTATATAAGCTAGGGCTGAATTAAGTGAGTAATTAAATGACACTTCCATGTGTGATGGGCCTTTTATGTAAAATATGAATCAAGGATGTAATAGTTTAAATCATGGCATATGAATTAGATAGAAAGAAGATTTATCTGCATAACTTCATTTATTGCAGTCTTAAATCTGAATCTTAATGATTAAGGAACCTAGTTGCTCAGTAGGGTTATTGTAATTAATCTATAAAGAGGAAACTAATAAGATATAACTTTATATCTAAGGTATGTTTGTCCAGATGAGGAAAACTCTGATGGATGTTGACACACGCCAACTACAGTAAAGTACCTTCATGATGACTAGGGTATTCACAAGGATACTATGTTGCAGTTGACATGTTTCAACACCCTTTCAAGTTTATTCAACTAGACTAACATAAATTATGACTTGATCACAGTTCTTCCCTAGGTAGAGATAGGGCATGACCTAGTGTCGGGGTCAACTCACATTGACTTAGGATAAATAGACACGCCCAATCAACATAAGTCGATTGAGTATGTCTAAGTACCCTTAGTCACCATAAGTAGTCCTCCACACTAGGCCATGTTTCTAACCTTGGCTAGGGTTAAACCTTGAACAAGTGGATTGAAAAAGTCAGTGAAGACCATTCTAGATAATAAATCAAGTAGGGTGAAGGACATATTCCATTTGACAAGTATGCCATCTAGGAATATAAACATGAACAATATGTTTAAAATCTTTGGCCAAATTATTGCAAGTTGTTGGTTGTGTTGTCCTATGTCACTCAGTTTAAGAAGTAGGATTTTAGATGAATATCGGTAATAGATATTTAGATAGGCCTCTTAAACAAAACACTTGATACCTCTAAAAGGGTAACAAAACCAAGTATATGTAGTATACACATTATAAAGTTAACATGAGAGATCGGTATGATACCAAGTCATGAAATGAGAGATCGGTGTTTCACCGAGTCATTTACACTGCATATGGTTTTCTGATTATGAGATTGATTGGCTTTGGAATGTGTGTTCTAAATTATGTTAATTTAGAACAAAGAAAATTATGCAAAAAAATTCCCTTGTTTCTAAAGTCTTAAAATGGGAATGTTATAGATGTTAGGATGTATTTATAAAAATGAGGTGAGTTTAATTAATAAAGGATATGTTGATGAAAGAGGGTTTTATTTATTAGTCTACTTACCGTATAATCTTAGTAATCAAAACTTTGTTAATAGTGACGAAAGAAATTTGGAAGAAGGAGATAAAAGAAGGATTTGCCTCAGTAGTAGAGGGCTTCGGATGTTCCTTGTTGTAATGGACTAAAAGAATAGGATAGGTGATAAGTATGTTTTTCTATTCGCAAGATGTCGATTATCAAGATTAGATGGTCTTGTCTATAAGAAATCATAGGTATAGAGTGAATGGGTTTTGTGTATAGATGTGGATGAAGGTGTAAGGTTATGATGATTGTTGTGATCAAGAGAGTTATATGATATGTCAAGTTTTAGAGTCTTATGGGCCTAGGTTAGGATTGAGATACTAATGGAAGTGATGAATGATTAGGAAAAAATTCATGTGACAATGAGTGAGGGTTGATTGTGTGGCTTATGTGTACTAGGATGGGTATTTAAGTATTATTTGTTTGTATAATGGAAATGAGATGAAATGGTTTATTATTTATTTGATTTTTATTAATGAATGACTTGGTTGATGTTTATTTAATTAGGTGAGAAGGTTTGTTATTTATTTATATTTTTATTAATAAAGGTGACGAGGAAAAGCGTGGATAATAATAAATGAATGAAGGATGTGTGGTGAAGCTTATTAGTTATGTGGAAAGGTGGGTTATTTATTTTTAACTTTGTACTAGAGTATCATGGGAAGCATTAATAATAGTGTTGGATGGGTGATATGTGGTCAAGGTTTTTGTTATGGTGAAATTTATTGTTTATTATTTGTGAAAGGTGTGTATAATGGTAAGGGGATGATGTGGTTAAAATTTATATATTAGGTGGAAAAAGATGGTTATTTGGATTTTATTTATGTGATGATTGTGGAAGGTGTAATTAATGGTGAATATGTGATGGGGAAGTTATGGTCAAAGGTCAATGATGTATAAAAATTGAGGTCAAAATGTTTGTGGTTAAAGTGGATGTATGATGGGTATATGGTTTAATTATAAGGATTAATGTGGGTTTATTTACTAGTTTCAACAAGAACACTCAAACAATTACAATCATGCAAGCACAATCCTAGCTAGTCAAGTGGGATTGCAATTGAACTATAGCTCGCTTTCAATACCACACACCGACAGTGGTGCCATAATTGGCTCTTCACCTATGTTCCAATGTGTGATCGGCTAGCGAGTGATCTTGGGAAGTGTGGCCTCCTTTACACTAAAGTTTTATATATGGCAAAAGGACTACCTAATCTATGATAACGAGCTCTCTCAGAGTCCCCGATATACCTTATGGTACGTGGGGCCCAAGTCCATGTTGCAAGGATGTTTTCTGAGGCTTGGGTATTGGGACGTGGAATCCCCTCACTTCACGCTGCTCTTAAAACAAGCACTTAGCTAATAATGATAAGTTGTCCTTGAATTTATATACCCAGGGGAACATGAGGTGTGCCTACGTGCATGGAGGTTATTTTGGTCACGAGACCCTAGGACTACGGTAAGTGCATGGATGTCACTTCCACGTCACGTTACCCCTAAAAATGAAAAAGGGAGGGAAGAATAGCCACTTTTGATCCTCAAGATCATCCTAGGACGCAAGAGGAGAGCATACACGGTGTCATCTTTAGGTTAAAACAAGAAACAACACAAATTACAAAGAACAATACATACAAACAATAAAAATTAATGATAAAGTTTTTATGATGGGGGCCTTCGACAAGGGGACCTATAAGAAAAAAAGGATTAGTAGTTTGTTTTATACCCCAATGTTCTTAGACCATTTGAGCTATAAGACAAAAGGGTTAGTAGTTTTGATTAATCAATATCCTACAACCACAAGTGTTAGGCAAATACTAATCAAATATTAAAACTGATAGAGTTTCCCCTTGTTCCTACAATATTCCTACAAAAACAGAATGTAAGAAGCTACAAAATACCACTACAAACCAAAAAAGTGTGATTAATTAGTTAGTATTGATGCAAAAATTATTATCGTAACAAACGTGTCGTTTACGGGAAAATGTGTAGTTATAGGACAAATTCAATGTTACTGAACAACTGCACTAAAACGAAACAAAACCACAAATTAGAAATATGATCTGCACATGGAAAATTTAGGTTAGCAAAAGTGCTAATATATTAACAAAAGCATTGAAGTATGAACAAACATGCCACTATAGAAACAAATGTGCCAAACTTGAAAAGTGAAAATTTAGCGAGACAAAAATGCACCAAAGTTACTGTAAAAGTGCTAATAAAGATGCAAATGCACTGAAGTATAAACAAAAACACTATTGTATGAACAAAATTGCTGATCCCGCATGCAATCAAGTTAGTAGACACAAATACACTGATATGTACACAAAAGCACTAATATAGGAACAAATGCACCACGGGTTTGAAAAATGTTCTAAAATAAATACCTACACCCACAGTCAATCAATAATATGTCCAAAGGTGTTGTTTCAAGTTACAAAACCACTATTTAATGTGCATAAGCATTGTTGACAAGTCAAATGCGCTGAAATGAATGACTATTATGAAAATTAAAAATTCAGTGGTGCAAATCTCAATGATTTTTTTGAAATTTAAAAAAATTATTTATAACAAAAAATGATACTAAAATTAATTAATATTTTTGGGGGTAAGCCCACGGTGGGCGCTAAAATGTAAGAAAAAATTGGTGTTAGTATGCAACTTGTAAACTAGGAAATAAACTGATTTAAATCCTATGCTAACACAACTATCTACTTACCTCTGATTGAGAAATGATAGAAAGAGGGAGAAGATCATATACCTGTACTTACCTACAAGTGGAAATCCTCCTTTTTGATAATTTTGGATTTTCTCTTGGATGGATTGCTTGAATGCTTCATATTTTGGGATAATTTTGGCAGCACTTCCCCTTGTCAAAATGATGATTTTTGCTTGATAGGATGTTATGGAGATTGAGAGATTTTCTTAATATTTTGGCAGCATGCACTTGCAATTGTTCTAAGGTGGTGTGCATGGAGGGTGGCACCACTATTTATAGTTAGAGGATGGATAAATCAAGGGTTGGGATTGATCCATGTAGGATATGGATCAATGGTTGAAAATGCATGAGAATGAGGAAGAATCTAGAATTAGAAAATTCTAGAGATTGAAATAATCCTCCATTGAATTAAAAATTCAATGGAAGAGGAGGAAAATATTTGAATTTTTGAATTAAAAGAGGGGAAAATGGAGAGGCTTCTAGAAATAGAAGCCTCTAGATTTGGAGGGTTATTTAGTTTGTGGTTAGGTGAAGTTAATTATGCTTAGTAAGGTGATTAGATGGAGAGGCTAGGTGTAGAATAGGCATAGAGTAGGTGGTAGGTGGGTAGGTAATTTTAAATTCCTAGAAAATAGTTAATGGAGATTAGTTAGTAGTATAATGGAATATTAATAATGTATTAATATGACTAAGGGTAGGATGGGATTTTGGAATGAATAATAGAAATAGTTGGAATATAATAATTAATTATTATATGATTAGTGATAGGGAAAGGATTAATATTGTATAATGATTGTGATTATTTGCTAAATGATCATGTTGACATTTTATTTTTCTACAAAGTGAAGAGCCATTGTTTCAACCATAAGTTCTAATGCTCTCTCCATTCCAAAGGATCAATTTTTCTCCTCCTATAACAAGTATTTTTTTATTCCTTGCCTAACATATTCCTCTCTCTCTCTCTCTCTCTCTCTCAACTACTACTCTAATAGAGCATTGTAATCTTGAAAAACCGGGAACAAATGAATATTTTGATTAATTTTATGTAGTTAAAATATGTGTTGATTGTGTTTTTTTCTTGCTTGCATATTGGTGTCTTCGATTGAATCAACTGAAATAATTTTGGTTTTATGGTTAATAAATTCAGGATCCTATTTATTACCTAAAACCCCCTTTCTATTTCTCTTCTCCTACTAACACTCAACCGAAATTGTCAAAAAAACGATGTATGGAGGAAAAGTAATGTAAGGTAGCATACATTATTTCTAACTTCTAATAAATGGGATCCTCGCCATTCCCAAAAGTAGGGAATTTGTCCCGAGACCATTGGAAAAAAACCCCATATTTTGTCCTACCAACAAAAATATTTTACCAACAAGTTATAAGTAGACATTTTATAGTTAGCCATGCATTTAAGTGGGGGTTGAGTTTTAATGTGAAATGTATTATACGTGAAGTATTTTGGAAAAATTTAGAATGTCAAGGTGGGAAAGAACAAGGTGATGGGATTCCAATGACAAATAATTGATAAATACTTTGGCAATGAGGTCTACATGGAGAGTGGCGTAAGGAGGTCTACGTGTGGAGTGTGGTGGGACCTTGTTATTTGTTGCATGACATGACACATATGCTATTTATTTCTATGTATCTTAAGAAATTGATTTAATAAAAACTAAACTAAATATAATTTCGAGTAAATAATATGATTAAATACAAGTAAATAAACAAATGCTAAGTAATCAAGAAATGAAAAACTATAGGTAAATGGGAGAGATAAATGAATTAATCGAATCTTATGCAATATGGAATTGATCTATGAAGTGTAAAGTGCTAAACGTAATTGAAATAATGTTGTAATTACTCCTTGAAATTCTAGAATTTGAGAATGATGCTAGATAGGGGCACCGATACAGGATGGGGATACCTGGCAATCGACGAATGGTCTTGGGCATTGGTGATCCGTGAAAATTATTGGGATCTAAAAAGAGTTTGTGAGAATTGAATTGAAAACGAGGCACCACGAAGTAGTTGCACTTCAACGGAATTGTGATGGCTCCAACGATTGCAAGAAAGAATTGATTAGTAATGGAAGAACTTTCTCAATAGAAAGAAAGCTTGCATATAGAGGAAAGACAACGAAGTGTCTTGGCATGCTCATAAATGAAAAATAAAGGGGTACATATAGGGTGTTGAGTAACCCTAGTGCATGACACACATGAAACCCTAAACCTAACCCTAAAACTAACCCATGTGAGATGACCCTCCAATATGAGAGGAGGACACATAGGATAACCCACACTAACACCCCCTTCATCAAGGCGGGTAGTGGCTATCATGAGTCGGAGCGAAAGAGAAGACACTCTAAACAACTAAGAAAGATGTGTCAATGGGGCCCAAAAACTAAAGGCCTAATAAGGTGCCCATATACAAACAAAATATTCCTAGAAGAAGAAGAAGAAAAATGGGTCCCGACATAAAGCCTGATGAGGTACCCATGTACAAAAGAAGTCCCAAGCAGTGAAGGAAAACCCAGTGGGAAAAAAATCCACCACAAGAGAACAAAAAAATACTCTCTAATCTAAGAAAGATGCCAAAGATGGGTCCTGCCATAGACTAGCATGTAAAGGTACCCATGTACAAAGGGGCAATCTCTCGGAAAGATGAAAAAGAGAGAAGATGAGGGAGATGAGATGGATGTGGAAGATGCCATGGATGGATCTGAACTCTGCAACTCTAAGAAGTCTCCCAAAAGAATGTCGATGATGAGATCCTCTGCCTCTGGACTAAAGAAGAGCCATTTGCACCATACTATGTGTCTACCCTTAGGAAGGACAGAAAAGATGTGCTGGAAATCTGCCCACTCCATGAAGGAAACTGAAGGCAGTAGCATGAAGAACTCTGAGTCTAGTCCACAAAAGTGTGACATAGGTCTAGCAAGTGAGTGCAAAGGAGCCAAGGGTAATGTCACGAGTGCAGAACTGTTAGAGTATGAAGGGTGAACACCTGTAGAAAGGATTTCCAACTGATGTGAAGGCAATAAAACATCCCCCACGACAGAAAATGGATCCACAAACAAGGGTGGATTAATGAAAGTCTCCGGTAAAGTGGAAGTGGCAAGAGTCCCAGAAGGGGCACTCCCAACAATGGAGATGATGAACTCCTCTGAAATACCTGTAGATGGATGAAGAACCTGTAGTACATCACAAGTGTACTGTATAGGATTCATATCTGATGAGATGTGGGATGTGTCAATACTCTCTGGAATAGTGAGAGAAGGAGGAGAAGAGTCCTCTATAGTACTCTCGACATCAGAACTGGTGCACAATCCTCGTCATCAGAAGTAGAACCAAGCAAGTATGTATCAGTGGAACTAGTCATCACATGAAGAAATAGAGGAGACAACAGAATCAGAAGCAGAGGTGAAGAAAGAGTGGGGTCCAACAAAATCTGAGCGAGTATGTCTCATATCTGAAGTATCTCCAACTAAATCTCTAACACTTTGTAAAGTTTTCCTAGCCCAAAGAGGACCAGGAGAATCAAGCTCAGAGTTAGAAGATTCTTCACTCGAGTGAGAAGGGACATAGTCCTCATCATCACTACTATCAGAATCGGAAGACTCAAAAGTCTAAGAGTCATGAAGAGGAGCATGCTCAACAACATCATCATCTGAGGAGTTAGAGTCTGAATCAGAGAGATGAAGAACCTCAGTAGGTAGAGAAGTAGAAGTCAAATCAAAAGTAAAGTGGGAAAAGGTGTACAACCATGAATGGTGATCTCGACTTTCCTCAGCCACTATAGTGTCATTGTTAAGCTCACGAATAATCACCGAGTTAGGACCAAATTCCACTCGCATTCCTTCACTAAGGTGAGTAATTTGGTAAACCGATAGGAGATTGGTAGAGAGATCAGGAACACTCAACACTTGGTTGAATGTTCCCCCATCTATCTCTACCGATCCACTCTTTGAAACGAGAATTTTGTGTTATCACCCAACATGATTTGGGACATATCACAAGGTTCGATGTTGGAGAACTCAACATGTGAAGAAGCCATGTGGTGCAAGGCACCAGAATCTATAATCCACGTCAATGAAGGAGCAACTCAAGCTATGAGGGCCTTTCCTTTCTTCTTATCAGATTTAGAACCTTTTACAGTGGAAGACTTGGCCTTTGGAGCATTTTGTTTTATGGATTCAGGAACACTTATTTTATTCTTCTCAAGTAAATGAGATAAGTGATCAATCTATTTCTGAAAATAGTGTTTCTCATCGTGACCAGACTTCTTGTAATAGGAACACAAATACCTGTCTTTTTGTGCTCTAGGCTCAGAAGTCGAAGTGTTCGTGTTAATTTTAGTTTTGGTCTTGGTTTCTTTCTTAGGTTGATCCTTTTTCTCTATCTCATTATCAGTCTTCTTTTCCTTACTAGTACTTGCTACAAGGGCATGTGACTTGGACTTGAGAGACCCCATTTGAATGAGTTTTTCCTATTCTCGAATGAGTTGGGACGAAAAATAGTCAAAGGAGGGCATATTCCAATCCTTGCCCAAGGCAGCTTTTGTAGCGTAAAAAGTTGACACAAAGATAGAATATTCAGGACCTAACTTAGAGAGAATCGACAAGATCAGTTGAGAATATTTCTTCTCTACTTGACATCCTTTTAACAATGATCTAGTGTGGACAAAATTTGAGAAGAATGCTTGGAGGTTTTCAAAAGCGCTAGGATTTAACCATAGTAGTTTATTTTCCAACTCATGCGCTCTCATGTCATCTAGTTGTCCAAACATCACATCTAGCATTTTCCACGCAGATTTAGGTGTTTTGGACGCCTTAATGTGGAAGAGCAAGTTAGGAGAAATAGACATGCAAAGAAGACCTAAAGCTTCATCGCTACGGTTTATCCACTTAGATTTTTCAGAGTTCGTCATCTGGTTGAGTCTTAGTTCCCATGGTGATACGGAACAACCCTTTACCCCTTAGTTTCATTATTAATTTTGATCTCCATTCGAAAAAAGTTAAACGACGTAAGCAAAAGGAATTGAAAGTGCATCCATAGTGAGAGAGATAGAAAGAAATGCAAAAAGAAACAAAACCATCCAGGATAATAACAACCCCCATGCTTTTGACACTTTATAGTTTAGTGCGTGATTACAATCAGGTTCGTGCGTGTGGTTTGAAACACTTGGTAACTTCTCTTGTAATCAGCGTAATAACGCTTGCAAGAGAGAGAGACCACAATGAGTTTTGTGGAGCGCAAAAATAGGACACCGTAAACAAGCACAAGTAAAAAATAGAAAGGAGGCAAAAGCCAACCTTGTGGTGAGAAAAAACGTCTCACATCGTAAAAGGAAACCCCCTTGCTGCAGACTATGGCGGACGTGCTCACTAGTCACAAGCAATAATAAGGGTGAAATACAAGGTTTAAAATGAACTCAAGGAGTTCAGAGAATCTTCAAAACGCGAAAAAAGCTTGGAAGGAAAAAGGTGCTCAAAGTGATGCTACACACTTGAGCGCACGATTAGTGAAAAAAATCGACAAGAACGCCTAAATTTTACCGTTTGGAAACGCCCAATTTTGCTATTTTTAGAGCTATTGGAGTTTTTAAAAAAACAATAAAAAGGGTTATTGAAGGAACAATTTTTAATTTACTATAAATCGTAAATGAGATAGGTTAATTTGTAATTAATAAAAAATAGATTTAATCAAATTAAATCTAATTAATTACAAAACTAATTAAGATCTAAAAATTATTAAATCTTAAAAGGTAAAGATAGTGTTTTTTTGTTTAAAGATTATCAAAGATTATTTTAAAACAAACTTACTAAAAAAAAAAGATTTGAAGCTTTTGAATAAAAAAATACCAAAAACTTATGGCTTGTTTTAAAAAAGCTTGAGATGTTTTAAAATTTAGAAGGTAAGAAAGACTTACCAAAGAACCCGTATATTTTTTAAAACTTACCAAAAACACTTACCAAATAAAAAAAGCACTTTACCAAAAACCACGGGCGAATTTGAAAAGCTAGTGGTTGATTTTAAAGGATTTAAAAAGAATGAATGTTAAAAAGCTGTACCAAAAAAGGAATGAAATTCAAAACACTTACCCAAAAAAAAAAATGGCTTACCTAGTTTGGCGCAAAATGCCACCGCCATGAGGGAGAAAACTCAAGTGTTTTGTGTTTTGAAGGGCACAAGCGGAGGCCGTGGCAAGAGAGCATGACAGAGAGCAGTGTGGTAGGTTTCTTTTGTTTGGAGCGGTGAGTATGGTGGGAGGCGTAGGGCTCCAAACAACATCAATAAAAACACGTATTGAAAATATGCAACAAAAGGGTTTTTTTACAGAGTGTGTTTTTTGACCTTTGAACATGCAACATGAATTTTGACCTAAACTCCGTAAAAAAACAAAAATGCAAAGAACCCAATTTTTTTTTCTAGAAACCTGCAAAAAATAGAAATCTTAAAAAAATTTCACTTCCATTTTAATAATTTATTAAAAAAAGAAATGAAATTAATCTCTATTTTGGTTGAAAAACCAGATTTAGCTATAGATAGCTAAATGTGGTCAAAATACCCCTGAAACTTTCAGAATACCTACACAAGTACAAAAATAGACACAAAATTGACACAACTTTCTCGAGAAATCTTGTTAGAGATTAGCAAAATAATTCCGAAAATAGTGATCGAAAAACTTGCATGCGAGTAAAAAAATGAAACCAAGAAAGGTAATCGCAACTAAAAAAAACGAGTGCATGTTTACCCGATCTCAAATGACGATACCATGAAAAGAGTTTGCGAAGAATCAAATTGGAAACGAGGCACCATGAAGTAGTTGCACTCAACGAAATCGTGATAGCTCCAAATGATTGTAAGAAAGAATTGATCAAGTAATGGAAGAACTTGCTCAACGAAACAAAACTTTCATATAGAGGAAAGACAATGAAGTGTCTTGCATGCTCATAAATGAAAAATAAAGGGGTACATATAGGAGTCTTTGAGTAACCCTAGTGCATGCAACACATGAAACCCTAAGCCTAAACCTAAACCTAACCCATGTGAGATGACCCTCCAATATGAGAGGAGGACACATAGGATAACCCACACTAACAGGATCTACTTTCTTATGTGTGTTAGGGTTTTCTTGTTAATTCCTGTTACCACTAGATATTCTCTCTTTGATCTCCGAGGGTATCATAACTGTAAAAAAAACCCTAGATACGTACAAAATCTCATAAACACATCAAATTAGAATGAAATATGTGAATTTAGACATACCCCGAAGGTCACATGAAGAGTGAACTTATGACCAAGCACTACATGACATTCCAAACTCCATGTAGTTCTTTGTGTTTGTGTGTGAAATAGTGTCCTTAGGTTTCCCTCACACTAATGACACCAATATAACAAACTATAGCTAGATAAAATGTAAATGTGTGATATGAAACTCAACGCTTCCCCTTCCGATACATTATATGCAGCCTAAAAATGCGGTTCCTCTTGATGGTAGTGTGTTTTCTTGTGTTTTTGCATGGGAAAATTTCACTTCAAAACATGACAACCATACTCAAGTATCAAAAAATTTCTATGATATACCTTTCTAGAAAAACCCTCCTTGGTCAACCTATTATATGTGTCAGTCTACCCTATCCATCCTAGTGTTAATATGTGTGTTTCACCCTTCCCCATAGGTTATTTAGGGAGAAATTTTTTATTTAAGTACTTAGGGAGCAATATCTCTAAAAGTGGGTTTTCAAGCAATCTTAGGAAGGGCTATCATCAACATTTTTAAGACAAGTTCATAATCTATGGATCTGCTTCAAGGGCCAAAATTCATTGAGGAGGTTAATTAAAGACCTAAGATCATATTGTAACTTATTTAGGAAGATTCTGGAAATATTCTGGAGGTTTAGGAGCCATCTCATCAAAAGTGGGTTTTTAAGGCCAAAGGAGCTTGCACCACGAAAGAGTACATGAACTTCAAGGGGTGATTTTGGGAGCTCCGAAATGAGTTGTGAGCCAAAAAAATATAAATGGAAATAATTTTCAGTCCTCTACATGGTGGAAAAATAGACTCATCATAAACCCCATGCATTTTCTAGGTAGCTCATTTTCTTCCTAAGCACAATTAGTAGTGCTGAGAAAAAATGAGGTTTTGAGGGTGTTGTAAGATGAATTAAGGCATGAAAACCATACCATATTTTTTAAAATGCCATTTCTAGTAAAATTTATATAAATAAGCATGCAAAAATTCATCCGAGAGCTCAAGTTATGGTCTTTTCAAGTTGTCTCTCAAGGTACGATGTTCGGTACTTAGTCAAATTTCTTCAGGGACACGTGTCAACATGGGGCTGAGGCACATTTTTGTGTCCTCATTTTCCTTTCCATTAGTACAAGAGGAAAAAAATTTCATCATCCCCCTTTGAGCATGTTGGTCACACCATATGACCTCGACGACTCATTTTAGCACCTTTGACCAGTTTGACTAGCCCCCTCACCTACTCCCGTATTCATGCCACTTGTAAAGAAAGGGATAAGGTGCCATTTTGTTCACCTATTGTCTCAAAATAAGGGGAATATGGGGACAACCCCCCCACAAAGTATGCAAATGAGCTTTTAAGTTTTTCTATCTCCCATTGCTCCTCCTTCATGTACATGCGAGCCTAGAGATGATACATGGAAGTTGCCAAAATTGCTTCCACTCCATTTTTATTTCATGGATCCATTTCTAGTTCCATAAAACCTCCATTAAACCTGAAAATTTTCCATATCAGCACCATCATGATGATAAAATTGTTTCGAGACATCTTTGGCTACACAAAACGAAGTTTTCTCACTACTAGTGAACCTAGAAAGTGATCATACTAAGGGTTTGAGCTAATTTTTCTCATTTGAAAGCATGTATATGATGAATGAAGCTCAATGAATCCATTAATGGTGGACATTAAATATCATCAAAATAGTAGAAATGTACCTTTCTAGTTTCCATAGCTCCTATGGGTGGAATTGCACAAAAATTAGAGGAAATGATCCTTGAAAAATCTAGTTTCACATAAACTAGTTTTCACACAAGGAAGTCCATGATTTCAAAAGATTTGGAGGGCTGTGTTTTTACCAAAATTATTCTCTCTTAGAATAAATTCTCAAATTATTGAAGATACGGTAGGTGAAATCATCCAAAATTTGGGGGTAAGGGTCTCCCAAAATCTAATTTCATTAAAACTAGTTTACGCGAATGAAGTTGTCAATTTTTCAAGAAATGAAAGACTAATTTTTATCAATATTCTTCCCCAGCTGATGAAAATCCCATTATGCTACTTGTTCGAAAAAAAGTAATCACCCAAATATCGGAGTGTGAAACCCCATAATTCAAGATCTCTTTCGTTGCAATTCGACACCCGTAGTGCACTTACTAAAAATAACATACGAGGCATAAATACAAATAATAAGTAGTTGAATAACATGAATTGATGACATTCCTAGTCCTCTAGACATGAAAGCAGCATCGAGGGGATGAAAAAGGATTGTAGGATGATCCTATAGCTGAATCAAATAAGTTAAAATTCCATCATACTCTTGGGAGATTCTTCTTGACCTCGGTTAGGGTGAGTCGATGAACCGGTGAATGGATAGGTAGGTGGTATGAAATGATTAATTTGGAGTAAGATTAATAAGCTAAGGAATTTTTTCAATCAAGTTTCAAAGAGGGTAATCGTGAGAAATGCCTATGGTCATCACAAGATCAAAACAAGGAATATTTCAACAAAGTGTTTCTAAACACTTATTCGTGATCCCGATTATGTGTCTGCATGCATAGTGCTAAAGAAAGATTTTGTGATCATCATCTGCATGTTCTTCATTAGAAAGAGTCTTTGTGACAAGTTCAATTAATCACCTTCCCTTCTTCTCCTCTCTCCATTTCTTCTTATTCTTCATTATGTGCAATCATTGTATTTTTCCTATTCACTTAAGTGACCTATTTTAAAATTGTAAAAGTATTTTCTCAAAATTATAAGAGAAATACTTAATTTGTCTTTTCTAATGGAAAATGAAAGGTCACAATTGGAATATGGAATACGAGAGAGTCATATGAGAGAGGTGATAGGTCAATTCACATTGCTATAAATTGAGATGGCTTCTCCATTCGAAAAGATCCTAGATTTTGAGAATTTTGACTTTGTAACAACTGTGGATTGTAGTAGTTGAACTTTTATCAATGCAAAAAATAAGAGCTATATTTCTTCTATTTCCCTTTCTCATATCTTCATCTATCCCTCTCATTATATAAATTTGTGAATGTCAATAAATGAGAAAAGAGTTTGTTGCTTTTCTTGATAAGGAGATCTCTAAAACTTGGTGTTCATAATCTTATCTTGTCTTGATGTATGTAACAAGATTGTTCTTATATCTAAACTACTCAAGATGTGGGTGTGAACTAATTTTCCTACTCATGGTAGTAAATTTACTTTCATAATTTCCATCCTTCTCTCTACATCATTGAAATTTCCTCCCTTGTTAAACTATTTTGGTTATTGGTGTGAACTCTTGTAATTGTCCTACTCATCGCACAAAGAATAACTTTACTTCCCTAATTTCCCTCCTTCTCCCTACATCATTGTAATTTCCTCCCTTATACCCCCATAAAAGCATCTTACCACGAGTTTAGTGGAGTGTCCCTATGTGATCCCGACCTATTTTTCCAACCCACAACATTTAGGTTTGGATTAGATTAGTTTTCATTAAATAATGGGAGTTGTACCATTTAATGTAGAGGGGCGTAGCCCCATGAATGTTGGTAGAGACACCTAATTTACCTACCTTACAAATTTTCTCACCAAATTTTTTTTGGAGACTCTCTTTGAGGGAGAGATTTTCCCAAGTTCACCCAAAAATATCTCTACCCAAAAAATACAAAAAAATAATAAAAAAAAAAAAAGAAATTAATTGAATGATCAAAATCCTCTTTACAATCCTGATTGAGAAATCTGCACTTTTCAATATTTGAAGAAGAAGCATCACAAGAAGTAGAAATGGTGGCATAAGCACTTATGCCATGGGGAAAAACATTGGTCCATTGGCCTTGACTCCACCACTTCATGATATTCTATAAGGATCAAGAAATGATTTCTCAAAGTTATGTGGAGATGGAAAATGATGTCTTGATGATCATATTATAGATTTTATCATGGCCCATGAAATCCTTGGAGTGCAAACATGAAAATGTTACTACATAGTTGTTTATGGAAACATTACAGGATGTGGCGGTAGATTGGTTCCACTACTTTCCATCATGCTCGATCTCTAATTGGGGTGATTTTAAAAATAATTTTGAGGAGAGATTCAAGACCATTGAAGATGCTCATGCCATCCTTACTAAACTCACTCAAATAAAGAAAGAGATAGATGAATCCATGAGAGATTTTTGGCCAAATTTAATAGGATGGCAACAAAATTCCCACCAATCTCCCCACTTCGGTAACTTGAAGATTTCTTTATGAATGCTCAAATTCTTGAAGTGAGTTTCTTCCTACGAAGGGTTCACCTAAAGATTTATACCATGCTCAAGAAATTTCTATCAAGGTGGAAGATGACCTCATCTTGTCAAGTAAGATCAAGAATCCCTTAATGAAAGATAAAACCCAAAGTTCCCAAGATAGGAGAATTGATCCAATGGTGCAGAAGTTAGAAAATGAATTGATCTTGATGAAAAGGAACTCAATCAATGAGATATCTTAAAAATCAAATATAGAAACCAAATCATAGGAGCACACCAAATCGCCTTGGAGGCTCCACTTTAGGTCAATGTGATGTGCGAGAGCTATGAAGATGAAGGAGAAGAAATTTTGAATCTGAAGAAAAAGGAGAAAGTGAATGTACTTGGATCGGGTTTTGTGAATGCATACTTGATGATGAAGAAGTCACAGATAGTTACTCATATGTGGTGTTCACCTGACCTCAAAAGGAGAAAGAAGGATCTTCTTCCCACTAAAAACAAAGAAATTAAATCCTCAAATGGTGACTCCAGAAAAAAACAACAAAAGGAGGATCATCAAATTCTTCTTCAATAGGGTCAGCTGAGAAAAAATCATGAGACCATTCCAAACAAGAACCCTTTTGCCTCTTCAAGTAAGTCTCCTTCAACCCCCTTTGAAAAATTAGCTACTATAGACCCTAAGAACATCCATTCTAGAGTTGTAACAATCCTTGATGTTCCTACTACTTCCTCGTCTTTTGATATTATTGACCATTGCAAAAGAACCAAAGTCCAAATCTCTGAATATGAGTACTTGAGAACTCATCCCAAGCAACTCAAGAGACTCATTCGGCATATCAAAGGAAACACCTTTATTTCATGTCCTAAAGATGCCACCACTAAAGAATCATCTCATGTGTCTCAATCCACTCCATCTTTGAATTGCCTCGCTTCCACACCCTCCACCTCTAAGAAGGTTGATCCTTTCTACATAGCCTTGTTGGTAAACGGATACAAACTAAACAATTACATCATCGAATCCATGGTGTCTCAGACAATGTCATGCCCGTGAAAGTCGCTAAAGCTTTGGTCTCTCCCTTTCCCCTATCTCTGGTCAATGCCTCTCTATGGAAATGAAACAAGTACCTCTTGTTAGAAAAATCAAATATGTTGAGGTAACATTAGCAAATTTTCCTAACAAGAAAATCACAATGAGAATCCTTATAGCAGACATGCTTGCCACATATGGAATGTTGTTGGGCCAAATCTTTTGTCAAGATGTTGGGGAAGATATGCAACTAGATTGGTCACACGCCACCATCTCGATCGACAATAAAACAAAGAATCTACTTCCCATCAAAAAATAAAGTATATTGTTCAATAACCAAATGACCCAATGATAGACATCTTGTGCCAAAATTCCAAATCTAGGAAACTTCTTCATGACCTTTAAGGAGATCTTGAGTTGTCCTTTTAGTGGAGGAATGTCCAAGCATCACAGAGCTGAGTCAAAGAGCACAATGAAGAGTTGATGAAATTTGAGTTTGAAAAGGTATAATTTTCATGGGATGAGGGTATAAACAAAGTTTCTTTAGTGGATATTGATGTTGGTGATGAGAGCCTTGACTTGCAACAAATCAATCTTGAAGTGATGAGAGATGTGGATCAAGAAAAAGGAACGATGTTCAACACCTTCTTAACAGATAACTTCAATGTTTTCGATCATGTTCTTGAGAATCAGAATGAGTTTCCATATGATGAGTATGTTAGTGAACTTGAAAGTTTATCTTTCTCAATGGAAGAAGAAGGCAAGAAAAGTCAAGAATTATAAAGCATGCCCCACCTCTTGAAATGGGGCATACCTAAGAAGATGATGATTTCATTATGGAAATGGACTTCTTAGTTCTCGATCAAGAATGGGAAGATGATGATGATGACATTTCAGCTCCAATGTTGTGCTCATTTCCTTTTCGTAAGGATGGAAACATTCTCAATGAAAAATGGAGAAACAATTGTTGTTTGGTCCTAAGGCTGATTTTTCTCAAAATGGAAACCTTCTCAATAGACTTCAACCTTTCAGTTCTCACTCTACTCAAGAGATCGATGCCCTCAACATAGAAATAAAGGATGAAGCCCAAAATGGACAAGGAAAGAAAAAAGATGATAATTTCCATGTTGTGTGCCCAATTTGGAGTTCATTCTCTTTCCAAGAGGAGGATGCAATGCATGTGACACACTATATAGGGCAACATATGTCAAAATACCTGGAGCACGAGAAAAATGACTTCTTAAAATTTGAAAAACATAGAACATCAAGAGGTGGAGAATGATGCAAAATTTCTGAGACATATGCCGAGAATCAACCCATGAAAGTGGTGGTCATGAAGTAGATGCACAATGAAGAAAAAATGTCTTGTAATGAAAATGGTAGTTAAGTAATATCAAGAAATATCTTCATGGCGTGAGAAAAGAAATCAGCAAGTGGAATGAACCTGAGGAGCAATGAGAAGCCAAGAAAAATGTGTCAAAACAACAAAGGCGGTGGAACGAATAAGAAAATCATCAATTACACTAGCAATCAAGCTAGATTTCTCAAGAAGTTGAGAAGAGGTTCATACTTTAGTGAACCTATTAATGGATTTGTAGAAGAATGAAATTCAGTGACACCTGTTTATGGGTAAGCACTCAATTCAAGTTTGTGCTTCAATGAAAGTGGTTGTCCCCACATGTACATAGGTGATTTAGGTTATTTCCCTTGTTTTGTGTTTTTCCTTTCCCATTTGTTTGTTGTGTGTTTTTTTCTTGTCATGTGTGTGTGTGTGTGTGTGTGTGTGTGTGTGTGTGTTCAATAAAGGAGGTTGTGTAGTATATCTTTCTAGTGACTCTCTATATCCCAATGGATAAGGCACTTGTCCATGAAGAAAATTGAGATTCTGGATTCCTCATGTTATGTCTCACGTTGTGCTCGATCCACAACATTTCCCCAAGATAGAGCCATTTGTTGTCATGTTTTTGCGTGGGAAAATTCACTTTAAAATAGACAAACCATACCCTAGTATTGAAAATTTATGGTATACCTTTCTAGACACACCCTCCCAGTTAGCCTATTCCATGTGTTGGGCCTACCCTATCCATCCAAGTGTTCATATGTGTGTGTCACCCTTCCCCATAGGTGATTTAGGGAGAAAAATATCATTTAAGTACTTCATGAAGAAATATCTTTAAAAGTGGATTTTCAAACAATCTTAGGAAGGGCTATCATCAACCTTTCTAAGACAAGTTCATAATCCCTGAGCTATTTCAAGGGCCCAAATTCATAAAGGAGGTGTATTCAAGATCCGGGATCATTGTAAAACTAATTTAGACATATTCTGGGAATATTTAGGGGTTTATGAGCTATTTCATCAAAAGCGGATTTTTGAGGCCGAAGGAGCTCACATGGCAAAGAGTACATGAACTTCAAGAGGTGATTTTGGGAGCTCTAGAATGAGTTGTGAGCCAAAAAAATATCAATGGAAATAATTTTCAGTCCTCTACATGGTGGAAAAATCAGATTCATCATAAACTCCATGCATTTTTCTAGGCAACTCATTCTTTCTAAGCACAACTGAGTTTCCCAAGAAAAAGGAGGTTTTTGAGGGTGTTTCAAGAATAATAAAGGCATTATACCCATTCCATTAGTCTAAAAATGTCATTTTCTAATCAAAATATATATAAGGAATTCCAAAAATCATCTAGGAGCTTAGAGATATGGCATTTTCAAGTCTCTTCCCAAGGTAGCATGTTTCAATAGTTAGTCAAATTTTTTAAGGACACATGTGTTACATGGGGATCAAGCGACTTTTGTGTCCTCATTGTCCCTTTCCATGGGGAAGAGAGGAAAAAAATGTGACCCTCCTCCCATGAGCCCATGGACATGGTCACATATGACCATGTGACCCTCGATGACTCATTTTTCTAGCCCTCTCATCTTCACACACATGAACACCAAGTGTCACCCTGAGGTGAGCCCCCTCCCTCACTATTCATTTCCAAGAGGAAAAAGGGTACAAAAAATGTACCCCTCCCCTTGCTTCCTTGTTCTCCATACGAAAAGGTGGCTAAGGTGCTTTTTTTCATTCCTCTCATTATCCCAAGGGCGCTCTTTGTGCCACGGTTCCTTTCCAAGAAAAAGGGGAAACAAATGCCCCCACAAGAGCATGAAAAATGAGCTTGCAAGTTTTTCTATCTCCCATTACTCCTCCTTCATGTACGCGCGAGACCAAAGATGCAATCGGGAAGTTGCGAAACTTGCTTCCACTCCATTTTTCTTTCAGGAATCCATGAATGCTGCTACAAAACCTCCATTAAACTTGCAAAATTTTCAAATCAGCACCATCATGATGCTAAAATTGTTTTGAGACATCTTTGGCTACACAAAACGAATTTTTCTCACTACCAGTGAACCTCGAAAGTGATCGTAACAAGGGTTTGAGATAATTTTTCTCATTTGCAAACATGTCTATAATTTATGAAGCTTAGTGAATCCATTAATGGCTTCCATGACAAAAAAAAAAAAGGGAAGAAAGGTAACTTTACACTTTCCATAGCTCCAGTGGGCGGAATTGCATGAAAATTGGAGGAAACTGATCCTTGAAAAATCTAGTTTCACGTAAACTAGTTTCCACACCATGAAGTCCATGATTTCTCAAGATTTGGAGGGTTGTGTTTTTTATCAACATTCTTCCCTCTTCAATAAATTCTCAAATTCCTGAATAGTGGTGGGCAAATCATCTTAAATTTGGGGGAAGGGTCTCCCAAAAATCTAGTTTCATTTAAACTAGTTTTAAAAGATGAAGTTGTCAATTTCTCAAGATATGGAGGAATGATTTTTTTATCAATATTCTTCCCCACAGATGAAAATACCATTTTACTAATTTTTTAGAAAAAGGAATCACCAAAATTTTGAAACCCCAAAATGAAACCCCATAATTTCAAGACTTCTTTAATTGCGAATTCGACACATGTAGTGCACACTTACTAAAAATAGCATATAATGCATAGCTAAAAATAGTAAGTGGTTGAATAACATGAATCATGATATTCATGGTCCTCCAAACATGAAAGAAGCATCAAGGATGAAAAAGGTTGTAGGATGATCATATAGCTCAATCAGAGAAATTAAACTTCCATCAGAATCTTGAGAGCATCTTCTTGATCTCAGTTGGGGTGATTCGGTGAGCTAGATAGCTATAGATGGTGGTTGAAATGAGTAAGTTGGAGTAAGCTCAATGAGCTAAGCAAAGTTGGTCAATCAAGTGTCAAAGAGGGTCATCATGAGCAATGCATGTGGTCATCACGAGCTCACATCAAGGAATCTTTCAATAGTGTTTCTAAACACTTATTTGGCAGTCTGAGGTATCTATGCATCATGTTAAAGAAATAGTTTGTGATCATCATGTGCATGTTCTTCATCAGAAGGAGTCTCTTCAACAAGTTCAATTAATCCCCTTCCCTTCTTCTCTTCTCTCCCTTTCTTCTAATTCTTCATTATGTGTAATCATTGTATTTTGTCATATTCACTTAAGTGACATATTTTAAAGTGTAAAAGTATTTTCTCAAAATTATAAGAAAAATACTTATTTTATCTTTTCTAATGGAGAAATTGAAAATTCACAAGTGGAATAGGAATACAAGAGTCATGTGGGAGAGATGAAAGGTCAATTCACATTGTTATAAATTGGGATGGCTTCTCCATTCCAAAGGATCCTAGATTTTAAAATTTTCACTATGTAGCAATTTTGGATTGTAGTTGTTGAACTTTATATCAATACACAAGAAATAAGAGCTAAATTTCTTCTATTTCCCTTTCTCATATATTCTTATATCTCTTTCATTATACAACTTTGAGATGTCAATAAATGAGAAAAGAGTTTATTTTTTTCTTGATAAGGAGATTAA
Organism: Taxus wallichiana var. yunnanensis; assembly: GCA_018340775.1. Lineage (NCBI taxonomy): Eukaryota > Viridiplantae > Streptophyta > Pinopsida > Cupressales > Taxaceae > Taxus > Taxus wallichiana. Next base: position 622,212,792 of record CM031234.1, on the reverse strand, counting down.
AACTTTAGTGTTCATAATCTTATCTTGTTTGGATGTCATAGAATAAGGTTGTTGTTTTCTTCTATATTGAATGTTAAACTATCTAATTAATGGTTGTGAACTTTGTAGTTTTCCTCTCACTAATTTCCTTTCCTAATTTCCTTCCCCCTCATTGTTGTAATTTCCTCCCTTGTAACTCCCCTTCAAACATCTTGCCAGGTTTCAATGGAGTGTCCATGCATGTGATCCATGACATATTTTTCCAACCCACAAAAATTTAGGGATTAAATTAGTTTTCATTCAATAATGGGAGTTGCACCATTCAATGCGAGAGGGTGTAGCACCCCGTGAACGTTGGTGGAGACACCTAATTTGTATGAATAAATTTCTCACCGACATAATGATAGTATGTAGATGTGATTTCCCCTTAGAATTTTCATCTAGAATAATAGAGTGTATTTTGTGTATATATATGAATCTCTTATTTGAATTTCAAAACTAGTGGCATAAAATTCTAGCTATAAACACATGATAAGGATTAGAAAACTAGAAAGTCCGACCACAAACATAAAAATGTGTAGAAAGAAAAAAGAGGACAAAAGTGCCCAGAATGGATAGGAGCACTTGGGTGCTAGTGTCCGAGTGGGGACTAGTGTCTTGAGATAAATGATGAAAAATGTGAAAAGAAAGACAGGACATGGATCCCTATGATCCACCAAAATTGGTTACATCAATGACAAATGTGAGATAGATAGACAATAGAAACAATCAAAATAAGTGGATGGAAAAAGTATTATGTCATTAGTGAATACTTTTCTTACTTAAGACCCATGCATATAACAACATACTTGATGACATAGTAAAATAGTAGTATATTCTTGATTTTATGTATACATTTTCCCCCTTATGTTATTTGAATGAAATTCAAGTAGTGTAAAGGAAGTAAGGAACATACCTATATAGAGTTTAGAGAAGCCATGTTGCAAAGTGCATGTAGAATGTAGAAAATTTTAGCGTGGTGAATCATGGATCAACGTTTTGACCCATGTGGCATAAGTGGAGATAGTGAGCCATTGTAAGGAACACTTGGAGAAATGTTGAAATGATTTGGAGACTTTAGAAATTTTGACTTATGCCAAAGGAGATTGAAGAGGTAGGGAGTGACCAATTACCACCCCGATTTGTTTGAAAATGGGAGGATTGGGGTGTCCTACTCTTTAGTAGAGGAAGAGTGTTGGGGAGAGAGAAGTATAGTTTTACTCTCCATCCATGACCGCATCCCCGAAGGTCCAATCACTATAGATGGATATAAACCAAATTTAAATCTTGATTAGTTTCATTTGAAAATTTGTTTGTTCCAATTGAAGAACCCATATAGGAGTAGTATAGGAAAGACAATGATATATTATTGCCTCCACTCCTACAATAATGGGTGTTCCAGTTTGAATAGTGCTAGATGGCTTCTAAGTTAGGTCATCTGGAAGTGATAGTAATGTAATGCAACTCCCAAGCTAGGTCATATGGGAGATATAGTAAATGTTGTTATTATCTTGATTGATTGATTTTCTTTGAATGATAGAAGATTTCTTTGATATTGTGTACTTAGTAAATTACTCACAGAGATATTTTTGTTTTTTCCCTAGATTAGGTCATTTGGGGAATATATTTGAAACCATAAAAGGTATTGATTATAACATAGAATAATTGTACCTTTGTTTGAATGAGATCAAAGCAAGTTATAATAGTAGTATGTTAGGAGTGTCGATTGATTATATTGTATCTTGAGAGGGATTATGAGATGATACCAATTATATTCCCCCTTTCGGAAAAAGGGTGAAGGGAGGAGAAATGAGCATTGAGCTAAAATCAAGACATATAAGATGTTGTAATAGTAAATGAGAAATAGTATGGAGTAGTATTGTCAAAGTATGAGTAGATGTGGATTAGTACATGTGTTAGATGTGAATATGAGATGTTGAAATTTATATGGTATGGTTCTAGAGGAAATTATGATCTGTATGGCACAAATGGTGAGATAAATGGAGTTACGAGGCTCAAGATATGAGTGAAACTATGCAATGTGTATTAGTTGTAAAAGTGGTTACAAATAGTGATTATAATATATGGAAAATTGGAATTACTATATATAGTAATAGTGAAAATGTGAATAGTATTTTCATTCGTACCAAGATCGAGTGAAATTTGGAGACTTGGGTGGTGAGGATGCCACATATTAGAGAAACAAGTTTGACTATATTTGAGAGGGTAAGCAATGTTGCAGTGCTTCATGAGCGCGACCGATGAGTTGGAGAGTGTGAATATTTTTGGAAAATTATGTCAAATATGTCTTTTTGTCAATTCTAGGAAAATTTGATTTTTTTATCTTTCGGCATTTATGAGCTAGGCGGAAGTGGCTACGGTGTTTTTTCCACTGAGGACACTAGCACCTAGTTGGAGGCACTACTAACTCTGTTTCTTGATGCTCATGACCTGCTCCTAGGCATTGGCATCCCAGAGAAAGATTTGGGCATTGTGTTGCAAAATGTGTAAATTTTGATTAGTTTTTATCTATGATAAGTTGTAGGGTATGTTGATATATTGGTTTATTTGTTATGTTGTGTTGTGTAGAGGGATATACAATCGAGAGAGTTCCATGGGGGTGCGTCACTTGAGCACGATACTTACTTTGGGATTGTTAGGCGTAGTGGGATATATTGGACCGTGCCGGCCTATGACAAATTTCTAGATTGGGGGAAGTATCCCATAATATTCCTATGTTGATTGCCTTAGATAATAGATGGTGCACATATACATGTACATTTTGGTTGAAACGAGTGAGATGTGATTACACTAGAGGATTTATAATGATTTAATAAAATCTAAATATATCTTATATGAATCTAAATGCACAACTATGATATAAATGATATACAATGAAATATGAATGCTAAACAATTTAATTTATTTTATTAATGAAAGGAAATGATAGGGATATGATACTTACCTTAACCTTGCTTACGTCGCAGTGACCTAGGACTAAGAAGTGTGATTAAACAAAATAACAGACCATCGCAATGAACCATAGAAAAATGTAGAAGAGGTGGAATGGCTGACCGAGGCACACGGAGAGGGATGGGGGTGCATGTGGGTACCTTGGTCTTGTTTCAGTGCCTTGGTCTATAGAAAAGGTCAAAACTTGGTTCCGATATGTGCATTAAGGATTCACACTTATTTTCCTTTGGTCTTGTGTATGTTGCACTTAGGTAAGCGAGGTACCTGTAAACTGCAAATGAAAAACACTCTACAAAACCCTCAAATAGACATCAAATCCTAAATAAGAAAGATGAAAAATGAGGGGTTGGACTATCCTCAACTACCATAATGGTGGACTTACAACTAAGAATTGCAGGTACATATCGGACCCATGTAGCTCAGTGCTTGTGTGTGCAATAATGTTCGTAGGTCACCCTCCCTCAAATGACACCAAGATAATGTGCAATATCTAGATAAAAAAGCAAATGTGTCGATGGAATAGAATAGACTCCCCTTCCTATGCAGTGTGTATGCAAAATAATGGCCCAAATTTAGTCCCTTGATATATGTAGATAGCTATCCCTTGATAATAATAGTCCACTCATATAATGGTATGTATGTTGTGTTTATATAGGGATCTCTTGTTTGAATTTCAACACTAATGACCCGACATGCCAGCTAGTACTTTGGGAGATGAGAGGAAAACCAAAAATACCGACCTCAAATGTCAAAAATAAGATCAAACATAAAGAGGACAAGAGCTTCCCAGGGATAAACAGGAGCGCACAGCACACTCTTGTCCCAACCACAGGCACTAATGTCTAGAGATAAGTGACAAAAAAATGAGTGATAAATGATAGACATGGATCCATGTGACTTGACTTGAAGTGGATGTATGAGTGACAAGTGAGAAAGATAAGATCAATAGAAATAAACAAGATAAACATATGGATTGAGGGAAATGGGTCATCAGTGAATACTTTTCTTATGCAAGATCCATATATAAAACAACATACTTTGTAGTATAATAATAGTATTAAGTGTGTGATTTTGTGTCTACATTTTCCCCCACTTTATGTTGGTGAGAGAAATCTCGGTAACATAAAGTAGATAGAGATGCATACCTGAGAAGTCTGGAGAATCCAATTTCATTTGAAGTACACAAAGAGTGTAGTAGAATTACGTGCAGTGAGAACATATAGCATGAAAAACCATGAATCAACATGTTTATCCATGCGGCGTAATGAGGATTTAGCACCATTATGAGGAGTGATAAGTGAAATAGATGATGTTGATAGTGAGTGGTTGTAGATTAGATGATTTTTCAACGATAGAGCTGTATTGGGAAGGGAGTGATCAATTCCCAACCCGATCGTGTGTATGTAGAAAATTGAGGATTTGGGTGTCTTATCGCCGAGAGAAGAGTGTAGGGAGAAAAGTATAGTGTCTCTCCAACTTTAACTATATCCTTAAAAGATCTAGTTGTTGCAGACAAACACGAGATAAAATTTTGTTGATTTTGGATCTAATTTTCGATCAAACGTGATAACCCATATAGGAGTATTATAGGAAAGGTAATGACGTCTCATTTCCCCAATTCCATGAGTGTTTCGAAATGTGTATGTAATGACTTCCATGTTAGGTCATCTGAAAGCAACGGCGAAGTATAGAATAACTTCCCATGTTAGGTTATACGGGAAGATAAATTCACTATGTTCTATTGATTGGTTGATATGATTGAAGTTTGTCTTTATGAAAATTTGAATGTGTACGATTTATTGATTGGTTACTCTCGGAGATATTTTATGATTGTTTCCCACTTAGGTTATTAGGGGAATTGTTAGGAAAGGATGTGGCATGCCATATCATGTATGAGTAAATGTTCGATAATGATGGATTACGATTATAGATCTATCAAATAGTGGTTGTGAGGGGAATTATAGGATGACCCCAATTGTATGCCCCCCCTTTTGGTGAAAGGGGGAGTGGTAATGAGTGGACATTTAGCTGAAAGTAAGTGCGTAATAATGTAATGGAAAATGTATGAGAGATATAGAAAAATTGTGTGTATAATGATTATAAGTCGAAGTCAAGGAGAAGGATTGTGTGTGTAATGTGTATGATAAAATAATAAGTGGATTTCTGAAAATAATTCCACAAAAAGGAGAAAAATTGGACTACGGATGCTCAAGATATGAGGGAAATTGTGTGATGTGTATTAGTATAGAAAATGAGTGTGAAAAATGATGATAGTAAAGTGAATAATGGAAAGGTACTATAAATATTAATGTGATAAAGTGATTAGGAAACTCATTTGTCTTTTGTGTGAGTGTGATAGCAAGCTTTGGGTGTGTGAGGATGCCACATGTTAGAGCATTGCGACCAAGTCAATTTGATATGGTAGTGACAACTATGGCATCTAGTGTGATGAAAGAGTTGGTAAGTGTGATTTTTTTAAAATGTGCTGATATTGGTTGTTTTTGATGAATTTTTGTGAAATTTTTGTTTTTGAATTTTTGACATTTTAGACTAGGAAAAGAGTGGTGAAGGCATTAATGACCATTAGGGCAGAACACCTAGACATGGCGCTAGTGTCCTGCTCTCCTAGGCACCCCAGATCCTTCTTTTGGGCACTCATGTCAAGAGAGCGTGAGTTGAGGCTAGAGTGATGTGAATGTGAAAGTTGATGTGTGTTGATGTTGTAGATGAGTACATTTTTATATGTTTGATGTGTTAATGCTATGTTTGGTGTTGTTTTGTGGCATTCGTAGGGAAATCCATTTGAGAGAGTTCCATGGTGGCCGTCATTTGACTACATTTCTTGAATTAGGGTTGTCGAGAGATGATTAGTGGGATGTTATAGACCATGTTGGCCTATGGAACATAGTGAGGATGGGGATGTGCCCCATAATATGCATATGCTTATAGGGTTGTGTGAGAGGTTGTGTTTAGATACATGTTCTTTTTGGTAACCTACGGAGGAAGTGAGCAGTCACACTAGAGGATGTGTATCACATATTGCGATTACCTATTGTTGGAGAGAGGGTACATGTTATGGTAGTGGATGATATTTAGAGATAGATGAAGGCCTCTAGGTAGTATTTTATGGGGAATCGAGTTCTTACTTGAGGTCCATATTATCCTAGATGCTATTATGAGATCAGGGGTTCTACGATTGCACAAGTTTATTGTCGTGGTGATAGTGTCGTTGACTACTGATGGAGGGTGGTGGTGTGGGCATTGTTGGTGAGAAAATTTATCGAGTTGAAAAATTAGGTACCTCTAACAATGTTCACGGGGCTACGCCCCTCTACATTGAATGGTAAAACTCCCATTATTGAATGTAACTAATCCCATCCTAATATAAATTTGTGGGTTGCTAAATTATCCGGGATCACCTAGGAACACTCCACTGAACCTGTGGCAAAGTTCTTGTATGGGGTACAAGGGAGTAAGTTATAATGTTGAGGAGAAAGGGGGAAAATAGTTAAGGAAGGTTACCATCGTGTGTAGATTCCAGAGATTGAGACCCAACAACCACAATATTTCAACATCCAATATAGAAGAAAGAAACAATGAAGTGGTTAGTGAGACAAATAAAACCCACATAAACACAAAGTTTTTTGAGGCTCATTCATCGAAGATTCAAAGCTCTCTTTGATCACCATGCTTACAAAGTGCATACAAGAGGGAAATAGAGGAAAAAAAAGGAAGAGAAATAGAAGAAGTGTAGCTTTTATTCCATGTGTAGTGATGAATACAAAGCTTCAATCAAGCTATCACAATTCACAATGCTACATAGTAGGAGTTCTTCAAAATTCAGAATCCTTTGGAATGGAGAGGCCATCCCAATTTATAGAAATTTGAATTGACCTTTCCCCTCCCTCATATGACTCTTCATTTCCATATTCCACTTGTGACCTTTCATTTTCCATTAATTAAGTATTTCTCTTTTAATTTTGAGAAAATACTTTTACAAAATTTAAAATAGGTCACTTAAGTGGATAGGATAAAATACAATGATGAAGCATAATGAAGAATTAGAATGGAGAAAGAAAGAATAGAGGGAAAGAGAGGAATAGGGAACACTCCTCATGACAAACTACTTGCCATGATGGATGTCTTGTTCTATAATATGAGTCGATCATTCCAAACCATGAAAAACTGCCATCTCTTCATGATTGTAACAATTGAGAAACTAGACCAACTTGTGCACTTGAAATTCATGTTTCATTGAAACTTAATACATTTGGAAGGGAAAAATTACTATATTTAGTAAGTGATGATTTTGCCTCTCTAGACCCCAAATGGTGATATCGACCTGAATGATTATCCCTCTATGTCCCATTTTACCAAACTTTCCGTTTGAGAACAACTTGCTATTTTTAGTAAGTACGCATGGGGAAACTTACTATTTTTGGTAAGTGTGAAAGTTAGCTTTTCCCAACATCAACTGGGTCTATTTATAGTAGGGGCTTATAGAACCACTTACTATTTTTAGTATGTGTCGATGGCGGGCCGAGATGACCTTTTCGATGATTTTCTGCAATACTCCATTCATGTCCCCCACCTTCTTCACAACCTATTTAGATGGAAGATTACCTAAAGTAGCAATATCCTATGTAGGAATGCGTACAATTTTTAGTAAGTGCACTCTTTGTGGGTGTCGGATTGCACAAAAAACAGGTCTTAAAATTTTGGGTTTTATTTTGGGGTTCCATGCTTTGAATTTTGAATAATTCCTTCATCTGAACAAGTTGGAAAATTATATTTTCATCGAGTGGGGAAAGAATACTAAAAAAAATCAGCTTTGAGTATCCCTAAAAATAGGGACTTCATGGCATGAAAACTAGTTTACGTGAAACTAGATTTTTCAATGATCATTCCCTCCAATTTTCACACGATTTCACCCACTAAACCTTTATAAGTGAAGAGTTAGCTTGCTGCCTTTTTCACTAATGTTATTCATATGAAATGGAAATATTTTGATGAAAACAAAACCCTCAATATCCTTAACAAATAGGGACTTCATAGCGTGAAAACTAGTTTACGTGAAACTAGATTTTTAATGATCATTCCCTCGATTTTCACGTGATTTCGCTCACTTGGAACCTTGAGATGTGAAGAGATAACTTTATTACTTTTATGTTGTTGTTATTCTTGGAATCCATTAATGGAAACTAGAAATTTCAGGTCTACTCCTCCTCTTTGGATCTTGATGGAAATATTATTTTCTATATGGCTTTTCCGCTTGTTTCACGAAAAAAACTTTCTTAGCAAATCGATCACTAGTTTGGCTGGAAATTTGATTTTGTCTTTGTTGCATGGAATGGAGAGTTTATTTTCTGAAAATAATCCTCATTGTGTATGAGAGATCCATTGGTGATGTTTTTACGGCCTTCAAAATGACGAATACGGTAAAAACTAGTTCTTCGATTTGTGCCACTGGTTTTTGCAAGTTACATCAATTTCTTTGTCTCTCGGATATTGAATTTAGAGATGAAGAGATAGAGATTAATATTGATATTAAAATCAATGTGTGGGAAAGGTGGTGCGGTGGCATTGATGCTGATAAATTTCACTCTATAAATTCTATAGTATTTTTGGCCTCATTCTTGTCGAGACTACTTCTCTCTTGTGCATACCATGCAAAGTTTTATGGATGTTCATTTGTTGACATTGTGGATGATTATGTTGTTGAGGATCTTGCGAGAGAGATTGCCGATCAACAGGTTAATCTTGGATTATAGTGAAGCATTTCGTAAAGATTATTGTGGCAGGAAACAACCAAACAGATTTTGGAGAACAAAGCAACATATTTAGAGAAGAAGACAGTGAATTTTATCAAGAGAAAAAAGATAGCTTAATGTAAACATCACATATGTTTGCAAATCTGTTGATTGGTATGTTCTTGGGTGTGATCGGTTTTGTTTTCCACTTAAGAATATATTTTTCATATGATGAAGTTCCTCCCCATTTGTTATTTTACTTCATTGATGGAAAATTGGTGGAGAAAGTATTGAATAATTTATTAATCAATATGATATGTGAAACGTTTATGATAAAACTAATTTTTAGATTGTTATTTCTTGGCATATTTCAAATAAAGTGAGACTTGATCTCCTCCTTTCTCCACATGTTTTTGCTTGATTAAATACAATGATGAATTTTTCCCCTCTTGTTTATGAGTGAAAAAAAGATATGTAGGAAACATATAATAGTTGTTAATAATATTTCGGAAAGACTTTTCCGGGAGGAACTGCCATGGACATTGTTTATGTACTGGACCAAGCTGCCCATTATATCCAGTTTCTAACGGACACAGTTGAAAAACAAAATAGTAACAAGAACATTTTATTTAATCGCATACTATTCAGAATTTATAGTTGGCATGTTCTCCCGTTTTCTATGCCCATATTTTTCTTTCATAATTCGTATAAAGATCTTTTCATTAAAAATAAGAAGAATGAAATTTCAGCTCTAATGAGGGAATAACAATCGCAATAAAATTTTCTCGTAGGGTAATTGCTAAAATATGGGGTTTTTTTCCTTTATTTATTCCTTATTTATTAGAATCTCAATTTGTGTTTCCTCTAAAATATTTTTCTTGAATGAGAGGACTTGCTGGAGTTCTTTGGGTGCATCAATGGTGGTTTAGATGTATGGAGAAAATTGGACAAAGTTCCGGTAGGGTGTGGAGTTGTGGGGAGAAGAAGCGGTGGAAGAAATAAATAAGTGTTTAGCTTTAAAGCATTAAAAAATCAAACACCAAGGGTTGGGAAATTTTTTTGTCCTTGATGTCCCTTTAGCTAAAGGGATGAAAGGGACATAAATTTTCACATCGCACTAGGTTGCGACACTTGGCGATCATTTGTGTAATGTGAGGATAGGCTCAATGAAGCTCCTAAGGACCGAGATGGAGATACAAAGGGTCATATGGGTGATTAGGGGGCCTCAAGGGCTGGAAGAATTTTAATTTCTTGTATGTACCTTTGATAAAGGGACAAAAGGAACATCAAAATGCACCAGGCTCCTGAAGGCTGACACGTGTCCACTTCAAAAATTGGCTAAGTATGAGAACTTGAGAGTGAACTTGTGAAGGTCGTATTTGGAGTTCCCGATGGAGTTTCAAGGTGAAATTTTATATGAATTTGACTTGAAAATTTCCTTCGAATCCAATAGTGGTGGTATCGAGTTCTTGATTCATCCATTTGATCCCTAAAAATTAGACTTTTGTTCTAGCTCCATGACTAAGCATGATAAAAACTAGATATAAACATATTACACCTAGGTGTTGTGAAAAATATGATTCCACCATATTTTAGAGATCTGAATTACCTTTCTAAATATTTATTTTTTAGCTCCTAAATCCTTCCAGATCTCCCAGAATCACTTCCCAAATCTCAGTAGCTTTTTGGTCCTATGCACTACAGGTCAGAGAACCCCTTTCTAATGAATCTACCTTAAAACTTCCAAATATTCCTTGAATATTCAAATATAATTTCCTCAATATTATTAGACCTTGATTTCATCTACAACTTGAATTCTTCTCATCCTGCTTTTTCTTCAGAAGTGCATTAGTCCCGGAAGACCAATGGTAGCCCTTCCCAAAATTGCCCAAAATTGGCATTCTTCAAGAACTCCTAAAATCACCTAGGGGGATTGAATTGAATTTTGTAATTCACCTCAGTACCGAGGGTTTACATACACTAGGAGGTCATTGGATTGGTAGGTGAGCTGGTGCTTGGGACGAGTAGACTGGGGTGTCTTGGAAAGGTAAAATTTCAAAATTTGGACACGGGGTATCGTTGTCATGCTTGAAAATTGTAAATTTTCCTATTGAAAATTTCCATTACAACATGAATCTTATATAAGATGCATGATATCTGCCACTAAATAGAGGAGGAGAGCATTAGGTATGCTTGGGCATGATGTATGTTGGTCTACCCGTATAGTGATCTATACATATTTACACGGAGGAGCATGGTGGTGGCATTAGAGCAAAAACATTATTGCATGTATGGGACTATGAGCATATTGCAGTATTGAGGCCATTTGGTGAACTTCGGGAGATTAGGCAAGGTTGGACATATTTTTGGGAGATGGGTAGGTGTGTATGGGAGGAAGATGAATAAAAACACTTATAGAGCGATTATAGGTCGGATGGGGCTTGAGGTCATGCTTATAGAGGCCATGCGAGATTATGAAGGATGTCTAGAGAATACAGTGAGAGCTATGATGTATATGGAAAAATATGTGGCTAGAGGATTGGTTTCGGGGTTGATCAAGTTATTTCGGGTTGAGTGCGTATCACGACAGTTTGATATGGCCTAGAATGTGCCCCTAGAGCCATATGTATGGGTGAGGGTTCTTATGGTACCGAGGAGGGCCGGAGTTAGACTAGGGACGATAGGGCGTAACTAGTAACCCCCGGGCTAGATGAGGTAGATGAAGTGATAGAGCCGATAGATGTGGATGATGCGGGGTGTACGAGAGGCCTACCATGAATGGTGGGCATCACATCAATGGGTATTTTTGTTTCCATTCTTTGTAGATGTGGTGGAAGCACCGTCGGGTGGAGAAGTAGAGATGCTGAGCACATTCCCCTAATAACATAACAATAACGATAACACAATATGAGTATTTCTATAGTGATGTTGTATGGTTTGTTACTTAGTTGTGTAATGGTCATTGTTGTCTAATGTGTTTTTCTTATGGTTGTAGGTGATGTGTATTGGTCATTGATTATGGACACATCTATCTACACATTGACGTGGAATGTGCCTATTGACATACTTGCAGGTGGAGGCATGTTAGAGTGTGTAGATGATATTGTGAGCTAGAATGCCCATTTGTTTGAGCCATTGGTGATAGTAGAAGTGACATGTACCATGCTACTACTAGCAAGAGGGACAAGGCACACAATGAGACACAACAAGCTAGAGAGGCGCGGGTGGCATTCCCTTAGCACAAAATGTATTTTTCATTTTGTCTAGCTATAGAGTCACTTTGCGAGAGAAATGTATTGAGAACACATTACTACGTAGGAAGGTAGAGAGATATACGGGACACAATCAACAATGTAGGGTGAGCGACAAAGCTTCTAGTTCTAGAGCTTTTGCATTAAATAATAGTGATAAAGATGAAGAGATTTGATATGTTTTTATGTATTGATGTAGGGAGTTTCCCCCAACGATATGGTTCTTTGTAACAATTATTTTGATCGAGATATATATGGATAATTCACATATGTTGTTATATTTGATGTTTATTGATGATGATTGAGGCTCATATGTTGATATATGATGTGTTGATGATTTTCATTATATTGGATGTTTTATTGTTGTGAATTCTATTTTGATGATTTGATTTTATAACATATATTCATTGTTGATGAGTAATGATAATATAATGATGATGTAGCGTATGAGATGATAATAATGTATATAGTATAATTGGGATGTGTGATAGATAAAATAGGTAAAGGAAAAATGAATAATGTGAAAGAGTATGTGAATAAGATGATTGTAATAGTGTAGTGAAGCATGTGTTAGTATGATGAAGGGGAGGATAATAGTGATGCCCCAATATGTGGATGAGAAGGTTCATTGATATAAGACCCATCAGCGAGTAAAGAATGAACCATATAACAAGAGTGTGTCATTGGGAAATGATATGATAGTGTACGTGAGATAGATTGATCAATGAAGTGTGTAGCGTAAGACGAAGAGAGGTTCTTATTATAGCAGATCCCTTAATAGTCATGTAAGAACTATAAGAAAAAAGCTGTGTCATCGAGGGTAAGGTGATAAAAATCACCTACCAAAGACCAAGCCATCGTGGAGCGGTGGAAGCATGTGGAGTGAAAGCAACATGAGTGTATGAGCTGAACTGAATCACATGGAGTGGTTCCAATGATGATGGTTATGCAACAGGCGGGAAGTGGAATTACAGGGCAGCGGTGGAAGCCAATTTGTAGTAGGAGCATGATGTGGAGGATAAGATGGAGAGTGTGCATGAGTACAACCTCGGACGATGGATGAATAATGACCTTAGAAGTAGATGAAGGAGATAACTCAAGTAGAGTAAATACATGCCTATGAGGAGTGGAGATATAGACCACTCACGTTAGTGAGAACCAATGGAAATGATGTCCTTATCTTATAATTGTTGCAAGTGATCATGAAGGGAATAAAATTCATTGTACTTATGACCATTAATATAGTGATAGTTGTAGAAGGAATATTATGCATCCATTGATAATAATCATTGTATGAAAATCCTATTCCCTAAAATATTCACAACTTTACATTTCCTAAGGATTTTGTTATGCCTACATTTTCATGTTTTGATGGTACTAGAAATCTATAATTGCATCACAATAATTCTTGTATGACTATTGATTCATATTCTAATGGTCTACTATTGCTGAATCCTTTTCTATAGTATCATAAATGACGCTCTCTAATGGTACACACATCTACCCCTTTAGATTGATTAGTACTTGTTGTGAGATGGAAGAATATTTTCTTTTTCAAATCATAGTGAAAAATGTCCTTAGAGTCACATATGATCGGATACCTATCTTACATCAAGGAAAAACAAAACCTATCATTGATTACACTTTATGATTCAATGCTTACATGCACCATCTAGTCTTTCAGCCTATTGACATAGAGAAATAATTTATCTTTTGTCAAGGTTTGATTCCAACATTAAAATAAATATTGCAATATGAAAAATGTGAACCATTCATGCTTTTATGCTATAGGGGAATTTATTTAGAACAAGATCTCATTACAACACATGTTATAAATGTTCCTTCTATTACTACTATTGTTACATCACCTAGTTCTTCTCATCTCCCATTTGTTGAGCCCCCTACATAGTCTCCATCTTCTTCACTGTAAAAACAAGTTCAATCTACTCCATCACATAAACATCCTTCCTTTACAGTGTGTATGCGAAATAATGCCCCAAATACGGTCCCTTTCTCTATGCATATACCTAGCCATTGATAAGAATATCCCTCCCATATAATGGTATGTATATTATATTTAGATAGGGATATTTTTTTGATTTCAATACTAATGACCTGACATGTCGACTAGTACCTCGGGAGATGAGAGGAAAAATAAAAATAATGACCTCAAATGTCAAAAATAAGATCAAACATAAAGACAATAGGGCCACCCAAGATGGGCGGAGCGCTGGCACTCTTGTCCCAACCACAGGCACTAATATCTAGAGACAAGTGATGACAAATGAGTGATAAATGACAAACATGGATCTCTGTGACTGACCAGAAGTGGATATATGAGTAACAGTGAGAAATATGATATATATAGAAATCAAAAAGACAAATGGATGGACTTAGGAAATGGTTCATTAGTGAATACTTTTCTTACGTAAGATCCATATATAAAACAACATACTTGATGGTATAATAATAGTAGTAAGTGTGTGATTTTGTGTCTAAATATAATGGATATTGTGGTTGTCTATTATAGGAGAGAGATTACACATGATGACTAGAGTGGAGTCACATAGTCAAATGAGGGAAGCGAGGCGGTATTTTATAGGCACATGAGTATAGGAAGAGAATCATACCAGTTTAGATGCGATATGAGATCTAGTGTTCCGCGGTTGCAGAAACATTTATTGAAGTGATTATAATGTTGTCGGTGGCATTATAGGGTGGTAGAGTTGGGATATTATACAAGATGAATGATATTTGTCACATGATAGAGGAGCATGGGACTAGGTATGCATGGGTATGGTGTGTATTGGACCACTTGTATATAATTACTCAGGAGGATCATGAGGGTGGACTAAGATCCACAACTTTGTTGCACATATGGGTGTATGAGCATATAGTAATATTGAGGCCACTTAGTTGGCCATAGGCCAGTGGGATAAATGTGAGATATTTGTAGTGAGGTAAGTAGGCACCCATAGTAGGAGGATGGATACGACCACCTATAGGTCGATGCTAGATCATATGGGTCCTGTGCCATCATATAAAGACTATGGGGTTGGTTAGAGGATATTACGGAGATGCGGTGCATTCGACTCACCATGTGGTTAGAGGATTGCTTACTATGGGTGAAATATTTTTCTAGGGTGAGTGAGTATTTGATTTAACAAATGTATAAATAAATGTTAAATTCTAATTAAGTTACAACGAAATATAAATATGTAAAAATTACAAATTTTCCTAAGCAATAAGAAAATAGATTTGAAACCCTAAGTGAAAGAGAGAGGGTAAGATACTTAGCTGATTCATAATGATGTTGAAGATGTACTAGGCTGGAAAAATGATGAAACATGAAAGTAGATTCTTGCAGTGATGCCAAAAAAGTGTGGACACATTAGGAATCTTTGGACTAGGGTGCAGGATGGGTCGGGCGTCTAAGCACCGGTACCTTCTCTAGGCACTTGTGACTACGTAGAACCTCAATAAATTATTTTTATAAGGTCGTAAGATGTTTTCCATATGTCGTTGTTAGTATCCTATAGGTCATTGAGTTTTATTGAAACACAAAAATAGAAAGAGCACTGTAAAACCCCAAAACACATCAAATCCTAAAAAAATGCAAATGGGGAGTTGAACTAACCTTGAAGTCACCTCACTTTGATTGAAATTACGATCTAAAATTTACACTACATTTTAGATTCCATATAGTTCTATGTGTATGTGTATAGAATCGTGCCCTAGGTGGCTCTTGTGCAAGTTGAAATTGATAATAAACAATAACTAGATGTAGAAAATATAGATAAATGTGTGTATGGAAAAATAAACTTCCCCTCCTATGAAATGTATGCAAAAGAATATAGTCCCTTGTCCCTTGAATGGATGCTAGATGGATGCTTTGATGCTCTTGAGATGCCTTTGGATGCAACCTTAGGTGATAGTAATAGATGCTTAGTGTTTGGTTCTTTATTATGATCATATAGCTTTGTATTTATATGATTCCCTTTTTTTAATTTTGTAATTAACCACTAAAAGGCTGACCACTAAGAAAATAAGATGCCCAATAGCTAGAAAAGACCCAAAACATACGAAAGATATAAGAAGGAGGTTAGGGTGCCCCGGAGGAGATGGGAGCGCATGGGCGGCGCGTCTTGGATGGGTGTTGGTGTCCAGACTTATAAAACCTGAAGTATCGAAGGTAAAACTAGGAAAGAAGGTGTGTAAGGATAAGAAGGAAACCAACAAGAATGAAAATAGGCTAAAGGCCAATGGCTAATTAGTAATTTTCTCACTTAGAAATCATATGAATAGTGGTATGTGATCGGGACCTAGAAATATAACCAAAGTGCGTGATTTAGTGTCTACATTTCCCCCAATTTATATTGTTGATAAAATTCTTGATAACATAAAGTAGACAAGAGATATGTACACGATAACCATGTAGATCGATGGTGAAGAGCATGTGTCGAGAGAGATAAGAAAAAAACATGGAGTGATAAAATGAAGCGTGGAAGCTAGAGAAGGGAAGTGAAAATGACCTAGGGGTGAGAGTGTATGTGAATATGTCACGTTGTACTATTATTGATGTCACTTGATGATTGGATGATGTGATTGTTTCTTCTCATAAGGATGGACTAGCAAAAAAATAAGAACAAAATAGTCATCAAAGTCATGTATATGAAAAATTTGATCAAAACGTGTAAAAAGTGTGTAAGAAGTATGTAAAAATGCATAAAGGAACATGTGCACTTGATCTGTGATGAGTGAAAGAGATAGAAAGGATCCTGAAAATGCTAAAGAAGAATGCATTTTTTGGGTGATCTCACACCAAGAATGAGTATCTCGTCACATGTCACACTAATTACACCAAGTGTGAGTTTTTGGGTGATCTCATGCCACGATAGAAGAAGTGTAGGGAGAAATATCTAGTGTTATTATCCAACCTTTGATTGTTTCCTCAAATATAAACACTTCTAGAGACGGTGTGTTCAAATTTGATCCAATTTGATCCAATGCAAATAGAAAAATGAGATAGAATGCATGCATGTTGATTCTTTGAAGGATTGTGCACTGTCTTTGAGAAAATTATTGTGTATATTGTTGAAGAATATGTTGATATGAGAAAAATTATGTAACTTCCCTAGTTATAGGTTCCTAGGAAGGGTCAGGGGCACCCAAACGCTATTTTTGGTGTTGGGTGCTGGTGTTTGTGTTGTGATAAAGACCCAAGTCAAATTCTAGGTCGTTTCTGAGACTATAAATTGTGTTGATTCTATCTTTGTGTGATGTACTTGTGTTATGATATAAACTTTTGAATGGGGTGACCGATTCACCCAATGGATACCCCCTCATTTTGGGTGCATGTTATGTTCTTAGGAGTATGCGGCCCAAAGGAGGACCAAATGCTGAAACTGATATTGATGCCTGCATAGGGAGAGTGAATGTGTTTGGTAGAAACCAAGGCACATGCAAAGTGGCTGAAAAACATGTGTTAGTGCAAACAAGATAAACACACATATAGAAGACAAAATGTAAGATAACAAATAAGAAGACAATGTAGACCATGAAAAGTAGGTTACAAACATGGGACATCACTCACAATGTCATAAGACAATCGAGGATGAAGTGGCCAAAAACATACAAACAATCGAGAAAACAAGCAAGACATATGGAAAAGCCCATGAAACAATGGCATATAATGACAACCAATATCAAACAAATAGAAACAAACAACCATGATAGAAAATAATTCTTATAAAGCAAACATTACACATGATGCACTCGATAACATGTTAGAAAGATAGAAAGTATGTAAAAATGTGTATGATCCAATATGATATAGTGTGCTAATATGAAGAGGAAATAATATAAATCGAAACAATAACACCTGAAGTATGTATAAAAGTGGATGCCCCACGAGCCTACCATGGGAATAATAAGAGGTAGAGTGCCATGAATCCATGTTGTGTGTAACGATATGTGTAGATTCTACAATCACAATTGGAATTCGAGTGAACGTGGATGCATATATAGAAAATATAATGACATACAATGTATCTAACTAACATAGTAAGAAAGGTGTACCATGTGAGTATAAGAAAGTAAGAACAATGTACACCCGAGATATGTAGTATGCTTATGAGTAAGTGAGAGGAATGGAATGAAATATGAGTGTGATAGGATAAGTGTTCCCCCTGAGTGAATGTGAATGAGTATGCATGATATGAGGTTCATTTATAAATGTCCCCTCAGCATCAAGAATGAACCATAGAACAAGAGTGTGTCATTGGGAAATGGTTTGAGTCATGCGCTAGAATATATGATTATCAAAAAGTAGATTATAGAGATTGAGTGAGTTTGGTGAGGTTCATTTAAGATTAGACCCTCGGCACAGTATGAACTATGGAACTAGAGTGTGTCATATGGTAGTGTGTTGTGTAAAGTGTGCATGAGAAAAATGTGTCATGAATGCATCGAGTGTGTAGTGTGTAATGTGATTATGTGAGATTCATGAATGTAGTGATACCTCAACGATCAAGTGTGAACCGTAGCAGAATAGTGCATCATTGAGTGATGAAGATTCAATTGGTTTATCAAGTTGTGTAATGATGCTCAGAAATATGAAGAATGAAGCACAAAGCATATGAGTAGAAATTATAGCCAACTAGTGATTCTAAGAGGGGGAAGTGCGGTGCCCCCAAGTATGTCGATAATATAGAGCTATGTGAATATGTAAGAAAGGCATTGTCTTTGGAGGCGGGGTTTGAAGTTTATCATAAGAAATCCAATTGTTATCGTAATGGTGGATAGGAGTAGGATCAAGGATGGATGTGGGGTCGAATGGAGGAAGTTGAAAGACGCCATAAATAATTTAATTTTATTTTGTAGTGAGTGGTTGCTTGTTTGGTAATGTTGTAGAAGATTTGAGTGGAGGCGGTGTCAAATTGATTTTGAGAGGTGGTTGCTTAGGAGGTGGTGATGTGGAAGAAGACTTAATAATAAGAAGTTATGGAGGACTGATATTAAATAGTGATTTCTTAGTTTGAGTGGGTTGTATAGGTAGTGCTTGAGTGACGGAAGGAAGAACATTAGAAGTGATGGAATGATGCTCATTAGACATAGATGAATCAGATTTAGGAACCCATTGGGATGTAGCAATTGAAGATGAGCATGTAACAAAATGTTGTACAACAAATGAGATAAAAATTGACGCTCAAGATGTTTGATTCTTTGTTTTAAAGCATAACAATAATCTTTATTATGTCCATTGATTCAATGATAAGATCAATATGGAAGACCTTGATATTTGACTAGCCGATAAGGAGGATAGAAATGAGTAGTTGGCAAACTGATCAATTGATGAGTGAGGAGATGAGGAAAAATATCATGTTACTTAACATTGAAATCAAACTTGAAGGGAGTGGTAAGACTTGGGGTTCACTAATATGAGCACATGTAGAAGACATAGAATTAGGAGGAGGAGAATGAGATGTAGAAGGAGAACAAACATGGGATTGAGAAGCATCTTTGAGATCTTGGATTTTAGCTTTAAGAGATGTAATCGTTGATTCCATAGCTTGAATTTTGTCTTGAAATAAAGAATGCAAGGCTTGAATTGACTCTAAGATGGGTTGATTAGATGGAGGATCATGAAGACTAGGGTCATTAAAGAGATGATTGAAAATGGTGCTTACTTGAGTGGGTGGCGTATCTTTAGGGAGAAACATGGTGTCTAGGGATTTTTGAAGAACCTCTTTGCAAGGTGAATGCATTTGAAGTAATTGAGACAAAGATATTTGACAAACCTTAGGAGCCATGATAGAAGATATGCCAAAGAAGGATCCGAAAGACTAATCACGAGTGGGGTTTACCATGTGATTAAGAAAATATTGAAAAATAAATAAATGCTAAATCTTAATTATGTCATAAGCGCAGATATATAGATATGCAATAAATTACATATTTGACCTAAGAAATAAGGAAATAGATTTGAAATTCTAAGTGTAAGAGAGAGGGTAATATACTTAGCTAATTAACAATGATCTTGAAGATGTAACAAGTTGAAAAACTGATGAAACATGAAAGAAGAGTGTCACAACCGAGACTAGAAAATGCGGACACATCGAGAATCTTTGGGACTAGGGATCCTATATTGGGTCGGGAGGCACCTAGGCGCTAGAGGACCTTCTCTAGGCTTTTTGTGATTGTGTAGAACCTCGAGAAAATGATTTTTATAGGGTTGCAGATGTTTGCCAAATGTCATTGTTAGTCACTATAAGATAGTCGAGTTCTCTGAAACTTGCGAAGAAGAAAGAGCACTGTAAAACCCCAAAATACATCAAATCCTAGAAAAAAATGAAAATGTGGAGTCAAACTCACCTCAACGATTACCCAAGCCGAGTGAACTTATGATCCAGGAGTTGCATTACATTTCAAATTCCATGTAATTTTCATGCATGTGTGTAGAACCGTGCCCTAAGCGGCTCTTGTGCAAGTTTTACTTGATAGCGAGAAATAGCTAGATGTAGAAAATATAGATAGATGTGTGCATGGAATCTTGAACTTCCCTCCTATGAATTGTATACGAGAAGAATGTAGTCCCTGTCCCTTGAATCCATGCTATATGGATGCTTTGATGCTCTTGATATGCATTTGGATGTAACCTTAGGTGATGGTAGAAGATTTTTAGTGCTTGGTTCTTTATTATGATCACATAGCTTTGTATATATATGATTCCATTTTTGAATTTTGTAATTAATTACTAAAAGACCGACCACTAAGAAAATAAGATTCCCAATAGCTAGAGAAGACCCAAAAGATGCAAGCAAGATACAAATAGGTCGGGGGTGCCCAGAGAAGTGCGAGGGAGCCTAGGTGTCGACATCTTGGATGGGTGCTTGAGTGTCTAGACTTGGAAAATATGAAGTATCTAGGAAATAAGTTGTGTAAGGACAAGAAGGAAACCAAACAAAAAAGCAAAGAAGCTAAGGATAGTGGTCAATTAGTACTTTTCTTACTTAGGATTCATATGAATAATGGTATGTGATCGGGACCTAGAAATATAACCAAAGTGTGTGATTTAGTGTCTACAATATCTAGATAGTTTGGCATGGCCCAAGATGTGCCTTTGGATCCATATATATGGTTGAGATCTACTAGAGCGAGATGTAGCAGATGTGGCTATAGAGCCTATCTTGATTGATGATGTGGGGTGCACTAGCCCTATAGTGCATGGTGGGTGACACATCGATGGGTGTTGTTATTTCTAGTAGTGGTAGATGTGGTTGGTGATCTAGCATTTGGAGGAGTAGAAGGGCATGCACCTTCCCACGATGTAGATGATGTAGACGACACAAGTTAAATGTAAGCATTGTTGATGTTATTTGTTAGTTATTGTTTGGTTATTGGATAGTGCAAGGTGTGTAGTAATTAATGGTGGTATTTGTGATTACGAGGGGATGCCCATTATTCATTGATTGTAGATTCTTAGATACACACATTGACGTGAAACATGCCTCTAGATGTGCTTGTGGGAGGTGGTATCCTAACGTGATTTGATGCTATTATGGGTGAGCATGCCCATTTGTTTGAGTCAGTGGCTATAGTAGTTGCCACATGTACCATTTCTTGATTGAACATGATGAGGCTCATGCGGATACTAAGTGAGCTAGGCAGTCGTAGGAGGAGGTAATCGAAAATGGTACTTAATTTTTTTTGAAGTACTTAGAAAATTTTCAGATGAACAAATTTAATAGACTCAACATTGATCATGAGTTCAATTATCCAATTTTGGGTGTCTTGAAGCCCAATTTTTAAACTCTTCCAAAATGATCAATTAATCTGATTTTTCCAACTTAAGTGAATATGTTGATTCTTTTACAAAACCATTTAAATAATTCACAAGCTGAATTCAATTATGCACTCAAACTGAATTTTCAATTCACAAATCTGAAAGTGCATTTAGTTGTCTGATGTGGGTTATGGATACTGAAATTTCACTTTCAATCCACTTAACCAATTATGTGATTGCTTTATCAATTAATCAAATAAACTAATTTAAATGTTTTATCTAATCAAAATCTTCCAAAAAAACTGCAAATAAACACCACAACTCAGAAATTGATAATAGAGTTCACCCAAGGAAGCGTCTCGATTCATAGAAAGTGAATTGATATATTCAACCTCGATGAAGTATAATTAACCCTTAAATAATGAATAACATATCTTTATACCTGCAAATGAGCTGATCAATGTCCCAAGGAACTCTAAAAAATAGCAAAAATTGTCCCAAGAATGATCTGTGGCTCCTATAGTGCTTCCACAGTGTGATCCCCTTGCAAATGTGACTAAAAACACACTTCATGAAAAAAATTATATATCTAGAAAGCTTATGAAAATATGAACAACTTCCCTTTTTACTCCATGGCCTGGTTTGGACTAGAAGTGCTTGGAAAATTCATATCTTTGTTGGTTCCTCGTGCCTGTTCTATGTAACTGCGATGGAAAATCACCTACATAGGAAAATATACAATACTTCATGAGAAAAAATACCACCATTGTCTTTGTCTCAAAATTTTGAGAAAATGTGATTTTTACTCCAAGTTCTGATTCTACCTCTAAGTGCCTCAAAACCGATATTGATTATGACGGCTATGTCTAGTCCCCTAAAGCATAAAGCTCTATATATACTGGCGAGATATTTTCTCATATTGATCAAGCTAGGTGCCAAGTTGGTTTGTGGGTGTGACTTGGGGGCATGAGGTTCTAGGTTCAATTCCCATCCCTTGTATTTTGGTGCAAACTATTTTGTTGTGGGTGGAGTTATATCCCACATGTGTCGGCGGAGTGGTCGGAGTTATAATTTAAATTAGGCACTTTGGCCTATCTAACCCGTGGCTTTGGCCACATCCAAATGCCCTTTTGGTGGGTGCTCTAATATTCACTGAGTTTTATATGTTTGACTCGCCCAAATGGTGGGCCGATCGGTTGGAATGGTTTGAATGTGGCTTGTAAGCCCGTCCGAGTTATATGTGATCACTCTATATAAATGTGATCCCGCATATCCATATATATATGAATTTGGCCTAATCAACATGGATAATTCGCCAAGTATTTATTAATCCTGACTCCGTCCAATGTGGAAATAAGTTTATAAAGCCAAGGTAATAGGGAATAAGGTAAATCATGAACCATAAGGAGATAAAACTGATCCCGAGCAATGTGGTAAATACGATCAACTCAATGGGGAGTTGATCACCCCACCGAATGATTATCAACCTATAATGCAAAAATCAACTCATAGTGCAAAAATCAAACTCAAAATACAAAATCAAGCTCGAAATACAAAATTGATGTCCATGTAGTGGTTTGAGAGCCCACCACGTCAATAAACAATAATATAGCTCTCACGGTGGTCGGGCTCCCTTCCGTTACAAAATTTGAGCCTCTTGTTCTTTTCCACCTTAGCATGAGTTGAATATTGGAGGCCTAAAACCATATTGAACAACATTTTCATCTTTTTCTCCTTGTCACGTGTCATGTTCAGATTGGACTATTGACTAGGGTTGACCGTTTAAGACCTCATCTTTGACCGGTGATAGAATCTGCATCTGAGACTCTGTTTCTAAAGTTCAACATACCATTGGAAAGGTCTTGAGAATCCCTTCAACATGGTCTAGATTTAGGGAATTTTAGGGAAGGTTGTCTTAGTGAATAATCCTCTGGATTAGGAGTATCCTTAGTCGAGGATGTTTATGCTAGATATGTTGAGCTACATGGCGATTTAAATAGTATATGGTTAAGATTATTGTATTATGGTGTCGAGTTAGAGAGATATAGAGGATGATACTAGTGGCGTAGAGTGAGTGGTGAAGCATATAGTTCTAAATCTTCCGCGATTATATATAGTGATAGCGAGGATGATGCATGACATATTGTGTATGTTGTGTTGTTGTATGGGGATTTCCCCCAATGATTGTATTTTGTAACTTATGATTTTGGAGGATATATATATATATATATATATATATATATATTGATATGTGTTGATGTTATGCATAGTGATTGTGTAATGTGATAGATTGTATGTGCATTGTTGAAATGGTTGTTTTGATTGTTGAATGTTGGAATGTAGTATGATGTGGAAAGAATAGATAAGTAGTAAACTAGATAAAGAATGTATGTGAATAAAAATGAGTGATAGATCATAGAAATGTATGTATGTGATGTAATGTGGTAGAGAAATAAAAGTAGCAATAATGATGTGTTGATAATGAAATAATGATGAGATGTAAAATAATGTTCGTAATAGTATATGATGAGAATGAAGGGGAAGAAGAGTTATTGCCACCCCATGTGATAACGAGGTTCATTTATAAATGCCCCCTCAACAGTCAAGAATGAACCATAGAATAAGAGTGCATCATCGGGAAATGGGTTTGTCACGTGTAAGGAGTGGCTATAAAAGATATGTCATGAAGCACAAATCCGGAAGCATGGAATAGGAGGTTCATTGATGTAGTATTCCTGAAAAATAAAGTGTGAACCGTAGCACAAGAGTGCGTCATGGAGTAATGAAATGGAAAGTGAATGTCACCTACCAGAGATTAAGAGGCCTGCAAGGCATGGATGGAACATGTGAAGCAACAATGGTATGAGGGTAAGTGCCAAATTGGATGCCGAGAGGAATGGCAATAAGAATAAAAGGTGTGGTGGGAGGAAGTGTAGAAGCAAGGGGATTAGGAAGAAAACAAGGTACTACAACAATGTGTGAGGAATGAGAGGATGTAACCATAGGTGGATTAGATGGAGGATACAAATGGATAATGACCTTAGGAGGTGGGTGAATGACTACTTTAGATAGAGGTGAAGGAGATAAGTGAACAGTGGTGGAAGCTCACTTATGAGGAATATGAGAGAGTTAGTGATCATGAGAGCGAGAGTGAAAAGAAATGACACCTTTTTCTTCTAATTGTTGTAAGTAATCATGGCAAACATAACAATCATTATCACAATGGTGAATGATGTGATGGAAATTGTAGAAATGGTGGCCACACTTTTTCTGTAAGTGGTGAAGTGGATGACGCTGAGTAGAAGGTAAAAAATGAGCCACTTATCAAGTAAAGTTTGTAGAACATCATGTGGTTTTACATTATGTGATAATTGCAATGGTTCACAGTGGGAGATGAAGAAGACTTAGGTGAATGTTGACACAATGGAGAGGAAGGAAGACACTTATGCAACGACGAAGATGGGGACCGTGGAGGGAGCTTAATGGATGGAAGAGGAGAAGAAGTAGTAGACGATGAAGTAGTAGAAGAAGTAGAAGGGGGTGGTATAATATGTTCAGTAATTAAATATTGTTCTAAATCAATGAATTTGTAGCATAAGAGAGTAAAATATTCACATGTATCATATAATAGTTTTTCTTTCAATGTAGGAATTAAGCCACAAAAAAGATAAATTAATTTTCTAAATCAATGGGCTCAAATAATAACTGATGCATGCAAGAATTGAAGTGTAAAATGTAATCTAAAATTGGTTCATTCTTTCCTTGATGCAAAGAAGAAATCATTCATATGTAACTTTAGGACCATTGTTAGAAATAAATTGTCTAAGAAAAACATCCTCCATATCATAATAAGTACTAATGGATCCATAAGGAAAATGAGCATACATGATGCACGATTAACTAAAATTGACTATATTAATGTAGTAAAAAGATAGATAATATAATCTAGGAGGACATATAAGAAACTAATTAAATGCACTAAAATACTATGTAAATGTACTACATTATACAGCTAGTACAAGTAGAAACCTAACATGTAAGAAGGAAAGGAAAGAACTCAAATTGAATAATGGATACTTGTCGATCTATGTCGCGATGATGATGCACAAAAATTAGAAAGCATAGCGGCGTGCCGGGGTCCCAGGCAGCAGATTTGGGAGGTATGGCTGGCCCAGGGGCTTAGGAGAGGACTCGGGTGCCCATAGGTGCTGCTACGGTAAGCAAAACGAGGCACCTGGTATGGGAAAAAAGTTCGAGCCTTTGGTCTTCACATGTCTGCAGGAGATGACTAGCATCCTTCGTTACTTATCACATTAATTTCTCTATCTTTGCGCCATATGCTCCAAATATTCCTTAAGGAATAAATGACCTCTGAGAATCTTAGAAGGAAGTATCAAAACCTAAAACATGAAACATTCAAATGAATGGGTCAGACTAACCTTAGCTTCCACAACAGTGGGCTTACTAAACTTAGCATTGCACTACATTTCAGACCTAAATGTAGTTACTAGTGTATGTGCATGTCATGCCCTAGGTGCTCTTGTGCTAGTCACACTTTGTGAAATAGTGAGAAATAACTAAATGTAGAAAATGTAATAGAATGTGTGCATGGAATAGAACATAATCCCTCCCCCTATGAAGTGTGACAAAAATGTCCTAGCTTGTGCATCGATGATGGAGCTATGTGGATGCCAATGAAATAGATGGATGCAATTCTAGATGGAGTTATCGTAGTAGATGATACTAGGTCCCTCATTATGGTCTCACAACTTTATATTTATAGGGTTCTCTTGCTCTAATTCCGTAATTAACCCCTAAAATGCTGACCAAAAGAAAAATAAAGATGAAAAATGGCTAAAAAGGCCCAAAAGTGGCAAGAAAGTGATAGAAAGATAGGGGCACCCCCAGAGTTGGACAGGGCACCCATGGCGCCGCACTACTAAATTTGGGCACCCTAGTTGAGGCTAAAATAATGCGGGATGTCTTGAAATGGTTGGGCATATGGGTGTAATAGGTTACAAATTATGAAATAAAATAAATAAGATGGCCAAAAGGATGGGATTTAATTAGTACTTTCTTCACTCAAGAACCTTCTAAATAGTAGTATGAGACCGGGATAAATAAAATTTCTAAAGTGCATGATTTTGTGACTACATTTTCCCCCACTTTATGTTGGTGAGTGGAAAGCTCAGTAATATAAAGTAGATAAGGATACGAACCTAATATCGATGAAGAGTGTAGTAGAAATTTTTGAAGGACTAGACAAAAACATGGAATGAAAAAAAGATGGAGGAGCATGGAAACTATAGATGAAAAATGCACAAAGAAAAAGTGATGAGAGTGAACCTAGGGAAGAACATGTGTGTGTAGCTTCCGTAGTGTGTAGTGTACCTACATGGTTAGTAAAGCATGTGTGTTGTCACATAATGTTGTTGTTGTTGTTGCCCCCATTTGACTACTTTTTTCTCATATGGCCGGACTGCGAGAGAAAATGATCAAGTAGTCAAATATGTATGTATTTAAGTGTAAAAATGCTATGTAAATACGTATGTGTATGTGAATTATGATAATGTAAATGTAAAGGTAAATGGAACATATGCATTTGATCTATGTCAAGAGAGAAAGTGTAGAAGGATATCTGTCTTTGCGATTTTTTAGGTGATCTCATGCCACCTGGTTGGAGAAGTGTAGGGAGGAAATGCTATGTGTCCTCTAAGCTCTAAACACTCCATTGAATATGCATGAAGATATCTATGTATCTTCCTAGTTTTTGGGCGATTCCATGCCACTAGCTTGAAGTAGTGTAGAGAGACACACCCATTGTAACCTCTAAGCCTGTAACTACTTCCCGAAATGCTAAGGACACCATATCTGTAAAAGCCACTTGTGTATAGGGTCCTTAGACTGGTCTGAACCCACTCACTATGTATAATTGAACCGGTGTAAATATGTTGTGTTAGTATGTAAAACCCCCAAATGATACCTCCCTCTTTGGGGGCGCATGCGATGTTGCTAATATGAGACATGTGGCCCCAAAAGAGGACCAAACACATGTATGATGGAACCTTGGAAAGTTATTGGTAGAAACCAAGGCATGTACAAATAAGAAGGATAGCCAAAGATGAATGTAAACACGCAAGCATGTAGAATTTTTTTGTAAGATATGCAAACAATGTGTAAGCTACCAAGAAAAGTAATGTAAACATGTAAGAAGACAAGTAAGCCACACAAAGCGGGATGCAAACATGGGACATCACTCATGATGTCACAAGACATGAAAGGCCATCATGGCTATAAACAAAAAACAAGTGTGCACACCAAACATAGGGCAAGGCTCATGAAACAATAGTAGATAAGAACAAACAATGTAACAAACAAGTATGGAAACCAATATCCTGCATAAAAATGTTGTATATGAAGCACATGTTAACATGTTAGAGAGATAACTAGTATGTCAAAAACATGTATAAGCAAGTACTATAAAGTGCTAATTACAAAATGAAATAATAACACCTGGAAGAGACATATGTGATGCCCCGAGAAACTAGTGTAGGAAGCGTAGAGGTGAGCATCTATGTTGTGTGTAAGAGACATGTATCTACAATCACAACTAGAAAAGGCATGAATGCACATGTGTGTATGATATAGATAAATGACATACAAGTAAGCTAACTAGCATGTGTAATAAAGTGATCATGAACAACAAAAGTAAGCAAGAGTATAAACAACCATAATATGCAGCATGTTGTGGATGGATGGAATGGAATGCAAAATGGAATGATAGAGCCACGTGCCCCCCAAGTGGATGTAAGTGTATGTATTGAGATTCATTTTGTTTCCCCCTTAGCGATCAAGAATGAACCATAAATGAGAGTGCGTCATCGGGAAATGGTTGAGTAGTGTGTATCATGTCTAGAGCGTTGTGAGGAAATGTGTATATGCATAGTAGTGATGATGTGAGACATGTAGAATAGATGTGTGTGGACCTTCTATCCTAAGCGTATACCATGAGGAGATGAAATGTGCGGTGAAGATTTAGCCCTAATTGTATATCACTATAAGATGAATGGATGAGTGATGATTTAACACTAAGCATATATCACTATAGAATGTAAGGAGGGTGTGGTGATGTAACCTAAGGTGGTGATGTAACCTAAGGTGTAGACCACATAGAAAATGATAGAATGGGTGAAAATTTAGCCTAAAGCTTATGTCACTATAAGATGAATAGTAGCGAGTGGTGATGTAACCTAAGGGTATACCACTACAAACGGATGGAATGGGTGACAATTTAGCCTAAGGCGTATGCCACTAAACTAGTAATGTCACATGATGAAAGATGGAATGGTGAATGTGTAAGTTCCATTTGATTTGTAAAATCTCGGTAGTCGAGTGTGAACCGATGAACTAAAGTGTGTCATCGGGAAGTGATTACAACACATTGAATACAATGTAGTATATGTAAGGATAAAAAGACCATATGATGAGCGGTATATGTAAGGATGTAATGTGTAGAATGTGTAAATACGTGATGTGTAAAATGTAAATGCAAGATGTGTAAGGTGTAATGCATAGAGTGATATGTAAGGTATGTGTTATCAAAAATCACAATACCCCTTGATTTTTCCTATGTATGTGGGGCAATCGGTGTAATTTTGACAACATGGGTCCACCTCTCAAGTTGTGGGAGTTACAAACTTGAGGTGGACCTCGGAGAAGGAAAAATCCTCTACCTAATCCTACTACTAACACTACTCCTAGAAGGGAAAATGCAGCTAAATAATCCTAAACTAACCATTCCAAGGGACCAGGGAGAGAGAAAGAGGGTTAGAAAGGTGAAACAGTGGGAAATCCTAAGCTAAGGGTGATTACACCAAAACGAGGGTGTGATACTGCGCGAGGGAGGATGGAAGGAAGGTGGAGTTGAGAGAGGTCAGATAGGTGTGACACAAACCGAGATCCCCACTCACCATCAAATCTCTATGAAGCACAACTTCATAAACCTACAAGTGAAAGAAGCATGCACAAAATGGAACAATAATAGTGGAGAGGCAAGAAGATACAATAAAACATGAGAAAGGGTTAAAAACACAACAAACACATGATTTTATTGGTCTATAATATGCACACACCATTTACACTGATGCAGAAAGGCATAATTACATTATCAGGCCCAAGAGGAGGCTTGCAGCTCAAATGGAGTTGAGGATTTTTTTGCAAGAGTTTCCCGAGTTCTAGAATGCCTCTCTAAAAAATGAGGGTTCGAGTTCATTATATAGGAAATTCTCGCCACCCCTCATTAAATCCTTGAAAGATAGTTGACCAACTTCAACTACCACCATTAAACTGGTGGTTGAACTATATTTTCTCCCACCTAATACCTTCATTTTCCTAGGACTCATGATTCATCCAATATGTGACCCATCTAAACTCGTCATACCATCGCCCATGAGTCTAACCTCATGATCCGTCTAACCATGCGTCGCTGACTTGACCAACACGGAGGGTTAGACATCATCCAACTATGTGAGCCGTACATTCCGTGCTTACCAACCAACCTGATGGTCATCATCTCTACAATGTGGGTCATCAAATCGAGGGGATAGATGGTTTTCTATCTCGACCATACAACGTGCTACCCGAACAATGAGTCATTTAACCTGTTCCGTCCAACCCATCCGTATGCCACGCCACCGACCAACGATGGTCATCCATCTACTTTGGGCCAACCAACCTAGTGATCTCACCAACTTATGTGTTGTACAAATGTGGGAGGTACGATGGGTGTATCAAACTATCTCAGTATGAGTCCAAACATGTGACCCCACCAACCTCTTGACCAACCCCATGTGCCAACTTCCAAGGTGATATCTTGAGCTCTCGGATGAGTTTCGGGTGAAATTTTATATGATTTAACATGAAAACAACCCATGAAATCTAATAGTGGTGGTATCAAGATATAATTTTTATTTGATCACTTTGAAATGGATCCTTCTTTCTCGGGATGGCTAGTTGTGCATTGGAAGAATGAGTTACCTCGGGAAGTGCATGATGTTTCAAGATGTATCATATCCTCCATTATGTAGGGCATGGAAAATGAATTTCATAGGCACTTTGTTGGAATTATAATTACTCACACGTCTCTCATAATATTTAGTTGAATCTCGGTCCTCTTTAAATGCTACACACTCCTTAACGCCCAAAATCCCACTTTTGATGGATTCGTTCCAAAGCCTTGAAACTTCCTTGAATATCTTGCAATGTTTCCCAAAATTGAAATCTCATATCATTTCATATTTCTCCATGAATCCTGTCCAATGCTCAAACCCATCCTCCCAAGTTGTTTATTTTTACGGGGGGTAAAAAATAGATAACAATTTGACGACCTCTTGGGGACATCTTCTGCTTTAGATGTGTGACCAGTTTCCTGAAGCATCCATTGGGCATGGAGTCATCTCGATATACCAACAAACTGATCCTAAATATTATTTTTCCCATGAGAAATTAAAACACGATGCTTGAACATGGAATTTCCTACTCTTTGCTTTATTTTCCCTATCATTTACAAAATTATCTGAATTAAGGTTTTGTGAGAGTGGAAAATTGTCTTGAACTGTAATTTACTCTCTTCTAAGTCTGATCTATGGGATGAAGAATGAAGCCTTCTGAAACTATCCCAAATCTGATTTATTGCCAAGTGTGAAGCATAACCAAATGATGATATCTTGACAAGGATGAAACATGCAGAAGTTTGGGAACACAAGCTGATTTAGAAAGCTAGAAGCTCTTGTTGGAGCTTGATGTTTCCTCATGAACATGCCTCCTCCAAAGAAGCGTGCAAGGTAAAAAAACACTACAAAACACACTATGTATAAAAGGGAAGATCATACATGCCCCAAGTGGAACATGTAGAGTGTGCATACACACTTGTTCTACTGAAAGCAAACCTACCTACTCTATGTTAACCAGAGAAATGGGAAATTTCACACGAACCACAATACTAACAAGATAAAATAGTTGCCCTTCGTCAATATTTTAGACCATGCACGTGATTTGAAAATGGGCATGATCATGGATGAGATAATGACATGGAAAAAATCCTCTACCCAACCTGCCAAGGTATCAACAAACAAAGAAAGTAATTCCTTCGGTTGATCTATATCATGTTGGAGGTGTTGTTGTTGACCCTTGGTGATTTGAAAAATCATCTGCATGTTCTGTATTGAACATGGCTGGTGGAAACTCGATTTTGGCCCCAAGCGACCCAAATACCTGATTGGGAAAGTGGCCTTAGGAACCAATGGAATGATCCTTGTGATTTTCCCACTCTTTTGAAGCTCATCCCCATAACTAGGGCTCTCATCCGGACATTCTTCTTAACTATGGTTGTTCACGGGCTGATCTATGCTTTGTTGTGCCTCTACAAATAGCTCTATCTCCACCTTGATGTTTTTGGAACTCCTTGGTTCTCCTCATTCTCTAATCCATCATGATCTTATGATAAAAGTCTTGCCATTTTCGAGACAAGAAGAGAGATGAGGATCATTACATTTCGTAGGAACATCCTTCTCACCTTGAAATTGCTCCTCCTCAAGGCCTTAAGCGCCAATAGTATTTAAAAAAACTTATTCCTCCCAGACTTTCCAATTTGAGCTTCCTTGGACACTGCTGCTCTATTTTCACATGCGCTCCTTCTTTAGGACATTTTGAATTTCCTCATCCTCCCAATCTGAAAGAGACCAGAGTCACTATTGATAAAAATTTTCATCCTTGGTAAAGGCTGGTTGAGGAGAATTGTAAGAAAGAAGTTGTGGCATTGTTTCTTACCCAAGAAGAGGTATTTGATGCCTAAGGGACCTATTTTGATCACCTAAAAAGGCCAAGTGATCCTCTGGGAACATAACCCCTATTTTATTGACATGCTTTACCTCCAAAAAAATTGCATGATTATTCCCGAAGCCTTCTTGTTTGTAGTATTGTAAGGGAATATCCTACTCTCAACAAAATAACATGTCTCTCTCTACCAGTCTTGTAGGATAAATTGGTTTAGTGATAGCTAGGTAGAAGGTAGTTCTGACATATGAAGTAATACAAATCTTAGGGACATTGGTTTATGGCTTGGGAAGTTTGATAGTGACTTGGGTGGAGATGGGAGTGGTCTCTGCAAATGCTTGGGGGTTCTAGGAATAAATTTTTTTGAGACATAAAATGAAGGATAAGGAAGAAAAGGAGATTCCTTATTTTGATAAGGAATGATGGATTTTTCTTTGTTCTTACATGGGGATGGAAGAACTTGAGGTGGTGAGGGAGGGACTATAGCAATATGGATGGATTTTCTTTTTCGCCTGAATCAAAATCTTCTCAACTTGTGATGCAATGGCAAATGCAGAGGAAGGCTGTTTCCCCCTAATGACTAAATCAATACAACTAAATCAACATCAAAGGACCTCAAATAGTACAAGAATGCCATACCTTGTGGGGTATGTATTCTTGAGGATTCGGTACGAGTCCTTATGAATATGAGGTTGAAATATGGGATGAACTCCATTGGAGCTTGTTGTATTTTGTTGAGATGTTCCATGAGGCAAATAACATCTGCATCCTCCTTGAAATGGTTGTGTAATTGCTCTCCCAACTAATTCTATGTAGAAATGGATTGTGGTGCCAAATCGTTGTACCAATCTTTTTCTTTTCCTTTGTGTTGTCCATTCAAAATTCCCTGCTCTTAAGAAGGTGAAAATTTAAAATTTTGAGTTTAAGTGTCTTCTCTGTTATCTGGTAATGTTAAAAGTCGAGAAATTGAGAAAATCTACGTTTTTGGGTCATTTTGTGTGTTTTTCGGCCTGTCGGACATTTTTGTCCCGCGTGTCCCAAGTTCAATTGGGCCCTCTGTTCCCCGATCGGCGATTTCCCGAAGTTTGTCTTTTTCGGGCCCATCGAAACTTTTTGTCCCACATGTCCCAAGTTTGCACCTGGACAAGTTGTTCCATTTTCGGCCGAATCGCCCGAACCGCATACCTCGCGCTTTCGCGTCCCAAATGTCCCAAGTTCACCTGCTCCTGTTGCCACATTTTCATCCGATCCGGCCAAGTCGCGTACTTCGCACTATTTGTCTCGCATGTCCCAATAAAATTTGTGCATCTTTTCCCGCATCGTCCAAATCACCCGAACGCGTCATTCGCGCTTTCGCATCCCTCGTGTCCCAAATAAACCAAGTGCCATTCATGCTAATTTTTCCCGCTCTACCCGAATATCTTACTTTTCAAATTGGTAGGTATGTGCATTTATTACCTTTCTCTCTCCTAAACGGCTATATAACGAGTGAACCCCTATGCGTTTTTCACACTTTGCTTCCATGCTATCTTTTACTCGAACCCTTGCAATATAAATTCCTACGCGCGTATCCATTCCCTCTGCAATTTCATCCCAATTTTAGCTTGCAGCTCCGCTCGCTCAATTACTATCAACATGAAGATCAAATTCGGGGCGGAGCAAATCTCACCACTAGAGTCCGTTGCTTCCCGATATAGGGGGACAGTGAGGTTCGCCACCTTGACTTTGGCGATTTTTGGTCGAGGATGACGGATGTAAACCCTACACCAATGGCACAGATGATTCATGACGGTGGTCGCTTTGTTTGGAGGTTTCCCAATCTCGGTGCAATGCGCATACAATGCTCTCATGCGGGGCTCATTTCAACCCTGATTCGAGCGAATTGACAAACATACACGGGGAGCTCATCGCCAAACTTGACGCTGCCGCCATTGCACTTGCACTGAGGATTCCAGAAATGGATAATGCCATAGTTGTTTCTCAGAATCAAGCACAGGCCCTGTTCAATCAAGACAGTGACAACTATAAGGCACGGGTGGCGAAGTCTTGGCTTAAAAACCCTAAGAAGGGAGCATCTCGCCTATCCAAGACCCTTTTCCGAGCAGATTTCAATGAAGAATTGTCAGATTTCATAATCTTACTGGCTCGGGTTATGGGCTTACCCTCCACTAACGAGTTCCATTTCTGGATGTGCCCGCTCATCAACATGGTGTGCGAAGGAACTCAAAATATCAATTGGGCAGAAATCATCAGCATGAACCTAGCGGAGCAGCTGTCCAATGTGCAGCAAATGAAGAAATTCTATATGACTTCGTACCTGATGTATACTCTGGCGGCATCAAGGCAATGGTTTGGCTTTTCTTACATTGATGCCCACAAGGCTGATCCTGTGTATGCCTACTGCCCGCAGTTCACCCTAGAGACCAGCAATCGCAATTTCCGAAGGGTGAATGATGCTTTCACCATGTACATGGTCAGACTTCTTGAGGGTGACACTGCTAGAAGATTTTCTGATGAAGCCATGAATCTAATATCGCACTACGGTGCTTATTTTATTCAATTCAGAAAATTTTCTTATATCAGGCTAGCTGGCTATGAGAGCACCCCTCTGAGACTTCCTATGTTCTGCAGTGATAAGATGGCTCTGATAGAAGTATGCAGCAATTAGATAAATTGCATAGAACCTGCAGAGACAAGAAGATTACTGGTTTGCACTTTCCCATCTCTTTGGGAAATTACACTGTAAAATAGCCCTAGATGCACAGAATATAGAAAGAGCCCTGGCTCCCATTACTGTCCATTTCTTCAAGCCCAGAACTTGCTTCGACTTGAAGAAGTTCATTGAGTAGAACATCAAGATAACATATCATCATAGGGCAGATACAAAAGACTATTGGGCTAACTGTGCCGATGATTTTGAGGCTAGAAGGAGGCATTATGGCAGGTTCTCTCTGCAATTGATCCAAGAACTCAGCTTGTACCAAGTTCCTGAAGGACTCAAGGATGACAACTCTGATCTATACTCATATGAGTATGACAATGTGGTTAAGCACACTCCCTTGGAGGACTTGGATTGGTTCAAGAAAGAGAAAGATGATCTGGCCGAGATCCTGGCTCCAGTCTTAGTCAGGACTAAGATCTGGTTTGATAAGAAAGTTCGAGAGCTTAGGAGGCACTCAGGAGAATCCTCCTCTAAGGATGTTTCAACACCAAGGAGGGAAGCATCGACTCCAAGATCAGACACACCTGTGAAAACCCCTCCTGCCTCATCAACACAAGGACCTGTAGTTTCTCCTTCTTCATCCACCCAAGTATACCAGAAGAAATTCAAAGAGGTTAAGAAGGAGCCTGTGGAAGAAGATCCTCAGAGAAAGTAGGCAGAATTACCTTTGGGATCAGAGAACATTATTGTTCTCAGTGAAAGTGAAGAGAGTGAAGTGCCAGCTCCTTCAAGCGCTCCTGAAGCTCCAACGGATAAAGACAAGGAAGTCCAGAGCACCGAACTTCCAAGTGCTATTGATTCCTCTACACCAATTGTCTCAAGCGCCCCACTCATGTCTCAACTCGAGACAACAGCTGTGCAAACCTTGAGCGCCATGAGCTCTCTGTCTCTTGGTCCTCTTGCCCCTCCTGCTGCTTCTTCTCCTCCTCTTTTGCATGGGTGTAACCTTTTGTTGACAGTAGGAAGAGGAAATCTTCCTCTCGGAGCTCAGGGCCAAATTTTGATGTTGTGGCAGCCTTGTTAGGCACTACTCCTCCTTCTCGTGCCAAAAAATCCAGAATCACCTCCAGGATAGTGTCTGATGCTCAGGGTCAGCAATTCCTGGAGATTGCTAAGCCTACAGTAGATAAATCAGAGCAGGACTTACAGGCATCTGACCTAGAATTCTCAAGGATTCCTATGGGAGAGTCTACCCCTAAAGGTGAGATCCACAACCTCCAGAAATGTCACAAGAGTCATTGGGAGGGTAGAAAAAGGGCAGCAAACTATTGAACAGTTGGAGGAACAAGCCCAGATTCTCACAGGTGTTTTATCAAAAATCTTTTTGTCTAAGGACAAAGTTTTGGACCCTACCCCATTGACTACCCTTCCGCCACCTATAATTTTGAGCCAAGATGAAGTACAGAGTATCAAAGACATGCACAAGTATTCCGTCTATGGTAGAGCTATGGAGGCCATGGTGGAAGATATGCTTGTTGTAGGATTGAACTTCATCGATGAAGCTTTCAAACTCCATGGAAAGGTGAACAACTTGCAACAGAAGCTCTCCTCCACTATCGGGATCATAGATAAAGAGCTCAAACTTTGGAGCAGTTGCATAGTAGACCTCCGCCTCATGGGACAGACAGATGAGAACATTTTATTGGCGAGTAAGGTTTTTGATGATGCAAAGGATAATCTGTCAAAGTCCTGGGTTTACAGCGTGGAGTGGAAGATCAAAGTCTTGGAGGAGGCTTTGGGAGAACTAAAGAATAGCTGGCAGAAGGGTGAGGCTTTCAAGACACTGGTTGTATCTGCTTTCAAAGATATACATTGTCATCTTCAGGATGAAACTTCTGGTGTGCCTCTTTCCTTGCAAGAAATCAAATCTCAATTCAGAGTTTTTTTCAAAGATAATCTATTCAAGGAAAGCTCCATTTCCAAAGAGAAAATGAAGGAGATCTGCTCTCTTCAATCTGCCATTGAAGAAGCAAATAAAGACTATCATACTCATGTCGAGTTTGATAAGGAAATGGAGAAGTGCCTCGGATTTTGGACCCAGTCTACAGCCAACACGTCAGTCCCCCGTGGCAGAGACATAGCCGAGGCATTGAAGAGATTCAGGCAGTGGATTTTGAAGTCAGTGGGTCCCTCCCAGTCATAACCACCTGTCTTCTTCTCCTTATTCTTCTCTTCTCTTCCAATTCTTTTTCTCGGATTTATTGTAATAAGTTGAGGTATTGCGATTGGCAATCCTTAACTAATCTTTAGTTAAAAGAAGTAGTTACCAAGAGTAACTGATTTGTAAGCTATATAATGGCCTCTCCTCGCCATTTTGCAAAAAGGAAGAACTTGGCTTATTTTCTGAAAGTGTAAATAAATCATAAAGAAATCAATACAGAAGGGCTTTTCATTCTTCGTCTATCTGATCTCTTTTATCCCTAAGCTTTTCATTTAATTTTGTGAAGATCATTTGTCTGTGTTATGTCAAGAAACTTTGTATTCTTGCAGATGTTATTTACAGAACTTTGTGTCTTTTAAATTTCATCTTACTAATATGATACAAATGATCTTGTTTCAATTCACTGTAACTTCGCATACATAAAGAATTACTCTGTCATCTATAATTCTGAATGTTGCCCTTCTGCTCATTCTCGTATTCTCATTCCTCAGTCCTTTTGTAATTGATGATATTTATAAAAACACTTTCATTATATCCAAGTTCAACAAGAAAATCATGTTTTGTATATTTGTAAATAGGTTCGTTTTTGAATAAGGGAACCTCTCCCATTAAAGAGGAGGGACTTCTTGTCCCCTGACTATTGCTCTTTGTAAAGTCCTATTTGACGGCCACCAATTTTTGGTGACTCACTGGGGAATCATATTCCAGCTTCTGTAATTATTGATCATATTTTGATCTGGAGACTCCACGTTTTTACTCGAGGGAGAAGGGCCCTTGGTATTGAAGATTCTCGCTTTCAACTTTTGGAGCAGCAGGGTTTTCCTTTCCCTTCAACAAGAAATAGAAAGAATCATTAACAAGCACTCCACCTGTTCAAGATAGAATTCATACGGGTGGTATTCCTTCGTGAGCCACTAGTCCTAATCTTCGAGCTTTGATTCTTACTGGTGTTGCAGTTCCTCTTCAAGCCATTTTCCCAAGAATGGCGGTACCATTGCCCTGGGGTCATCGTGTTGGGCCCCTTTCCCTCCCTCAGCCTTTGCATGAGTTACCCAGAGGTAACCGTAAGAACTTCCCTAAATTCAAAGGCGATGGAAAAGTGCATCCTGATGAACACATCGCAGCCTTCATAGTTGCATGTGGAGTTCTGGGAGTTGAACATGAAGATGTCTCCATGAGAATTTTCATTGAGACTTTACAAGATAATGCTGCTGATTGGTTCTATCACCTTCCAGCTAGTGCTATCACTAGCTGGGACACAATGAGAACTAGGTTTGAAAACCGTTTCAAACCAGCAGAAGATGTGCATGCCTTGCTAGCCCAAATCTCTCAGATAAAGAAAGATTCACAAGAGCCCATGAGAGAATTTGTGGCCCGATTCAACAGGTTGATTAATAAAATTCCACCAAATACTCAACCTGTTGATCAAATTCAAAAATGTTTCTTCCTAAATGCCCAATCGCCTGAAGTTAGTTATGCACTAAGAAGGGCTAATCTCGCAACATTGGCTGAAGATCAAACTCTTGTTGTTAGTGTCGAAGATGATTTAATCATGTCAGGGAAGTTGAGGAGAGACCCTTCTAAATCTAAATCTGCTTCTTCTTCCTCTTCCACCCCCGGACCTAATACTGATCCATTGGTTCAAAAACTTGCAAATGATCTCATCGCCATTAAGAAATAATTGGCTCAGCATGCTCCCTATGCAGACGTTCCAAGGAGGAATTTTCAGCCCAGAAATTATTTTCCTACTTCTCAAACAAGGCTAGCACTTGAAGGACCTCCTGTTAAAGTTCCTGTCAATGCAACCTGTGAAGTTGAGGAACCAGATGATGAGGAGGATAATGAAGATTGTGAGGAGTTTGTTGAAGAAGTTGATGATGAAGCAGATGAACTTGAGGGATCTCGAGTTAATTTCTTCACCACTGAGGGCATTGATGATGGAGATGATTATGATGAAGTAGTATCAGACATGAATAGCGAATCATATGTTGTCATGACTCGAGAGCAAACAAATCAGAGGGAGAAAGTGATGCAGCCCACCAAGAAATCTAAGGAGCAGCCAACAACTATCCCCGTAATTGCAAAGAGAGGATCTCCTATCCCCATTTCATCTACACCAAAGGTGAGTCCTGTCAATTCTGCCACTAAAGTTTCTTCTTTTTCCCCTAAAATTGATAAACCTAGGATCTCAAGTGATGATAACCCATCCACTTCTGGGTCTTTTGATATTATTGACCACCTAAAAAGACTAAGGTTCAAATCTCAGAGGCTGAGTATTATCAAACCCATCCCAAGGCTTTTGCTAAAATGATTCACTTTGTCAATTCCCATTCTAAAACTACCTCTAAAGGCCTTTTACCCACTCCTCCTTCTACACCACAGCCTAATGGTAGGCCGTCCCCTCACCCAATGAAAAATCAAGCCATTCTATGTGACACTTCTTATAGCTGGCCATAGGATCAGATAATTGCGTCATAGACTCGGGAGCATCGATAATGTGATGCCTGCTAAAGTAGCTCATGCCTTAGGCTTGACTCTCACACGCACTTATGGATCTTGTTATTCTATGGAGAGTAAGGAAGTGCCCTTGGTCGGAAGAATTAAAGATGCACAAGTGGCTTTTGCTACTTTTCCTGAGAAGAGAGTTTTGGCTACTATCTTAGTAGCAGATATTCCTCCTTCATACGGGATGTTGCTAAGTAGAAACTTCTGTAAGGATGTGGGTGGAGAAATTCAAATGGATTGGTCACATGCCCTCATACCTGTTAATGGACAAATGAAGAAGTTGCTTCCTGAGAAGCAATCTGAGTATATTGTACAAAAATGGATGATCCTAAAGCACAAATACTCTATGAGGATATGGGGCATGGTAACTACATGATTATGTCTCCTGAAGAAATCCAACTCCCCAA
This sequence comes from Taxus wallichiana var. yunnanensis, assembly GCA_018340775.1. Lineage (NCBI taxonomy): Eukaryota > Viridiplantae > Streptophyta > Pinopsida > Cupressales > Taxaceae > Taxus > Taxus wallichiana. Next base: position 622,172,388 of record CM031234.1, on the reverse strand, counting down.
AGTGTCACCTAAAGATCCTAATGGTGTTTGGATTTTAGAGTTTGATGGAAGTTGTTCCTCAGCTGGTTCTGGAGCTGGTGTCATATTGGTGTCGCCCGAAGGAAGCCTTCATCCTTTCTCATTCAAGTTGCAATTTGAAAATACCAATAATACAACAGAGTATGAGGCTCTCATTCTTGGACTACAGGTGGCAAAAGAAAAAGGTGTGAAGAATCTTCTAGCTCGTGGTGATGTGGAATTGATTGTAAAGCAAGTTAGAAACCTTTTCCAGGTGAAAAATGGAAGGCTAAAACATTACAGGAATCAGGTTTGGGATTCCATTGAATTTCTTGATGCTTTCTCCATCGAAGCCATACCTAGGGAGAAGAACACCAGGGCTGATTCACTAGTAGTCTCAGGGTCACTACTGATACCTCATCCTGACTTCTCTCAAGATAAGTTTACCATTGAGATGATCCATCGACCCAGTGTACCTGATAATACAAATAACTGGCAAGTTTTCAATGATGATCAACACTTGCTTTCTTTCTTAGAACTCAAGGATAATTTTGAACAGCTGTACTTTGAAGGAAGCGATAACTTGCCTCGTGAAAGTGTGCCCTTTGACAAAGCAGCCACCCAAGGAGAAGAAATGGATCAGGATGGATGCATCAAACTCAAGGGAAACAAGATTCCTAAAGGATTGGTGAGTTTAGAGGAACTATTTGATAAACACGACAGGTATGTAAAGTCTAGAGCTTCTACTGGACCTCAACAATCAGCTGAGTATGACAAAATTAATATTGGGAGTTCTACTGACCCTAAGCTCGTGAACATTGGAAAATGTTGCACAACAGATGAGAGGAAGAAAGCAATTGATCTTTTAAAGAGGTATAAGGATGTTCTTGCCTACTCTTATGAAGATTTAAAAGCTTTCCAACCAAAAGAAATGCAGCATTTTATTCCTCTCAAACCTGGAATTAAGCCTTTTAAAGTAAGAGGAAATACAATCCTAAAATAGCCGACACCATTTTTCAAGAAATATAGAAGTTGTTGAAGCCAAAATCATTTTTCCTATCCATCATTCAACATGGATTGCCAATATTGTACTTGTTAGAAAGAAAAATGGTGAGATTCGTATTCTGTGTTGATTTCGGGAATCAATCAGCTTCCTTGAAAGATAATTATCCTTTACCTATGATGCATCAGTCTTACAAGCGGTAACATGATCTGAAATGTTTTCTATGCTTGATGGATTCTCGGATATAATCGGTGTAAAGTTAATACTGCAGATCAACACAAAACAACTTTCACTACTCCTTGGGGTACCTTTGCTTACAAAAGAATGCCTTTTGGGCTCATTAATGCCGGTGCTACTTTTCAGAGGGCTATGGACCTAGCCTTTGGAAGTTTGAAAGGGAAGTGTATTGTTGTATACCTTGATGACTTGACTGTGTATTCTAAAACAAGGGCGGATCATTTTCAGCACCTGGAGACAGTTCTGCTAAGATGTAGAGAACATGGGATCTCTTTGAATCCTAAAAAATCTGTCTTTTGTGTCACAGAGGGGAAATTATTAGGGCACATCGTCTCCAAAGATGGTATTAAGATTGATCCTGAGCGAGTTCAAGCTATTCAGCAAATTCCTCTCCCAACCAGCAAAAAGGGCGTGCATTCTTTCTTTGGTAAGATTAACTTTTTGAGAAGGTTCATCCCTGATTTTGCTGAGCTAACTTTGAATATTTCCCAAATGATGAAAGGCAAACAAATGTTTGGTTGGTCTCCTGAAGGAAAAGAATCCTTTGAAGGTATTAAAAGAGCCATTGCTAAAACTCCTGTTTTAGCATGTCCAGATTTCAGCAAAGATTTTATTATCTATTGCTACGCCACAGATAATACCTTCGTTCTTTGTCTTGACTCGGAAGATGCTAATGAGCATGAACTCCCAATCACCTTTATGAGCTATATTCTCAAAGATCACGAGTTAAAATATACCATGATGGAAAAACATGCTTTTGCGGGTTAAAGCCATTTGCAAGCGCTTTCGTTTACATTCTTAACTCTCACTCCATGGTGTTGGTACCGATACAACCGTTAAGTCAATTCTCACACAACAGAATTTGGATCCAAGAGAGGGAACCGGGTGGCCAAGGTCCAAGAATATGATATTGACATCAAACCGACCAAGCTCATCCGTGGAAAAGGCCTTTGTGAGCTCATTCTTTGAAGGAGCTAGACATGAGTTACTTGGATAAAGTTGGCCTTCCTACCATTCTTTTCTTAGCTCGGTTGATGAATGGTATGCTTTGATATCGCCCATTTTCTCACCTATGGAGAATGCCCCTCTCATTTAATTGCCAAAGAAAAGAGGATTTAAACTAAGGTCGATACAATATGTTTTGTGGGAAAACGCCTTGTTCAAACGTGGGTTAGATGGAAGGTTTTTGAAGTGTGTGGACAAGGAACAACAGAAAAAGCTAATCTCAGCTTTTCATGATCAGGCATGTGGAGGACATTACTCATCAACTGTCACTACCCATAAGATACTTCGTGGAGGATATTACTGGCCTACCTTGTTTAGAGATGCATCAAAGTGGGTTGATAAATGTGAGGCTTGTCAGACTTTCATGGTAGACCCAAATTGGCCTCTTTGCCTCTTAAGCCAGTTGTGATTGAAGAACCTTTTCAACAAGTGGGGTTTGGAATTCATTGGGACACTTAATCCCTCTTCTAGTGCTGGTCATACTCATGTATTAACTCGCCACGATTATTTCACCAAATGGGTAGAAGCCATTCCAGTAAAGAGTACTACTTCTGAAGTAGTGTGCAGTTTCATCAAAGAAAACATCTTGGTAAGGTATGGTGTGCCAAACAAGATTGTGATAGATAATGCTTCAATTTTTCTTCAACCGAGATAATGGATTTTTGCTATGGATATGGCATCTCCTTGGCTCACTCCTTAGATTACTATCCTCAGGGAAATGGACAAAGCGAGAATCCACTAATAAAAATCTAGTGACCATTATAAGGAAATTAGTCAACGAGTCCCAACGAAACTGGCACAAGAAACTCTATGATGCTCTTTGGGCAGATAGGATCACACCTAAGAGAGCTATTGGAATGTCCCCTTTTCAGGTAGTATATGGAGTAGAAGCTCAATTTCCAGTAACAGTGGAGATGCCAGCCTTGCATCTAATGAAGGCCATTGAAGATACCAGTTTCAATGATGCTTTGGATAAGAGAATTATGTACCTACACAAATTGAATGAGAACAGATTGGAAGTTCTTTGATAAGATATCTGCCATCAACGTAAAAGTAAAGGTCCCGCTTTGATAAGAAAGCTGTGTTCAAATATTTCCAGTTGAGACACTGTTTTGTTATGGGATAAAAGGCATGAACCTCGTGGCAGCCATGGCAAGTTTGATTCCCTTTGGCTCGGACCTTTCAAGATCAGACACTTTGCTTTGGTAAGAATTATTTTTACCTTGATTATATGGATGGTTCTCCTCTCCCACTTCCTTATAGTGGGCAGTACCTGAAATTGTTCAAGTCATAGGTGATTAGGGAGTCTTTGTATATTCTCAGATAGCATTTTGTTTTTCCTTTCCTTTTGTTTTGATGTGTTGTCCTTTGTATTGCCTACTTTTTGACTTCGTGGCCCAATGAATAAGGTAATTGGTCTACTTCCCGAGTTTGTCTAAGTTCTTGCCTTGTCTCATTCCTTGAATTTATGCCAAGTCATCCCCAGAAGGAGCCAGCTGTTGTCCACTCAAAATTCCCCTGCTCTTAAGAAAGTGAAAATTTAAAATTTTGAGTTTAAGTGTCTTCTCTGTTATCCTGTAATGTTAAAAGTCGAGAAATTGAGAAAATCTACGTTTTTGGGTCATTTTGTGTGTTTTTCGGGCCTGTCAGACATTTTTGTCCCGCATGTCCCAAGTTCAATTGGGCCCTCTGTTCCCCGATCAGCCGATTTCCCGAAGTTTGTCTTTTTCGGGCCCGTCGAACTTTTTGTCCCACATGTCCCAAGTTCTCCCGGACAAGTTGTTCCATTTTTGGCCGAATCACCCGAACCGCGTACCTCGTGCTTTCGCGTCCCAAATGTCCCAAGTTCGCCCGGACCCGTTGTCACCTTTTCATCCGATCCGGCCGAGTCACGTACTTCGCGCACTTTTGTCCCGCATGTCCCAATAACATTTGTGCGTCTTTTCCCGCATCGCCCGAATCGCCCGAACCGCGTCCTTCGCGCTTTCGCGTCCCTCGTGTCCCAAATGAACCAAGTGCCATTCATGCTAATTTTTCCCGCTCTACCCGAATATCTTGCTTTTCAAATTGGTAGGTATGCACATTTATTACCTTTCTCTCTCCTAAACGGCTATATAACGAGCGAACCCCTATGCGTTTTTCACACTGCTTCCATGCTATCTTTTGCTCGAACCCTTGCAATCTAAATTCCTGCGCACATATCCATTCCCTCTGTAATTTCATCCCAAGTTTAGCTTGCAGCTCTACTCTCTCAATTACTATCAACATGAAGATCAAATTCTAGGGGCAGGAGCAAATCTCACCACTAGAGTCTGCCGTTCCTGATATAGGGGACAGTGAGGTTCGCCACCTTGACTTTGGTGATTTTTGGTCGAGGATGACAGATGCAAACCCTACACCAATGGCACAGATGATTCATGACAGTGGTCTGGCTTTCGCTGGAGGTTTCCCAATCTCGGTGCAATGCGCAGATACAGTGCTCTCATGCGGGGCTCATTTCAACCCTGATTCGAGCGAATTGACAAACATACACGGGGAGCTCATCACCAAACTTGACGCTTCCGCCATTGGCACTGCACTAAGGATTCCAGAAATGGATAATGCCATAGTTGTTTCTCAGAATCAAGCACAGGCCCTGTTCAATCAAGACAGTGACAACTATAAGGCGCGGGTGGCTAAGTCCTGGCTTAAAAACCCTAAGAAGGGAGCATCTCATCTATCCAAGACCCTTTTCCAGCAGATTTCAATGAAGAATTGTCAGATTTCATAATCTTATTGGCTCGGGTTATGGGCTTACCCTCCACTAACGAGTTCCATTTCTAGATGTACCCGCCATCAACATGGTGTGTGAAGGAGCTCAAAATATCAATTGGGCAGAAATCATTAGCATGAACCTAGCGGAGCAGCTGTCCAATGTGCAACAAACGAAGAAATTCTACATGACTTCGTACCTGATGTATACTCTGGCGGCATCAAGGCAATGGTTTGGCTTTTATTACATTGATGTCCACAAGGCTGATCCTGTGTATGCCTACTACCCAGCAGTTCACCATAGAGACCAAAAATCGCAACTTCCGAAGGGTGAATGATGCTTTCACCATGTACATGGTCAGACTTCTTGAGGGTGACACTGCTAGAAGATTTTCTGATGAAGCCATGAGTCTAATATCACACTACGGTGCTTATTTTATTCAATTCAGAAATTTTTCTTATATCGAAGCTAATGGGCTATGAGATCACCCCTCTGAGGCTTCCTATGTTCTGCAGTGATAAGATGGCTCTGATAGAAGTATGCAGGCAATTAGACAAATTGCATAGAACCTGTAGGGACAAGAAGATTACTTGGTTTGCACTTTCCCATCTCTTTGGGAAATTACTCCTGTAAAACAGCCCTGGATGCACAGAACATAGAAAGAGCCCTGGCTCCCATTACTGTTCATTTCTTCAAGCCCAGAACTTGCTTCGACTTGAAGAAGTTCATTGAGTAGAACATTAAGATAACATATCATCATAGGGCAGATACAGAAGACTATTGGGCTGACTGTGCCGATGATTTTGAGGCTAGAAGGAGGCATTATGGCAGGTTCTCTCTACAATTGATCCAAGAACTCGGCTTGTACCCAAGTTCCTAAAGGACTCAAGGATGACAACTCTGATCTATACTCATATGAGTATGACAATGTGGTTAAGCACACTCCCTTGGAGGACTTGGATTGGTTTAAAAAGAGAAAGATGATCTGGCCGAGATCCTGGCTCCAGTCTTAGTCAGGACTAAGATCTGGTTTGATAAGAAAGTTTGAGAGCTTAGGAGGCACTCAGGAGAATCCTCCTCTAAGGATGTTTCAACACCAAGGAGGGAAGCATCAACTCCAAGATCAGACACACCTGTGCAAACCCCTCCTGCCTCATCAACACAAGGACCTGCAGCTTCTACTCCTTCTTCATCCACCCAAGTATACCAGAAGAAATTCAAAGAGGTTAAGAAGGAGCCTGTGGAAGAAGATCCTCAGAGAAAGCAGGCAGAATTACCTTTGGGATCAGAGAACATTATTGTTCTCAGTGAAAGTGAAGAGAGTGAAGTGCCAGCTCCTTCAAGCACTCCTGAAGCTCCAATGGATAAAGACAAGGAAGTCCAGAGCACTGAACTTCCAAGTGCTATTGATTCCTCTGCACCTGTTGTCTCAAGCGCCCCACTCATGTCTCAACTCGAGACAACAGCGGTGCAAACCTTGGGCGCCATGAGTTCTCTGTCTCTTGGTCCTCTTGCCCCACCTACTGCTTCCTCCTCCTCTTTTGCATGGGTGTAACCTTTTGTTGATAGATAGGAAGAGAAATCTTCCTCTCTGAGCTCAGGCAAAATTTTGATGTCAGGCAGCCTTGTTAGGCACTACTCCTTCTCGTGCCAAAAAAGCTAGAATCACCTCCAAGATAGTGTCTGATGCTCAGGGTCAGCAATTCCTGGAGATTGCTAAGCCTACAGTAGATAAATCAGAGCAGGACTTACAGGCATCTGACCTAGAATTCTCAAGGATTCCTATGGGAGAGTCTACCCCTGAAGGTGAGATCCACAACCTCCAGGAAATGGTCACAAGAGTCATTGGGAGGGTAGAAAAAGGGCAGCAAACTATTGAACAGTTGGAGGAACAAGCCCAGATTCTCACAGGTTTTATCAAATCTCTTTTGTCTAAGGACAAAGTTTTGGACCCTACCCCATTGACTACCCTTCCGCCACCTGTAATTTTGAGCCAAGATGAAGTACAGAGTATCAAAGACATGCACAAGTATTCCGTCTATGGCAGAGCTATGGAGGCCATGGTGGAAGATATGCTTGTTGCAGGATTGAACTTCATCGATGAAGCTTTCAAACTCCATGGAAAGGTGAACAACTTGCAACAGAAGCTCTCCTCCACTATCGGGATCATAGATAAAGAGCTCAAACTTTGGAGAGCAAGCAGATAGTAGACCTTCGTCTCATGGGACAGATAGATGAGAACATTTTATTGGCGAGTAAGGTTTTTGATGATGCAAAGGATAATCTGTCAAAGTCCTGGGTTTACAGCGTGGAGTGGAAGATCAAAGTCTTGGAGGAGGCTTTGGGAGAACTGAAGAATAGCTGGCAGAAGGGTGAGGCTTTCAAGACACTGGTTGTATCTGCTTTCAAAGATATACATTGTCATCTTTAGGATGAAACTTCGGTGTGCCTCTTTCCTCGCAAGAAATCAAAGCTCAATTCGAGTTTTGTCAAAGATAATCTATTCAAGGAAAGCTCCATTTCCAAAGAGAAAATGAAGGAGATCTACTCTCTTCAATCTGCCATTAAAGAAGCAAATAAAGACTATCATACTCATGTCGAGTTTGATAATGAAATGGAGAAGTGCCTCGGATTTTGGACCCATTCTACACAACCAACACGTCGGTCCCGTGGCAGAGATATAGCCGAGGATTGAGAAGATTCAGCAAAGGATTTTGAAGTCATGGGTCCCTCCCAATCATAACCACCGTGTCTTCTTCTCCTTATTCTTCTCTTCTCTTCCAATTCTTTTTCTCGGATTTATTGTAATAAGTTGAGGTATCACGATTGGCAATCCTTAACTAATCTTTAGTTAAAAGAAGTATTTACCCGAGTAAATGATTTGTAAGTTATATAATGGCCTCTCCTCGCCATTTTGCAAAAAGGAAGAACTTGGCTTATTTTCCGAAAGTGTAAATAAATCATAAAGAAATCAATACGTATGGGCTTTCCATTCTTCATATATCTCGATCTCTTTTATCCCTAAGCTTTTCATTTAATTTTGTGAAGATCATTTTTCTGTGTTATGTCAAGAAACTTTGTATTCTTGCAGATGTTATTTACAGAACTTTGTGTCTTTTAAATTTCATCTTACTAATATGATACAAATGATCTTGTTTCAATTCACTGTAACTTTGCATACATAAAGAATTACTCTGTCATCTATAATTCTGAATGTTGCCCTTCTGCTCATTCTCGTATTCTCATTCCTCAGTCCTTTTGTAATTGATGATCTTTATAGAAAACACTTTCATTATATCCAAGTTCAACAAGAAAATCATGTTTTGTATATTTGTAAATAGGTTCGTTTCTGAATAAGGGAACCTCTCCCATTAAAGAGGAGGGACTTCTTGTCCCCTGACTGTTGCTCTTCGTAAAGTCCTATTTGACGACCAACACTTTGAAATATGAAACCATAAGTCTCGAGGCAAATGTTCTCTTCTATGAAATCAAGAATGGAAAAATGGTTGGTAATATCTTGAATGTAATCAATCGAGGAATGATCTCCATCTCCATGAAAGAGGGGAAAATTTTTCAGGGCCACCTTGGGGATAACATCCCACTACTGTAAGTGAAGAAGACTGAACTGAAATGATGGAATAAAAATCTTCTTGGAGAGCCAAGACTACAATGAAATCATTAAAAAAATTCTACAACAAGAGATGATGGGCTGTTTGAATTAGTGGAGTCGCAAAATATGCTTGAGAGTGCCTTCAAAATCTGAAACCTTCACCAAGACCACATCAACTCCGATGAAAAGAAGTGGTAAGGAAATTCAAACCTATCCCAATCAAGGTGTGCCAAAACTGTTATCAAAAAATTACAACACCCTCGATTTTCCTACGTATGTGAGGCAATCAAAGCAATTTTAACAACATGGGTCCACCTCTCAAGTTATGGGACCTGCAAACTTGATGTGGACCTTCGAAGAAGGTTGGATACGCTACCTAATCCTACTACTAACACTAGTCCTGTAAGAAGGAAAATGCATCTAACTAATCCCAAACTAACCATGCCAATGAAATAGGAGAGAGAAAGAGGGTTAAAAATGTGTAAAAGGGGAAATTGTAAGCTAAGGACGATAACACTAGAAAAAAAGGGGGTGATATTCTTTGCTTGAGGGATGATGGAAGGTAGGTGGAGTTGAGAGAGGTCGACAAGTGTGACACAAACCCGGATCCACACTCAACATCAAATATCCATGAAGCACAACCACATAAACTTGTAAGTGAAAGAAGCATGCAAAAAATGGAACAATAATAGTGGAGAGGAAAGAAGATACAATAAAACATGAGAAAGGGTTAAAAACACCACAAAAACACGATTTTATTGCTCTATAATATGCACAGACCATTTACATTGATGCACAAAGGTATAATTACATTATTAGGCCCAAGAGGAGGCTCGCAGCTCAAATGGAGTTGAGGAATTTTTTTGCAAGAGTTTCCCAAGTCCCTAAAATGTCTCTAAGAAAATGAGGGGTTCGAGTCCATTATATAGGCAATTCTGCCACCAACCCTCATTAAATCTCTCGACGCAGTAGTTGAACAACGTCAACTACTGTCATTAAATGGGTGGATGAAATTTTTTTCACCCACCTACCACCTTCATCTACCCGGGACTCGTGAGCCATCCAATATGTGACCCATCCAACCTTTCCATACCACCTTCCAGTGTCTAACCTCATGACCGTCTAACCATGTGTCACTCGACTTTGACCGTCCACGGAGGAGGGATGACGTCATCCAACTATATAAAGGCCGTAAATTATGTGGTCACCGACTAACCTGATGGTAATCATCTATACACCATGGTTCATCCAACCTAAGGGGCTCAATGACTATCTATCGATGACCATAAAATGCGTTACTTGACCAACCGAGTCATCTAACCCTGTTCCGCCCAACCCGTTTGTATGTTGTGCGATCGACCAACCCGATGGTCATCCATCCGATGGGCCAACCAACCTAGTGATCTGAAAAATTTCTGTGTCATGTAAATTTGGGGGTGTGAAGGGAATCTCAAACTATCCGTACAAGTCCAAATATGTGACTCGACTCAACCCAAAGGCTCAACCCACTGACCAACCCCTAGGGGCCAACTTCAAGGTGATATCTTGAGCTCCCGGATGAGTTTTAGGGTGAAATTTTATATGATTTTGTATGAAAAAAATCCACTACATCTAATGGTGGTAACCCCAATATCAAATTTCAAATTATCACTTGGAAATGTCTCCTTCTTTCGTGATGGCTAGTTGTGTCTTTGGAAGAATGAGTTGCCTCGGGAAGTGCATGATGTTTCAAGATGTCTTGTCTTCTCCATCATGTAGGGCATGGAAAATGACTTCCATATGCACTTTTTTGGACTTATAATTCCTTGAAAGGCAATCAAAATCTTTCATTAAATCTCAGTCCTCTTTCACGCTACACACTCCTTAAGGTCCAAAAGCCCACTTCGATGGATCAGCTCCAAAGCCTTCAAAACTTCCTGAATCTCTTACAATGTTTCCCAAACATTAAATATCAACTGTATCATTACATATTGCTCCATGAATCCTTGTTCTTTTCTCAAACCCATCCTCCCAAGTTTTCTATTTTTAGCGGGGTAAAAAATTAATGTGTAGATAAAATAGGAATGTAATGCTAGACTCCTATATGATGAAGAATAGTAGAATTTGTGTGAAAATACATGGTGTGCAACTAGCATGATGTATGAGGTGTAAAGACACAAATGACCGAATGGTGTAGAATGTATGACACATAATTTTTGATGAAGTGGAATGCGTAATGCTTATAGTGCATTGTGTGGGGTTCAGTGTGGTAGTAATCCCTCAACAAAGAAAGTGTGAACCAAAGCACAAGAGTATGTCGTCGGGTAGTGACGATGTAGGTGTGTATGATGACAATGCAAAGATGATAGGTACTAAAAGTGTGATGTAGTACTATGCAACGATGCTAGAAATGAGGGGGAAATATTAGGTGTGATGCCCCCTAGGATATATATGAAAGCATTGGTCAAGTAAGATCATCTAAAAGACCATTATTGTCATTGTCGAAATCATATTGAACAACATGGGAAACTTGATAAGAAATAGTCTATGGCTGGTCGTCCAAATAACCACGAATACGCAAGTTATACATTGTCATGGTGTATTGTTCATTAGTAAAGGGAGGCAAGTGGACACCCATGAGTATACCAAATAGTAAAATTGGGTGAGTAACAAAGAAAATAGTTATTGTAAATGCACACAGTACCAAATGGCATAGGAAAATTTATATCAATATGACCAGGATCAAGTGTGCCTCCAATATAATCTAGCCAATATTGGCCGAGAGTAAGTGGAGAGGAGTATTATGATGCATAAGGTGAATAATAATATTAAAAACACAAAGTCCATATTCAAAAGTGAGAATAATAGACCCATGATATAAATACGGATGATATAAAGGAGAATGGAAATATTCAAGGAAATATCAAGCCGAAGGAGACCATCGTGTGAACATACGGTGGCATTACAAGAATTATCAAGCAATATGTGCTCCCAATAAGAATCATCCATGAAGAGAGTACAAGTGAATGGTGGGTGTACTGATGGTGATGGTGGAGGTGTGGATGATAAAGCGATATCTCGTGGAGTGGCAAAGCCCCGATATGGAATAATAGTAGTAGTAGTAACATGTGGCATAGAAGGAACTGCATCTATCATACAAATGACACCCTCAAATGGTGATGAGTGAGGTGGTTTGTCCACAAGTTGTGGTGATGGAGGGATAGGTAAAGAAAGGGAACATTCTAGAGTAGACCCGTATAAAGTATCATAGCATTCATGATATTAGGGGCTGGTGATGAAGCAAGAGGAACCATATCAACCATACAAATAGTGGCATTAGATTCATGTGGAGTTTCGAGAGGTTATGATCCAAGAGAAAAAGGTCGGGATGTAGGAACAAATATTATATTAGGAGAGTCGGCTATATATAATGTGGGAGAATTAATGGGTGAATGCAAATGAAAAATTGATTCAACAATGGGAGGAGATACAACTATGTAGTCAAATGAAGGAACTTGTGCTTCTTCTAGAATCCATGCTAGAACATTAGGATCGACGGTAGACATATAAGAAACAATAGAGTCATCTAGAGCTTTATGATCTATATTAGAAGATGACAAATGACTAAATAAGTGAAGGGCAAGGTCTATACCTGAAGGATCAATAGGAGTATCAACAAAGGCCTGACCCAAGCTATAAAATTGTAGGATGATTAGAGATTCAAAAGGATGAATCTTATCCATGATAAGATTCGGTTCACCAAAATGATTAACTAAAATTTACTATATTAATGTATTAAAAGATACTTAATCTAATCTATGTTGACATATAACGCAAAGTAAGTAAATGCACTAAAATAGTATGTAAATGTACTAAATTATAGAACTAGTAAAATTAGAAACCCTAATATGAAATAAGAGAAAGGAAATAACTCAGATGAATAATGGATGCTTGTGGACTATGTTGCAGTGATACACAAAAATCAAAAATCGGGAGTGATTGTGTCACGGTCCATGGAGGACAAATCTGGTGGTATGGTTGGAATGGGGTTCTTAGGAGAGGACTGGGGTGCCCACGAGTACTTTGGTAAGAAAAATAGGAACCTTAGTGTAGGAAAAAGGTCTAGAACTGTTTTCACAGTGTCCTGGAAGATGATTGTTATCCTTTGCTACTTATCGCATTAATTTCTTTGTGTTGCGCCAAATGCTCCAAATATTCCAAGAGGAAGAAATGACCTGCAAAAACCCAAAAGGAAGTATCAAAACCCTAAAAAGTGAAAGATGCAATGTAATGGGTTGGATTGACCTCGGCTTCCAAAACAATGAGCTTACTAAACCGAAGCGTTGCACTACATTACGGACTCCAAATGTAGTTCTGCTTTGTGTGTGCATGTCATGCCCTAGGTGCTCTTTTTGCTTCAGTTGCACTTTGTGAAATAGTGAGTAATAGTTAAATGTAGAAATTGTCATCGAATGTGTGCATGGAATAGGATAGAATCCCCCTATAAAGTGTGATATAAATTTCCTATCTTGTGCCTTGATGATGGAGCTATGTGGATGCCACTTAAATATATGGATGCAACTTTAGATGGTGTGATAGTATTAGATGATGTTATGTCCCTCATTATGGTCTCACAACTTTATATTTATAGGGTTCTCTTGCTCTAATTTCATAATTAACCCTGAAAATGCCAACCAAAAGAAAAATAAAGATGAAAAATGGCTAGAAGAGGCCTAAAATGTGGCAAAAAGTGCTAGAATGATTAGGGTGACCCCGAGGTGGGACCAGGGGAGCCCATGGGTGCCCCAGTTCTAAATCCAGGCACCCCAATCGAGGCTAAAATAACATGGGATATCCAAAAATGGATGGCCATATGGGTGTAATAAGTCACAAATTAAGAAATAAAATAAACAAGATGGCCTAAAGAGTGGGGGTTAATTAGTACTTTCTTTACTCAAGAACCTTCTAAATAGTAGACATAGACGGAGATAAAAAATGTCTAAAGTGCATGATTTTGTGACTACAATACCATTGGAGAACATGATAAAAAAGGCTATGATGAAATGCTTTAAGTAAAAGTGATCATTAGAATAGCAGAGACATGGCTCAATGACAATGCTTGAGATATAAATAAGGATTTCCAGTTCCATCGAAACATGAAAAGTTAGGCATGATGAAGTCCTTTGGGAAAATGGAATTGTGAATATTTTTAGGAATATGATTGCCATGCAGATAATTATTGTCAATTGAATCATAATAGGCTTTACTTTCGAGGTGAGTGTATGAACTTGAGATTGCAAAGTTCCAAAAACATGCATGAGGGATAAAATATCATGTGAAGGAATGGTTGGTGAAGTGAGAGGCATATTTAAGGGTTGGATCTTTCCATTGTGAGTGATCATGGGAATGTGAGAGGGAGAGGTGGACGTGGAAGGAGGAGAATGAGGAAAGGAGGAGGAGAGGAACATGGAGGCTCTATGGGAACACTACATGTAGGATTAGGAGACAAAATAAGAGGTGGACTAGTGGTAGGAGTAGAATCATCATGAGAAACAAATTCAGAAGTAGAAGAAAAAGGAGTAGTAAATTCACATTCAACAGTCTTAAGAGAAGTAACATCATCACTAACATGTTCATGATGTATAGTAGACATCACTATCAATAATATTTTCACAAGAAAGTATTTCATCAAGACTATCATCAGCATACAAAGAAGTGGTAGGAGTACTAATATCATATTTATCATTGCAATCATTGGAAACATTTTTAGAAGTAGGAAGAGTAAGAGATATAGCTTTGCATTCATCTTGACTACTAATAGAAGCAACATCATGCACATTTACATTTTCAACATTAAAATTATAATTATTGGTATCCATATTGTCACAAGAAAGAACATGATCAAGCAAAGAATCTACAATAATATTATCATGTGCTATAAGAGGAGGAGAAGAAGGTGCAGCAGCATGGGTGACTATAGAAGATGAGGGAGAACATGAAGCAAATATTTTGTTAGGGGAGACTATGTAAATGTTAGGGGTGTCAAGGCCAATAGGAAGGGTGTTTTGGAAAGAAAGAATTTTTTGGAGGATAGAAGAATCACATTGAGGATTGTGGTAGAGGTCACGAAATTTAGATTCTACATAAGTGTCATAAAAAAATTTGTAGACATAAATTGACCATATTATGCTTGGGATATGAGGACCTTTTTTAGCCATGAGGGTTTTTGGGATCCTAGGGCAAGAAGTTTGAAGAAGAACAGGTTCACCAAATGATTTAATAAAAACTAAATTAAATCTAATTACAGAGTAACTTATATGATAAAATTAGTAAATGGAATTGACACTTTAGAAGGCAAAAATGACACGTAGAAAGAAAAGATTAAAAATGAGGATTTAGGGAAAATCAAATCAGGAGCAGGTCGTGCATGGCTGTGGCATGTAAATGCACGTCTCAATGTTGGACGTGTAGAATAAGCTTTGTGTCGAATTGACCAAATGTTACTGGAGTGAATTCTTGTAAATGAATATCTAAATCATTTATTTCTTTATGCACACGTCCATTGCAAATTATGGTGCCAAATTCCAGTATGTCAGACGTCAAAATCTGCAAACATATGTGGAGTACTAGCTGGTCAATGAATCGGACTATGTGGACTGATTTGGAATTAATGAAAACGTCCCCACTGCAGTCTGCTCTACACAATCTCTGTATTTTTCTTCGCAATGATCATCAAAACATTTCCTGTAGATGTTGCACGGTTGCACCGTGAATCTCGTGTTTTCTCCAAAAATATAATCTGGGTTTAGCTGAAATTTCTGCTGTAGTTTCCTTACATATATATCGTACAACCCATTAAATTTTATAGAAACCCAGATCATGAAACAAAAGTTACAATCTATTCTTCAAATGAAAATAATTGAAACTAACAGTCACCATTTGCACATCATAATAAGATTATGATCTCAAGAGGCAATGATTGAATCTGAAATTTAAATCAATGTAAACTCAAATTAAATATGGTGTATAGCCGACTTACACATAAAAGGATCTAGCCAACTCTAATACTACTTGATAAAAACTACACAATAATTTAAAAAACACCGAATATAATTGTATTGAATTTAGAAATCATTTGGGATAAAACAACGAATAAAATTGTATTGAATTTAGAAATCATTCGGGATATCAATTACAATGATAGAGGTTACATTTTATAGCGTTTGATCTCCTACAAAGGTGGAGTCAAACTTCATCTTCAATCCCTCATATCACTCTCCATGAATCTCTCAAACTTATCCCTAGGATATCTCTCACATCCCTTTATTATATCACACACCAAAATAGCTAAGTGCGTTGTATATTCAAAACTTCACTCACACACATTATTAACTATATTATTAATATGAGTTGTATTAACTCATTATTAATAATATTACAATTTATTAATAATGTCACAATATATTTGTAACAAAAGTGATGTCCCAAAAAACACTTGTAAGAAAGAAATTGTAAAAATTCATATATATGCTTGATCTCACTATAACCCTTGTGGATTAGGAGAGCGGGGAAACATGGGGAGGGTTGGAATGCAACATTATGTACATAATCTTAAGTTATAGAACTATATTTGCCTTCTTGCGAGAACATGAACATTCATTCTTAAAATGCACGGAATATTCATCATAGAGATGAACTGAATTTTCATACATTGTAATAAATATGTAATTGCATCTTATTTTTTAGTTAATAGATTGTTAGGTTTATACCTATTAATTAATAGTAATATGGCTAATTCAATTCCTTTACGCATTGATATATAGAAACAAAAATTAAGAATTTATTTATGCTATATTACAATTTTATTTTGAAATTTTGTTTATGAACATGGAAGTCAATAATGTGAATGAAGAGGGAAGTCAATTTTCACAAATAACACCGCTACATGGTTTGATAAATGTGAAATGAGTTATATTTCGCACTGAATTGCTCTCAATAATGTCAGCTACGTGTATGTTAAATGTGGGAGAGTTGATAAAATGTCCCAATTTTTAAATTTTTTAATCCAGATATATTTGAATGAAATGTCTTATCAAAAAAATTGGGACATCTTTGACAAAATGATTGAGATGACTTTTAAAAATACAGAATAGAAATTTTATTAGTATATATTTGGTAAATCAGTCTCCGTAGATTTCTTTTACAATTTTTTTGTCAAACTTTTAGATATTTAATTTAATTAAATTTAGATATTAATGTCTATAGAAGGCCAAGAATGGCCTATGGGACAGAAAAATACAAACCAAGAACCAGAACATAAAGGGAGTGCCAAAGCATCTCCGAGAAACAAAAAAAGGAAACAACAAATCAATCGCTAGAAGGTTGCAGAGCTTGAAACCAATAGAAAGTGTATTGTCTAACACATCTGGACTAGGTTGTATGCATATGAGATCTCTTAAGATTCCTAAAATAATTAATTTGGAAGTAAGAACTGATATTTATGTACTCATTTGTATTTGAGGACTACAAGTTGAGTGTTCTTTCCCGAATTTGAAGTATCTCACGAATAAATAAAGCTAAGCATTTCGATTTTCATATCAAATGAGGCTCCTTAAAGATCCATTGGAATCTCTGAAAAGACGATGACAGTTTCCATGGATTTCATAGTAGATGGGACACTTGATTATAAAATGCTCTTCACTTTTAGGTTCTAGAAAACACAATTGATAAATCCGCTCATGTTGTGGAAGGCTATGATCGATTCCATCCATAGAGGGTGAGAGCAAATACTGAAAAACTGAGCTAAAGGGATCCTTAGGCATGAAGGCAAAACCTCTTCATATATTCCGAATTTTGTTTTGATCTTCATGAAAGCAGGAATAAAAGTGAAAATAGTGAAGAAGCTTTGGTTTCAAAGACTCTTTTGGAGCAAACCATGTAACTTTTCAAATAAGACTTAGTGAACTCCTCTCGTATACCCATGTTAACTTCTTTTTTAGTGAGTTGAGTAGTATTAATAGAAAACCCAAGAGGAGGGAGTCTATCTATATCAATATTCAACTTCAAGGAGAGTAGTAAAATATGAAATTTTAGTGCATCTAAAAGTTTGACGAAAAATATTTTTAAAAAATTGTGTAGATTTGTTGGACAAAATATTTAATATCTACATGAAATTTCTTAAATATATTTTAATTAGAAGACCAAAATTTATAATTATTATTTATTATGAATACAAAATTGAATATATCTAATTTATTCATTATGGATAACAATATGAATATATTTAATTTGGAATTAATTTTAATTATTAAATGATAGGTTTTTAAATGGATATGTATGGTTAAAAATATCTTTCAAAACTTGTCTCACAAAACTTTAACGATATTGTAAAATAAGTTAAGGGAGAGGGACCAGTCATTGGGACCCCTAACTATATGGGTTTGGGCACGCCAACTAAATTACATTTTTCACACATAAATAACGTGTTGCCTTAGTTTAGTAGTCGACTTGTCATAGAAGTGCTTTTGCAACTTCTTAAATGATGCGTATCTTTATAAATTGTGTTTTCCGAAAACTCTCCATTTTCCCTATTTTTGTACTTGACCTATAATTATGCATAAAAACCTTATATATATATATATATATATATATATATATATATATATATGGATAAGATAAGGTATAGAGAGGGGAGAGGGGAGAGGGTAGAGGAGTCCCGAGATATTTATATAGTCCCCGTCTCTATATCTTATCTTATCCATCTCTATCTGGGGGCAGCTAGGCTATATATTAGTAGGAGTCGCCCATACTCCCCCTCTCCCCATACGGGATATATATGTATATAAAATTTGCTTTAAAAAAATATAAAAACAACACATCGATAACATTTAAGAGCCTTTATTTTTTCATGCATCACGTTTAATGAGGTTATCACTACCATCCACCCACATTCTATCACCGATAATTGTGACTCAAATGTTGTAACACATCATGTTAGTATTATTTTGTATATTCTTTGGCACCAACATTGCTTCATTCTCACCCAATTCCAATTAGTTACAACACACCAGTAGATAGAGAGAATGAGGTGCTTCCGCCATGTTGACCAACACCATTCCTTACTGCAATGGTGTCTTTTCACTCCATCGTTGTGCGTAGTTATTTTTTTACATCCAAGAGTTTTTTTTTGAGTTAAATGGTTTTTAGGATATATATTTTAGGGTTTTCTAGAATAATGAGTACATAGTTTAATTGCATGATTGAAATATAATGTTTGAAATGATGTATATTACTTTGTAGGGAAGAAACTCGATAACTTATTTCACACCATCACATCATTTAGATGTTTTAATTGTCACACAATTGTTATTCCTTTGTGCACAAACTATTTCTCGACATAGATTTTAAGTGAACATATTGTATAGGATTTAAATATGTCATATTAACTTGAATATTTCAACTCTTTCCACTTTACTAGTAACTACTTATAGATTCAAGTGCAAGGTTGTTTCTATATATGTTTTAAATGAGGAATAATGAATGCCTTTAAATTAGAAGTTAAGAATGATGCATGTTATCTCAGGATAATACTCACAATTGTAAAGTGAATGCATTTTCCTTTCTTAATCTTTCGTTTTCATCTCCACCATGTGGTATATGTTCTAAATGAGGAATAATGGCTAGGATATTTTTGTACCTATTTTAAATAATGAATACTAACTATTTTGCATAGCTTTCCTGTGAATTCACACATTGCATAAACTTTGAAGTGAACATTCTTGCATAGATTACCTTTGAACTTGTGTTTTGCATAAAATTTTAAGTGAAAAATCTTGCATAACTTTCATGTCCTTATACATTACATAATAATGAAGTGTGTAGTTCTTGCTAAGTAAGAATTAATGATTAACCCATATATCATATTTTATTTCTAGGTTTTTCTAGGTTGTTTGGTTTTCTCAAATATTGAAGCATATATGAGATGCATGATTGAAATAAAAGTTTGAAATGATTTTTGTGTCATTTCTTATTTTTAGGTCCACTTTATTTTCAATCCGAATCTTTTGGTTTGTAAATATTACCATTTTCGAATATGTTATATTAACGTGAATCCTGCAACTCTATCCACTTTACTAGTTTTTGCTTATAGATCTCATTGCACTCATGTTTCGATGCCTCCACTAACCACCACATTTCATCACTAATAATTGTGATTCAAATACCATAATATGCCATTTTATTATTGCTTTACCTTCTCTTTTGCACCAAATTTTGCTTCATTCTTACCCGATGTTGGTTCATTTTGAAGGTGTAGGTGGTTGTTTTGAGTTGTGTAATTGAAATAAACTGTTAGAAATGGGGTCTATTTTCACATCAATTATTTTTTGCTTCCTGTATTCTAGTGCTATTGTGGTGTTGATTTTTCATTCAAAATTTGCAATGCTTTAATATTATAAATATGGTTCAAGGTTGACTCAGTAAATGTCTTGTAAAATCCATAATGTATTGAAGCTTTGTATTGGCTATTAATTATGAACCCATTTCCTTTCCTTTCTTATTTTTTTTTTTGTACACCATGGACGTTACATCGCTTATTTTAAGTTGTTTGATTGAAACTCTTGCAAGTCCTTCCACTTTAGTAGTTTCAACTTGCAATGTTGCATTGGATCTATAAGATGAAACTACTAAATTAAGGTGGAAGGAAATCATGTAATGCAGATGTATAGGTTGAAATTGTATACACAAAAATAATCCCATTTACTAAATATCCCTTCATCACATATAAAAATATAAAATGTCACATATCACCTGTATCATAATTAATTTCCCTAACCCATCATCTAATTCCATCTTTACATTTTTAGGAATTTAATATTCATATAGCTACTTACAACCTATCCTAAAAATCCTCCGACTAATCACCATAATTATCCTAACCTAATCCTATCTAAAAATCTAATCAAATTCTATAGCTATTTTGCAATCTTATTGCCAAAATGAGCACGCAAATCACTCTTATTCTTCTCAATTCCATTATAATTAGTGCTCTTTACTAATTAACTAACATTTCTTACCACTTTAGCCAATTAACAAGCACTTGTTGATTTTGTAACCTATTTTGCATTCAAGATGTCACTTTACGACGAATCGTAAGTCAAAATCCTCTTCAAAATAGACAATTAGCATTTATTAGCTAATTAGGCCTATTTTACCCTTGATTTCATCAATATACCCTAGTATTGACTCAAACCCCTCTTCCAACCACTCAAAATCACCCCATTCACCTCTACAATGTCTCAACAAGCTTCAAAATCTTATCCTAGCCTCCTAGTTGACCCTAAGCGGTTGATTAAGGCTTCACACCTCTTAATCACTTGGTAATTCACTAATTGTGATTAGCAAGGCCTAATCATGATTATAATTCTAATCTAATTTGGGGCTTTTAGTCCCACATGCACCAAAATACAAGTTTCTCCCAAAAGGAAAACTATAAAAAGGGTGCACCTCATTCCTTTATACTTTACACCATGCTTTGATTTGCATCTCATATAATAAATATGATATATAGCCAAGTTCAATCCTTGCTTAAAGCCTTCAATGGGGTTAGTAGATGGATATCCAAAATGACCAAGTAGTCATTGGGAGAGGCCATTTCACCTTGTTTGGAGTAGCAACCATAACCATTTGATTTCCCTCTTAGGTCTATTTAGGCCCATGTTAGGTAATTCAAGCATATTAGTAGGCATGTTTAGTTAGATTTTGTATTGTTTTCATACTAGTTAAGCATTCTTTTAAGCTTCTATCTTAATGTTACATTCCTAGACTTAGAACCTTGGCTAGATGGATGGAAATGGTGTTAGCTTTCCTTGTTTAGTCATGCATTTTCTTTGTAAAGTTTAGGGTGTCATCATTTGGCACACCCGGTGGGACAATACCCCATTGCATTCAATTTTTAAAGATTTTTAACTTAGTTTCAAAGTTTTTCATTTCTAGATTTTTCAAGTTTCAATTTCAAGTTTTATAGATTAGTTTCAAGTTTCCTAGATTAATTTCAAGTTTTTTTAGAGTAATTTTCAAAGTTTTATAGATACTTTCAAGCTTTTTTCAAGTTTTCGAGTTTACTTTCAAGATTTCTAGATTAAGTTTTTAGATTCTCAAGATTTTAGATTAATTTCAAAGTTTTTTCGAGAGTAATTTTCAAAGTTTTATAGATTAATTTCCATTTTTGAAAGTTTTTCAACTAGATTAGTGGTAGAAGTTATGTTTTTCTTGTTTTTGCTAGGATATAAGGAGGTGAAGCCCTGTCAAAATTACTAAAAAAATACCAAAGATTTGACCTTTTTGAAGAAATTCTTGTCAAAACTTGAATTTTGGCCACTTCCAACGAAGGGGCACGTAAAGCGTTGAACCGGAGAGTAGGCGTTGAAGGGAGAGTGTACACACGCCACTTCGAGAGGGTAGTGCACACGTCGAAATAGCACATATTTTTCTCTGTAAGTGCACATGTTGGCTCATCTTTTTCAACTCGGTCATTTTTTTTACAAAGGGGAGCGCACACGTCGGTAGGGGAGCATAGGCGTTGCAAACATGCATGCACTTCTTTCCAAAAGCGCACACGTCATCTCATATTTTCTCTCTATCAAGTCATTTTTACAGGGGGAGCACACATCGTTGGCAGGGAGTGCAAAGGCATCAAAACATGTGTGCCCCTTAATTTCTGGAATCACACACACGTTAGCTCATTTTTTTCAACAAACATTAACAATGGAGAGTGCGTGCATTTATTTCATTTTTCAACCTGTCTGTCAAGGCATGCATATCGGTCATTTTTAAAAAGGGCATGCTTGAAATAGGTAGTGCACACACACTAACAGGGTGCATAGGTGTGTCTATATAAATTTTTCCTACAAACTCAAAATTTCCATTTTTGGTTTTTAGGATTTCTGTTACTTTTCAGAGGTTTTTAGATGCCATTTTTGTCAATTTCATAGATTTAGAGTAAGTTTTCTTATAAAATCACTTAGGGTTTGAAGGAATTAATCTTGTTTCCATGCTTTGTATGAGTTTGGGTTAAGGTGTGTATGCTCTTCTCTTGCACTTCGTGTGATCTAGAGAATCAAAAGCACTCTTAAACCTTCTTTTTCTATCATTAGAGTAAGTAGGAAACTTTGTTAATCATCTTTTAGTTTAAATGCTTTTTCACTTGCTAAATAACCAAGGCTAGAATTTGTGTATGCTCTTCCCTTGCACCTAGTGTGATCTTGGGAATCAAAAGCAATTTTAGTCTTTTCATTAAAAAGCACTTGGATGAATTGGGAATAAACCTTTTTTTTACAAAATTTGATAGTAGTTAGTTGATTTACAAGCATTTTTCATGGTTATTTTCTTATGATATTGTGAATCTATTTTGAAACTACTAACCATTTTGTGAAGGACCTAACACTAGTCAAAGAAAGGAGGACCTAAACAATTTTTCTAACTACACGTGTGATTGTAGGTTTCCAAAAGGAGTACGACAAAAACCACATTAAGTCTAAAAGATAAAAAATACACCACAATCATCACATTGTATTTGCAAGTTTCGGTTAAGAGCTACGACTGTCCTTCAACTAGGACATAACCCCTTTGGCATAATCCTTAAGCTACAACAATGGGGGTGGTCCTAGGAACCCTAAAGTAGTTCATAAGAGGGAACCTTGTGAACGAAACAGGAAAGTGCTCCACACTACCGACTTGTCTAGTATGCCTTGGTGAGATTAACGTCAAAGATATCCGTGTATCGACCCCAGTGAAAGTATAACTGAACACACTTCGGTGCTCATTATACTAAAGGGGGTAAAGTAAAGCCGAGATAATCCCAAATTAGTCAGTGCAAATTTTTGGGTAAATCGAGCTCACTCATAGATATCTTGTGACACCTAGAGAGAGAACCACCTAGGAAGATTACCAGCTTGGAGCCATTGTTTTTGTCTTAGATAGTATACTTGAGAGCTCTCACAAAGTGACAACTTTGTTAGATTCAAACTCTTTTTTTTTGAACAAGGGAAATAATCTCTTAAAGTTGAAACCGTGACATTTCATCACAAAATCTACTTAGTGTCATTTTTTCCTAGTTTTTCACTTATCTTAAGACAAGGTGAAACTCTGCCAAAATAACACCAAGTTTATTTCAACACCACTTGGTCTACACCCTTGTTTTCTTGTTTCCCATTTTTGGACAAAAGGAAACAACATATATGATACCGCTAGATATCCGTGTCCACCACTTTTGTATTCTACTTGCACGACTAGGTTGCAATGCTAGAGCATAAGTGTTGAAAGTGTGCATGGTACGTACTCACGATCTAGTAGGCCCCTTGTCTCAAAAACCCATATTTGAGACTTATTATCATCATAGTTAGGTGATTTCATCCTTGTCTTTTTTTGATTTGTTACGCTACCCACATTGTAGCCATACAATTGAGATATTTACGTCTTGTTTCCATTGTGAAATTAGGCCTAAATCTCTATATTGTAGAGTTACGATGTTTGCACACATAACAATTTCTTGTTATACTTAGACGTAGTTTTTACATCCTAACTTTGTCTTGAGTTTTGTGAGTGTTGAGGATACATTGTTAGCATCGCGATAACATCATTTTGACACTAGAAATATTGCTTTCCCAAAATCTTGGTTCACGTGTCCAAATAGTGTCATTACGCTTGCTCACATTGTTATCGTCCATTTTATGAGACTTGGACTTTGTTAGTGTTTAGAAACTATTTTTATTATATCTTGTTAGAAGATCACGTCAACATTCTCTTAAATTTAGGCCTTGTTTGTTGCAAACTTGACCAACAAACAAACTAGTGTCACCTATTTGGTTGTTCAAACCATCTAGATGAAATCTTAGAGAGAATAAAAAAGCTATTTGGCGTAAACCAAATTTTGAGTGTTGTACATCATTGTATTATTCTAAGGAAAACTCATGTCATATGTTACCTTCTTAGGTAGATCTTATTCATTATTCTTTAGTTCAATCGTACATTCATTTTGACCTATCACTTTTGTGGCTATTCTATAGTCACCTTGTTTTAACAAGCTTAGGGCATTTCCCTGTTGCAAGTAATTTGTCTAGGGTCCTGTTAATAAACCTTATTGGAAATATTCATTCAGGGAGAACCTTCTATTCTAAGTAATGCCTACTACGACATATGGGATCATGAAAGTTGAGAAGGTGAGCCCCATATTTTGAGGTGTGCCCCTCTTTTGGAGGATAACCTCATGGTTGACCATAGTGGTGGAGAGGAATAACTCTTCTCAGGATAATGGTGGGAGAGATTCATTACGCCCATTTGGGATCTCTATATGTTCCTCCAACAAACAGGGTGAAGTTGCTTATGCGGGTTGTGGAAGGCACTTATCCAAGAACAAGATGTATGTGCTTCCCCCTTTCTAATAAATTTTGTGGCTAACTCCTCTCATTATTCCCTCTCTTGTGCCTCAGATCACAATAATTTATTATTTCATTTTCAAAACCTTCAATTTCACCATTAACAAAGAGCATCCATTCTCCTTCCATATCCAGGATAAAATTTTCCTCCTAAAACTCCAAATTTTTGAACATATGGCTCAAGTTTGGGTTTTCCCAAAATATTTTCCTAAGATGCTGCATGCAAGGAGATGCCACCATGGATCTAGTAAAGTTGTAGTTTGAGATTTGGGAAATTTAAAACATGGAAATTATTCCAAATGCCCAAAAAGGTACAAAAATTGAATTTTTGCCCATATCCCATTTGAACAAGACGTGCCCGATCAAAGGCCTTGGTGAAGAATACATCACAAAAAAATGGAGCAAATTATCGACAATATTCAGGGGTCTTTTTGCATTTGATAGGAGAGGAAATACAAATCTCTATTAATTGTGGTAGGGTGGTGTTAATTCCCATGAGTGTTGAGTTTTTCCACCATGAAAATGGGGTCGAGAGCCACCTCTAGCCTTTGTTGGTTTTAAGTGTATAGAAAGGAGTATAAGGATGCCATTAACTGTCTTTTTCATGTGTTTTGGGCAAGAATGGTTGAATCATAACATGTCTTTCCCCATTTCTCTCAAAATTGATCATAGTATTGAAAGTATGTAAATCCTAGTTTTGGCTCATTTTCAAAGGGTCT
Source organism: Taxus wallichiana var. yunnanensis (assembly GCA_018340775.1). Lineage (NCBI taxonomy): Eukaryota > Viridiplantae > Streptophyta > Pinopsida > Cupressales > Taxaceae > Taxus > Taxus wallichiana. The sequence continues at coordinate 622,146,653 of CM031234.1, read as the reverse complement.
AGCCAAACATCCCGGTTGGACTTTGTTAGTGTTTAGAAACTAGTTTTTCACCTTGTTATAAGATCGCGTGGAACATTCTCTTATCATTTAGGCCTTGTTTGTTGAAACTCCTGACTCTAATTTGATATTGTGTTGTCACTATTTGGTTTCAAACTTATTCTAGAACTAACTATCTAATGCAGAGTGAAATTTGAGAATAAACATTTAGTGTAACTAAATTTTTCAATGTACGTCATTTTTATCCTCTAAGGAAAACTTGTGTCATATATTACCTTATAAGGTAGCTTATTCTTTAATTCTTAGGTTCACATTGACCTATTAGTTTTTGGCTATTTGTTCACCATTGTTACATTTTAACGACTTAGTGTCATTATATGCGTAAGTGAAAAATTCACTAGGTCCTTTGGTTAATAAACCTTAGTGGAAATATTTTACGTTTACCTTTTATGCATTATATCCTAATGTCCTACTATGAGGATGGGGTCATGAAATTAAACCTCTGCAATATATTTCGGAGGTGACAACCACCTCTTTTGGAGGATAATCTCATGGTTGACCATACACTGGTGGAGAGAGAGATTCTTCTCCTCATTGATGAAAAGCTTCATTCCACCCATTTTGATGACTACATTTTTCATAAAAAACATGAAGTTATTATGCTGGTTTGCAGGAACTAGGAGCCAAATTACCTTCCACACAAGAGACCCTTCTCTTATCATTGACATGGTTCGGGGAAGAAGAAGTAGACCTCCCTCATCGTACACTCTTAACAAAATTTTAAATCCAGTCATGCCTCTACTTCTACATGACAAAATAATGAGGAGATACCATTTGAAAATGATGGAGACTATCATTTTCCTCCTATTAAAATTCATTGCGAAGACCATGAAGAACATGTTCATCATGCACAACCTCCTCCTAACGAAGATCATCATGAAATACCTATTAAAGAGGTTATGTTAGAACAATAGGTCCAAGCCCTCACTTTTCAATTGGCCATTTTGGCTTCACATATACAAAAACAACCAAAAGTTGTGAAACAAACTATACCAAAGGAAAACCTAAAGCTTCATTTTATGAATTCCCAATAAACACTCCTCGATGGGAGGCACAAAGAGATCCTTATGAAGAGATTCTTCTCACAACAAATTGGGGTGGGCATACACCTAGGCTTAACCCTTTGTATAGACCTATGCCACCACCCATGCAAGATCCACTTTTTAATCAAGAGTGGTCAACAATGAAGAACGCCCTTCAAGCATTACAAGAGGGCCAAACCGGTAACAATAACAAGAAGTATCGGTTTGATGAGTTATGTCCTTACCCATTTGACAAAGCCATGTTGCAGGTACCTTTCCCAAGACATTTTGATTTTCCAAAATTTGATAAATATAAGGGAAAAGGTGACCCTCGTGATCATATAAAGGACTTTTATATGGCATGTCAAGAGGTGGCATTCAATGACAATTATCTTATGCACTTGTTTCCATGAAGTTTAGGAGCAACGCTAGAATGGTTTGTGCATATCCCTAAGGGATCCATATCAACATGGCCAGAACTAGCAAAGATTTTCATATGACACTTCTCTTTCAATATAGAAAATGACGTTACCATGTTAGATCTCTGCAATGCCAAGCAACAAAACAACAAAAACTTCACTTGTGTTTTTACAAAGATGGAGAGGGTTAGCTAGTCACTTTCCTTGCTCCCTACCCGAAAAGCAGCTGATAGGAATATTTGTTCCCAACCTCCATCCAGACATTACATTCCACTTGCAAATGCATTGTGGTAACATGTTCGAAGAGGTAATAGAAAAAGGGAGTCAAATTGAAAAGGCATTGTTAGCTAGGGGGACTCTAAAACCTTTCTCCCATGAACACAACGATTCTAAATCTAATGATAAAACAAATTTTGTTCCTAATAGAAACAAAAATTTCATTAGTGATGGGATAATAGACTCTAAATGGGTGCAAGCCATGTGCAAAACCACACACCTTTGAAACTTACAAAGGGTAATCCACCTACCGAGTATAAACGCCACACTTTTACTCCTCTATCTGAATCCATATCATCTATACTAAAATAATTAGAGGCCATAAACATGGTTAAATACCCTGAAACACAACCCTACGGGGATGATACACCTAAACCATCATGGTTTAGGGAGAATGAATTTTGTGAGTTCCACCACGTAAAAGGTCACAAAAATGGACAAGTGTTTAAGATTAAAACACTATATTCAAGACCTAGTCGACAATGGTGATATTGAAGTAGATTCCATTGTCACTGCAAAATCTCCAAATGAAAACTTAGGGATCTTCAAAAAGCCTTTTCCCAATCATCAATGAAGAAAAAAATTCGGATCAGGGATAATCATCTCATAATAAAATGCTAACTATATGTCAAACAAAGACCATTTTGATGCCTTGATAGGTTGTGTTGACCCACTCATTGAGAAAATCAATACAATTAGAATTAAGACAAGAGAGTGTGTTATGGAAACATGGGGATCTCACCTTGTTATAAATTTTGAACCTACTCCCCTCCTCCTCAAGAGAGTCACTATGATGTGTTAGATCAACTAGAAAAACTATGGCTAAGATTTCCATCTTAGACCTTCTAAAGATCTCTAGCATCCATAAGGATATACTTTACAAAACCTTACAGGGATCAGGAGTATCCATTGATGTTGACCCAACACATTTGCAAGCCATGGTAGCACAACTTGTTCCTTTGGAACACATAACCTTCAGCACTACAAAGCCTTAGTTGAAGATCCTTCACATAACCTACCATTACATATTGAGGTTATCATCAAACGTAAGAAGGTTAAGAGAGTGCTTGTGGATGGTGGATCGGGTCTTAACATATGTACTCTCAAACTAGTCTGCCAACTAGGTTGCTGCACAAAAGTTGATCTGAAACAAAGGTCATCACCATTAAGGCATATGACAATGAAGAATGAAAATCAGCTGGAATGATCACTTTCTCATTAGAAGTGGGTCCCATAACACATGATATGAAGTTCCACGTCTTGGACCTGGAACTCCCTTACAATATCTTTCTCGATCACCCATGGATTCATGCCATGCAGGTCATGCCATCAACATATCATCAATGTTTAAAGTTGCAATATGAGGGACAAACACTCACCATATAGGGGGACCCTCAACCTTTTTCTCATTGTAGAGCGTTGTCAAGATTTTCCCTACAATCTATGAGTGTCCATCTATGGAGATCACTATTCCTATCCAGTCAGAGGCCCTCACTTCACGAGTGGATCCAAATACCCTGTCTATCAATGAAAATGGTGCTTCCACCTCAGAAACTCCTTTTTCTACATGGGAGATGAAGGTCAAACCAAGCGGTTGTGGAGAGTATGATCTACAACAAGCCCTAATGGTTCACAATGGTCCTATCAGCCCAAGCGCATGGTAGGTCATGTTTCAAAGTTCAGAGATCAAGAGAGGCTTTCCCTTTCAAGAATTTTACTCCTGGCGGCTTGCTAGAAGATGAAAGGTTTCTTATGGACATTGTATTCCATCTAGATGATGATGACATGGCTACATGCTATAAATCACCTAAGTATCCCATTCCTAATCGGATAATGCTTTCCATGGGGTATAAAGGACATGGCTGCGACGCCACCAAGAACAAGGCCCATTAGAAGCTCTTGCAATACCTCGGTGTATAGTAGGTAAATCAGGTATAGGAATCCATTTATATGAGTCTCACTCTTCAGATGATGAGTATGCTTCTTCTGAGTGAGGATAGTTTTTCTAAATGAAAGTGAAAATAGATTCCCGATGTAGTCTTTACGAAGACCTTGCCTCTACAAACCTATTCACCAATATGGCTATCCTTACTATAACCCCTGTTATACCCACCATATCCCCTATAACTCAACCATTAACCCTCACCTACCCATCACTCATGAATTGGGATCAAAAACAACACGTACCTATTGACGTGTTTCAGAATGATGAGGCCATTGGTGAGTTCCTAGGGAATCGAGACAACATTCCAAGAAATGATCACAAGAAGGGGTTCTCCATTCAACTTAACGCATGCACATACTTTGGAGAGGAAGTAGAGTTGTGTGGGAATTTAAGTAAAAAAGTGAGCAAGGGAAAATTTCCAAAGAAAATCCTTGTGGAAATAAAAGGGGAAGTCCTATAGTGAAAACCTCTTTGAGGCACTTGTGGACAAACATAGTAGAACAACCTATGGAAAAGATAATGTACCCACTTCAAGATGAAGAGCTCCTGAGCCACCTGTGATAGAGGAGGATCTCAATCTCCCTCCTGATCCTACATGCATGGGGGATGAATCAAAGTTATTAGTGGAAGATACAATAGATGTTAATATCGACATGGAGGAGAACTACCATGGATAGTTAAGTTGGGAGCTTCCCTCTCAGCCAAAGAACAAAAAACATTCACAGGACTCTTAAGAGAGTATGCAACATCTTCGCTTGGTCTTATGTTGACATGTCAGGACTTGATCCTACACTAGTGGTGCACAATCTTGTGGTACACCCAGATGCCAAGCCCATCAAACAAAATCTCTAAAGATGCATCCTCACGTCACCTTACTTGGTAAAGCGAAGCTAGAAAGGTTACTAGAAGTAGGCTTTATCAAGCCTATCGACTACTCAGAGTGGATCTCCAATGTGGTCCCGTTCAAAAGAATCCAGTTGGTATTAGAGTGTGTACGGATTTTAGGGATATAAACAAAGCTTGTCCTAAGGATGATTTTCCTCTTCCAAACATCGACATGATTGTCGATTCTACAACAGGCTATGAGATGCTTTCACTCATGGATGGCTTCTCAAGTTACAATCAGATAAAGATTGTGGAAGAAGATCAACACAAGATGGATTTCACAACCCCATGGGGACGTTTTGTTACCAAGTCATGCCTTTCGGCCTTAAAAATGTAGGTGCTACATATCAAAGGGTCGATGATTGTAATCTTTCATGATATGATAAGTGACATCATGGAAGATTACGTAGATGATATACTAGCTAAATCTAGAACCCACGAGGAACACCCAAAATTTTACGGTATCTTTTAGCATCTAAGGGATTACAAAGTCCGACTTAACCCAAAGAAGTGTGTCTTCGGTGTGTTATCTAGGGAAATTACTAGGATTCATTGTGTCACAGGAGAGGAATAGAAGTGGACCCTATGAAAGGTCACGACTATCACATAAATGCCTCCCCTAAGAATATCAGACAACTGTGTAGCTTACAAGGGAAAATTCAGGCCATCAGAAGGTTTATTTCATAGCTAGCAGACAAGTGTCATACATTTACACATCTTCTTAAGAAGGATGTTAATTTCAACTGGGGACCAAAACAACAACAAGTGTTTTCTTTGCTAAAAGAATACTTGGCCAACCCCCTGTTCTCATGCCACCCATGATAGGAGAACCCTTGTTACTTTATATCTCTACTACACATTTTGTAATTGGAGCACTTGTTGGCCCAATATGACAAAGAACAAGAGAGAAAAGGTTGTATACTATTTGAGCAGGACATTGGTAGCATATGAGCTAAATTATCCACAAATCGAGAAATATTTCCTAGCCATGGTGTTTTCTTTCCAAAAGCTACATCATTATATGCTTAACAATAAAATCAAGCTAATTTCAAAGGTCACCCTTTGAAATATTTATTGTCCAAACCAACACTAACTAGAAAGATGGCTAATTGGATCATCTTATTAAGTGAGTTTGACATTGAATACATTCATCAAAAGTTAGTAAAAGGACAGTGTTAGCAGATCAAATGGAAGAAGCTCCACTACTAGGTACTAAACCCTTGAGTCTAGAACTACCAGATGCATCCATTATGTACCTCAAGAATCTATAGTTTGGAAAATGTACTTTGATGGCTCTTTTACCTTTCATGGTTCAGGTGTCGGAGTTGTGCTAATCACTCCCACGGAGACTTGATTCCATAGGCATTTCAATTGGATTCCCTTGCATGAAAAATATAGTGGAATATGAAGCTCTCATTGTAGGAATGAAGCTTAGCCATCAAATGGGATATCAGACAAGTAAAATGCATTGGTGATTCAATGCTTATTATCAAACAGTCACATATGAATATAAAGTTAAAGATGAAAAGTTACTTCCATATAAAAGAATGGTCGATTCCTTGAAATAATTCTTTGAGAAGATAACATTTGAGAAAATACCAAGAGCTCAGAACAGTGAAAGATGCCATGGATATGGTAGGATCTATGTTGAGCATTCCACCAGAGAGAAATGATATGCCATTCTTTGTTGAAAATCTAAGAACAACGACATACGACATACCAGACTCTTGTTTAGTGTGTGAAGTTGTTGGTCCCTTTTCACCATGGTACACTGAAATATTTAATTATCTCCATGATGGAACCTTCCCTATAAACATTTCCCATGCTGAAAAGTGCAACCTCATCCAGTGTATAGCCCATATACCCTACTTGGGGCACCCTCTTCCACCGAGGCTACGATGGGAATCTGTTGCATTGTTTAAATTCTAATGAATCTATCCAAGCAATCAAGGAGGTGCATGAGGGAATTTGTGGAGCTCATACTAATGGGATTTTCCTTGTAAAGAAGATACTCAGAGTAGGTTACTATTGGCCTACCATGGAGCATGATTGTTGTCAACATGTAAAGAAGTGTGTGGATTGTCAAAAGTATGGAATTTGATACATGCTGCTCGACACAATCCTTACAACCAATCATGACACCCTGGTTCTCAAAGTGGGGTCTCGATCTAATAGGGAAACTTAATCATGTCTCCTCGATGGCCATAAGTTCATTATAATGGCCACTGAGTACTTTACAAAATGGGTAGAGGCAGTTCCTCTTACTTATACAAAAGGTCCCCAAATTTCAAAGTTTATAATGAATCATATCATCTTAGATATGGTATCCCTTCTTCCATTATCATTGATAATGGTAAGTCATTCAAAAATAAAAATGTGAAAGCACTCTGACAAACACTTTCAAATTTCCCTTAAGTTTTCAACCCCTTATTACCCTCAAGGTAATGGGCAGGCCAAGCTTCCAACAAAACCTTAATTCACATTATGGAGAAAATGGTGAATACCACAGTCATAACTGGCATCTGTAAATTCACCCTGCCCTCTGGGCATTCAGAACTTCTATCCACACCCCTATAGGTGCAACTCCATATTCTTTAGTATTCGGTTCCAAAGTCATCTTTCCTTTAGAGATCGAGATCCCTTCTTTGCGTATCGAGCTAAGGGATTACCTGAATGAAGAGGAGGACTATAGAGTAGCTCCCGACTGGAGAGAGTTGGAACTATTGGATGAGAAACACCTTCACGCCCTCAATCACCTAAAAGTGTATCATGATCGAGTGTGAGGAGCTATAAAAAGAAGGTCATACCTCATCAGTTCAAGGTAGGGGACATGGTGTTGAAAGAGAATCAAAAGAACACCAATAAAGATCAAGAAAAGAAAGGGAAATTTGAGCCCAACTAGCTAGGACCATACATTGTGGTTGCCAAGTTTGGTTCAGGTGCATATAAGTTGGCCTATTCAGATGGCCAAGAGCTTCGAGAACCCATGAACGCAATGCATCTTAAGCACTTCTATGCTTAAGTATGGGGTCTCTATAGAATACCAAGAAAAGTAAAACAAAAAATAAAAAAAAAAAAAAAAAAAAGATAAATAAATAGTACATCCAATAGTGAAAACCACACAATGGTGGCACTTTGGACAAGTCCTTTGGTGAAAACCAGCTTCCGGCAGCCAAGGGAGGGTCCATTGTTCACAAGCAGTCTAGGTTTAAGGAGTACAAAATTTTCCCTAAGTTAATCTTTACCTTCATCTGAGCCCCTTGTGAGCCTATCCTTCTTTTCCCTGATCCAAATAATCTAACCTTCTTGAGTGTGGAGAAGTTAACATTGAATGAACCCATCTCACGCTGGGGAAACTTTCATAGCATCACTTTTGGCATATACCACATGGCATTCTTCCCTTGTACATCCCATCTAATGCTTGGGGGCATCCACATTTCTTTATTTCCTTGCACATTTTGCTTTGGAAAACTGTTGAGAAAATGTCAAAAACATTTGTATAACTTTTGAAAATCCCAAAAACATACAGATATGTCCTTTGGAAAAATCAAAACATTCAAATACGTTTCTTAGAAAACTCCAAAACAATAGAAAATTGTCTTAGAAATAAAATAAAAAACAACGAAAAATGTCCCAAAACTATCCCACAAAAACAAAGTAGTGGTTCACTTACTTTTAGTTGTTGGTTTGTATGGTTTTGGTTGCATTACTTTTTCATATTGTATGCTTTAAATTGGATTCACTTGCTTACTTAGATTGAATATCACTTTAGTCTTGTAGTGTATTGCATTGAGTCCATTTTGTATTGCATACTTGTAAATAAATGTGTTGCTTTGATTAGATTTGTTTAAACTTGTGCTTGTTAATTTTTACTTGTACATTGTGTTATAATTTCATCATCATATCACACATATCCATCACATCTATACATCATATATCAAAAAAATATGCTAAGTCTACATCACACATGTATACTAAAAGCTAATCATCAAATACCGTATCACCAATGGGGCAAGAGGGGTTGCGCATGATCACAAATCTATCCCCCCACACCAATATCAAAAATATAAACATGTTGCTCAAAGGTATCTCATCAAACATACAAGTATGATATCAGCTAAAGCTATCTCATAATCTAACAAGGTGATACAAAGCATATAACAATCAAAATTGTTTAAAAGAAATTAAAAAAAAAAAAAATTGATAAAATCGTTAAAAATCCAAAAAAAAATGTAAAAATTTAAAATTTTACAAAAATTGGTAAACAACATATACGCAACTAAAGCTATGTGTCAATTACATCATCCTCAACATTGAAATATGTCTTACAAAAGCATCTTTCTACGGTTCTTTCTTGTTCTAGTCTCAAACGACTTGTGATCATCATGATCTACCTCCATTAACAAAAGCTCGGCTGCATACTACGTCGGTACTCCCATGCAATAATGAGTTGTCAGAGACTGTGTCATAGTGCATGAAGGTTTTTCCATAGGACTACTTGTGTCCTCCATTTTCCCTCGCATGTGTTATTTCTTGGGGCATCATTTTTAACCCTTGTCATTACAACACAAACATTTGGGAACTGCAGCTTGATAACAAAAACATGGGTGCAACACATTATTATTTGTTTGAATACGTGTGATTGTATTGTTTCTTTGTTAGGTTAGCTGGTTTACTTTCTCGTATTGCATTGCATAAATGTATGTTGCATGGAGATAAATATCATTTTACTTTCTCGTATTGCATTGCATAATGTATGTTGCATGGAGTTACATATTTTTAGTAGTAAACAATTGTTAGTAATTTAGCTTTTCATGTTATCTTACACTTTTGTTTATTTTAAATAAAGGCCGATGATGTAGACCTAGGGGAAAAATGATATAAACATTGCTTATGGAAAGGCTTGGATGCAAAGATTGGGCTTGTCTATATATTTATCCATTAATCATTTCTTCTCCATTATCATTTATTACCATTACTAATTTTTCTCCCAAATCACCCGGGGAAATAAACAACCATGTTTATCCCTATCCTTATTCCTTCTCAATACCTAAGGGTTTCATGCCCATTCTACCTATTTTCTTCTATCCATTTCAATCATATTTTCAATCGTCGATTGACTTCTTCTATCACCCACTCGACACTCGAGGGGGCATCCTTCATCCTGCTAATTTTTCTTCAAAAATTTACTTGTTTATGCTTGTCTACTATGTTTGAAGTGAAGTCACTAACTTCACCTCAAACAGGGGCAAATGTAGACACCTAAATTCCACTTTTGCAATCTTATTGCCAAAACACACACAAATCACTCTCATTCTTCCCAATTCCATTATAATTAGTGATCTTTACTAATTAACTAATGTTTCTTACCACTTTAGCCAATTAACAAGCACTTTGTTGATCACCAAACCTCTTTCGCATTCAGATGCCACTTTACGATGAATCGTAAGTCAAAATCCTCTTCAAAATAGATAATTAGCATTTATTAGCTAATTAAGCCTATTTTTCCCTTGATTTGGTCAATATACCCTAGTATTGACTCAAACCCCTCTTCCAACCACTCAAAATCACCCCATTCACCTCTACAACATCTCAACAAGCTTCAAAAATCTTATCCTAGCCTCCTAGTTGACCCTAAGCGGTTGATTAAGGCTTCACACCTCTTAATCACTTGGTAATTCACTAATTGTGATTAGCAAGGCCTAATCATGATTAGCAATTCTAATCTAATTTGGGATTTTAGTCCCACATGCACCAAAATACAAGTTTCTCCCAAAAGGAAAACTATAAAAAGGTGCACCTCATTCCTTTATACTTTACACCATGCTTTGATTTGCATCTCATATAATAAATATGATATATAGCCAAGTTCAATCCTTGCTTAAAGCCTTCAATGGGGTTAGTAGATGGATATCCAAAATGACCAAGTAGTCATTGGGAGAGGCCATTTCACCTTGTTTGGAGTAGAAACCATAACCATTTGATTTCCCTCTTAGGTCTATTTAGGCCCATGTTAGGTAATTCAAGCATATTAGTAGGCATGTTTAGTTAGATTTTGTTTATTGTATTTTTTATTGTTAGTACTACTAGTTAAGCATTTTGCTTTATTTTAAGCTTATCTTATATCTTAATGTTACAACAATATGAGTTTTTATTACAACTCATCACACCACACACTAACATGTAAACACTAACAAGATATTTCTAGCATTCTCCTACTTAGTGTGAACATGGGAAGTAATCACGTTATAGGAATTGGAAACAAAAACATGTGTATTATGGATGCAAGATTTAGGTCTACGATTGTGTTATTTTAGATATCTAGTGCACATGATCACAAAAATATGGGATCTAGATAGTCTTGCTTTCACTTCCAGTTGACTCTTCACCATCCAACAATACTTCCATCAACCATTGTAAAATTATGATCAAAAAAATATCTTTTTAGTCGATGTTATCTTGTTCCTTTATTTATATTAGGGGTTTATTCTAAACACCACACAACACAAAGAATTACTATCTAAATTATGTGGCTCCAATGTTAGAATTTGACGAGTGGAAGTTGATTGTCCTCTAATATCCATTTCCTCCTTCCTCCATTTTTTGCTTCTTAGTCAAGAAATTTTTCTCGATGATCAAATGCATTCCATTTTTATTAGAAGAGGATCCTCCCAACAAGCTTGACATGCTCATTACGAAATTGGATATCAAATTTTTTTGATTGACTCTTGTAGAACTTGAAAAATAAAATGAATATCATTTTTTTATAAGAATGACATATACACATTGACAAAAAATCTAAACCTACTAGACATATTTAAATGATGATGCTACTAAACCTAGACTATACTAGAGAAAATGGAAACCCTTCGTATAAAAACTTTTTAAAAATTTATTAAACAAAAAAACACTAAATAAATATTTACTAATATTTATTATTGAATTATGTGTGGGGTTAACAAAACTACATAAAGTTCTCACATTAAACGAGGCTTGTATCACTTCATACAACCGGGATGGATAATCCATGCACGATCATTAGCACAACCATTCACAATAGTGATTTCTATAATTTGGATGTAGTTGTATAAAAATAAATTCTACTAAAAAAGGTAAACAAAGAAATAATATTTAAGCATTTGATTCATTTATACAAAGAGAGAGGTCACATATATAGTGTAATGATCTACTACAAAATAGGAGTCAACACTTATCAACTCAACTACTCGGAATAATAGAATGAGTAGTTGCATTACTATATAAATGTAACTTACCCAACATTGTCTCTCATACCTCATAATTATTACACCAACTAATTATTATACCATTTAACAACAATATTAGTTAATATTACAACTCATCACACTACACACACTAACATGTAAACAATAACAAGATATTTCTGACATTCCCCCCTTAGTGTGATCATGGGAAGTAATCACATCATAAGAACTAGAAATATAAATGCGTGTCCTATAAATGCAATTCTTTGGTAAGTGTTCGATATTCTCGAATATCTAGTGCATATGATCACCTACATACGAGAACTTAATAGTTCCTGCCTTCTTTGCTAGTGAACTCTTCACTAGCCGATCACACTACCATTAACCATTGTAAAAGTGCGTTAGATAAAAGATATTTACATAGTCAATTGTTATCCTATTCATTTGTTTACAATAGCATTTATTCTTCACACCACACAACACATAAACACACTTTGGAAAAACAAGCATACCACTATATCAACTATACATGACTCTGTTAGCATCTAACGAGGCAATATTGATTGTTCTCTAACCTCTATTGCCTTCATTCTCCACTTTACTACTACACCTCAATAAATTTGGTAGTGATGATCAACTGCATGTCATTGCGAATAGAAGAAGCCCCCACAAAATTAACATGGTCGTTACATAAGTGAACATCGAGATTGTTTGATTTACTCTATTATAACTTGAGGACAAATTATAATGACTCTCAGTATTTGACAAGGATGATAAACACAATTAAATGATGATGCTACTAAACCTAAAGTGGTTACCAAAGTAAATGGACACCATTCCTTATAAAATTTTAAAAACAAAACAAACACTAAACAAGTACTTAGTAACGGACTTTGCCACACTACAAACTAATAACCCACTGTATTGACTGAACAACTATATTCAAGTTAGATTCCACCCTACCCAAGCACATTTTGGTGTAGAAGTGCTGAGAGAACTGCACCACGTCGTAGATCCAATGCTACATCTAATCCAGGAAGGAACATTTGAAATTGGGCAATTAAATGTAATGTACATCACCGTTCTTACCCTCTTAAACCTCAACTTTCCAGTCCAACGTGGAGGCACTAAATGTGAATGAATTTGTCCTATAAACATAAACAGTGCCTCATGAGTTGCATGGGATATAATGCTGAGAAAATAATTGAACGACTTGGTAGTTTATGCAGAAACTGGCATAAATTATCTGGGCAGACTTTTCTTCGATCAGGAACGCAGCCCTTAGCGCCACCATACAAAACTTTTTAAAGATAAATACACAACAATGATTATTGTGTGAGTAGCCCATCTTCCAATCAATCTTCATTTGCACTGCATGTTAGAAGTTTTCTGGTACAAAACCAAAACCACGCTTTCGCTGCTCTTTTTGCCTGACACACCACTAGGTGATCAACAACTTAAACAATAATTTCTCTCCAACCATAAATAGTCACGTGATGCAATTAATCACCAATACTTCTCAAAGTCAAATTATTGAAAAATACTATCAAATGCTTATGTGCATATATTGCCCTCCTAAAAACTATCTATCTAACAATTTAACGGAAGGGACAAAACTATAGAATCTTACATAAAACAAGGCCATGATATAGCAAATTCTATCAAAGATAATGTTTTGTGATATGCTAGATGTATATTATATTTGTAAAATATTTAAGAGGTGAATGAGTAATAAAGATCAGATGGGAGTTTTGGAAAATGTAGTTGTATGTGCTTGGGTAGATATGTATGTAAAATGTTTTAGATCCCATGGATTTGTGTTCCTCCTTTATCATTATTTCTCTCTTGTTGCATGTCGGATTTCACATCAATAAGGTTCTAATTTGAATTCAAGAAGTCTTATAAATACATGAGCACATTATTACATTTAGGAAAATTATACAGAGATATACAAAGGGTGCAAGTTAAATGAAATTAAGTGATATTGAAGTTGTAAGAGCATAGAGTTTATCGACTTCAAGAACATCCCCATGGCAAGAGAAAATGATTGAAACATGTCCTTGAATTACAACCTAGAGAAAAGAGGAAACTTTTCTTTTTCACTTGGAGAAGAATGTGTCTATAGTGTACCTTTTATAAAAATATGTTGAATTTTGACACATGCTTTATCGGTTTTGAATCAAAGAATGTGGAGCTAAACATACTTTATAAACTACCTTTTTGTAAACAAAAATGGGTCGACTACGCCAAATTCAACAAAGGTAGACATGACCTTGTTCCCCCGCTAATGGGGATGACCGAAAGAGCCATAAAATGAAGACTAAGAGCCCCCTCATGAGCGAAGAAATTAGGGGAGGCGGGGAAAACTGCAACCTAATATTCAGGTGGGGGTGGAGTTGTCGGCAGGCTCTGCCTCTTAGGGGTGTTGGTTTGGGCGGACATAACCCCAATGGATCTGCACATATTAGTGTCGAGATATGAGGGTGACCAGTAGACCAAAAGCAAAGGTTCATTCAAAGATGTTGTCATGGGCTCGCTCTCCGAGTTCGGACCTAGCATTAATACAAGCCCTTCTAAACCAATGAGATTTTCTTATAAAATGCCTTCCGTTACGTTTGATAAAGAGGTGATTGAAACAAAAGAATATTTCTAGACAAATGGTTTGATCTGCCGCTTTCAGCTTCCTTTCGGACCTTTTTGCTTCACATGACTGGATTTTGAAAAAATGGAAACCCTTCCTTATGGGTAAGATTGACATTTATCCTTACACAAGAGGTATCTTTGTGTCTATTTTTGAATCTATTTCTAATAGAAATCGGGTTTTTAATCATATTTGGGATTTCCAATCTCACCAATTGATCATGAAACCATGGTTTATGTCTTTTAACCCCTGTACGGAGACATTCTTGGTAAAACTAGTTTGGATTAGATTACCGCATTTACCTTTGCAGTTTTGGGGAAGCTAGCTTAAAGGCCATTGGGAATACTATAGGTAAAGGAATTGCCACGAAAAACAAAACAAATTTTTTTCATCACGCTACATGTGCTGTATTATGGTAGAAATTTACACTTCAAAGGACCTTCCGCTTCTATTGAGTTGAAAGTTAAGGAAAAAATTTGGGTCCAATCTCTGGACTACGAAGGTCTTCCTTTTAGATGTAGAAATTGCTTTTCTCTAGATCATCTGGTCTCGAATTGTATTGTCGAAGACTTTCAGCGACAGAGAAAATTGGTGGAAAAACTTTCGAGTAAGCACTTGGAAATTTTTGTTGATTCGAGATCTAGAACCAGATGAAGATTCTCCTAATATTTCGAATCAGTTGAAGAAACTCTTTCAAATCCACCCCTTGTCAGATTGGAGGAGAAAGGTGAGCTACACAAAATTGTTGGTACTACCACAAGAAAATTAGAAGAATCCACAGTTAGTCTCACATTCTCAGGGGCAATCTCCCACCATCGATTTGGAGGTGTCTCTTTGGATTTACTCGGAGGATGGTAATGAGGAATGGACGGAAGTGAAGAGGAAAAAATGATAAATAGTAAGTTCTTCACCTCCATTCCCATGAACATGAACTAATTTAGTTTGTTGTTATGGGTTTTGACAGCCTTTCTCAAGTTGTGTTTAGGTTGCTTCGTGGTTGCATTCCTATTGTTTACTTGCCTTGTTCTATTTTGTTCCTGTTTGGTAGCTTGGTTGCCTCTTTTATGTGCTTTATGTTCATCTTGGATTGAAGCTCGTTTCTCTTCTTGTGCTCCTTTAGTTTTATCTAGGTTCTTAGACCTTTCATTGTACTTGGGGTATGGTCCCCATAAAAAAATCACTTACCCTTAATAAAAAACAATATATTTATATATATAAAGATTAAAAATTATTTTTAAGTAAGAAAATGAAATGGTTATGCCATATTATTTTTTAAAATGGAGGGTTTATGATTTATAAACAAAAATGGGATGAAAGTTTTAATTAAAAAAAAGAAAGATGGAGTGTTTGTTTAAATTTATTTTTAATATGATTTGAGGGGGTAAGATGGTTGTCCCACTGCCCCCACATTATTAATCCTCCCCTCTCCATTGATGTCCGGCCAATGGTCACCTGCACCTTGCATACGAGCCACTCGGCCTCCCAATTATATAGTAATGTATTTTTCAAGCTCGTCCTTCACATGATCTCAGTGGTGAGCTCTAAAAACAATAGCCTATGAAATATACAAGTGTGATATACTATAGAAGAGTGAATGAAAAACTTGATCTTTTAACCCTTGTGGTTGAATCCTCCCGATTTCTTCAAAAATAGAGAGACCCGAATGGAGAAGAGAAGAAATGAAATAAAACTTAGGTTTTACCAATTATATTCTCACATTTTGATTTTAGGGGAAACTTAATCTTACGGTGGAGTTTTAACTGATCTAATGGTTGTGATTAAATGTGCACAACTTAAGTGATATGGGTGTTTTTAATTTTATTATGATGTTTTTATAAGGTTGTTTTAATTAAGTGACTTTAGATTATTTTCGGGTGAGTTTAAACTCATGGGTAAAATTAAATTAAGTGGTTTTTATATATAATTAACCTAGCTTATGTTTGTGATATTCCTTTTTTTTTATCAAGGGTAAATGGTTTTTGGAGGGGACCATACCCCGGGAAAAAATGAGGCTCAAAATTCTAGATGTAACTAGAAAATTACAACCAAAAGAAAGGCCTAGAAGCCAACAAGAAGCTTGAAGCACAAAGGCAAAGTGATGGACCAACTACAAAAAACCTAAAAACTATTTTCTACCCTTATTTCAGGTCATGGCGGGATGAACCGTATGTGTAGCTTTTTTCTTAACTTTTGTCCATCCATCCTCACCTTCACTCGGAACAAAGATGTCCACTTTCCCCAAAGACTCAGAATATACTGGTGTGAACATTCTTCAGGGGGGATTCACCATATTGGAAGCAATGCTCAAATTTGAAGTGGTCCCCACAAGTGGTGCTAATTTTTCTAATTCATCATGCTTCCGTTCCAAGTCATGAAGAAGGGAATTAATCATTAAGGTTTCATAGTTTGCATCTTCCCCTATAAAATAATTTTTCCCAACGTTTATCATATCCATACCGACTTCAACGAGTTTGTCAATAATGACCACTTTGCCACCTTGGGAGACGGAAAGCCTAGGTGTAGTAATTTTGTAATATCCCCTTCTAGAATAAATTAGGAATTCATACAAACCTAATCACACACAACTGAAAATAATTAATTTTCAAACCCTAACTGCTGCAAACTTCAAAAATTCATATCTTTGGCTAGAGAAGTCCAAATGAGCTGAAATTTTGGATAATGGACCACAAAAATATGAGGAACAATATGCAAAAATCAGATTTTGCACAGCCAACCCAAAACCCTAATTTTGACCTAAAAAGTAGGTCGCCCAACACTTTTAGGGCACCAAAACTCCTCCAAAAATTATGAAATCAATTTATCCTTATTCCTCCTAATTTCTATAATCAGATGCAATATTAAATCAACCCCCAAACTGCAGATCTGAAATAAATATTAATTTACCATACCCAAAAAGCATGCAGACAGCTGAAATATTCAAAAATGCATAACTCCTTCAAAACTCAATATTTCTTCACCAAATAAATTGCAGATTGTTCTATAAATTAAGGGATTTCCAAAGAGCTATCAATCTGAATTTTCTGAGCCTTAAAACCTAGCCAAAACAGTCCTAGAAAACTGATTTCAAGTCGCTAGGGTTAGATAAAATTATATAAAATAATTCCAGCTCCTTCCTAGCCTCCAAATACACCAAAATATTAGCCCCTTGCTCTGAAATAATCAATAACACATGGCAGATTGCAGATCTATCATTTATGGCATCAAAACATAATCAAATCATCACCAACCCAAGTCGCTATGGTAAGAATATTGGCAACAATAATAGAATGATTCAAAGGAGCAATATCAAATGATTTTCACACTCTAAACTTGGCGCCAAAGATGAAATAACTCAAGCAACAATGGAAAATCTTCAACACAAGAGAACTCAACAAATGGAGCAAGAGAAAATACTTCAATAGATCAAAACCAGCTCACTAACTTCCCACGCAAGAGAGAGAGAGAGAGAGAGAGAGAGAGAGAGAGAGAGAGAGAGAGAGAGAGAGAGAGAGAGAGAGAGAGAGAGAGAGCATCAATGGGCATACATCCCAACTCCAAGCATGGAGCATAAAATAAATATCATCATAACATGAGTCTAACAATGATCCCAACACTCCTTTTATAAGCAAGGAGGCACAAAATTCGAAATCCCTAGGAGAGGGAAATTATTAAATAAAAGAAGTTTATTTCCCCTAGGTGTGGCGTCCCCTTTTTAAAAGGGTGATTTTAATATTTAAAAGCCACCTAAATATTATTTAATTAATTCCCCTTTTTAATTTACATTTTGGGAATTTAATTAAATAATTACTTGCTCCATATATATTAAATAATTAAATAAATATTGCTTTATAATGTCAAATGATTAAAATCACTCTCCAGGCAATATTATAAAATTATTTAATATAATTTTCCCCTTGCAACATCCCTAAAGCCCATGGGGAATGATAGGCTAAGGGTCTTCAAAAATGGGGACATTACAAATTTGAATTTGAAGTGGGCGGGATCAACTCCACCACGTCAGGAGACTGTTCAACTATTCATTCATCTTCACCATGTGTGCACTCTAGCTCAGCACCGACTGACCCATCCAAATTTAGATCGACGATCAGGGCAACATGGGCTTGGTCCTCCGCTGTAGCAGGTGCAGCCACGTCACTAACCCCTTCACCCGAACCAGGAAATAAACTTGTCTCCTTCTCCTGCTCACAACTTTTCAACAGTTGTTCCATCGACTGTTCACTGTTGTGAATCGATACTTCAAATTTATGTTCTGTAGGGTTATTCCATTCATTGCATTTGTGATTACCATGTCCAACCAACCTGCACTTGTTGCAAAACATGGGAGATTCCTCGAATGTGAGCTTTTGTTTCCAAACTCCATCCCATGATACCAGGTTAATGAGCTCAGGAGGAGTTGTTCCAACAACGATATTGATGCACATTCTAGCTACTATGAGCCTGGTTTATGCAACTGTAGATGGATCGATAGCAATCAAATCTCCCATTGATTTCGCTATCCCAACTAAGACATTTGTTTCCCAAAACTCCAAGGGAATTCCAAGGAGCTTAGCCCAAACTGGGTACAATGTCGGAGTGTGGGTGATGGCTCCCATTTTCCATCGGACTAAGGATAGAGTGGTTCAGCCATAGAACCAAGGCCCTTCTTGCATAACCTGGTTCATATCTTCTTCCAGAGAAAAGGTGAAGAGGAAGCTTCTTTCTGAAAGGGAAACTATGGAGAGTTTCCAGAGAAGCTTCCATTTCTTCCTGGCCCAGTCCCGTACCTGGTCAATATTTGGCCTTAGCCCAATAACATAGCCCATCAGAGAAAATTTGTATATGTCACTTGCTCTATCGACAACGATATTTTGGTACCTTGAGCCATGGTAGGTCCTGTTTCCTTGTCAAACTTATCTTTAGCACTGGTTCCTATGGCTGTCTTTTAAATATTTTAGCATCCCATGAACTCCCCTTCTCTCCTTGGTCGTTGCTCTCCTTCTCTCCATGGTCACAACCCATCGCTGCCCTTCTTCCGTTATTTTTCCTATATTGTTCTTTACACAACAAAATATATGTCACATTTGTTTGTGGTATTCCTTAGTGGGATAATTAAATAAATTTAATTTATATTTTAATTTGCATATTAATTTTCAAAGGCATGGACCCATTTTGGAGACAAAATGAAACCCATAATCGTAATAATTATTTTGGTTTTCCGCAAACTAGTTTAAAATAATAATAATAATAATAGTTTATTAATCATTCTCGAAATTATTAGTTACTTTCCATAAATAGATTTTAAATTCATAATTCCTTTTTCTCTGCGTGCGATAAATTATATCGCTAGTGGAGTCCTTCTACTTTACCACCGTCACGATAGGTTTATCGTCGACGCTTATTAAAATAATCGTAAATTGTTTAACTCACCAAGCGGCGTTAAGTGGCTCTCCATCCCTTAAGTGTAGAAAAGAGAATTGTGTCGTTGTAATAACAACACAAAAATTGATTTAATTCACCTTGTTGTTTGCGATTGCGGATTGATTCCTCTTCTTCATATTTTGCAACTTACTCGCGTTGCTTTTGTTACGGGTATTCTTAACCGAGCTAAAAAGTAATTATTACCACTTTATTGGATTTCGATTTTCGATCGAGATATTTGGTTGTCTTTTAATGTATTTTAGAACTCACGTTGAATGGGGTGCGACATTTGGTGAGAACATGCCAAATATCATAGTACTTTGATTTCTTTCACAAAAAAGGAAAAAAAGAAATTATTATTTGTTGTATAATACATTTAGAATGTTTACTTTACATGGAGTTTGAACTCAACAATACATATGCATAAAGATAAGTTTTGTGTGAAAAATTTACACATAAAAGATTGAGAAGAGAGATGCACTCTTGAGAAGAGATGTTAAAACAATATGCTTTAGGCTGCTCCTTTACTTAGATGAAACTTTTCATTTGTGATTTGAAATCTCTTGCTACTTTATCTAATAGGTGAACCATGACTAATAATTTAAGGAATATAAAAGAAAGGTTTGATTACACTTACATCAGCTTTGATTACAGTTACACCAAAGCAAATTCAAAGATGATTAAAATATGGAAACAATCACCATCAAAATAAGCCGATGTTTCTTTGTCTTGTAAGTTTATGGTTATTTAATTCAAATTTTATTCAAACTACATCATAATAAGACATTATTACCAATATAACATTGAATGGCTATAAGGAGCTTGTGAAATAATAAAAACAGATCTTGTTGCATATTTACTAAAATAGAACTTTAAACAAGTGCATTTTGCAGAATGAACTACAAAAAAATGTCTGCTCTTCTTGAAATCTAAGATAAATCTTCAACCGGTGAAACTTGTTCTACCAAAATATCTAGGTTTTCTTGCAATTTTCCCTAAAGTTTGTTCTCTCTTTGAATGCTTTCATCAAGTAACTTCTCCAATTTTTCACCTCTCCTTCCATTGCTCTATATGATCATATTAGTCATCTATTTTTCATTTATTTTGGTGAATGAAAATGCGTTTGTTAATGTTTGAAGTTGCATCTCCAAATGCATATTCATCTTGAAGCATTGAAATGATCCACTTGTCTACAACACGATTATCTCGCTTCAAGCATATGCTACTCCAAAATTTCAAGTTCATTAAGTTGAATTTTATTTTGTTTATTTAAAATATCAATTTGTTCAAGTAAGAAGATGGAAGGCATTGTCTGTTTATGTTCGAACTACTTCACAAGATAATCCAATTGTGAAGACCATGTCTCATTGAAATTAGTTAAATGCATGAGATGTTTAAAATCCACAATAGATTGTTCCTCCACTATTAAAACCTCATCCAACATATCTTGATCCATAGTTAGTTGGCTCGCATTGAATTGTTTGTCAAGTTCTTTACCTAGATTTTCTCGCCACATTGGTGATAAAATTTCAACATCCATATCTAAATAATGTTCCTCTTCTTTCATCTTGCAATCTTCAAAGAAAAAACCACTTCAACATGAAAAACCTTCTTTTGAGTATGAAATAACCTTTATTTCATAAATTTATTTTGTAAATGTTTTGCTATTTTTAACAATTTTGTTTCATTATTTTTAACAATTTTGCTTTTCTAATTTTGCATGTTGCTTTGGATTTACTATTTTAAATTTTATTTGGCGCTACCCGATGGAAAACGAATTTGCGGACATTCATGGACTGTGTCAAATTTGATACCTTAAATGATGGTTTTGCTATTTTTAACAATTTTGCTTTTATAATTTTGTATGTTGCTTTGGCTTTACTATTTTTAAATTCTGTAGGTATGCATTTAAATTTTGTTTATACTTGTTTGTAGCAATAGAACTATATTTCTTAGCCTCCTCTTATGACCAGTTCCACAACTTTGGTTCTTGGTCAATGAGGTTCTGTTTTGTGTTGTGCTGTTTAGCTTTTGAGCCGCATGAGGAGGTATTAACTGTAGACTTGTCCAAACTATCATCTGTTGTCACAAAAACTTGTCTTCTAGAATTGCCAAAGGAAACTTGCTCATCCTTTGAAGGTTCATAGGCTGCCACATTTGCCAGCAACTTCATGCCCCTATCATTGTAGAAAATACTAGTTACTTTAGGAAGGTGTGGACAGTTCTTCACTGAGACTGCTGTTGTCTGAACTTTTCACCTGTTTTAACTATTTCTCCATCAACCAAATCCTTTATTGGATTACTCTCTTTACATGATGTTGATGATAGAGTTTTTTTATGAAGGATAAATAGTTTTGAAGGGACTATACCCTGTGTACAAAAAGGCTCAATAAGCCAGATAGCAACAAGGGAAAACTTAACCCAGAAAGGTTATACGCCTTAAAAAAGGAGGCTCAATAGCCAAATACAAGAGCAGAAAGAGAACAAAAAGATCAAACCAGTAAGTGATCCGACGAAGAGCATAAGGGCCAAAACACAACAAAAAGGGATCCAAAACAGGGCATCCCAACAAAAGGACAACAACAAAACCGCCAAAAACAACATCAACACAACATCAAAGCAGCACCAAGGCTCCACATCACTTGACAACCTTGTCAAGCTTGACCTTAATTTTTTGGAGAGAGATGAAGAGCGCAATGGCCATGGCCTGAGAAAGATCACTCATGTCTGCCTTAGCAAGTGCTAGGTCCTGGGTCTCATTGGAATCCCAAATATTTTTAGGGATGCCGCTAAGGCTGCATACACTCTTTACATGTTGTTCCATAAAATTATACATACCTTTTAGAGCCGAGAGGGTGCAATCCTAACACCCCTTGGCATTGCCCAGTCTAGTATCTAATGAAAGCAACTTTTTGTAGATCTCAGCAACAGTGTCCATGTCATCAGGATTTTGCAACTTCCGCTTACCTTTTGTTGTTTCCATACTCCTCAGGGCATTTTTTAGGTCTTTGATCTCCTCTTCGAGTTTACTAACTCTGGTATGAAGGTCCACTTCCTTGGGATGATCCACAGGAGTAATAATGTGCAATAAGTTCTCCATGCAAGCTCCAAATCCTTATGACTATGTAAAACTCTCTGACGAAGAAGGTAGAGCAACCTTTACCTTCTTATCTTTCCTCTTTCTACTCGAGGTAGCAATGTCTAGGTTTTTGTCAGCAGGGAGAGGGTTAATCACAAGGGGAGAGGGTAGAGGATGAGAGCCAGAGAAGTAATGGTGGTGAATGAGTAGGATCAGGCCTTGGTGAAGGGGAACAACCCTGGTGTGCTTCTGAACTTCAAGGACAGACTTCTCCAAGGAGTTTAGTAAATAATGCGGGAAATTTACTGGTAATATTCTTGTAAAAATGATTGAGAAAATAAAATGCTTTAGGGGAATGGTGACATATCTTCCCTCCAAAGAGACATACTTTACCATCATTCGCGCAATCTCAGTAAATGGTTCAAGTATGGAAGCCACCTTTATGCCTGCCGCGACAAACTCGAGGTTCTCCCCTTCAGCAAGGAATTTTTTCGCCTCCACCTCTCTGTCGACGCACTTGTTGAAGAACTTGGTACCTTCCATGCTCAGACCAGTAACCTGGGCAATGAGCTCTTCTAGAGATCTCGACCTTGGCATCTCCATACTCAACCACGCGATTTCTCCATCCATTCGCAAACTTCACCGAAATGTCCTGATCGAAACCCTTTATTTTTTCGATGAAATTTGAGATACCCCCATTTGCAGATAATTCCAAAGAGTAGTATCTGTTTTCCAAGTTGGATCATACACGGGCTCGGTTTTGCAAGGAGGCCCCCCCATTTTGCCTTTTTTTCCCTGCGCTGCACAACGATATACAAATTTTGAAATGCATTCAACTCAGCATCGCCTTTGCTTTTTGGGTCCTCTGAAATGTGTGGAATTTTAAGAGCATCATTAGACTTAACTTTGCCATTAATAAGCCTCTCCTTCGCATCAGCCCTGTATCTATTAATAATTGTGTTTAGAATCATGCATATCTTTAGTGATGTCATCAAGTACTTTGGCAGGAAGGGGGTCACCACTTAGCCAAGTTTGCAATGTATTGTTGACCCCAATATTTGCTAAACAATCAGCCACTCTATTACCCTCACGATATGTGTGAATAATCTTATAGTTATCAAAACCATTGCAAATTTCAATAGCTTCACTAATGAAGTCCTTGATGGACCAGCTTGGAGATTGCTTTTGATTTAGTAAATTAATAATGTTCAATGAATCCCCCTCAATTATAATATTAGAAATATTACAATCTCTAGCCAACCTTATTCCCCAGAGCACTGCTAAATCTTCCGAGTAGTGATTTGTTTGCTTACCCATCTTACCGGAAAAAGTGGCAAAAAAGTAGCCTCTGTGATCTCTAATCACCCCACCACCTCCTGAATCCCCATGGATTACCTTTTGAATCTCCATCAAAGTTTAGTTTGTACCATGCAAAGGGGAGGTCGGATCCATCGCATGATAGATCTATCGATGCTATTGTTGTCCTTACATTTGTTCTTTGCCGCCAGCCCAATGCTCCAAGCAGCCAGAATGTGCTCCTCGTCTTCAAGATAAATTTTATTTTTGGGAGGCTTAAATCTTTCAATGTTTTCTTTCACTGCAATGATAATTTCATTAAAGACTTTTATACAAACCTTTCTGGTATTTCTAAAAATAACATCATTTCTAGCTTTCCAAACTCTCCACATGGTATGAGGGAGAACTAGTTGCCAAAGCCTCCTAACCAGATAGTGCTTATAAGGGGAGTTCCATTGCTTCCATGCCCCAGCAGCACAAGTATGGGGAAAATCCAATTCTGATTGAAATTTTCAAGGATAAGATGCCATATTTTTGAAGTATACTTACAATGCAGAAAAAGATGTTTAATATCTTCAGCTTCTTCTCCGCACATGCAGCATCTGTTAGGCATGATGAAACCTTTCCTGATAAGATTGTCATTAGTGAGAATCTTACCCTTGATGATGAGCCACCAGAAGAAATTTACTTTAGGGGTTAGCTCTGGCATCCAGAGCTTGTGCCATTCAATTTCACTATCAATAGAAGCAAAAAAAGAGTTATAACCAGAACTAACAGAATAATCTCCATCAAAGGAATCTTTCCAAATAATCTCATCCTTATTATCCTGTTGACTGATATGAATCAGTGAGAGATGATTCTACATGCAAGAAACATTAGGCTACATATTTTCATCATCAACTTTAAGTTGCTTCCATTTCCTTATGTTGCCAAACACCTCAATATAGTCCTTGACTTTCTTACCATAGTTTTGAATCAGGTTGTCTTTTATGGAGCTAAAAGTGATATTCCAACTTGTGTCAGACCAGATGTCATCCCAGAAATCAATATCATGCCCATTTCGAGTTTCCATCTACAACCCTTGGAGAGAAGATGTTTGATGTGAAGAAGATTATTCCAAAAAATTGAACCATTTGGAAGCAGCTGGTCAAAAAGAAAGGAATATAAGTTTTGATTGGAAAGGTATTTAACTTTGATTAACTCAGTCCATGGTTTATGCTCTTTGATGAGCCTCCAACCAAGCTTAGCAATTAGAGCAACATTCATATGTCTTATATCTTTAATACCTAAACCCCCAATCCTTTTTGGCTTGCAGACCTACTCCCATGCTACTAAATGATATCTGAACCTGTCTTCTATCCCATGCCATAAGAAGTGTTTTTGAATTTTTTCAATGCTATTCACCACTACTATTGGAATGTTGAACATTGACATGATATATATGGGAAGATTCTGCAGAGTACTTTTAATCAATAAACATTTACTAGCACTTGAGAGGATAACACCTTTCCATCTAGCTAGCTTTTTCTAAAATCTCTTAAGCAAATCATTCCAGACCTCATTAGAAACCTTACTAGTACTCATAGGGAGCCCAAGATATGTAGCTAGGAGGGAGTTGATTTTACACCCAAGAATGAGAGCAATCTTTTTTTGTCTTTCAATAGGAGTATTGAAGAAGTAAACCGAGCTTTTATCAAAGTTTACTTTCTAACCCAAAGCTTCCTCATAGAATCTGAGAATGGTTTTGATAGCCTTAGCTTCAATGTTTATGATAGAGTTGTCTTAGATGTTTCTCATGTTTTCTCAATTTCAAATGTATCAAATGTATTCATGTTTACTATGTGGGCGGTTATAGTTGTAATTATCGTATCGAATTACTACTAAATTTACAACCTTTGGAGTGCTTTTTACTTTCCCCATATGGGAAAGGGCTTTGCACAATGAGACAAGCTTCAGTTATGTTGTTAAATTGTGTTTTTCTTATGAATTATGTATCGGCAATAACAATGGCAATTGTATTATAAAAGCACTGGAAGCAAAGCAAATTGTATGTGAATTAGGGTATGTGCAATCATGGCTACACCAAGTATTTTGCAGCTGGTAATTGTAATCGGCTTATATGTTTACTGCAACGGAGCTCGAACCATTCCAGATGAGGCTAAGAGTTACATAGCCGAATTGATACGCAGAGACTCCCGATGTCGCCGCTCATGAAAGGCCTCAACCTTACAATCTCCCAACGCATGTGCCGATCCATGCAAAGAAGAAACTCCATACTACTGCAAATATCTGCTTAAATGTACCTGATTTCATTTTATAGCGATTCTTTTAAAAGAAAATGTGATGGTGGAAGGAGTTTCCATTTTTAAAACCAATAATGGTGGATTTCTTTGGCCCTGTGTTTTTCTACCCAGACTTTATGAAATATAATTTCCCCGAGCTTTACTCTTCTCAATTGTTTAGGATGTTTCAATTTTTTCTAGAAGTATATTTTGTTGCTATTGCTTTTGTAGAGTTATTTGTTGCCACTATAGCTATCTATTGGACATATAATTTTTGGATTGCCTTATATATTCCTTTATATTTCCAATTGCATGGATTTCTTATAGCTTTGGATTGAGCAAAGGCTTTGATAGAAAAATTTAAACAAATCCCACTCCACAAAGTGACAAAAACTAAATAAACATTTGGAGAGAGATAATTTCTTTAGCTTTTTTACCCGAAAAACTAGTCTATGTTTGGTTAAGTCACCCCGAAGGTGTTGTTTTTTGTTGTGAATTGTCCGGACTAGAAATTGTGCATTTACAAACTATTTATAATCATAATTGAAGTTCATGTAGGGTGGACTTTAAAGATAACATGGTGTCCATATCATATTCAAACCTCTTAGATTTGGATTCGAGCAATATACCTAACTTTGGGTAGACTGCGAGACGACTTCCCCAGGTAATGATTGTGCCTGGGATAATATCATAAATTGATGATGATAATGCTAATAGTGTGACCTCATGTTCCCCCTCGTCAATTTGTATGCAGCGAATGATTATTATGGCTAACCAAGTTCCTTTGCGAGCTCGCAGAAATCCTGAAGGTAAGAGTTGGTGTTTCAGTTGGGATGAGGATTCCCTACTATTGCAGCTCAAGGATGGGCTATCTAAGGATCTTGAGGTTGTCTATATGGGTTGTTTAAAGGTTGAGGTAGAACCATCGGAACAAGATGATGTTATACAGGATCTCTTAGAAAATTTTAAGTGTGTTCTAACTTTTTTGTCTCCTTAGCTTCAAAGCAAGTTTTACCATGGGTTTTGCAACAAATTGTTGTGGCATTTTTACACCATATGCTACCACTCATGATATAAAATATCCACATGTACGAAAGTCTCCATGTATTCATGTTTAGTTCAAATAAACTACTCCACATAATGTGACCACTCATGATATAAAATCTACACATGTACGGAAGTCTTCATGTATACATGTTATGTTCAAACAACCTACTCCACAAAATGTAACCACTGTGATATAAGATTTGCAAATGTATATGTATGAATTTGTAATAAGTTTTAAATGTAAACAAAACCTTTAAATGAAGTGGTTCATCTATATTTATACACTAACAAAATCAATCACACCCCTTATCAACATCAACTACAAAAGAAATAACTATCCCTCTAAATCAAATAACATATACCATTCGACGTTCACATTGCATTGTACACATGTGATTACTAGTTATAAAACATTATGGAAAAGCAATGAAATCACACATAGCAATATTTTGATCACTCTATGTCAAAATGATTATTAGTGTTGTGAAGACTATATAGAGGATAATAAACTATGAAGAATTTAGTTATGATTATACTACTAAAAGATGATAACAAATAATATTTGAGATGTTGATTCATTCACATAAAGAGATAGAAAGAGGTTACATATATAGTATAATGATATCCTCCAAAATATGAGTCAACACTTATCAACTAAACCATTCATAATAGAGGAGTTACATTTTAACTATAGAATGTAACTTACTCAAGATTTTCTCTCACACCTTATTATTATACCAATTATTACAGCATGCATTCAACAATATAAATTGTTATTACAACTTATCAAATCACACACACTCACATGTAAACTAAAATCTATGTGTGTCTGTGGTGGGATAAACCATTATCATTCATTAACTATGCACAAATGCTACACAATTTATTTGTTTGACTAAAAAGTGTAGGGTTTCAATTGGAGTATTGGGAGCCATCAAATTATGTTTGCAATGGAGAAGATGGTCAAATTATTGGCCACCTGAAAGATTAATGATGACCTAGATATGAAAGATTTTGAAGAACCGTTTGTATGATTTTCTAAATCACATGATTTTGGACTAATTTATTAGTTTCCTACTATCACCAAAGCTTTGCACTCCATACTAGACATATTGCCAATTGATGTCCAATGAAACATGAAGCTATTTATAATCCTATTTGGAATTACATAACATTTTACAAAACTATAAAACTTCTAATTCCTCTTGAATTTTGATTTTGAAACTAGAAAAGATGATGCCATGATTTAAAAAAATTAAATAAAAAACAAAGAAAATGAAGATGCAATAGCAAGATTCTATTGGATTTAATCGATTCGAATATTTAGGATTTAGTCAAGATATTTAGGAACATATAATTGCTTTTTTAAATAGGTAGATTTGTATGAATTTGTGAGGAGCTTTAAAAGAGATTGTGGATACTAATGTGTTAAGATATGTTTTAACATACTTCTAAAAGAAGTTAGTGGCATGGGTTTCAGCAAAACCATGTGAACTACATGACCAAAAAGTCTTCTCGAGATAGTCTTATAAAAGGTGATGATGAACATCCAATTACATTTTTATCTATGAGCATGATGAGCAGAAGAGAGCCTAAAGTGCTTAAAAATTGTTACCGTTATTTGAGTGCTTGTGGTATAGATGTAATTACAAGTTTTGATCTTTATGTGTTTTTTTCTTTAATATGGGTTGCATCCTCAACATTTAAATATTACTTTTGAAGCAACTCACTCAGAATTAAAATGAATTAAAATGGAGTGCTCCACATTATTTGTATAAAGAAATTAAGAAAAAATAATTATTGACACATTTTTATTAGAGAGTTCAATTAAAGAATAATATTCGTTTGGGCATATTTTATAATTTATGTGTAATTATTAGTTACTTTTTGTTTGGGCAATTAGTTACTAAATGAATTAAGGTTTTTATTGAATGCTAAATTTTAAATCTAGATTCAACAATATTGAAATTAAAATTAAGGTTACATTTTAGAATTAAAATTAAACGAAAATGTGTAAATGACTATCAAATTTAAAAACATAATATGATATTAAAAACAAATATTTTTATTTATGTTGTAGGGAACATATAAAATATTTGACAATATAATAAATGTGTTTATATGAATTATGATAATTGAATTATAACATTTAATTATGTTTAGTGAAGAAACAACACATCTCACTATTATTGTTTTATATGTTAAGTTTAGTGAAGAAAGGTGGTGTATAATGGTATCTTTTTTGAATCAAACTCATAACTAGTTAATATTTAATATGATGGAGACATTGTTGAACACAAAAAAAAAGACTTTACTCCTACATCTTCAATTTCTTAATAAAATTGAGAGAATTTTCATTTTCTATAAATAAATTTTATAAAAATATACTTTATTCCTACATCTTCAAATTCTTAATAAAAGTGAGGGAATTTTCATTTTCTATTAAATGACTTTATTAAATTTTATTTGCATTTCTTCATATTGGTAATGAAGTGAAGGGATTTTGTTCTTGTAATCATTGCATTAGTTTGTCACAATTGTATAGTGTTCTCCCACTTTTGTTGATACACCAACATGTGTCCCACTTTTTGTAATTTTTTGTACACTAGCAAAATATTCTCTAGAAACAAAACTTGATCAAACACACATACATTGACCAAACATGTATTTTTAAAACTTAAATATTGGAAGACACAATCCATCTCTAATTTTTCTTAAAATTTAAAGTTTACTAAGTATTTTTTTAAATTTATTTAATAGTTAGTTTTTAAAATATTTTTGACTATGTAGGGAACACAATATTATACTTTGACATGCCTTCTATGGTTGTTAATTGAGATCTCATTTAACTTATTACATTAGGATATGGAATTGTCATTTCATTAATTATTGAATAAACTTTTTAAATGAACATACATATAAAAAAATCTCTCAACATCTTAAAAATAAAATGAAAAAAACTTTGTTATTGACTTATTCATTACACTCTGTAAAAATTCAGTGCTAACTTATTCCGTACACAATCCTGTATAACTACTAATCAATATATTGTCCATCACCGACCTCACTTGGTAAGAAAAGCCAGTCGCGCTTGGGCCTTGTTTAAATTGTCAAATAAAGAGTGGGTGTGGGATAACTCAGTTTCATTTGTTTAATCCGGCGCATGATAAAAACAATTAACTCCATGACTGTGGGCCTCATTAAACTTCTTCCCCAATAAGTACAACTACAGCATGATATTCAACCTTAACGTTATATTTGCATTTTTAATACTACGTACCCTGTGTTCTTCCATTCCAGCTTGAAACTGGCTGCAACAATGCTACCTCCATTGTTCTCAGTTCTGTTTCTAGTTATTGTTATTTCTTGTGCTGTTCAGCAGTCCCATACTTCATCACATCCCCAGAAGAGCAATGTTTCCGATGAGCAGGCTCTGTTGGCATTCAAGTCTGCAATCCAATACGATCAAAACAATTCATTCATCACATGGACTTCCAACGTCTCATTCTGCAACTGGAATGGCGTCACCTGTTCTCACCGCCGACAAAGGGTCGTCTCTCTAAATCTCTCCACCGTAGGTTTGGAAGGTACCATCTCTCCTTTCATTGGAAATCTCTCATTTCTTAGGATTCTAAATCTCAGTGCTAACAACCTTCATGGCCAAATCCCTCTCAATTAGGAAGCCTTTCTCGCATAAGGAGCTATATTTATACACAAATCAGCTTCAAGGTTCAATTCCCCTACTCTGAGTGCCTGTCTCAGTTTAAGAGTCATCAACCTCCTTCAAAACAACTTGGTTGGCAATATTCCTCCGGCTCTGGGATTTCTCCCAAATTTACAGTTCATTCAGTTTAGCCGAAACAATTTGACGGGTAACATTCCCAACACATTAGGGAACATATCCTCTTTGGACACCATAGATTTGAGACAGAACAAACTAGAAGGCCCTGTTCCATGGGAATTAGGTATGCTTAATCAACTCAGACGACTGAATTTGGGTTTTAACCTTCTCACAGGAGAGATTCCTTCCTCATTGTCAAACTGTACTAATCTACAAAGATTGGGTGTGGTTGAGAATTACTTATCAGGAGAGATTCCATGGGAGTTATGCTCCAAGAATACCCTCTTAACAGGATTATTTCTAGGTGGTAACCGATTTAGTGGAAGAATTCCACTTACACTTTTCAATTGTTCGCAACTTGAAATTATGGAATTAAGCCAGAACCAAATGAGTGGAATAATTCCTCCAGAGCTGGGAAAGTTGCATGCACTTACTAGGCTGAACTTGTATGAGAATCAATTTATTAGCGGCAGCAGCACCACAAACTTGCCCATTCTTACTGCTCTCACCAATTGTACATTTCTCAATCACATAGATTTATCACTCAACCATCTCACAGGTGTCATGCCCTCTTCTGTGGGACAACTTCCCCAAACACTTGAACATTTATACTTGAGTTTCAACAAAATAGTAGGTGAAATTCCCACACAGATTGGAAACCTCACAAATTTGACTCTACTAGCTTTAGATGGAAATATATTCACAGGCACAATTCCTTCCACAATTACCAAGCTTCAAAGGATGGAGAGATTGTACTTGGATTACAACAATTTGCAAGGAAACATTCCAATGGAGATCGGTCAGCTAAAACACATAGGGATCCTATCTTTTATAGGAAATAAGCTTTCTGGAAATATTCCTGATTCCCTTGCGGGGCTTCAACAGATCAGGGAACTATATCTTGGTGACAATCTGTTAACAGGGAGTATTCCTGCAAGTCTAGGGGACTGCCTGAATTTGCAATATCTTGATCTCTCATATAATAAGCTCAGTGGCCAAATACCTCCAAGCGTGGCAGGACTTCCAAATTTAGCTTTCTATTTCAACCTTTCAAATAATTTATTGGAGGGCTTCTTTCCTTCAGAAATCAGCAAGATGGAAAAGGTTCAAGCTATAGATATTTCAGCAAATCGATTAACAGGCCATATTCCAGATGCAATAGGAAGCTGTGCAGCACTTGAATATCTGAATCTTTCTTATAATGAATTTAATGGTCCGATCCCAGATTCTCTGAGAAAAATTCAATATCTCCAATATTTAGATTTCTCTTCCAACAATTTGTCAGGGAGGATACCAATGTCTTTGGATGATATCACAGCGCTTCAACATCTGAATTTTTCTTCAAATAAGCTATCAGGAGAAGTCCCAGAAGAAGGGGTTTTTAAAAAGCTTGATGCAACATCATTTATTGGAAATCCTGGCCTGTGCGGACCTTGGGTAAAGTTGCCACCATGCTCTGCTCCCAAACACAAAAGTCTTAGGCATCTCAAAAGGATTCTCATACCTATTGGTGCTGTTGTATTTGTCACATGCTGTGCATTGGTGGGATACTTTTGGAGACGCTATTACAAGAGACCCCAAATGGCCTCAAATCCCTTTGAAGTGGGCCCTCAAAAATTTCATATGAAGAACTTCTCGTGGCAACTGATGGATTTAGCGAGGCTAACTTGTTAGGAATTGGTGCTTTTGGAAAAGTATTCAAAGGGGCTTTGAAAGATGGTACAATGGTTGCTATCAAAGTTCTTAATATGCAAAGGGAAGATGCACATAAGAGTTTTGATAGAGAATGCAATGTTTTGAAAAGAGTTCGACATAGAAATCTTCTAAGAATCATAACTATTTATTCAGATCCAGAGACTAAAGTTTTAATATTTCCTCTAGTGCAAAATGGTAGCCTAGACAAGGTTTTATATCCTACAGGTGAACAAAGTTCTCAAGGGCAAGTGTGTAAGTTAGATTTGGTTCAAAGGTTGAACATAGCAATGGACATAGCACGAGGCATGGAATATCTTCATCATCATTGTTTTGTTCAAGTCATTCACTGTGATTTAAAGCCCGGTAACGTACTTCTTGGCGAGGATATGACAGCTTATTTGATAGATTTTGGTATTTCGAAATTGTGTCTTGGAAACTCTATGGATTCATATACTTCTACACATGCCCTAAAAGGATCCATTGGATACATTGCACCAGGTAAGAGCCCAAATAAATAGCATGAAATGTCAAATTTTCTTTCTTGGAATTAATGTAAAAATTGTGAATACAGAAATTTAATGAAATGTCAAATTTTCTTTATTGGAATTAATGTAAAAATTGTGAATACAGAAATTTATGAAGAAATGTCTTGAATGCAGAGTATGGAGAGGGTGTAGGTGTCACTACAAAAGGGGATGTCTACAGCTATGGAATATTGTTATTAGAAATGATGACAGGGAAAAAGCCAACTAACAACATTTTTGTAGAAGGAATGAACTTGCGAAAATGGGTGAGTAGACGTTTTCCAAATACAATAGAAGAAGTTGCTGATAGATATTTGCTGACCACTGCTACAAACAATGATGGAGATAAAGTATTCGACTGCCTCCAAAAACTCATTCATGTGGGTTTGCTTTGTGCAAATGAATCCCCTGAAGAACGACCAAGTATGATTGAAATTGTGCAAATATTGCATAGTATCACAGACACATTTCTTGGAGTCGCTTCAGCAACATTTCAACCAGATCTATCGCATTTGCTTGGTAGCACAAATGCTGCTGGTCAATATGGTGGAAGCCAAAGTTCTTCATTCTAAATTAGATAAATCTCATCAACGGTTACAATACTGTAATACGTTTCAATAGTTTGAATGCCTTTAAAATGGTTTTATGCTGGCATGGATCAAGTATCCTCCCATAGCAATTTCATTACAGGATATGGTTCTAACCATGAGTATTGTGTTGTACGTATGTAATAAGCTCTTAGTTATTTTCCATAACAATAATAATACGAAAGAGGTTTGTTACCAACTTACCATATATGCGAATTAATTTGGTGAAATTTTGTACATGCACATGAATGCAATGGTCGTTTCATTTATGTTTTAAATACTCAGTGCAATGGATACTGTCTGAAAAACAATGCAGAGAAGATTTCATTCCATGATGTATTCAATGTGCAAAGATGTGTATATATACAAGCCGCAGAGAAAGAAACATGGAAACCAACATATAGGCTGTGACCTGGAAAGTCACAGGTTGAAGGGAGAGGAACACGTCGAAGGGAGCAATTGGCGGTGCCTTCTTCACGCCAGGTTAAAGTTTATTGAGGATGGTAGAGACTATGCTAAAATTGTAATATGTAATGATTCCTCTAATGAACTTTAAAAAAAAAAATGCGCCCACAAAATACTTTGATATGGTAAATTATAGAATGAAGGACTATCCTCGTATGGAAATAAAATTTTGGAAATGAAATATTCAAAGAAGAGCAATGCCATTCTTGTTGGAGCACTTACAAATTTTTATTATTATATGTCAAATGAGATCATATTTATAATTTTTTTTTTAGGAAAGTAAACAAACAACAATTGGATTTTGCTCTCGTGTTCAATCGGCATGGAAGTGGATTCATACCCTGTTTCATCCCTTTTCTCTAGATTTCTTTATCTCGATAATGATTCTCATGGCGGGCTCGACCTTGTTACTTGCCATTTAAAACAAATTTTGGCAAATCTTCGAATTGATATTTCTTTTCATTTTTAATGATGTTCCTATTGATAGAATTTTTTCTCGTTACTAATAAAGTAGTTGTTATTTCCACCGTGATGCTCCGTATTTAGAACCAAGTCGAGAATTTTAGCCGGTGGTTGAGCACCTCTAGCACTTTCTTGATCACCGGGTTGCCGCCACCTATGCGGTCCGCCGCATGCCTCTAGACGCTCTTGCTTGTCATTGCTCACCGCCTCGTCTCGCGCCACTCTTCTCCTCTCGCCCCAAGGCCGGGGTTTCAAAACATTTCTCTTGAGCCGGGCAGAGCCCCTCTCCTTTCCAATGATGGTCTCCTCACTCTCGGCCCCCTTCCCCTACTCATGGCGGGTCTTTGGTCGGCTTGGTGATTCCAAAGTGGCGTGGTTTGAATGCCCCACAAGAAGGAAAATTCCCATGGTTGGATCTTTTCATTTCTCCTCTCGGTCATCTATTAAGGTTCCCGAGTAGTAGCGCATACAACAACAAGAAGAAATTGGGCGAGATCCCATCTTGGAATCACTCACCCCTCTAGTTTTAGATGGGGTGACAAACCGCATACCCTCTACCTCCTCCTCTATCCATCATGTTTGTGATTGAGGCCTATTTTTCTAGGCATCTTATTTTGTTTTCCTTTTTGATTGATTATCACACTTTTATAGTGGTTTTGATGTAAACTAGCCTCTTTCTCGAGGCCTATCTAGCTTGATGTGTTTGACATTCTAGGGTGTGACTTTCTCACCCGCTTTTTTATGATTAGTGTTGTATATCTCTTTTGTGTGTGTGTGTGTGTGTGTGTGTGTTGTGTGTGTGTGTGTGTGTGTGTGTGGTTTTAACTAAAAACAAGAATTGAAATGTGGGAGTACATATAGCAAGAAGAGAAAGCATAAACTAACTTTAATATATATATAAAATTCCTATAATTTGTGTTGCTTAATGGGACCAAATATAAATTGTGTACCTTGATGGAAAGAACTAAGGAGTTTGTAAACAAGGGAATGCTTCAAATTCCAGAATATTTTTTCTTATTATTGGCAAATAGTTTTTTGAAAGGGACTATACCCTTGTATAGTGTTGGTCCTCAAATAGGACTTTTACGAAGAGCAACAATCGAGGGACAAGAAGTGCCTCCTCCGAACCTATTTACAAATATACAAAACATGATTTCTGGTTGAACTTGGATATTACGAAAGTGTTTTCTATAAGGATCATCAATTACAAAAGGACTGAGGAATGAGAATACGAAAATGAGCAGAAAGGCACCATTCAGAATTATAGATGACAGAATAATTCCTTATGTATGCGAAGGTATAGTGAATTGAAACAAGATCATTTGTATCATATTAGTAAGATGAAATTTAAAAGACACAAAGTTCTGTAAATAACATCTGCAAGAACACAAAGTTTCTTGACATAACACAGACAAATGATCTTCACAAAATTAAATGAAAAGCTTAGGGATAAAAGAGATCAGATAGATGAAGAATGAAAAGCCCTTCTGTATTGATTTCTTTATAACTTATTTACACTTTCAGAAAATAAGCCAAGTTCTTCCTCCTTTTCAAAATGGCGAGGAGAGGCCATTATATAGTTTACAAATCAGTTACACTCTCGGTAACTACTTCTTTTAACTAAAGATTAGTTAAGGATTTCCAATCACAATACCTCAACTTATTACAATGAATCCGAGAAAAAGAATTGGAAGAGAAGAGAAGAATAAGGAGAAGAAGACAGGTGGTTATGACTGGGAGGGACCCACTGACTTCAAAATCCACTGCCTGAATCTCTTCAATGCCTCGGCTATGTCTCTGCCACGGGGGACTGACGTGTTGGCTGTAGACTGGGTCCAAAATCCGAGGCACTTCTCCATTTCCTTATCAAACTCGACATGAGTATGATAGTCTTTATTTGCTTCTTCAATGGCAGATTGAAGAGAGCAGATCTCCTTCATTTTCTCTTTGGAAATGGAGCTTTCCTTGAATAGATTATCTTTGACAAAAGCTCTGAATTGAGCTTTGATTTCTTGCAAGGAAAGAGGCACACCAGAAGTTTCATCCTGAAGATGACAATGTATATCTTTGAAAGCAGATACAACCAGTGTCTTGAAAGCCTCACCCTTCGCCATTATTCTTCAGTTCTCCCAAAGCCTCCTCCAAGACTTTGATCTTCCACTCCACGCTGTAAACCCAGGACTTTGACAGATTATCCTTTGCATCATCAAAAACCTTACTCACCAATAAAATGTTCTCATCTGTCTGTCCCATGAGGCGGAGGTCTACTATGCAACTACTCCAAAGTTTGAGCTCTTTATCTATGATCCCGATAGTGGAGGAGAGCTTCTGTTGCAAGTTGTTCACTTTTCCGTGGAGTTTGAAAGCTTCATCGATGAAGTTCAACCTACTGCAACAAGCATATCATCCACCATGGCCTCCATAGCTCTGCCATAGATGGAATACTTGTGCATGTCTTTGATACTCTGTACTTCATCTTGGCTCAAAATTACAGGTGGTGGAAGAGTAGTCAATGGGGTAGGGTCCAAAACTTTGTCCTTAGACAAAAGAGATTTGATGAAACCTATGAGAATCTGGGCTTGTTCCTCCAACTGTTCAATAGTTTGCTGCCCTTTTTCTACCCTCCCAATGACTCTTGTGACTATTTCCTGGAGGTTATGTATCTCTCCTTCAGGGGTAGACTCTCCCATGGGAATTCTTGAGAGTTCTAGGTCAGATGCCTGCAAATCCTGCTCTAGTTTGTCTACAGTAGGCTTGGCTATCTCTAGGAATTGCTGACCACAGCATCGACACTATCACAGGAGGTGATTCTGCTTTTTGGCATGAGAAGGAGGAGTAGTGCCTAACAAGGCTGCCACAACATCAAAATTTGGCCCTGAGCTCCGAGAGGAAGATTTCCTCTTCCTACTATCGACAAAAGGTTGCACCCATGCAAAAGAGGAGGAAGCAACAGGTGGGGCAAGAGGACCAAGAGATAGAGAACTCATGGCACCCAAGGTTTGCACTGCTTGTTGTCTCGAGTTGAGACATGAGTGGGGCGCTTGTAACAATTGGTGCAGAGGAATCAATAGCACTTGGAAGTTCAGTGCTTTGGACTTCTCTGTCCTTATCCGTTGGAGCTTCAGGGGTGCTTGGAGGAGCTGGTACTTCACTTTCTTCACTTTCACTGAGAACAATGATGTTCTCTGGTCCCAAAGGCAATTCTGCCTGCTTTTTCTGAGGATCTTCTTCCACAGGCTCCTTCTTAACCTCTTTGAGTTTCTTCTGATATACTTGGGTGGATGAAGAAGGAGTAGAAGCTGCAGGTCCTTGTGTTGATGAGGCAGGAGGGGTTTGCACAGGTGTGTCTGATCTTGGAATCGATGCTTCCCTCCTTGGTGTTGAAACATCCTTAGAGGAGGATTCTCCTGAGTGCCTCCTAAGCTCTCGAACTTTCTTATCAAACCAGATCTTAGTCCTGACTAAGACTGGAGCCAGGATCTCGGCCAAATCATCTTTCTCTTTCTTGAACCAATCCAAGTCCTCCAAGGGAGTGTGCTTGACCACATTGTCATACTCATATGAGTACAGATCAGAGTTGTCATCCTTGAGTCCTTCAGGAACTTGGTACAAGCCGAGTTCTTGGATCAATTGCAGAGAGAACCTGCCATAATGCCTCCTTCTGGCCTCAAAATCATCGGCACAGTCAACCCAATAGTCTTCTGTATCTGCCCTGTGATGATATGTTATCTTGATGTTTTGCTCAATGAACTTCTTCAAGTCGAAGCAAGTTCTTGGCTTGAAGAAATGGACAGTAATGGGGGCCAGGGCTCTTTCAATATTCTGTGCATCCAGGGCCGTTTTGCAGGTGTAGTTTCCCAAAGAGATGGGGAAGTGCAAACCAGTGATCTTCTTGTCCCTGCAGGTTCTATGCAATTTTTCCAATTGCCTGCATACTTCTATCAGAGCCATCTTGTCACTGCAGAACATAGGAAGCCTCAGAGGGGTGCTCTCGTAGCCAGCGAGCCTGATATAGGAGAATTTTCTGAATTGGATAAAATAGGCACCGTAGTGCGATATCAAGCTCATGGCTTCATCAGAAAATCTTCTAGCAGTGTCACCCTCGAGAAGTCTGACCATGTACATGGTGAAAGCATCATTCACCCTTCAAAAATTATGATTGCTGGTCTCTAGGGTGAACTGCGGGCAGTAGGCATACACAGGATCAGCCTTGTGGGCATCAATGTAAGAGAAACCAAACCATTGCCTTGATGCCGCCAGAGTGTACATCAGGTATGAAGTCATATAGAATTTCTTCATTTCTTTGCACATTAGGCAAATACTGCTCCGTTAGGTTCATGCTTGATGATTTCTTCCCGATTGATGTTTTGAGTCCCTCGCACACCATATTGATGAGCGGGCACATCCGAGAAATGAACTCGTTAGTAGAAGGTAAGCCCATGACCGAGCCAGTAGGATTATGAAATCTGACAACTCTTCATTGAAATCTTCTCGGAAGAGAGTCTTGGATAGACGAGACGCTCCCTTCTTAGGGTTTTTAAGCCATGACTTCGCCACCCGTGCCTTGTAGTTATCGCTGTCTTGATTGAACAGGGCTTGTGCTTGATTCGGAGACAACGATAGCATTATCCATTTCGGAATCCTCGGTGCGGTGCCAATGGTGGTAGCGTGCGTCAAGTTTGGCGATGAGCTCCCCGTGCACGTTGGTTAATTCACTCGAATCAGGGTTGAAATGAGCCCCGCATGAAAGCACTGTGTCTGCACATTGGACCGAGATGGGGAAACCACCAGCGTAAAGCTAGACCGCTATCATGAATCATTTGTGCCATTGGTGTAGGATTTGCATCTGTCATCCTCGACCAAAAATCACCAAAATCAAGGTGGCGAACTTCACTGTCCCCGATATCAGGAACGACAGACTCTAGTGGTGAGATTTGCTCCTGCCCCTGGAATTTGATCTTCATGTTGATAGCAATTGAGAGAGAGCAGAGCTGCAAGCTAAACTTGGGATGAAATTGCAGAGGGAATGGATACGCGCGCAGGAATTTAGATTGCAAGGGTTCGAGCAAAGGATAGCATGGAAGCAGTGTGAAAAACGCATAGGGGTTTGCCTGTTATATAGCCATTTTGGAGAGAGAAAGGTAATAAATGCGCATTAAATTCATACCTACCAATTTGAAAAGCAAGATATTCGGGTAGAGCGGGAAAAATTAGCATGAATGGCACTTGGTTCATTTGGGACACGAGGGACGTGAAAGCGCGAAGCATGCGGTTCGGGTGATTCGGGCGATGTGGGAAAAGGCGCACAAATGTTATTGGGACATGCGGGACAAAAGTGCGCGAAGTACGCGACTCGGCGGATCGGGCGAAAAGGTGACAACGGGTCCGGGAGAGTTTGGGACATTTGGGATGCGAAAGCGCGTGAAGTACGTGGTTCGGGCGAATCGGCCGAAAATGGAACAACTTGTCCGGGTGAACTTGGGACATGCGGGACAAAAAATTCCGATGGGCCCGAAAAAGACAAAC
This sequence comes from Taxus wallichiana var. yunnanensis, assembly GCA_018340775.1. Lineage (NCBI taxonomy): Eukaryota > Viridiplantae > Streptophyta > Pinopsida > Cupressales > Taxaceae > Taxus > Taxus wallichiana. Next base: position 622,105,963 of record CM031234.1, on the reverse strand, counting down.
TTCGGTAAACCGGCCGATCGGGGAATAGAGGGCCCAAATGAACTTGGGACACGCGGGACAAAAATGTCCGACAGGCCCGAAAAACACACAAAATGACCCAAAAATGTAGATTTTCTCAATTTCTTGACTTTTCACATTTATCGATTAACAACGAGAAAAGACACTTAAACTCAAAATTTTAAATTTTCACTTCTCAAAAGCAAGTGGAATTTTGAGTGGACAACAACTGGCTCCTTCTGGGGATGACTTGGCATAAATTCAAGAGAATGAGACAAGGCAAGAACTTAGACAAACTCGGAAGTAGACCAGTACCTTATCCATTGGGCCACGGAGTCAAAAAGCAGACCAATACAGAGGACAACACACCAAAACAAAAGGAAAGAAAAACAAAACGCTATACAAATATACACAGAGACTCCCTAATCACCTATGACTTGAACAACTTCAGGTACTAGCCCACTATAAGGAAGTGGGAGAGAAGAACCATCCATGTAATCAAGATAAAAAGAATTCTTACCAGCGAAGTGCCTGATCTTGAAAGGTCCGAGCCAAAGGGAATCAAACTTGCCATGGCTGCCACGAGGTTCATGTCTTTTATCCCACAACAAAATAGTGTCTCCAACTTGGAAATCTCTGAACCTAGCTTTCTTATCAAACAGGACCTTAACTTTCTGCTGGTGACCAGATATCTTATCAGCAACTTCCAATCTATTCTCATTCAATTTGTGTAGGTACATAATTCTCTTATCCAAAGCATCATTGAAAATGGTATCTTCAATGGCCTTCATTAGATGCAAATGGTGGCGGCTCCACTTTATTCTTGCACGATTGAGCTTCTACTCCATATACCACTTGAAAAGGAGACATCCCAATAGCTCTCTTAGGTGTGATCCTATCTGCCCAAAGAGCATCATAGAGTTTCTTGTGCCAGTTTCGTTGGGACTCATTGACTAACTTCCTTATTATGGTCACCAGATTTTTATTAGTGGATTCTGCTTGACCATTTCCCTAAGGGTAATAATCTGAAGAATGAGCCAGGGAGATGCCATATCCATAAAAAAATCCATTATCTCATTTGAAGAAAAGTTTGAGGCATTATCTGTCACAATCTTGTTTGGCACACCATACCTTACCAAGATGTTTTCTTTGATGAAGCTGCACACCACTTCAGAAGTAGTACTCTTTACTAGAATAGCTTCTACCCATTTGGTGAAATAATCTGTGGCAGTTAATACATGAGTATGACCAGCACTAGAAGAGGATTAAGTGTTCCAATGAAGTCCAAACCCCACTGTTGAAAAGGTTCTTCAATTACAACTGGCTTTAGAGGCAAAGAGGCCAATTTGGGTCTACCCACGAAAGTCTGACAAGCCTCACATTTATCAACCCACTTTGATGCATCCCTGAACAAGGTAGGCCAGTAATATCCTCCACGAAGTATCTTATGAGCAGTAACCATTGATGAGTAATGCCCTCCACAAGCCTGATCATGAAAAGCTGAGAGTAGCCTTTTCTGTTGTTCCTTGTCCACACATTTCAAAAACCTTCCATCTATCCCACGTTTGAACAAGGCGTTTTCCCACAACACATATTGTACTGACCTTAGTTTAACAACCCTCTTTTCTTTGGCAGTCAAATGAGAGGGGCATTCTCCATAGGTGAGAAAATGGGCGATGTCAGCATACCATTCATCAACTGAGCTAAGAAACAGAATGGTAGGAAGGCCAACCTTATCCTCCAGCAACTCATGTCTAGCTCCTTCAGCAATGAGCTCACAAAGGCCTTTTCCACGGACGAGCTTGGTCGGTTTGATGTCAATATCATATTCTTGGACCTTGCCACCCAATTCCCTCTCTTGGATCCAAATTCCTGTTGTGTGAGAATTGACTTAACAGTTGTATCTGGTACCAACACCATGGAGTGAGAGTTGAGAATGTAAAAACGAAACTGCTTGACAGCTTTAACCACTGCAAAAGCATGTTTTTCCATCATAGTGTATTTTAACTCATGATCCTTTAGAATATAGCTCATAAAGGCGATTGGGAGTTCATGCTCATTAGAATCTTCCTGAGTCAAAACAGCAGCCAAGGTGTTATCTGTGGCTTAGCAATAGATAATGAAATCTTTGCTGAAATCTGGACATGCTAAAACAGGAGTTTTAGCAATGGCTCTTTTAATGCCTTCAAAGGCTTCTTTCCCTTCAGGAGACCAACCAAACGTTTGTTTTCCTTTCATCATTTGGGAAATATTCAAAGTTAGCTCAGCAAAATCAGGGATGAACCTTCTCAAAAAGTTAATCTTACCAAAGAAAGAATGCACACCTTTTTTGCTGGTTGGGAGAGGAATTTGCTGAATAGCTTGAACTCGCTCAGGATCAATCTTAATACCATCTTTGGAGACAATGTGCCCTAATAATTTCCCCTCTGTGACACAAAAGACAGATTTTAGGATTCAAAGAGATCCCATGTTCTCTACATCTTAGCAGAACTGTCTCCAGGTGCTGAAAATGATCCGCCCTTGTTTTAGAATACACAGTCAAGTCATCAAGGTATACAACAATACACTTCCCTTTCAAACTTCCAAAGGCTAAGTCCATAGCCCTCTGAAAAGTAGCACCGAGCATTATGAGCCCAAAAGGCATCCTTTTGTAAGCAAAGGTACCCCAAGGGGTAGTGAAAGCCGTTTTGTGTTGATCTGCAGTATTAACTTCTACCTGGTTATATCCTGAGAATCCATCAAGCATAGACAACATTTCAGATCCTGTTACTACTTGCAAGACCTGATCCATCATAGGTAAAGGATAATTATCTTTCAAGGAAGCTTGATTCAGATTCCTGAAGTCAACACAGATACGAATCTCACCATTTTTCTTTCTAACAGGTACAATATTGGCAATCCATGTTGAATGATGGATAGGAAAAATGATTTTGGCTTTCAACAACTTCTGTATTTCTTGAAAAATGGTGTCAGCTATTTTAGGATTGTATTGCCTCTGCTTCTATTTAAAAGGCTTAATTCCAGGTTTGAGAGGAATAAAATGCTGCATCTCTTTTGGTTGGAAAGCTTTTAAATCTTCATAAGAGTAGGCAAGAACATCCTTATACCTCTTTAAAATATCAATTGCTTTCTTCCTCTCATCTGGCATTGTGCAACATTTTCCAATGTTCACGAGCTTAGGGTCAGTAGAACTCCCAATATTAATTTTATCATATTCAGTTGATTGTTGAGGTCCAGTAGAAGCTCTAGACTTTACATACCTATCGTGTTTATCAAATAGTTCCTCTAAACTCACCAATCCTTTAGGAATCTTGTTTCCCTTGAGTTTGATGCATCCATCTGATCCATTTCTTCTCCTTGGGTGACTTCTTTGTCAAAGGGCACACTTTCACGAGGCAAGTTATCGCTTCCTTCAAAGTACAATTGTTCAAAATTATCCTTGAGTTCTAAGAAAGAAAGCAAGTGTTGATCATCATTGAAAACTTGCCAGTTACTTGTATTATCAGGTACACTGGGTCGATGGATCATCTCAATGGTGAACTTGTCTTGAGAGAAGTCAGGATGAGGTATCAGTAGTGACCCTGAGACTGCTAGTGAATCAGCCCTGGTATTCTTTTCCCTAGGTATTGCTTCAATGGAGAAAGCATCAAGAAATTCAATGGAATCCCAAACCTGATTCCGGTAATGTTTCAACCTTCCATTCTTTACCTGGAAAAGGTTTCTAACTTGCTTTACAATCAATTCCGCATCACCACGAGCTAGAAGATTCTTCACACCTTGTTCTTTTGCCACCTGTAGTCCAAGAATGAGAGCCTCATACTCTGTTGTATTATTGGTATTTTCAAATTGCAACTTGAATGAGAAAGGATGAAGGCTTCCTTCAGGCGACACTAATAGGACACCAGCTCCAGAACCAGCTGAGGAACAACTTCCATCAAACTCTAAAATCCAAACACCATTAGGATCTTTAGGTGACACTTTAGGGAGTTGGGTTTCTTCAGGAGACATAATCATGTAGTTGCCATGCCCCATATCCTCATAGAGTATTTGTGCTTTGGGATCATCCGTTTTTGTACAATATACTCAGATTGCTTCTCAGGCAACAACTTCTTCATTTGTCCATTAACAGGTACAAGGGCATGTGACCAATCCATTTGAATTTCTCCACCCACATCCTTACAGAAGTTTCTACTTAGCAACATCCAGTATGAAGGAGGAATATCTTCTACTAAGATGGTAGCCAAAACTTTCTTCTCAGGTAAAGCAGCAAAAGCCACTTGTGCATCTTTAATTCTTCCAACCAGGGGCACTTCCTTACTCTCCATAGAATAACAAGATCCATAAGTGCGTGTGAGAGTTAAGCCTAAGGCATGAGCTACTTTAGCAGGCATCACATTGTCTAGATGCTCCTGAGTCTATGACACAATTACTGAGTCTATGGCCAGCTATAAGAAGTGTCACATAGAATGGCTTGATCTTGTCATTGGGTGAGGTGACAGCGGCTACCAGATTAGGCTGTGGTGCGAAGAAGGAGTGGGTAAAAGGCCTTTAGAGGTAGTCTTAGAATGGGAATTGACAAAGTGAATCATTTTAGCAAAAGCCTTGGGATGGGTTTGATAATACTCAGCCTCTGAGATTTGAACCTTAGTCTTTTTCAGGTGGTCAATAATATCAAAAGACCCAGAAGTGGACGGGTTATCATCACTTGAGATCCTAGGTTTATCAATTTTGGGGGAAAAAGAAGAAATAACTTTAGTAGCAGAATTGATAGGACTCACCTTTGGTGTAGATGAAGTGGGGATAGGAGATCCTCTTTTTGCAATTACGGGGATAGTTGTCAGCTGCTCCTTAGATTTCTTGGTGGGCTGCGTCACTTTCTCCCTCTGATTTGTCTGCTCTCGAGTCATGACAGCGTATGATTCGCTATTCATGTCTGCTACTACTTCATCATAATCATCTCCATCATCAATGCCCTCAGTGGTGAAGAAATTAACTCGAGATCCCTCAAGTTCATCTGCTTCATCATCAACTTCTTCAACAAACTCCTCGCATCTTCATTATCCTCCTCATCATCTGGTTCCTCAACTTCACAGGTTGCATTGACAGGAACTTTAACAGGAGGTCCTTCAAGCACTAGCCTTGTTTGAGAAGCAGGCAAACGATTTCTGGGCTGAAAATTCCTCCTTGGAACGTCTGCATAGGGAGCATGCTGAGCCAATTGCTTCTTAATGGTGATGAGATCATTCGCAAGTTTTTGTACCAATGGATCAGTATTAGGTCCGGGAGTGGAAGAGGAGGAAGAAGCAAATTTAGATTTGGAAGGGTCTCTCCTCAACTTCCCTGACATGATTAAATCATCTTCACACTAACAACAAGAGTTTGATCCTCGGCCAATGTTGCGAGATTAGCCCTTCTCAGTGCATAACTAACTTCAGGTGATTGGGCATTTAGGAAGAAACATTTTTGAATTTGATCTACAGGTCGAGTATTTGGCGGAATTTTGTTAATCAACCTGTTGAATCGGGCCACAAATTCTCTCATGGGCTCTTGTGAATCTTTCTTTATTTGAGAGATTTGGGCTAGCAAGGCATGCACATCTTCTGCTGGTTTGAAACGGTTTTCAAACCTAGTTCTCATTGTGTCCCAGCTAGTGATAGCACCAGCCGGAAGGTGATAGAACCAATCAGCAACATTATCTTGTAAAGTCTCAACGAAAAGTCTCACGGAGACATCTTCATGTTCAACTCCCAGAACTCCACATGCAACTATGAAGGCTGCGATGTGTTCATCAGGATGCACTTTACCATCGCCTTTGAATTTAGGGAAGTTCTTCCGGTTACCTCTGGGTAACTCATGCAAAGGCTGAGGAAGGGCAAGGGGCCCGACACGATGACCCCAGGGCAATGGTACCGCCATTCTTGGAAAAATGGCTTGGAGAGGAACTGCAACACCAGCAAGAATCAAAGCTCGAAGATTAGGACTAGCTGGCTCTGAAGGAATACCACCCGTAGGAATTCTATCTTGAACAGGTGGAGTGCTTGTCAAATGAGTCTTTCTATTTCTTGTTGAAGGGAAAGGAAAACCCTACTGCTCCAAAAGCTGAAACTGAGAATCTTCAATACCACGGGCCCTTCTCCCTCGAGTAAAACGCGGAGTCACCAGATCAAAAGATGATCAATAAATAAACTGGAATATGATTCCCCAGTGAGTCGCCAAAAATGTGGTCGTCAAATAGGGCTTTACGAAGAGCAACAGTCAGGGGACAAGAAGTCCCTCCTCTTTAATGGGAGAGGTTCCCTTATCAGAAACGAACCTATTTACAAATATACAAAACATGATTTCCTGGTTGAACTTGGATATTACGAAAGTGTTTTCTATAAGGATCATCAATTACAAAAGGACTGAGGAATGAGAATACGAGAATGAGCAGAAAGGCAATCATTTAGAATTATAGATGATAGAGTAATTCTTTATGTATGTGAAGGTATAGTGAATTGAAACAAGATCATTTGTATCATATTAGTAAGATGAAATTTAAAGACACAAAGTTCGTAAATAACATCTCTGCAAGAACACAAAGTTTCTTAACATAACACGATAAAATGATCTTCACAAAATTAAATGAAAAGCTTAGGGATAAAAGAGATCATAGACGAAGAATGAAAAGCCCTTACGTATTGATTTCTTTATAACTTATTTACACTTTCAAAAATAAGCCAAGTTCTTCCTCCTTTTAAAATGGTGAGAGAGAGGCCATTATATAGTTTACAAATCGAGTTACTCTCGGTAACTACTTCTTTTAACTAAAGATTAGTTAAGGATTGCCAATCGCAATACCTCAACTTATTACAATGAATCCGAGAAAAAGAATTGAAGAGAAGAGAAGAATAAGGAGAAGAAGACAGGTGGTTATGACTGGGAGGGACCCACTGACTTCAAAATCCGCTTTGCTGAATCTCTTCAATGCCTCATATGTCTCGCCACGGGGGAATGACGTGTTGGCTGTAGATGCGGGTCCAAAATCGAGGCATTTCTCCATTTCCTTATCAAACTCAACATGAGTATGATAGTCCTTATTTGCTTCTTCAATGGCAGATTGAAGAGAGTAGATCTCCTTCATTTTCTCTTTGGAAATGGAGCTTTCCTTGAATAGATTATCTTTGACAAAAGCTCTGAATTGAGCTTTGATTTCTTGCAAGGAAAGAGGCACACCAGAAGTTTCATCCTAAAGATGACAATGTATATCTTTGAAAGCAGATACAACCAGTGTCTTGAAAGCCTCACCTTTCTGCCAGCTATTCTTCAGTTCTCCCAAAGCCTCCTCCAAGACTTTGATCTTCCACTCCACGCTGTAAACCCAGGACTTTGATAGATTATCCTTTGCATCATCAAAAACCTTACTTTCACCAATAAAATGTTCTCATCTGTCTGTCCCATGAGGCGGAGGTCTACTATATAACTACTCCAAAGTTTGAGCTCTTTATCTATGATCCCGATAGTGGAGGAGAGCTTCTGTTGCAAGTTGTTCACTTTTCCGTGGAGTTTGAAAGCTTCATCGATGAAGTTCAACCCTGCAACAAGCATATCATCCACCATGGCCTCCATAGCTCTGCCATAGATGGAATACTTGTGCATGTCTTTGATACTCTGTACTTCATCTTGGCTCAAAATTACAGGTGGTGGAAGAGTAGTCAATGGGGTAGGGTCCAAAACTTTGTCCTTAGACAAAAGAGATTTGATGAAACCTGTGAGAATCTGGGCTTGTTCCTCCAACTGTTCAATAGTTTGCTGCCCTTTCTCTACCCTCCCAATGACTCTTGTGACTGTCTCCTGGAGGTTATGGATCTCTCCTTCAGGGGTAGACTCTCCCATGGGAATTCTTGAGAGTTCTAGGTCAGATGCCTGCAAATCCTGCTCTGGTTTATCTACAGTAGGCTTGCTATCTCCAGGAATTGCTGACCCTGAGCATCAGACACTATCCTGGAGGTGATTCGGCTTTTTGGCACGAGAAGGAGGAGTAGTGCCTAACAAGGCTGCCACAACATCAAAATTTGGTCCTGAGCTCCGAGAGGAAGATTTCCTCTTCCTACTGTCGACAAAAGGTTGCACCCATGCAAAAGAGGAGGAGGAAGCAGCAGGTGGGGCAAGAGGACCAAGAGATAGAGAACTCATAGCGCCCAAGGTTTGCACAGTTGTTGTCTCGAGTTGAGACATGAGTGGGGTGCTTGAGACAACTGGTGCAGAGGAATCAATAGCACTTGGAAGTTCAGTGCTCTGGACTTCTTTGTCCTTATCCGTTGGAGCTTCAGGGGCGCTTGGAGGAGCTGGAACTTCACTTTCTTCACTTTCACTGAGAACAATGATGTTCTCTGGTCCCAAAGGCAAATTCTACCTGCTTTTTCTGAGGATCTTCTTCCACAGGCTCCTTCTTAACCTCTTTGAGTTTCTTCTGGTATACTTGGGTGGATGAAGAAGGAGTAGAAACTGCAGGTCCTTGTGTTGATGAGGCAGGAGGGGTTTGCACAGGTGTGTCTGATCTTGGAGTCGATGCTTCCCTCCTTGGTGTTGAAACATCCTTGGAGGAGGATTCTCCTGAGTGCCTCCTAAGCTCTCGAACTTTCTTATCAAACCAGATCTTAGTCCTGACTAAGACTGGAGCCAGGATCTCAACTAATCATCTTTCTCTTTCTTGAACCAATCCAAGTCCTCCAAGGGAGTGTGCTTGACCACATTGTCATACTCATATGATTACAGATCAGAGTTGTCATCCTTGAGTCCTACAGGAACTTGGTACAAGCCGAGTTCTTGATCAATTAGAGAGAACTCCGCCATAATGCCTCTTCTTGGCCTCAAAATCATCGGCACATCAGCCCAATAGTCTTACATGTATCTACCCCTGTGATGATATGTTATCTTGATGTTTTCTCAATGAACTTCTTCAAGTCGAAGCAAAGTTCTTGGCTTGAAGAAATGGACGGTGATGGGGGCCAGGGCTCTTTCAATATTCTGTGCGTCCAGGGCCGTTTTGCAGGTGTAGTTTCCCAAAGAGATGGGGAAGTGCAAACCAGTGATCTTCTTGTCCCTGCAGGTTCTATGCAATTTGTCCAATTGCCTGCATACTTCTATCAGAGCCATCTTGTCACTGCAGAACATAGGAAGCCTCAGAGGGGTGCTCTCATAGCCAGCGAGCCTGATATAGGAGAATTTTCTGAATTGGATAAAATAGGCACCGTAGTGCGATATCAGGCTCATGGCTTCATCAGAAAATCTTCTAGCAGTGTCACCCTCGAGAAGTCTAACCATGTACATGGTGAAAGCATCATTCACCCTTCGAAAATTGTGATTGCTGGTCTCTAGGGTGAACTGTGGGCAGTAGGCATACACAGGATCAGCCTTGTGGGCATCAATGTAAGAGAAACCAAACCATTGCCTTGATGCCACCAGAGTGTACATCAGGTATGAAGTCATATAGAATTTCTTCATTTGCTGCACATTAGACAACTGCTCCGCTAGGTTCATGCTGATGATTTCTACCCAGTTGATGTTTTGAGTCCCCTCGCACACCATATTGATGAGCGGGCACATCCAGAAATGGAACTCGTTAGTAGAAGGTAAGCCCATGACCCGAGCTAGTAGGATTATGAAATCTGACAACTCTTCATTGAAATCTTCTGGAAGAGAGTCTTGGATAGATGAGACGCTCCCTTCTTAGGGTTTTTAAGCCATGACTTCGCCACCCGTGCCTTGTAGTTATCGTTGTCTTGATTGAACAGGGCTTGTGCTTGATTTTGGGAGACAACGATAGCATTATCCATTTCCGAATCCTCAGTGCAGTGCTAATGGTGGCAGCGTCAAGTTTGGCGATGAGCTCCCCGTGCACGTTGGTTAATTCACTCGAATCAGGGTTGAAATGAGCCCCGCATGAAAGCACTGTGTCTGCACATTGGACCGAGATGGGGAAACCACCAGCGAAAGCTAGACCGCTATCATGAATCATTTGTGCCATTGGTGTAGGATTTGCATCTGTCATCCTCGACCAAAAATCACCAAAATCAAGGTGGCGAACTTCACTGTCCCCGATATCAGGAACGGCAGACTCTAGTGGTGAGATTTGCTCCTGCCCCTGGAATTTGATCTTCATGTTGATAGCAATTGAGAGAGCAGAGCTGCAAGCTAAACTTGGGATGAAATTGCAGAGGGAATGGATACGCGCGTAGGAATTTAGATTGCAAGGGTTCGAGCAAAGGATAGCATGGAAGCAGTGTGAAAAACATAGGGGGTTTGCTCGTTATATAGCCATTTTGGAGAGAGAAAGGTAATAAATGCACATTAAATTCATACCTACCAATTTGAAAAGAAAGATATTCGGGTAGAGCGGGAAAAATTAGCATGAATGGCACTTGGTTCATTTGGGACACGAGGGACGCGAAAGCGCGAAGCATGCGGTTCGGGCGATTCGGGCGATGCGGGAAAAGGCGCACAAATGTTATTGGGACATGCGGGACAAAAGTGTGCGTGAAGTACGTGACTCAGCCGGATCGGGCGAAAAGGTGACAACGGGTCCGGAGAGTTTGGGACATTTGGGACATGAAAAGCGCGAGTGTGATTCGGGCGAATCGGCCAAAATGGAACAACTTGTCCATGAACTTGGGACATGCGGGACAAAAGTTCGACGGGCCCGAAAAAGACAAACTTCGGGTAAATCGGCCACAAAATGACCCAAAAACGAGATTTTCTCAAATTCCCGACAATTCGGGAACAAAAAGACACTTAAACCCCAAATGAACTTGGGACAACTTGGGACATATCGCGGACAAAAATGTCCGACCAGAGCCCGAAAAACACACAAAATGACCAAAAACAAAACGCAGATTTTCTCAATTTCTTGACTTTTCACACTATCCATGCCTTGTCAAGATGAAAAAGACACTTAAACTCAAAATTTTAAATTTTTGACTGCCCGCTCAGGGCGGCGGTCCTTCACGCATTTTCCAAGACGTTTTTCGATCATGACCGCATAATTTTGAACTTTCACCAGCTTTCTCAATCGCCTTGGCTTGTATTAATGTTTTATGTCCCCTGAATAGTGTTTCTCCACCGTTTAATGGTAAAAGAGTTCTAATGGGAATCACCTTTGGGTGAATGTGAAATCTATAAATAACCAGCTTGTTTTCAAGCAAATGCCCTCAAAATTGCCTCTCAAACTCTCATTTTCCATTGTTTAGTCTGTCAATTTCTTGTTTAGAGCTCGTTTTGTTTCATGTTTGCATCCATGCTAGTTTTTCCTTTGCTTTCAGAAGCCATTCAATCTTCTTGCTTCATTCTTGTTCATAGCTATCCATACAAATTAGTTTAGAGCAAAGTAGTGTTAGTTATAGATTGCATCCTTTAGAGTTTTAGGTTGTGTTCTTCACAGAAGGTGGATTTAGAATCTCTTGGTACTCTTGCGTTGTATTCCCGCAATAAATCCCGCTAGTAATTGCATATGCCAAGCTCTGTCTCTTACGTTGTCCCTCTCCTACTCACATTATATTCGGTCTATATCAAAATAATCCATTGTTCGAATACCTTCTTCGTTGATGCTAACATATACATGCTCTTCTCTGGATTCACGTAAACACGAAGGAATGAGGAGATCATTATGAGGGGATAAAACCATACACTACCGAATTTTCCACTATTCTCTGTAAATTCCGGTTTTATCTCACAAAGTTCTAGTTAAAATATATCAAATAGAGTAGTGAAACATTTCATTTCGCTTAAAATTCATTCTTGATATTGCCAGGAAGTTGTGGGGATTGATAGTTTCGAGAAGCTATGATTCATTCCTCACTTCGAGGTAGGATCGAGAATCTTTCAATTAAGTTAATCAAATATCTAGTTATTTAGGATAAACTCACAACGCATATGTAAGTAGCTACACTAGGCTACTTTGTTTGTTTTAATTTTGTTATTAGATTAGTTGTCATTTTCTAAATATATTAGATTAGTTGCTCTTTCATTTCCATTCAAAATCTTATCAAAAATACAAAAAAGAGAGGAATATATGTGTGTGTGTGTGTGTGTGTGTGTGTGTGTGTGTGTGTGTGTGTGTGTGTGTGTGTGTGTGTGTTGTAGATATATCTCGCATAGTTAGTTTATTTCATTTCAGTTAGGCTTATATTGATCTTGTATGACAATCACGGGACCTAGGGAGCCCAGGGAATATGTTTTTGAGCCAATCGTGCCTCAACCAAATATTGTTGTAGCAATAATTGACATAGACCAAAATCTCGTAATACAGTCTTCCGAACAACAACAGACCTACTATAAATTAGCTCACAAGCTTAAGGGAATCAAACATAGAATATGACAAAGCACATACATTCCGGTTAAGTCACCAAATTATAGATTACCTTGATAGACATCTCGTATGATCGCGAGTAAGGACCCGAAAGAGAACAAACATTCAGGTTGTGATCCACTAGTCCCATAGCCAAGCGTAGGAGACCTCCTCATTGATATAGACACTAGCTTACGATCCAAGTTTCTAGAACACCATTAGGTACTGGGTAAATCATGCAACTTTTAGTTCTAAACGTAGAGGCCGAAAAGGCATACGATTATTGGATACTCGGGATCAGAAGAAGGGATTGATTCTTCACATGACCATAGGAGGTCCACAACAACCACAAACTTACGGTTGTGATCCACAGGTCCCACAACCCAATGGGCCTACAAATCAATCCAACGTTGATGCTGGTTTGCGAACATTAGTGTTTAGGTCCTCTCCACTCCCACCAGACATTATCACACAACTATCATTATTAAACGTAACAGCTAATCAAGCTAAATATTTCTAGACTAGACCAAAGAATCATCCATAAAACACCAAAAGATCCACTACATATTTAGCCATTCCATTTTCATGACCTTGTCGGAGACATATACGAAGCACCCACAAGTTATATTCCACGTATTCTCGCAACCCATGATCGGATCACATCAGAGCTCGATATTGATTGGAGCCTTCGAGCAGCTATCCTCGTTGAACGATCTATCACACCGATTCAGTTAGAGGGCTTTCTTTACGTTAGATTCGTAGATCCCATTATTACGTGTTGAAGACATAAGATTACCTAACTAGCTTATCGACATCCCTCATGTATTCCGCACCACTCGGCTATCTTGGCATGACCTCGAGAGGTCAAGTACGGGGAAATTCACTTGCCGATTATCATCCTCGCATGTCACTTTTCTGTCTTACAAAATTGGTGAACCTGATGTGAACAAACAACTGTTTCATCTTACCTACCTCATTTAGCCCTCACATCAGCCTTCACCCCCACATTTTGTTGATAATCCACTAGATGGAGGCAAACCGGTAGATTTGGACTTTCCCGATGAATGTGTATACTTTGTCGAAACCAGACCCCCATTCCTACATGTCCCTGGTATACTGATATCATCAATTTTATCATGGACCATACATACCCGGAAAGTGCCACGTCACAACAAAGAAGGCGGTTACGCATTATTGCCGCTAAATATGTTGTTTTAGACCAAGTGCTCTATCATAGAGCCTTCGATGACATGCTTCTAAGATGCGTCGGCATAGAAGAATCCAAGAAGATTCTTCATGGATTCCACAATGGGATATGTGGGGCCACTTCGATGGTCATGCCACCGCTCGCAAAATACATCGGATGGGCTATTTCTGGCCTACTCTCGAACATGACGCAGTAGAATTTGTACGTAAGTGCCACAAATGCCAAGAATTCTCTCACGAGATTCACATGCCCGCCAAAGACAATCCCTACAACCAATAACAAATCCATTGCCCTTCTCCATGTGGGGCCTGGACTTGATAGGGAAATTATCTCCTCATCAACCGATGGCCATAATTTTATAATCACAACCACGAATATTTCACCAAATGGGTAGAGGCTATTCCTCTCACCACCGTACTGTGTTCGGTGATCGCCAAATTCATTTTGAACCAAATTATCTATAGGTATGGTGTCCCACAAGTCATTATCTCGTATAATGACACGTCCTTTAAAAATGATGAGGTTCGTGAGCTATGTAGCAAGTTCGTAATAAACCATCACACGGTCTCTCTTACTACCCTCAAGCCAATGGGCAAATAAGCGAAAACAAAATGTTGAAAGCTATTCTCCTCAAAACGGTAAAAGAAAACAAACAAGATTAGAATTTAAAATTATATACGGCCTTGTGGGCCCACCGAACCTCAATAAGAATACCAACAAGAGCATCTCCTTTCTCACCGTATTCAGGCGTAAGAAGTTCTCCCGCTTGAGGTTGAAATACCTAGTCTCCGCATCTCGCTACAAGGGATTCTAGATGAAGAATCTTATAGGAGGCACGCCTCTCCCAACTAGAAAGCCTAGACGAGGCCAGGTTAAATGCCAAATAGTGGCATAGAGCCTATGCTGACTGGATGTGCCGGCAGTATAACAAAAATGTCTATGAGCAAGAAATATATGAAGGAGATCTAGTTTTAAGACTAGACAACCGGATCGATAAGAAAACCGGTGAAGGAAGAAAGTTCCGCCCAAATGGTTGGGCCCATATCGAGTCATGAAGGACTACGGTAACGGTGCATATCTCTTGTGCACACTAGAGGGTGAGGAATTCAGTGAATCAAAGTGCATCTTAAATGATTTTACGCATGAAGCAACGACATTATTTGTATAATTATACCTAGATTACATATTCATTTAGATAGGTTCATTTTGTTCACTTGTTTAAAAATTTGGTGATCAAGGGACTTATTCTTAAGCAATTCATTACAAACTTTTTATAGTATTGGCAAGAGCTTTCAAATCATACTTCTTCATTTTCATCACATCATCAATCAAGTTTAATCATTTCATCAATTAAAGCTAGATATGACAAAGTCTTAACGGTAGCCATACCAAGGCCTACACGCTTGTTCTCACTTTTGGTTTCTTCCTAGGATAGGTGTCTTACCTATGGTCTGCTTCTAGAAGCTTCATGGTGTCACATCTATCATGTATATATATATATATATATATATATATATATATATATATATATATATATATATATATATATATCTTTGGAAATAAGAACATACTTTTGACGACATTTTGCTCGTAGGTAAGTCAAAAATAGATCAAATAGAAAATTTTGCTTTTACACATTTCCTTGCCTACCAACCTTCGGTGTTGAGTTTGCATCTCTTATTAGTGACGTAGGGTTGTGAAAGGATGGGAATGCCCTTGCTCGCCATGCCTTGTCCATGGTGATAAGCCCATGCTTCCTACTAGTAGCATGGGGCAAGGTGTAGGGGTCCTCTTGACAAAGAAGGTTGAAGGTCATAAGAAAATAGTTCAAATAAACCTTTGAAATATTGAGTCAAAACAAATGAATCAGATTTTCAAAATTCCAAGAGAGTTCAAAATCCTCAAAACTAGATTTTGTCAACCAAGTGGCCATCTATGGATCTCGAGTCTAGATAAATTGCAAATCAAGTTGCATTCTAAACTATGGAGTCACTTGAGTAGGGTAGGTTTGTAGCGTCCTAATTTGGTTCCACCAACTCTTTGTCTATCTCCCATCATTACCATTTCAACACACCTCATAGCTTGTGCCCTTTCTAGCTCTCGGTGATGAGCCCTCACATCTTACTAGTTGCGTGGAGTTAGGAGTGGGGCAAGTGCATCTGCTCATCATACCGAGTTCATTACATTTTGTCAAAACAATATGAATTACCGGAAAAAATGCTTATATAAACTAAAGTTCAAGATCACATAGTGTCCACATCATCATGCATCAGCATCACGAAATACAAAAAAGAAAACATTTGTGATATTTGTTCTCCATTGCATACATTCTGAAAAGCATATAAAAACAATTTTTTTATAAACATCTAGTATACATGTGAAAATGAATCACAAAACTCTAGGTACAAAGAGATCTAGATCCAAAAAGAGATGTATATATATATATAATCGGTTTCATGTACAATGCCATCATGCACTAGGCATGGTCAAAACGCTCAATGAGCCCGGAAAATACAAAATGGTCGTATAAAACAATCTAGAAAGAGTCACTACAAAAAGAGCCAAGTGGCCTCTCAATCCCTATGGGATCCCTCAGAAGGTGCATGACCACATCTAGGAATCCTGCCACGCTAACGCTCCGAGTGCACCGAGGGCTCATGGTCCCGAATGGTAGCTATAGCCTCGCATGAGAGCAGCTCCTCATCGACGCTCTGGCAGCTCCTATACCCGCTAACTCGATATGGAGGGAAGTCACCATCTTGGCCACATGCCAAACGGGGGTGAAAACATCGGTATGCCGACCAGCCCAAGCCGTTGAAGACTCCCCGCATCCGTGGATAGCTCCGCACGAGTCTTCTCCATAGGAGCATCGGGTATCAATACATACCCGACGAATCAAGTCTTGCCACTCATCAGCAATCTCTATAAGCAAAGGAGAAAAAAAAGTTAGAAAATAATCAAAAGATGAAACCAAGGACGAACAAAAGGAGAGATAGCAACTAAGGAAATCCTAGCTAAAAATAAATATTAAAAGAAGAGTGACAACTCACTTGATCTCCAGGCCTCAAAGAGGGATCACTAGGATCAGCGCCGCCACGGATGCTTCGATGACTCGATGTCCTCCTCCTATGTCTGGGGCAACATAGCATCCTACCACGGACTCATCCTCTCCACCTAAGTCCTGAGAAAGTAACTCCTCTGAGACTAGAGTCACCCTCTCTGCACTCGTCTCTGCCCTCTCGGCCTGTAAAATCTCCAGAGTGTCATGCCACTCGGGCTCACTATCCTCTCCCTCACTTGATTTGCTGAACTCCATGTCCTCGGTCTCCTCCTTCGTCTCTCCCTTGTGAACTCCCAAGACTCGAGTCTATATCAATAGGGTCGCCACCGCTATGGGTGGGGGCCGGCAACAATCTGAAGTAAAGGTGCTTGAGGAGCACTCGACTCTCGCTGGGCGTGTACCACCCTCCTAGCTGCAATAGGGACGCCAGAGTAACAACTGCCCAACCCCGCCCCTAGGACCGCCCTAGCCTCCCGAAGTGATCTCGAACACTGCACCACTGGGAAGCATATCAACGTAAGCTAGGCCAAATTGCTTTGAGGCACTCGATCAAAGGGGTGTGTCTCTACCTTCCCCATCCTCGCCCACAAGCTGCCCCTGTAGTAGAGCAGAAATCAAAGTGGAGGTCTCCTTGCCCCATAACCTTGCCATGCCCCGATAAGGTGTGGCCTCCATATCCTCGGTAGTCGTGGAAGCAATCGCTGGTGGGGTGCTCTAAGCACCAACATCTTTGTCCATCTAGTTGCCCTCACGGCCCCGGGATCTCGCCACCTCTATGCCTCTCCCATAAGGGATGATACGCTCATAGACCCAGCTCATAACCAAGGTCGGATGGCTCAAAGATTGTCCTTGTAAGCGAACCACCCTGTACAAGTCGTGATAGGTGGTCCCAAGTATATCAGCTCCCCAGGCATAAATCCGACCATGTGCCTCAATCTGTGCAATGATGGGGGCCCAACAAGAAAGCAATGTATCCCCTCCTTATCTCTCGATAATTCTCGAAGAAAGGATGCCCATAATGGCCTTACGGATCGTAGGGATGGGCAAGCCGAGAATAGAACGGACCTTCACCTCCTTCTTCGAACTAGTGGAGACAATTGTCTCTCCCATATAAGTGGCCCACTAAGTCACCCGAGCTCTAGATATCTTGTTGTATTAAATGAAATTCTCCTCCCAATAATCGGGACTCCCAAAATGCAAGTAGACATCCTCTAAGGTGATAGTCCACTCACCCCGACACTGGAAATCGAAAAGTGTTCCGATCTCGCATCCCAAGAAGAAACTAAGTCACACAAGATGTGACCTGGCAGGGTAACGTGGGGGACCCGTGATCCTCAATATGCCCGCCTCTCGAAGAGTATCCTCGCTCATCTTGAGAGAGTGCATCTAGCATCTGCTTTGAAGCCAATCACTCTCTCTCTCTCACTCTCCCGATGTACTCTTCCTTCTACAAAACACACAAAAACATGCAAAAAGGAGCAAGTTAGTATCAGATTACATTAAAAAAATCGTTAAAGCATGTAAGAATGCTAGAAATGCAAAAATGAACTCAAATTAATGTTGTTTTAACATTCGAGGAGAACCGCTGCCGAAAGGCAGGCAAATGCGGTTTCAGAATCGCCGCTTTGTTGGTCGTCAAATAGGACTTTACGAAGAACAACAGTTAGGGGACAAGAAGTCCCTCCTCTTTAATGGGAGAGGTTCCCTTATTCAGAAACAAACCTATTTACACATATACAAAACATGATTTTCTTGTTGAACTTGGATATTACGAAAGTGTTTTCTATAAGGATCATCAATTACAAAAGGACTGAGGAATGAGAATACGAGAATGAGCAGAAAGGCACCATTTAGAATTATAGATGACAGAATAATTCCTTATGTATGCGAAGGTATAGTGAATTGAAACAAGATCATTTGTATCATACTTAGTAAGATGAAATTTGAAAGACACAAAGTTCTATAAATAACATCTGCAAGAATACAAAGCTTCTTATCATAACACAGACAAATGATCTTAACAAGATTAAATGAAAAGCTTAGGGATAAAAGAAATCAGATAGACGAAGAATGAAAAGCCCTTCTGTATTGATTTCTTTATGATTTATTTACACTTTCAGAAAATAAGCCAAGTTCTTCCTCTCGCAAAATGGTGAGGAGAGGCCAATATATTGTTTATAAATCGGTTACTCTAAGAACTACTTCTTTTAACTAAAGATTAGTTAAGGATTGCCAATCGCAATACCTCAACTTATTACAATAAATCTGAGAGAAGGAATTGGAAGAGAAGAGAAGAATAAGGAGAAGAAGACAGGTGGTTATGACTGGGAGGGACCCACTGACTTCAAAATCCACCGCTCGAATCTCTTCAATGCCTCGGCTATGTCTCTCGCCATGGGGGACGACGTGTTGTCGGGTCAGAGACGGGTCCAAAATCCGAGGCACTTCTCCATTTCCTTATCAAACTTGACATGAGTATGATAGTCTTTATTTGCTTTTTCAATGGCAAGTATTGAAGAGAGCAGATCTCCTTCATTTTCTCTTTGAAATGGAGCTTTCCTTGAATAGATTATCTTTGACAAAAGCTCAATTGAGCTTTGATTTCGTGCAGGAAAGAGGCACACCGTAGAGTTTCATCTCAAGATGACAATGTATATCTTTGAAAGCAGAATACAACCGGTGTCTTGAAAGCCTCACTCGAAATTTAATCTTCATGTTGGTAGTAATTGAGAGAGCAGAGTCATGAGCTAAACTTGGGATGAAATTGCAAAGGGAATGGATACGCGCAAGAATTTAGATCGCAAGGGTTCTAGAAAAAGATAAAGATGGAAGTAGTGTGCAAAACGCATAGGAGGTTCGCTTGTTATATAGCCGTTTAGGAGAGAGAAAGGTAATAAATGCGCATTAAGTACATACCTACCAATTTGAAAAGCAAGATATTCGGTAGAGTGGGAAAAATTAGCATGAATGGCACTTGGTTCATTCGGGACACGAGGGACGCGAAAGTGCAAGCACGTGATTCGAGATGCGGGCGATGCGGGAAAAGACGACAAATGTTATTGGGACATGCGGGACAAAAGTACGCTGGTACGCAACTCGGCCGGATCGGACGAAAAGGTGACAACGGGTCCGATGAACTTGTGACATTTGGGGCGCGAAGCGTGAAGTCACGCGGTTCGGGTGATTCGCCAAAATGGAACAACTTGTCTGGGCGAACTTGGGACATTTGGGACAAAAAGTTCCGACGGGCCCGAAAAAGACAAACTTCGGGGAAACCGGCCGATCGGGGAACAAAAGGCCCAATTGAACTTGGGACACGCGGACAAAATGTCCGACAGGCCCGAAAAACACACAAAATGACCCAAAAACGTAGATTTTCTCAATTTCTTGGCTTTTCACATTATCGACATGAACAGAGAAGACACTTAAACTTAAAATTTTAAATTTTCACCTTCTTAAGAGTAGGGGAATTTTGAGTGACAACACGCTTTAAAGGGCGGCGGTCTCACGTTTAAAACGGGTCATGTGCCCTAAAATGATTGAAAATGCTAAAAACAACCATTTCGACCAAAACAAAAGCCTACCCATTAGGTGCCCCCTAAGAGACACATTTAAAACTGACATTTCTAAAAATACCCCCATGACAAAGTTCTCATCATTTTTACATTTAGGGTGCAAAAATGAATAATCAAGAAGAACTAACATGATATTTCACGGTCGAGGTTCTCGCTCACGGAGGCATGATCGCTAGCTCAATACGAATGTTTCACTATATTCTCATTGATAACCATCACCATGGGTCCTAGAGCTCAAAACTATCAAATCAACACGTGTAAATGAATAGGAAAATGGTCCCATTATATATATATATATATTGTTTTGACACATTTTCGAGTGCCCCTTTCATAGGTTTAGAGCGCCAATGGAGGTAAGTTCTCATCCACGCACAAATGGTAAGTCCTAATCTCATACTAATTTAGTATTTATTTTTCGATTTTTTTGTCTATCTGCACTTGAGTCTTCTTTCCATTTTGCAGGTAGCGGGAACTTCAATGATTTACATTTCGACACATGGGCGTGTCAAGTATAATATCTAACTTCCCATTTTGGGACCGCCATATTAGGATCCATCGCTTTACGCCTTTCATGGCTAAAATTCTTCTCCGAGGGGGCAATATGTACGTACCCAAAATTGTAGGGTACTAGTACCACCGGAACGATGTTACACATGCCCCAATGATGATACAAGTTGCCTCGTAAGGTGTTCGGATCTAGAAAAGCTCGTGAAGTATATGTTAGCATCCCAAATGCTTTATTCATGTTCCTTGTGCTTTTTTTTATTCCTCTGCCCTTCATTTCTTAGCTTTTTTCCCTTTAGTGATGAAACCACTACCCCTGGTAGGGGCGGCACCTGTAATCGCTGCCCTACTCAAAGTGGCGGTCCTTCACGTGTTTTCCGCACGTTCTTTCGATCACGACCGGAGTATTTTTCAACTTTCATAAGCCCTCTCAACCGCCTTGGCTCGTATTAATGTTTTATGTCCCCTGAATAGTGTTTCTCCATTGTTTAATGGTAAAAGAGTTCTAATGGGAATCACCTTTGGTGAATGTGAAATCTATAAATAGCCAGCTTGTTTTCAAGCAGATGGCCCCTCAAAATTGCCTCTCAACTTCTCATTTTCCATTGTTTAGTCTATCAATTTCTTGTTTAGAGCTCATTTTGTTTCATGTTTGCATCCATGCTAGTTTTTCCTTTGCTTTTAAGAAGCCATTCAATCTTCTTGCTTTAGTCTTGTTCATAGTTGTCCATACAAATTAGTTTAGAGCAAAGTAGTGTTAGTTATAGATTGCATCCATTAGAGTTGCAGGTTGTGTTCTTCATAGAAGGTGGATTTAGAATCTCTCGGTACTCTTGTGTTGTATTCCCGCAATAAATCCTACTAGGAATTGCATATGCCAAGCTCTGTCTCTTGCATTGTCCCTCTCCTACTCGCATTATATTCGGTCTATATCCAAAGCTGCCATTGTTTGAATACCTTCTTTTGTTGATGCTAGCATATACACGCTCTTCTGGATTCACGTGAACACAAAGGAATGAGGAGATCATTCTGAGGGGACAAAGTCATACACTACTAGATTCACCACTATTCTTCAAATTCCGGTTTTATCTCACAAAGTTCTAGTTAAAATATATCAAATAGAGTAGTGAAACATTTCATTTCGCTTAAAATTCATTCTCGATATTGCGCAGTGGAAAGTCAGTGGGGATTGATAGTTTTGAGAAGCTATGATTCATTCCTCACTTCTGAGGTAGGATCGAGAATCTTTCCATTAAGTTAATCAGCTATCTAGTTATTTAGGATAAACTCACAACTCCAGCACATGCAAGTAGCTACACCAGTAAGCACTTTGTTTGTTTTAATTTTGTTATTAGATTAGTTGTCATTTTCTAAATATATTATATTAGTTTTTCTTTCATTTCGATTCAAAATATTATCAAAAACACAAAAATGAGGTATATATATACGTTGTAGATATATCTCGTATAATTAGTTTATTTCATTTCGCTTAGGCTTATATTGATCTTGTATGACAATCACGGGACCTAGGGAGCCTAGGGAATACATTTTTGAGCCAATCGTGCCTCAACCAAATACTATTGCAGCAATAACTGACATAGACCAAAATCTCAGAATACAGGTCTTTCGAACAACAACAGACCTACTAGAAATCAGCTCACAGTTAAGGGGATTAAACATAGAAGACGACAAAGCGCATACATTCTAGTCAAGTCAGCCAAATTATAGATTACCTTGATAGACATCTAGTATGACTGTAGAAGGACCTGAAAGAGAAAAAACATTCGGTTGTGATCCACTAGTCCCATAGCCAGATGCAAGAGACCTCCTCGTTGATATAGACACTAGCTTACGTATCCAAGTTTCCAGAACACCTGTTAACTACTCTAGGTAAATCGTGCAACTTTTAGTTCTAAACGTAGAGGCCGAGAAGGCATATGATTATTGGATACTCGAGATCAGAAGAAGGGATTGATTCTTCACATGACCATAGGAGGTCCACAACAACCACGAACTTATGGTTGTGATCCAAAGGTCCCACAACCCAACGGGCCTACAAATCAATCCAACATTGACGCTAGTTTGTGAACATTAGTGTTTAGGTCCTCTCCACTCCCACCAAACATTATCACACAACTATCATTATTAAACGTAGCAGCTAATCAAGCTAAATATTTCTAGACTAGACCAGAGAATCGTCCATAAAACACCAAAAGATCCACTACATATTTAGCCATTCCATTTTCATGACCTTGTCGGGAGACATATACGAAGCACCCATAGGTTATATTCCACGTATTCTGTAACCCATAGATCGGATCATGACAGAGCTCGATATTGATTGGAGCCTTCGAGCAGCTATCCTCACCGAATGATCTATCACACCGGTTTAGGTTAGGAGGGCTTTCTTTGCCTTAGATTTGGATCCCATTATTGCGTGTTGAAGACATAAGATTACCTAACTAGCTTATCGACATCCCGCATGTATTCCAAACCACCGGCTATCTTGCACGACCTCGAGAGGTTGGGTACGTGGAAATTCACTTACCGATTATCATCCTCGCATGTCACTTTTCTCATTGTACAGCTGACCCATAGGAGAGGGGTCGAAGTACATTTTATCACGTAATCAGCCCATATAAAGAAGAATTTAGATGCAAATTTTTGTATTGCTCAAGACCCTTCCATGGTTGGTGGGTCAACTTGCAGTGGTAGATTCCACAACCAAGTATGAGTGACGATTGATTGTTAGATGTTCGGGTAGATAATCCTTCCACCATGCAAGTTTGATCTTTCGTTTGGAATGTTCACAATCCTCTATAGTATGACCAGTTTGGAAGCAATGCCGACATTTGAAAGCAAGACCTCGTAGTCTAACCTCTGCACCTAGATCCTTTCACCGATTTGTAGATTGATTTCTACTAGTAAGGCTTGGGAGGTATCAAGATCTACAAGGATACGAGCATAAGTAGTATGGGTCTAAACAGAGGTCTTATCATCAAATTTCACACATGAGCCTAGAGTATCACCTATAGCAATCAGAAAGGTCTTTTCCAGAGCTGAAGTGGGAGCCCTAACAAGTGAACCCAAATAGGGTGGGTATCAAAGGAGTCCTTTACAGGATCAAAATACGGATACCATGGTTTGAACATCATCCCGTGTTCTCCCCAAACCCAATATTGGTTAAAAATCAAATCCCTATCTTAAGGGGTTTCAAAGACAACAATGAAATATGCTTTAACATAAGGATAAAGCTCAATCTTACCTTATATCTTTTCTCTCCATCTTTGAACAATCCAATCATGGAGCTGAGAAATTTTAGGACAAAATTTGTGAAATCTGCATATGAGACCCAGCTAGGAAATATTTTCCTCCTCCTTTAGGACCTTTTGAAGTAGATCCTCCTCTATTTTCGTATTGGGGTCTCCTGAGAGGGTTTCAAGAACTCATTTCTCGCATTCTCCTTCTTCGCTTGAGACCACCGCAATATAAGATTTGGATCTATTAGTGCTTTATTGTTTCCCTTGGTTCTGACGACCCCTATTTCTTTCTCACCGACAAATGCATTCACGCATAAAAGTCTTTACAGAGGTAAAGGGTCTCGCCTCCAAAGATAGAGAAAATTTGGTCTCCCTTTCCTATCCCCATAAGAGGAGATCCATGTTTTGAGAGGGGAATCACCAAAATTTTGAAAGGGGTCACCTTTACCTACAAAGGCCATATCAATCCAAGAGATTGGATATTCATTTTCCTTGTCTCTACCTTTTTCCCCACATATTTCTTGTTCTTTACACCCTGGTGAGTTCTAATTTGTGTGGGATGACATTTTTGCATGACCGCTCTTTCCCCGCCCGCCCGTAGATCCATCTCCATGTGTTGGTTTTCCATGTCCTCCGCTAGTTGAGCCTTCGCGAGTCTTTTGTAGGGAAAACTAGGGTTTTCCATGGATACAAGAGTGATTTTTATTGAAGTTTCTCTTTTTCGCTTTCTAATCTTGAGATGTGTACTATACTTCCTCATTATGTTGCATTCAAAATAAAATGGAGGGGAGATGTAAAGATCTTTTAGCGACCTAACTCATGACATTATTATGAAGGTCAAACTTGTTGGAAAAATAATTTTTCAATTGGGTAAATTAGTGGATTGTCACCAATAGTGTGTGGGAGTGAGTCGCTTTGCTTGAATGGGATAGCTCCATTTATTGAAAACAAGGAAATAAAAACAATCTAAAATAATTTTCGGGGTGGCTCAAGGCCGAGATCACATAGGAATACTTCCCTAAACCTGGAAATTGCTTGTATTCAATACAAGAGAGGAAAATTGTTCAGTGAGGGAGATGGGAGAGAAAACTGAGAAAGGGATTTTAATCAACAAATAACATAACAAAGTTTGTTGCATTAAAACTAGAACATTTCACTTACATCAATTAGAAGAAACCATTTGCAAAGAAAGAGGAAAAATCAACAAGAAACAAAAAGTCTTATTACATCATGTTGCAAAATTTACAATGCTCCTGGAGTACAAGTTGAGATGGAGATAGAACAGTAGATGAGGAATAGAAGAAATGAATGCACTTGCTTCTAGAAAGACAGTGAGAGCTAGTAAACAAGTATTAACCATTGCCTCGAAATGAGGGCGTCATTCATATTTATAGTGTAAGGACTTACTTTTCATCTCCCCCACATGACCTTTCACCTTCCTTCGTGACTTTTGACTTTTCAGATTTTGAACTTTGGTGCTCCTTCGCTATTGTGACCTTTCGATTTCTTGACCAATAAGTGTCCCAAATTGCTTGGCCAAACACATTTTTCTTGTTCCCAGTTGTCAACACATTCTTCTTGTTCCCAACCATCAACACATTTTATTGTTCCCATCCATCAACAAAATCTTCTTGTTCCTAGATGTCAACACATTTTTCTTGTTCCCGGTTGTCAACACATTCTTCTCATTCCTCAGCCATCATAAAAACTTGGTCCCAATAGTAATCAAAATCTTTCTTTTCTCGCCCTTCATCAAAATTTTGTTCTCGAACATTAACAAAATATTCATGTTCCCAATCCTGCATCAAAACCTTGTTCTCAAATCGTAATACAACCATTTTTTTACCGACCGGTAACACGTTTTTCATGTTCCCGGCTAGTAACACATTTGTGTTCCTAAATGATAACACTTTGGAACCTCAGACCAAATTTTGTTTTATCATTTTTGGGGTAAAACATTAACGTAATTTGGTCATATAATATATGAAAAATTATGTAAAATGGAAAAATAATCTAATAAGAGTAATTAGAAGTCTTGAAAATGATTTTTTCATCATTGTTACCCAAATTTCCACTTTTACCTTGAGGTGTGTGCCACTAAACTGAGTGATAAGAAGAGTTTATGATCACCGTGAAATAACACATCATATGGGATACAAAGAGCACTAAATATAATTTCATTTGAGATTTGGATGGGCTCTCAAATATTCATGAGTCTCCTGAAACATTTCATACAAGTTACACCTTATACAAGGGCCTTTATGTCGCATTGTCGGATGATTTTCCACCTCTCAAAATTCCCAAAATATTTCCTTAATGATTCCAACATGAATTAGGATATTTTATCTCTCTAATTCATGTGGTATGAGATTTTAACTCTTTACAAGGATCCTGAAACTCTTCAAACAAGGTGACTAGATTTTTTAGAACATATATTTCCCAATACCTTGCTCATAAAGACCCTGAGTTTGTATAACTTATTCATGAACCTTGATTTTCTTCAATAAATTTCCTCAAATGACTTTAACGATCAAATATCTATGTCATACACTTCTTAGAGGATTTATATCTTCTTAGTACATCTGAGGAGATGCTTGCAAGTGCCGAAGTAAGGAAATAGGCCTTTTTGGGCCTCTGGGAACAACTCCTTCCAGGTGAATCAAAGTGAATCTATGAATTGTCTCCTGCTAACTTACCTGCA
This sequence comes from Taxus wallichiana var. yunnanensis, assembly GCA_018340775.1. Classification (NCBI taxonomy): domain Eukaryota; kingdom Viridiplantae; phylum Streptophyta; class Pinopsida; order Cupressales; family Taxaceae; genus Taxus; species Taxus wallichiana. The sequence continues at coordinate 622,079,336 of CM031234.1, read as the reverse complement.
CATGAAACAAAATTTAAAAATTCATTTAGAACATCCCTCTTGGCCATGATCGAGTTTACATAGTCAGATAATTGGCCAGAGGGCAGGTTCACAATACCCGGTCGTGATTTTTAGTGTGGGCTTGATTGTCATGGATAAAATTTTAAATTTTTATGCTAGAAATTTAGCATGAAAACAACTGGCTCTAGCTTGGGGACTTGTCTCGGATTGAACAAAGTGAAGATGGGGCAAATATGAATCCCAGAATCTCAAGACACTAAGAAGAACAATGCCTTATCCATTGGGCTACGAAGTCATCAAAACAAGGATGGATACAACAAGAATTTATTTATCAACAAAATAAAAGAAAAACATAAAACACAACACACAGGAAACAAACACACTTATATTCACCTATGGTAAATGCCGGGAAAACCAAGCTTCCACTATTTGTATAATTTTAGGTATTTCCCACTGTGAGGCAATTCCAAGTGAGTGCCATCCAGATAAGATAGTAGGAAAGTATTCTCTCCATATGTGTCTCGTATCTGAAATGGTCCAAGACATAATGAATCAAGATTTCCATGACTTCCTTTTGGTTCTCTCCTTTTATCCCATAGTAGGACTAGGTCACCAATCTGAAAATCTCTTGTCTTTTCCTTCTTGTCAAAGATTTTCTTTACTTTCAACTGATGTTCCTTTATCCTATCAACGACCAACACCTTATCTTCACATATCTTCTTTAAGTACAAAATACTTTTATCCAAAGGATGAGTCTTGGTACTCTACAATTATTAGAACCTCTACATTTATCCCATATAGGATTTGGAATGAGACATACCAATATCTCTTTTTGGAGTAATCTGATCAACCCATAGTGCATCATATAGCTTCTTGTGCCAATTTCTTTGATTTTGATCTATAAGCTTCCTCACAATTGTCACAAGATTCTTATTACTAGATTTTTCTTGACCATTCCCTTGAGGATAATAGTCAGATGCATGGGCTAAGGATATTCTGTATCCATAGCAAAACTTAGTTAATTCTAGAGAAGAGAAATAGGTGGAATTATCAACAACTATCTTTTATGGAATGCCAAAATAGACAATAATATTTTCTTTGATGAAGTTACATACCATTTACGAGTTAGCTTGTTTGAATGGGATGGCCTCCATCCACTTAGTGAAGTAATATTTTATAGTTATGAGCATGAAGTTATGACCTTCACTAGAATGAGGATTAAGAGAACCGATGAAGTCCAGACCCCATTGTTGGAAAGGCTCTTCAATCACCAAAGGTATGAGTGGAAGTGAAACGAGTTATGGTCTTCCCACAAACTATTGGCAAGGCTCACATTTAGATACCCATTTCGAGAATATTGAAAGAGAGTAGGCCGTAGTACCTTCCCAGAAGGATCTTGTGTGCAGTGACCATGGCAGAGAAATGTCCACCACAAGCTTGGTCATGATATGCTTTCAGCAACTTCTCTTGTTTCTCTTTGTCAACATACCTTAAGAAACATAAATCAAGGGATCTCTTATACAATACATGATTCCAAATCACATACCTAGAATATTTGAGCTTGAGAGTCCTTCTTTGATTATAATCCATATGCTTCAGACAATCACCATATGTGAGGAAGTAGGAAATATCACTGTACCACTCATTGGTGGTATTTACAAAGAGTACTTGGGGCAGGTCTTTACTTACGCATCCATAGCAATGACATTCTTTGTCTTCATACTTTTTCAGAAGAGACTCATCTTCAACTATCAACTTGCATAACCCATTTCCCCTAATTAGATAAGATGGCCTTATCTTTGGGTCACACTCTTGAATCTTCGACACCTAGTTTCCTTTTTTTTCTCCAAGATCTTGTTGAGTCAAGATAGACTTTATAGATGATCTAAGAACCATTACAATGGTGTGAGAATGTAGGATGTAGAATCTAAAATTCTTAACTACCTTGATAACCGCATAATTATTCTTTTCTATGGGGAGTATTTGAGCTCATGATTCTTTAATGAGAAACTCATGAAGGTAATAGGATCCTCGAGCCCTTCCTCATTCTTACTCAGTACTAAAATAGATGAAATTGTGTGCTCAGATGCATAGCAATACACAATGAAATATTTATTGAAATCAGACATACCAGATTGGATCTTTGGCTATGGCCTTCTTGATGTTCTTGAAATATTCTTTTTCATCCTTACTCCACTTGAAACTCTCTTGGGCTTCATCATTTTTGTAATATGCTTGGTTAATTTAGAAAAATATGGAACAAAGTGGAGAAGGATGTTGACCTTACCAAAGAATTAATGGACCCCTTTTTGTTTGTAGGAAAGGATAGATTTTGGATAGCTTTCACCCTTTCTAGATCAATCTTTGTTCCTTCTTTGTTCAAAATATGTCCCAAGATATTTCCTTCAATCACTCCAAAGATTGACTTTTTTGGATTCAATGATATGCCTATTAGAGTAGGTATTTACCTTAGCTCATGTTCACCTAGGTACTTTATTTACCTTTATTATATTTATCCTCACCCACTTATGTGTGTGGATATTTATTTTATCTTATTTAGATATTAGGAGATATTATCTAGTTGTTAGGTATAGTTCTTTCCTTGATCTATGGTATTCACTTGTTCTTTTCTTGATCTATGGTATTGATTAGATCTTTGATGTCTAGTTCTCCTCTAAATCTATGGTCTTGGCTAGTTCTTTGATGACTAGTTATTTCCTTATTTTATGGCTTGATCTATGACCTTGACCGGTTCTTAGATTTTTATTTCTTACCTATATAAACAAGGTCCATTCTCATTGTATTTCATTGAGTTCCATAATAATATATGATATTGTTGCTCATTTGCTTGCAAGAAGGTTTATGTAAAGTTATTCTCGCCAATTACTTTCATCTTATTGATCCCCGGTGTTTGATTAGTATATGTGTTCTTGGCTTGGTATGATTTGGTTACAATGCCTTTTATGGTATCGAAGCAGGAGATTGTTGTTGACATCTATCCGTAATGGGACTCTCATTGAAATCCTTAGCCCTTGGTCATATGGTATGATCGTATGAGGGTTTAATCTTGTGATTCCTACTAGTAGGTGCTTAACTCAAGAACCCTTTCATTTTATTTGTGTGGTGAAGGAAAGAACATTTTATTTTGTTTTAGTGGTAACTAAAATAAATAGTAGAGCATAATATTGAAAAGCTTGTATCTTTTGATCCGTAAGTCAGTTTTGAGTGTCGTTTTTTGCAAAAGTGCTTTTTTTTCATGCTCTTTCTATTGGAAATATTTATTTTGAGAATTAAACTATAATTATAAAGTACTATATTGTAACACGCACACATTATATGGTGGAGTGTTGTAATCAATTGTGGATGTAATTTCGGTTGAGCTCGACGTCCTAAACTTTTGGGAGTTGAATTCTTGTATCTATCATGAATTCCGAGAATGATATTATTTTCTATGAAATGTGTGGAATTCAAGAGGATATTGTAAAAATTTTGGAAGAAAATAGATCGCTCAAGAATTGAAATTCTCTTCTATAATCACTCATTCATGATAAGATTACATTAATATACTCCCTGGAGTAAAACTTGCTAGCCTACAACATCACCATCATATTGTGGACAACCATATCCATGCTCCTAGTCCACTTGCAATTGTTTCTCTTGTACCCATCGAAATTGATCTGTCAATATTTGAGCTTGTTCTTGCTCTTGATGCTCCTAAGCCTATGAGGCTTGTTATTGCATGCTCTTCCACATCTGTGCCTATTACAATAACACATGTTGTGTATCCTACTTCTGCTCATATGCATGGCTCTTTTGAGAAGCATACCACTGCATTCAATTCTCGCATGCTCCATTCTATGGGTTTCACTAGTAGAGGTATTGGTAGACATTCACAGGGTATTGTTTCCCCTATTCCACATGTTAAGTGGAATTCTTGCCATGACATTGGTTTTCGAGAAGATACTTCATTGGGATCACACATTGACAGAGCTCCTATTTTTGTTCACTCGACTCTTTCTGAGGATCATGAGCAACACATGAGTTCTAGCACCTTCACTCAGCTTGAGAAACCTGAGATTTTAGCTGTCAAACATGATCAACCTGACACACATTTTGATGTTCCTTTGTATGCACCCATTGTGCATTTTGCACTAAGTCATATGCAGGCATCTTCTTCATCCATCCATGTTGATTTGGGGTGGATATTTAATCACTCATGGTAGTGACATAGGCATTCATTAAGAGGACTCTACAGGCATGGCTCCTCCACCATTTGGCCTCTTGTTCCAATTTCTATACCTTCTGCATTGTAATGCTCCTTGTTTTGAGCATTTTTCTTTAGCAAGTGTAGTGTATCTCTCTTGTTTATTGAGAAATTTTGTATCTATATTTTTGACACTTTTGGCATGTAGACATCATCTCTTATGGGGAGCTATTCTCGTGAAGTCTAGTGTTAGTTTTTAGTGTTCGAGTAGTTTTTTTTTGGACAACTCATACAAATTTGTAGCGTCACTCCACCCATTCAGCAGTATGGGAGGGTGTGGTGTTGATCCTACTTCTTTGGGTTTTATGTCCTTGACATCTTACCTTGGCTTTTCTTGGATTCGTGACACTCTAGATTTTGAGTCCTTTCCTTGTTGCTTTGGTTATTGTTCTTGGATTGGCACACCTATTTGTAGTAGCATCAGATGTTTGGTGTTTTTTTCACTTTCGACATCACTTTGTTGACAGATACTTCCTCCTTGTATAGAGCTATTTTGGTGAATCCCAATGTTAGTTGTTTTTGAGTTTTTGATCGATCGGTGGATTCAGACCACAGTGCACACCAAAATTCTTCAACATTGTATGAGTTTTTTGAGCCGAGCTTCTTGGGATGCCTTGCAGCGGGTTTTTCTCTCTCTACTTTGTTGTTACTGGTTTTGGGGACCTTGTGGCATCCCTTTTTCCTAGTTAGTGTACATGAGTACCTCATCAAGCCTAGTTTTCGGGAGTCATACTATGGAAATGTCACTTCTATTTTGGCCCTAGCTTCACTTGAGGGAGGTGCTAGAGTAGGTATTTACCTTAGCTCATGTTCACCTAGGTACTTATTTACCTTTATTGTATTTATCCTCACCCACTTATGTGTGTGGATATTTATTTTATCTTATTTAGATATTAGGAGAAATTATCTATTTTTAGGTATAGTTCTTTCCTTGATTTATGGTATTGAATAGTTCTTTCCTTGATCTATGGTATTGAATAGATCTTTGATATCTAGTTCTCTCCTAAATCTATGGTCTTGACTAGTTATTTCCTTGATTTATGGCTTGATCTACGACCTTCATTAGTTCTTAGATTTTTATTCCTTTCATATATAAGAAAGGCCCATTCTCATTGTATTTCATTGAGTTCCATAATAATATATGATATTGTTTCTCATTTGTTTGCAAAGTTTTATGTAAAGTGATTCGGCGAATTACTTTCATCTTATTGATCACGGTGTCTCCATTAACATATGTGTTATTGTCTTGGTACGATTTGATTAACATTCCTTTTAATTTCATGTTCTTGATATCTTAACAAAAAATATTCTAGGTGTATCAAATGTTCTTTCCTCTTCTTAGAGAAGACTATGAGATCATCTAGATAAATGAAAATACATTTTTCTTCAAATCCTTGAAATCCAAGTCCATTTCTCTTTTAAAATGTGGCCCCAACATTGATGAGACCAAATGGCATCCACCTGTAGGAGAAGGTTCCCCACGGAGTTGTAAAAGCAAGTCTTATATTGATCTTCTTGAGTAACTTCAATTTGATTGTAACTGGAGAATCCATCCAGCATGGAAAGCATTTCTGAACCTGTGACTACTTGTAAAATCTGATCCATGATTGGAAGTGGATAATTATCCTTTAGAGAAACTTGGTTCAGATTCCAAAAGTGTACACAAATTCTTAAGTCTCCATTTTCTTCTCGACATGGATAATATTCACAACCCATGTAAAGTGATGGACAAGAAAAATGATCCTTGCATTCAACATTTTCAACACTTCTTCTCGGATTGTTCCAACAATATTTGGATTATATTGTCTTTGCTTTTTCTAGAATGGATTTTCTTCGGACTTGAGTGGTATTGTGTGTTGCATCTCTTTCGGTTTGAAATATTTCAATTCATCATAAGAGTATGCCAATACATTTGAATATTTTTCAATAATGAAACAAAGCTTCTCTTTTCCTCTAGTGAGAAACATTTCCCTATATTCACAAAACAAGGTTACTTCTCTGTTCCAATATTTACCTTCTCAAAATCAGCATAGCTCTTGGGATATTCCTTAGCTTTATCTTTCACATATCTATCATGCCTATCAAACAATTCTTCAAGCGAGACTAGGCCCTTAGGAATCTTATTACCTTTTAGTGAGCACTCCATCAGAATCAACCTCTTCAACTTCACCTTTTTCTTCTTTTGAATTTAACTCCCTATGTTGGTTCTTGCTTCCTTCAAAGAAGAGGTTATTGAAATTATCTCTTTGTTCTAAGAAGGCCAAGAGCTGATTATCATCGTTAAAACTTGTCAGTGATTTACATTATCGGGCACACTAGGTTTGAAAACCATCTCTATGGAATATTTATCTTTATCAAAAGAGGGGTGTGGTACCATCAAAGAACCTTGACACAACAAGAGAATCATCCTTTTCATTTTGTTCATGGGAACAACTTGTATAGAGAAAGCATCAAAGGATTCAATGCAATCCCATACTCTATTTCTGTAATTTTTTAGCCATGAATTCTTCACTTGGTATTGATTCCAAACTTGTTTCACAATTACCTCTGCATCTCCTAGGAATCTCAATTGTTTTATTCCCATGGACTCAACTACATCCATTCCTAAGAGAAGGGCTTCATATTCTATAGTATTGTTTGTATTTTCAAATTGGAGCTTGAAAGAAAAAGGAAACAACTCACCTGATGGAGAAATCAAAACCACACCAGCTCTGGATCCTAAACTGCAATGAATTCCATCAAACTCCATAATCCATAGTCTATCTTCATCTTCTTCTGATATGAGAGGCATATCATCATTTCCTCTAGAAGTCATGAAGTAATTCCCATGTCTGTTGTCTTGATAAAGAATATATGCCCTAGGATCTTCTAATTTTTGCACTGTATATTTCATTTTTCTCATTAGCAACAAATTTTTCATTTGGCCCTTGATTGGAATAATTTTTGAAGACCAGTCCATCTGAATTTCTCCTCCCAAATCTCTATAGAAGCTTCGCTCAATAACATCTCATATGAGGCTAGAATGTATGCTACTAGGATAGTCAATAGCACTTTCTTCTCAGGGAAATCAGCTAAAGCAACTTGGGCATCCTTTATTCTTCCCAAAAGAGGACTTATTTAGTTTCCATAGAATAACACCAATTTATCCCGTGTTAAAGTCTGACCAAGGGATTAGATACTTTTATTAGCATCACATTATCATAAGCACTGATGTCTATGATACAAGTTGTTCAATTGGTAGCCTCCAATAAGAAGAGAAAGGTAGAATGGTTCATCTTTTTATATTGGATGTACTTAGGGCTAGCATGTTTTGAGATGACATGGAAGGAGGAGTTGGTAGTAACCCTTTGGAAGAGGTATGACAAAATTGGATTTGGGTTACTACCTTTGATAAACTAGACTAGTTTATCAAATGTTCTTGGATGGGTTTGCAAATATTCAGACTCGAGAGATTTGGACCTTAAAATTTTTGACATGATCTATGATATCAAAAGAGGATGAAGAAGACATTTGAGGCGGGAAATTTTTAGAAGGAGACACTAGTTTGGAAGTAGTGGTCACTTTAGTAGAGGGAGACTTGGAAGCTACTATCACGGATTATTAGGTACCTAAGAAGTTTTCTAGATACATTTACTTTTTTGGAAGTAGCATTAGAAACCTTAGAAGAAGATGTTTTAATAGATGTAGACTTAGGAGACTTACTTGTTTCAGTGTGGTCTTCTTGGCTACCACAAGGTCTAGTTTTTCTTTAGAAAGTCCATAGAAGGTGGAAGTGCAACTCTTTATTGATTATTTTATCATCCGAAGTTACCATATGGGATAATCTACATCCTTTTTTTTTAGAGTAACAAATAGAGAATTTTCTTTTTGATTGAGAATGAGTGAACAATGCAAATGAGAAACTTGGTGCATCACCTTCTTCACTTTCATCTCCAGATGAGTATTCAAATACTCTAATCTCAACATCATCAACTTCTTCAATTTCAAGCCCATATTCATCATCATATTTTCAACAATCTCATCTTCATCATCACCCCATATCATATGTTGTGCATTTATAGGGGGAGACTCTAGAGAAAGTATTTGAGGTGGTGGGCTGATCCTTTTCTATTTGGAAAGTTCTTCTTAGGTGCCTCTCTACTCATAGAAACTTGAGCCAATTACTTCTTGAGAGACAAGACATCATTAGCCAATTTCTGAACTAATGAATATGTGGTACCTACATTTGAGATTTGGCCTTTCTCCTTACCATGACCTTTCTTTATCTTCCTTGACATGATCATATCATCCTCCACTTCAATTGAAATATTTTTGCTTCATCCAAATCCATTGGTTGAGTTCTTCTTAGCATATAACTCACCTCAGGAAGTTGGGCATTTGTGAAAAAATTTTTAACTTATTATCTTCAGTAGGCTCACCACTTCAACAATCTTGTAAAGTAACCTATTGAACTTTTCCACGAACTCCCTCATAGGTTTGAAGGGTTATTTCTTGATTGACAATTTCCACCCCCATGCAAAAAAATTGCCTAACATTTGAATCTCTTTTCAAAATCTGGTTACGTGGCTAAAAGGTGATCTCCTAGATCTCGGGAGTGATAGATTGGCTCTTCTAGAGCCCAAAATGGGTTGGGATCCTTGCAAAGATTCTACAAAAAGTCGGATTGATACATCTTTATGTCCAAATCTCCCAAGGAGACTCCATAAGCAGCGACGGATGAAGGTTTGACAATGAAGGCTGGTCATCTAGATGTTTCTTCCCATCACCAAATACTTGGTGAGTGAGAGTTATTTCTCAGACCCTCTATAGATGATGTCAAAGGTGGAGTGAGGGTGGTTCGGACCATATTTTTCCCTAAATGGGGTGAAGGAATTGCTATCACCGAATAAGTGAAAAGGGGACCTTAAGTTTAAGTTTTCGGACTTTCAAGTTTTAGATTTTGAACTCACCCAAGAGGGAAAAACAAGAAAACATGGGTACTAAGTATCCAAGTTTTTGGGACTTGCTCCTTTTTGATAGACCTCCATGGAAAGTTGGTTTTGGAGCCCAAACTCCAAACTCTACAATCTTTAATGCAGGGAAACTAACTATTCTAATCTAAATTTCCAAGGGACTAGGGAGAGAGAATGCATAAAATGAAAGCCTACACTAAAGCGGTGATACACCATAAAAGGATGGTGTGAGAGTAGTCTTCAAATGTGTGAGATTCAGGGATATTTAGAGAATTGGTTTGGGGTGTCAAAAAAACATGAAAAATCCAAAGTGCACACTAGATAGGGGTTTGGACTTTCAAAGGTCCCCATAACAATTCTCCACAATCTAGCAAAGGAGCATTCACAATATTATTTCAAATTTCACAATGATAATGGATTTGGAGGTTCATAATAATTGACACAATATTCTTGTAATGAAGGTTGAAAGAGTCAAAAGAGTCCAAAGAACACAACAGGGAAGATCTCCACAAATTTGTAATTTTATTGGGTTTCTTTTCATGGTTATACACACCAATCTATTACAAGAAAATGATCACTAAAGTCAAAAAGTCCACAAAAGGTTCTAAAATTTTAGATTCACAAAGTGATTTTGGCGATGTATTTCTAGTCAAAAAATAGATCCAACCTTTATTTAATGAGCCCAACACTCCAATTTATAGAAAAAATGGGAAGAGAGAGAGAAGGAAAATGGAAATCCTTGAAATATGTCCTTCAACCACTTGTAAGAGGCATTAAATTGAGTAAAATGATTGTATGTTACTTGCAAAACGCTTCTCCCATACTGTCCCGGGTGTAAATAGAAAGAATGATGACCATGCCTCTTTATTGCACTCCCAACTACCAAATAGAACATTGTTATGAACCCGGCCACGTTTTATGAAAAATATCCATCAATATCTCATCAAATATGGAATTTATTGCATTTGTAGGTGGTCTAAGCCATGATTTTAAGTTTCTTCTTCTTGTGCGATTTCTCATTGATTCCTATATGAAAAAGTTATGGCCTTCCATAATGTTGGATAATTTTCTTTTCACCCTCACTTTTCTTTCATTTGACGGGAAGTGAGCATTAATTTGTGACTCTGAGCCGAATATATTTCTTTTATTTAAATTGGAAAATTCCAATTTTGGATGAAAATCTCTTGAGTTCATTTCAAAAGTTATGGCATTTCAATTTGAAGTTCATGGTGCATGGTTATTAAACATTGTTTCCTTCCTTGCCTTGGTATGTTCTGCTTTTTCATCTTCTTAATGTACATTTTTGTCCTCGGCTGTCCTGGACAATTCTCCCACATCGGACGATTCGGGATTCCTTGTCTCTTTTGTGGTTTTTTCACCTTTTCTTCTTCCATGCGCGTCCCTCTGGTAATTTTTTTCCCAATCTTTTCCTGAGACGAAAATCCCCTGAATTCCCATGGATGATGGTGGAGTTATAAAGGAATAAACCGATTCATCCTCGGGTTTTTGTCCCGCTAAAGTCCCAAACTTTGTGAAATAGAAAACTTTGATGAATCACACTTTTGGCCATTTCAGATTCACTTGCGAGCAATCGCGTCCCGACGTCGTCCCAATTTTGCCACGGACAGCTTTTTCTTGACAAAATGTCTGACTTAGCCAATTTTGCATGAGTTCCCCTAGCTTTGAATACTATTTTCAACCTTGGTACGACTGCTGACTTATGTAGTTCAAACCCTTCAGACCCGAAATGATTTAAAACAATGATGTAACCTTATCTTTTACATCTTTTAAATTTTCTCTAAAAGTTGGGATTTACTTCTTCATGTCCAGAGTTAGAGAGAAGTGATGAGGTGGTCCCCATAACAACACGATTTCGGGCCTTGAATCATTCTACTTGACCCTCGGGACTAAATAATTTGATGATGTTGAGAGAAAAGGACCTTTATTTCACCTTGGGTAAATTTGGATAATAGTGGTTTTGAGCCATTGGCGGTTCTTCCTCTTCAACTTCTTCTTCTTCTTAAAATCCTTCAAGAATGACTTTGATTCTTTCAAGATATTCTTTCAAAACTTCCTCTTGTGGGGGAACGTAGTTCAAAGGTTCAACTACAACTCCATCAGCAGGGGACTCAAAAGAAAAAGTATGATCAAATTGTGGGAATATTGTCGACCTGTTCTTCTTGCAATTTGATTGATAGGAAGTCTGAAATCAGATTGCAACTATTCTTCAAAGTTAGGATCAGACACACCACTATCTCTGGAAGATCTTGTATACCTTCTATCAGCCAACTTGAACATAATTCAAACAAGATTTATTCTAGGCTCTCCTTTGTTGGTTTTGAACTTGTCTCGCTCTTTCCAAGGCTTTTGCATGTTCTTCTTCAGAATCTAGAATTCTTGTAGTAGTGTGGTAATGGAAGAAGCTCAATCTATTGTGCCAAATAGCATCCCTCAAGTCCGATGCAATATCCTCTTGGGTATGGAACAAAAGCTTAGGGCTAAGGAATGAGGGATTACTAGGGATAGCCATCAGTGAAATACATGAGGCTCAATGACTTTCCAAGTTCAAGATTTTCAAGTTTTGGTTCATATGGAATTTTTTTTGGATTTTGTGGAATAAAACTTGGGTGCATATATGTTAAATCTGCCCCACGGTGGGTGCCAAAAACTATTGGAAAAATAATTTTTCAATTGGGAAAATTATTGGATTCTCACTAATAATGTGTGGACTCGAGTCCTCTGCTTGAATGTGGAAGATCCATTTATTGAAAACAAGGAATTGAAAACAATCTAAACTAATTTCCAGGGTTTCTTGAAGGTCGAGATCACATAGGAATACTTCCATAAACCTATGGAAATTACTTGTATTCAATACAAGAGAAAAAATTATTCAGTGAGGGAGATGGGAGAGAAAACTAAGAAAGGGATTTTAATCAACAAATAGCATAAATAAATTTTTTTGCATTAAAATAGAAATTTCACTTGCATCAATTAGAATAAACCATTTCCAAAGAAAGAGGAACAATCAATAAGAAACAAAAGTCTTATCATGTTGCACAATTTACAATGCTCCTAGAGTATAAGTTGAGAGGGAGATAGAAAATTAGATGAGGAACAAAATAAATGAATGCACTTGCTTCTAAAAAGATGATGAGAGCTAGTAAACAAGTATTAACCATTGCCTCAAATGAGAGTGCCATTTCATATTTATAGTGCAAGGACTGAATTTTCATCTCCCCCACATGACCTTTCACCTTCCTTCGTGACTATTGAATTTCTAACTTCTGACCTTTGGTGTTCCTTTGCCACTGTGACCTTTCAAATTCTTAACCTTTGGTGTCCTAGTTGTTGCATTATCAATACATATTATTCTTGTCCCATCATTAACACATTCTTCTTGTTCCCGGTCATCAACAAATTTTTCATTTCCCAATCGTTAACACATTCTTCTTTGTTCCCCGTCAACAAATTTTTCTCATTCCCGATGTCAACACATTCTTCTTATTCCCATCATCATCAAAATCTTTCTCCCGATCATCATCAAAATCTTTCTGTTCCCGTCCATCATCAAACTTTTCTCTCCTGGATGTCAACATAATCTTCTCTGTTCTTAGTCCACCAACATCAAACCATGTTTCTTCCGGTCAATAATATTTTTTATGGACCGGTAACCATTTTTTTCATGTTCCTATCCAACACTTTTTTCACATTTGTGTTCCTAGCGGTAACACATTTGTGTTCCCGACCGGTAACACTTTGGTACCTCAAGACCAAATTTTGTTTTTTCATTTTTGGGGTCAAAAATTAACGAAATTTGGTCGTATAATATATGAAAATTTATGGAAAATGGACAATGAATCTAATGAGAATATTATAAGTCCTGAAATTGAGTTATTCAATCATTTTAAACCAAATTTCCACTTTTACCTTGAGGTGTACGCCACTAAACTGAGTGATAAGAAGAGTTTATGATCACCATGAGATAACACATCATATGGGCTGAAGAACACAAAATATAATTTGATTTTATATATTTAATGGGCTATCAAATATTCATTAATGTCTCTTAAAACATTTCATACAAGTTACACCTTATACAAGGGCCTTTGTGTCACACTTGTTAGAATGATTTTCCATCTCTCAAAATTCCCAAAATATTTCCTCGATGATTCCAAAATGAATTAGATCTTTTAGCTCTCTAATTTACTTGGGTATGAGATTATAATCTTTACAAAGATCCAAAACTCTTCAAACAAGGTGACTAGATTTTTTAGAACATGCATTTCCCAATACCTTGCTCATAAAGACCCTGATTTTGTATAACTTGTTCTGAACCTTGATTTTATTCCATAAATTTCTGAATTGCCTCAATGATCACATATCTCTTTCATACACTTCTTGGAAGGATTATGGTTTCAAATGGTTTATATAAAGGTGATTCACTCTAATAGAAATATTTATATCAATCAATTACTTGAAGAAACAAAAGTGTAACATGATGAGAAATGGATAAAGGCCTTCAATTCCCTCATTTTTCACTTTTTCATTTTTACTATGATTATTGTAAGATAGAGATATTATACCTTCAATCAATGGAAATGCCTCCATAGAAGAAGGTTGTTTCATATAGAATCAATAAGGGCATACAAATAAATATTTTAAAGATCCTTGTGATCAACATTCAAGAAATAAAATATTGGTTGTTTATTGTAAGAGAAACGTTTTATATAAAATGAGATGTCTTGTGTACACTAATATCATGAGAAATTGTGGTTTCGCTTAATTTTATGATAGAAAATTGATACAGGGATCATGGGAAGCCATAGCCTTAGAAGTTGTAGTCATCATATGGTAATAAATTTTATATCTTATCTCATATTTTGATACATATTTTGCAAATGTATTCTAGCATAGCATGGCAATACAATGAGTTGTTAATCAACATTTACACTCTAATTTGCTAGGGTTGTGTAATTTAAATCTCTCATTGTTATGAGCCAATTTGTATTTCTTATGCCCATATTATTCAATGAGCATGGCATATGAATCAATTAATATCCTTTTTTTTTGTAATGACATCGAAGGGTTGATCCTTGGCACCTTAAACATGATTTTTACTACATTTACTTGTGTTTTTGTAGCCAATTTACAAGTTCCTAGTAGTTTGTAGATGGACTTGATGCAAATACTAGATACGTTTTCAACAAACATGATTCGTAGATTAAAGTGATGCACAATCAATTTCCTTTAATAAATTTCCCTCGAGTTCCATGTTGTGACATGCAATATCAAATAAATAATATGCAACATTCACTTCAACATGATTATTCTTGTCTAGCGTGTTCATATTTGGTGTATTTTCTATCTTTGAAATTATGGACATGGAAGATGCCTCTATGTTCCCATCCATACTTGGAAGGAAATTTTCATTATAAGGTGATTACGGAAAAAAATATGTACAAGAATTATTTAGGGGGAACATAAATTTGATACAAACCTATAATAATAGTTATTTAAGTGTACATGTTTCTCCAAAACCTCTTTATGAAATATTGTGACTCTATGGTGCATATAAAGTGATGTGATATGTGGATTAGTAATAATAGTTTGTATTTTCCATTGATGGCCATGACTAGGATCAACCAACATTTTTATTGGTATAGTTTGGTGTAGGTCAAGGCATTTAGCGTTTGTAACAATAAGTAAATATGGTCCAACAAATGCCACAACATTAGTTTTTAAATTAATACTAAATATGGTCCAAATGACCCATTACACACTCAATCGACCTTTCCGAGATTTCACAACTTCAATCGATCTTTATACAATCCTTCATTATTCAAAATTATAATGAACATAGTTATGGTATGCCAAAAGTATACCACTATTACATCTTCATTTCATTATCCTTTTTAAACATTTTGGGTCCCTTAAGGATTTTCTTCCTCGCTATCATCCTTTCCCTCCCATTACATGTTTATGTGTGCCAATAGGTTCCTAATCCAAATTCAAGAATTCCACACACACACGATATATATATTTATATAAGTGCATAAGTTAAAATGGTCACCATATAAACTAGATTCAAACATGAGTTATATTCAATTTATAAGAGAAGAAAATATATTTATTTCGAGATCATTCCCATGCCAAATTATTGATTCAAGTATTTATAAAGAATATATAATTTACTAGTTGTAACATTCATTAAAATAATAATGTTGGAACACTTATATAAACTAGACTACATGTTAAACTACATTGAGTGTTTATTTGAAGACTTTTTCCCAAAATAGGATATGATTGAGACAAGCCCCTAAATCCACACCTTAATTTTTATAGTTCTCTCAACTATTCATTAGAAAAAGAAAAATATTGTCCCATTTGGAGGCCAAATAATAGTTTACAAAATATTTAGTAAATAAAATCTAAAACACTTAGCATCATGATTGTACAAGTACGTTCTTCCTAGAAGTACGTCATAAACCTTTGGAGCATCATGGACATACAAGTATAGTATTCCTAGGAGTACATCGTAAACCTTTAGAAGTGCAAACTCATTCTCCATTTTCTTGACTTTATATTGAAAGATACAATTTCTTGACTTTAAAGTGGGTTCCTTTTATCTTCTAATTATTAATAAAATACATAATGAAAAATATGATTTGGATAATGACTATTCATAGAAACTATTTTAAAATGACTAAAAACACATTGACTAAAAATCCTTCAAAAAAAAAAAAGATCTAAAATGAAAAACAGCCTTGCTAGTAGAACATAGCTGCATAATGAATAGCAGCCCCAAGAACAAAGGTGATTCAAATGGATGAAGAAAAAACTAAAGAGTTGTTAATAGGCAAATTTTATAACTAGTCACAATGTTTCAAAGTCCTCCTCATCGTCATCATCGGCTGCTTCTGGTTCATCATCATCGTAATCGTAATCGTATTCATAAATGGGTCATCATGTAATGTTATGATGCTGCCACAACTCACACGTACATACTTGTTTTTTCTGTATCCATTCAATCCCGCAAACATAATAAAATTCGCATTTACACCTGAAAATTCAAAAGTTAGTTGAGGTTTGAGCAGAAAGATCGAGATCATGTAGACAAATACATGCAGGTCATATGAAAGCAACCATCGGCGCGCTCTACCATGTGTTTACACTTGGGACATCGCTTCCACCTCTTCTCCATCGCCATAAAATACACACATTCACTTCTTTCATATGTAATCCAGGCAAAACAGGTGATGACAACCTCTTATGTAACAAATGTGCCTCTTGAATTTATCATCACAGCAGATAGTGCATTCATAATCGGCTTCCTGCCAAAATAATTATCGATACCGAGCAGAGCCAACCCCTGTGCGACTCTGTTGTCAAACCGGGCAGAAGCACCATCACCACTCTCATAGTAGCAACTTTCATACAGAAAGTATTAAAGGGTGGACACAAAATATGGAAATAAAACAGTCCATAGAAAAAATACGATAAATACGGAAAAAAATATGGTAATTTGTATATATAAAAAATATGGTAATTTTAATAACTAGCAATTGCATGTGTACAATGCAATGTGAACACCGAACGGTATATGTTATTTGATTTAGAGGGATAGTTATTACTTTTGTAGTTGATGTTGATAATGGGTGTGATTGATTTTGTAAGTGTAGGAATATAGATGAAGCATTGCATTTAAAGGTTCTATCTCTACATTTTAAATTTGTTACAAATTCGTACATATACATTTGCAAATCTTATATCACGAGTGGTAGCATTTTGCGGAGTAGTTTGTTTGAACTTAACATGAATACATGAAGACTTCCGTACATGTGCAAATTTTATATCATTAGTGGTAGACTTTTGTGGCCATTTTTCGCACTAAACATGAATACATTTGATACCGCTTTGGATAGTTAATTACTTTTGTAGTTGATGTGGTTTGTAATTATTTCAGGGAAATTGTGTTAGTGTTGCATCGGTTGTTTGGTTGGTTTTTTTTACAGTCAATAATATGTTGATAAGGGGTGTGATTGATAGTGGTAGTGTACAAATTTAGATGTAACATTACATTGAAATGTTGTATGTGTACATTTAAATTTGTTACAAATTCATACATATACATGTACATATACAATTGTAAATCTTATATCACTACATCTGAACTAAACATGTATACATGAAGACATTTGTACATTTGCAAATTTTATATCATGAATGGTAGCCTTTTGTGGGTTGTTTTATTTTCACTAAACATGAATACATTTGATACCCCTTGAATGGCACTGTCGTTTTGGATACAAGAAGTGTTGAGTAAAGTAGTAGTGGAGGTGCTATTAAAATAGAGGGTAGTATTTATGACGGGTTGAGTGATAGTAGTCTTGAATCCTTTTTTCTTGCTCCAAGTCCCTTGTGGCCTTGTTCAATCCTTATGCGTTCCTCCAATGTTAAAACAAATCTTAACCTAACATGAACACACCCACCGCCTTTGAGGGGAAATAGTTCGTCCAAAGAACCCTTCTCAACTATAATTGGCATTCCAATCTCTGAGACGAGTTGATGTCTCCACATGAGAGAAAACAAATATTTCAAACAAATTCTTGATACCTTACATCAATGTGGGTATCAAAAAAATAATATAAATGAACCTATTTGAGAAATTACATTGCCCTTGCTATCGAAAAGTGCCACTATTAAATTGTCTCGAAGATTCAGTACTGGGTTGCACCAGAATTGAGATGGTCATATGCAAGGAAAAATGACACGATACAACTTTGAGCTAAGAATTTGTAGTAGTCACTCACAATGTGAAATTTGAATTCCATGCCACTGTTTTGCCTCCATTTGCCTTGGAAGGCCTTGTCTGGAATTCCCTTTTCCCAATACCAACTAAACAAGGAAGTGGAGTTTAAACAAAATCATTAGTTTACCTTTATGATTTACCATAACAAATAAAAAGCAACACCATCGAACGAGTTACTCAAAAACTGGAGTGGCATGTTGGACTGTTACTAAAGATGTAACCTCAACAACAAAAATCAATAAAGCAATCTATAGAAAATGTAGAGCATCCTACCTTTAATTGACACATATTCTCCTTCTGTCCGATATGAGACAAGATGCAATTAGAGCCATAATAGATAATTCTGATCATTCATTCTTACACTATGTTTTTCCCAAAGTACAAACCAAAACCATCAACCCAAGATTGAAGAAAATATACAAAAAAATATTTTTCTATATATTATTTACTGGTCATTGGATTTGAAAAATTCAAGATTGTCAATGGACATGAATACTAAATATTCAAAAAAGATAGGAAGGCATTATGTGGTGTACGTTAGGAACATTTATCTTTAAGACAAATTTGAATGGAAATATCATTCAAATTTGGAAAAACTGAAAACTATCCACAGACAAGGGTAGTGCTTTGGCTTCTCAACAATCATTTCACAAACCATTGTCGAGGAGGGCGAGGCTAAAAATGTAAGCCATAACGAAAAGAATCAAATAACTATAGTTTTCCCCGTAAGCATCCTTACCAAACAAGATGCAAAAGAAAACAAGAGAGTACTGAAGGATTATCACTTGCTCCAATATCATCACCAATTCAACATGTCACTGACAATGACGCTTTAAGTAATGGTTTAAAGGGCATTTCTGATCATGATTTGAAAGAACATGGATGTCGACATCTGCCTCAACATGATCTCGAGGAAGCAATATTATCAAATGATATACAAAAGAAAATAGGGAGTATCAAAGAGGCATCACTTTCTCTAGCATCATTACCAATTGAAAATTTCACTCACAAGGAGGTCTCATGTCATGATTTAAAGGATATATCTGTACAAGATATTAAAGAAGCAGCTTCAATTGTTCCATCTAAAAAGCTCACTTTACCTAAAGATTCACCCTTGTTGCCTTCCAATATGTTATTTCCCAAAAATCCAGGTTGAAGAGCTCATGCAAGCAAATACCCTATTTGTAAATGAACAAAGATGGCTTGCTCAGTTGCACCATGTGAAAGACGGCCTTGCAGAATCGAAAAATTCATACACCCATACTTCCTTAGATAAGTTTTCCATGTTTGGACTTGAGCAGCAGGCATTTGTAAAGTGATACCACTTTGTTACTTATACTCAGAGACCCTATTTACGAGGTACCCTTGATCCGAAAATAATCGATTATTACGACCGATCTCGGACCCTTGTAGGCTTTAATTATTTGCGAGATAATTTACTCCTTTTAAGTAATCAATTTAAAATAATGCAAGACAATAATGAAAATTGCACACAGATTGATTACGGAGTTCGGAAATTGCCTACGTCTCCGGGTTCGTGGTCAAACCGTTCCACTAGTCAAAACTTGTAAGTTACAATAGTACTTTCACAAGAAAACCTAATGGAATTTTACTTGCCTACCAATACACCAGTTCTTCGGACGACAAGGGTGAAAAATAGCACCCGACTTCCACCTTCCTGGCGTACAATCTCCTTCGGCTGTGATCGGCCTTCCCGACGCAAACAATGCGAAGCTAGCACTCCGGTCGACAATCCAGGATTTACAAGTAATGGTGTGGCGCTATGGGCCGACTAGGTAGTTTGAATAACTCCTAGCCACAAATATTTCATCTAATATTGCCTAAAATAATAGGCCAATAGACAATACTTGTCGACACATCCCACAAATAAGCTTAACAAATAATAAGCTCGGGATCGGTGTCTCCGTGCACCCGATGTCCACAACAAGCTTAACAAATAATAAGCTCGTGTTGTGTCCAATGTGTTTTTTACAATGCAATGGGTCCCTATTTATACATTTTTAGGGCCCAAAAAATATGCATTGTATATTATCCATAGGTCCTTCATCTGTCCTTTCTTCGAATATGTCACCTTCCAAGGTCCAGGGTGAAGACACCAGGAAAGCAAATGTTCCATTTGCAAATGAAAATCTAATGACTGCTCTGTTACACCCTGGGCAAGAAAGCCTTGCAGAATGGGAAAATTCAGATGCCAATAATCCTACAGATAATTTTCTCTTGATTGGGCATGGGCAGACTGAGTTTGAAAGGAAGGATATAACATCAATACTTGCAGACTCTATGGTAGTTTCTGATATACCTTCTCATCAAGCTTTGGTAACAATTCATGAGATAGGGGAAACTCATGCACTAGGGTCTTCGTTACACCAAGAAAACAGAAATTTGTCAATAGCTTCACCAGGGTACTGTCCTATGCCAGATTCTTCACATGGTCAGGGTTTCGCTAATTTAGATACTCAATTTGCTACAGGTGGTGGAAGTTCTGGCATGCCTCCTTCAACAGAAGAAGGCATTACTACCTCAAGGTTATCTACTTATTTGAGTGAGCTACCATTACAGTATTCAAGGGATGGTTTGAATTCATTAACTCCTTTGGTAAATAGTCCAGGTGACACAACAGGTGAGGAAAATATTCCCTTTTCAAATATTTTTACTGAGAGCTCTCAGAGTGACCAAACTTCTCAGTTACATAAGTTTGTTCATTCTACTAGAAATTTCAAGTAGTGAATACTCATGTATGTTAGAAATAATAGGCATCAAACTATAGGAGAATAGTTTTCTCATCTTAGCAGACTCAAAAACCAGTAATTTATACATACATTTGTCAAAGATCCTGTATTTGTTGAAGTTCTGAAAAAATCAGTGTCATCACGCATAGGCCAACCAAGGCGAAAACAATCAACCGACCTGTGAAAAACGTCAGATAAATATACGAAAATGACTAAAGCATTAAATTTAGAGTTTCAGTTGAGATTAATTTGAAATATGTCAAAGTTGATGATTTTTCGCAAACCAGAAATATTCGTTCAAGTCATCATAGTTGCACCAAGCTGAATGGCATGTTGTTCCATTCCTGTTTTCTTGGATTCCTAAAATACAAAAATAATTAGCATATACCCAATCCACTTATTATCCCACCCTCCATAATGTGTAAGTTCCTAGAAAATCTGACATAAGCTACACAATGAAGCACCTTTTCAACTATATGATATAGAGGTGTTATGACTTTTTCCAGGAATGATTCATCATCCCCACCATATGCTGGTTTGATATTCTCTCCTGTGATAACACTGATGTTTCCCGCAAACATACCATGTAGTTCATAGGCCATCTACAGGGAAACAAGAACAGATGTAAAGCTTCAGGAAATTGAAAGCACATAAGATCAGTGTCAAGGTCTTAAACATCAAAATATAATTTAATGGAACATGTGGGTGGCATACTCACATTATGAAAAATGTAGCAAAGGCATTCTGGCATAAAGCGAATGTTTGCAGCTTCACCCCATATCAGCAGGTAGAGTGCCATGTAAAGTATTTTACACTGGTGCACCTCCTGTTCTATTTTTGGTAAGCTGATAAGGTACAGGCCAGTCATCAAGGGCAAGCACAATTTAAACCCCATTAATATCCAATATTTGGTAATACCACAACAACACAATTTTAGAGGCATATAAATGTATACAAACACTTCTGCTTCATTAAGGAAACCTCAAAAGCAAACAAATTGCAACTCCATAAATATTTGAGATTGAAGATTATCATACACCATGGCACAACCTTGAAGACATATAAACATGCATAAGCGACCTCTCTTGCATAAAAAATAATTACACAATTTAACAATTATTCCATAACTCACATTAAATTGTGCTTCCGTGCAAGAAATTTGCACCACTTCTTGTAGTTCTTGAACAACTTACTCGTTACTGAATCTATTGCACGTTCATCAAGCTGCAAATGTAAAATTTGTAAATCAGGCAAAAGAATGAACTTGTCATTCACATTCATACAAAATTCATGGCTACATATGTTCGTCAAGATAAAGGAGGACCGACCACATTGAGAGGCATTGGCTTTGGCTCTAATCTTATGTGTACATTGGCCAGTAGAAGAAATAAATGCTCCCTTTGGTTTGCAACATTGTCAGTCTGAAGACAAGAAATATTCATAGAATGCAGATATTTGTCAACAATTCAAAATCAGTAATATTTGGACTAAGAATAGAAATTTATTATTATGACATCATTTAGACTAAACACAACAAAAAGATTTGACCTGAAAGCCAAACATAGCCTGCAACCAATCAAAAAGGTCTACTTCTCTTGTCTTCTTTGCTGCTTCCAAAATGAGGGAGGCCAATTCAATCCATGAATGTTGCGAAGGGCAGTTACAACAGCTTTAATCTGGGTAAACAAGGACTGTCATTCTCAGAAACAATGCTTGTAAAGATAAACACATGCACACACAAATATGCACATAGGTACATTAACCTCTGCATTATGAATGAACCAAAATATCCAAGTATCATGTAAGTTACTTCACATAGAAAGTACAAGCATACATCCTTCAACAGTCCAAGAAATGTAAGGCATAATAACTCATTCAGATAAAGTGAGAAGTCCCACTTAAGTACATGCCTACAAAATTCCTTAGTAACCAGTTTGAGTTTAGCACGTCCATCTAATTTAGTTCAGAATTTTCTTACCTCCTCCTGTTGCATAATTGCTTGTGAAGCACTTGCAGCATCAAGGGGAAGGATATTGTAAGGTGCATAGATTTCCTTTTTCTTTTGAACATCTTTGGCTGCTGCCATAATCTGCATATGTTTCAAACATTAATTTTAAAATAAAGTCCTGACATTGAATTAAATCTCGTTGTTGGTTGAACGAAATTAGCATCACTGCAAATTCAATCATACATAGGAAATATTAAGAAAGTTCCACCAATGCGCAATATTATTCCTAGAAGCACTGCAAGAATCAAATAACCTCCAACATGCCCATTCCAAAATTATTTCTATAATCGTTCTCTTGAAAAGTTTACCTCAGGGGCAACTTCTTCTTTTTCAGTTTTATTGACAGCACACAACACTTCAAAAAGAACTCCCGCTGTCTGATATGCTTTTGCAAGCTGAGCCCTGTCAGATTAAAAAGGTAAATTTTGTTACACAATGGCAATCGACTCCTTAATTGGGCACTCATTGTACAAAATATACATTTGAAAATAAGAGTACCTGTCGGACTGTTCAGCCCTAGCCCTGACATAGTTTTCAGAATATTGGATATAAAAGCTCTCAATTTCTTTTGCATCCTTCGAGAAAACTCTTGCAGCTAGTGTTTTCTCATTCTCCTGCCAATTATGACCCAAGAATCAAGAAACAGAATACATTTCTGAAAAGAATAACAAAATATCCAATATTTCCGAAAAACATATTCAATAGTCTGATATGTTTCAGATTCTAATTCCGAGGAGGACTTAGAGATGAACTACTCATTCTTGACTGCATAGAAAGAAAACAATGCACAGATCATGTTGCATTCCTATGGTTGAAATAAAAGGGGAAAAATGGCCCATTAATATATCTAGACACATTCCAGAAGATTCAACTTTGTAAGAATTTCAATTAGATTTTCAAGAATAGTTTATACCATATTTTAAGGCAAACTCTTACATGTGGATGAAGATATGGCTCTGTAGGATTTTTTGAGGTATCTTATGAGGCAAAGTCTTATAACAAGAGGCGGAAAATGAAAGCATACATGTTTTAATGAAAAGGTTTTGTAGTAAAACTACAGTCAAATAGGCATACAGATTCAAATACCATACATTACACAACAAAGATAAAGAAAATAACAGAAATTGAAGTAAGCAAACATGCTTTAAAGTTTAATGGCGAATCTTTGGCTAATGTTTTACATTTTGGGTATAAATCGACCAATCTTGGGAGGAAGTAGAACTCCTCTCCCAGTTTATCCCCTGACAAACAAGGCTAACAGTCCTACATTGTTGAGAAAAAAGGGTAATATGCATCTACCCATGCAGTAATGTGCATCCTCCAAACCTATTTCCCATCGGCATCTTCATAAGATTGAAGATCACAAATCACAAATAGTCTCATTATGAGAGCTAGATCAGTCTCGTGCTTTTGTCCAAAACTGTTCTGAGAGCCCAAAACATTGTCTATATCTGAACCGGTAACATCAAAGGTTCTTCCTGGCCCACATGGGTTGACGAGTCTCACCAACTGCAGAAGTCTTAGTTGTATGAAAGGTGATAATTCTAAAGCACCGGAAATACGCATAAAAATGACAGAAGCAACAACAACAAGAAAATCATCAAAAGAAACAGGAGAGGGTGAATGCCAAGGGCTAACTCTTCTTACCCATACACCCCGTCAAATGATATCCCAAGACTTAGGATCATACAACCAGTAAGCTTTAGATCCGCATTACACCCAATGAATAGCTTTTGGGATCAAATTTCTTTCCCTATTCATAAAAATGTGGTCTCAAGCATTGTATCCAATGATCCTGAAATGAGAATCTATAGGTTTGCAACCACTCCATACTTATTTAAGAAAAGCACACGATCCTAGCTCTCATCAGTATTCTATTCAAAATATAGTAAGCAAAAATACAACTTCAGCCTAAAATTTGTAATCCATACATCAACATGCAGTAGACACCCAACCATCTCCATAATAGTCCTATTTTTTGTTCAGCAAAAAAAACTCTACTCGGGAAAAAAGGTTGCCTGTGTACAAGTAAAACCATGTTGGTTGATAAAATACACATACCATTCTTAGCACATTATACAATTATTCCCACAAAACACACACTGCAAGTATTGCTCCTAGGAATTTGAAGAAACTGACCACATTGATTCTTAGCAAGTGCCTAGTTCTTTGAAATTCTCTAGGAATTCACTCTTCTGAATTAGAAAATAAAATGTACAACTTGAAAATCATCGATGAAAATCAAAAGTTACGGTGCACCTAAAAGATTCTTTGTCCCTAGGACCACAAAAATTATTGTGAACTATCTGCATATGAGTGTTCACTCTTCATGTTTTTCCTTTCTCAAATTTATTATTTTTCCCTGCGGTGCTTACCTAGACAGCCCTCACGAACACCACAGTCATTCTGACTTGTCAATGAGTGTGCATGCTCATATACATAAGCATTGTCTTATCATCCAAGAGAAATTTCAAAGGTTGCTTTGCTTTTGTACAGACACATATTAAGAGACCTCTCTCCATTGTTAGCTCGGATTGTATAATTTTCGTCAAACAGATCGCGTGCCTTCTCTATCTTTCCACATTTTTGCATACATATCTACAAGGGAATTTTCCACCAAGATATCACACTGGAATCCACTTACACTTAACTGATTATGGGCCTTCATACCTTGTTCTAGAGATGCTAAGCTGGCACATGCATAGAGAGCGCTTGTGAAAGTTTTCAAGTTCAGCTTCACACCCACCTATTGCATTCGATGGAATAGCTCCAGGGATTATTCAAAGAACCCATTCTGCTCACACCCTGCAATAATACTTTTCCATGACACTACATCTCGTTGAGTCTTTATATCAAACACATGGAGTCCACTCTCTATGCTTCCACATTTTGCATACTTATCTACCAGGGCATTTCCCACAAACACATTTGATTGCAATCCTCTTCTCGCTGAAAGAGGGCCTTACTCCAAAGATCTCGAAAAAACCAAAAAAAGTTATAGAAACTCTAAGACACCATAAAAAAGAATAAACAACAATATAATAGAATCTAAGAATTATACTTTGCAATAAACTCAAAGGAAAAATACTGTACCGTGACAGAGGCATATAGAAGCCTTGGATTCCTGATTTCCATGGATGACAACACAAACTTCAATTGAAATCATACAATGACATCCCCAGCCCATTTCCATCTCAATCTCAATATAAATCTCCGAGCATTGGGTAGAGAAAGTTGGTTGACGGAGATGCTACACACTGTGGGTACTACACACAAATCGCCAAGGATTCCCTTTCACAACATGCAACTCGAGTTCCACCGCTAAAAACAGAAAAAATAGCTAAAGGCCCGTCAAATTTAATGGAGCAGGGAAAATGTTCAGATGGCCGTCAAACCGTCAAATTTAACACTGCTGCAAAAACGTCCGGAAGGGCCTTTTGCATAGGGGGAATGCCTTTGATGTAATTAAACACAACTATACAACAAATAAAAATTATTAAGTGACAAAGATTTATGGCTTAAACTTAAAACATGTATGCATTAACTAAAATGATGGAAATAACATATTTTATGTCCTTTAATTAATATGGTACAGGCTATTACAAAAATAACAACTTCCAAACAGATTCGCTGGACTCTAGGTAGTTCCACAGTTTTTGGATTTTACTTTTTGGTAAACAAATATGATAAATTTGTAATTATTTATAGCTGCATTTTTCCTGAGCTTTTTCTGAATTTTTAATAATCATGGGGAGAACGCAAAAAATACGGCAAATTTATTAAAAAACGACCGTATATGGTAACTGTAACTCTATCCAAACACTTCGAGATTTTACCCCCTCACACATAGGTAGCATAAACATTAAGAGAAACAAGAGTAAGAGTAAAATAAGAAAGCGAGGTTTATGGGGAATTTTGAAATTTTGATATCAGCGGGTTATTCAAAAGGGAGCAGGGTGGGGTCTGTTAGGAGCTTGGAACAACATGCACCGGAAACTGTGTTGCCGTAAAAAGTTAACAGAGAATGGGGCCTTGATGGAGGGGGAAGACCGTTAGCGGAGCGTTCAGCCAAAAACAACCACGTTGGCAGTCAAAGCCGAACGTACCAGAATCAGACTTGAAGGCGACTTCCTCATAGGGAATGAAAAGTTTTATAATCCCATTTGATAATCAAACACATTCTTTTCTTTACTCTCTCTAGTAATGCATAGAAAAGTAAATGAAGATGTAATCGGTTGGGATGATAACTGAACACCATCCGCTATCAACATACACTGCACAATGCCCTTCAGGGACATTAGTAGGAAGAGTATGACATGATCTGCCATGATTTCATCCTCAAATGGTATGTATCTTCTTATATTTGAAGAACCAGACACTTAATTTACTTGTGGCCGATGAAAAATCTTCAAAATCGTCAGATTTTCTGCTTCAACATCAGAATGTTGAAGGTTTATCTTATTTATTATCACTGAAAATTTATAAACAAAGAAAGTAGTCTGAATTTCAAGCGTGCAGCTCAAAACCCATATAAAGATGGAAAGTGTACAGATTAGTTTTGCTAGGAAGCAAATGTATAGAAATTGAAGATGATTGGTTAAAAGGGTTGAAGTTCAACATTGAGGATGATAGTAAAAAGTGCATTGGCACACCATCTAAACTCCAGGAGATATCAAAAGTATTGAGGCCTAGTTCAAGTCTGCAAATTTAGTGGATTGGATTCACCTCATTCCTTGGTGTGAAAATTCCTTAAACAAGTCTTAATGTTTCCCCTTCAATCAAACATGATCAATTACCAAACGCTTTTGGGATAAAGCTCATAAGTACAAACACAAAACTCAAGATAAGGTAAGGTGACTTGAAATAGAAAATAGTGTTGAATCACAAATAGAAAATCACATTGTAAGTCCCTGTAATGCAGTTCTTTAATGTCTTCTTCTTTGTTATCCACAAATTGTTGTGTTGTTGAAACATTTTTGAGATCAATCGAGTCATGGTGTGTCTCAATCCACAATACCATGCCCTTTTACACAAAAAATAATTACCTACACTTCAGTATTTATTTGAGGTCAAAATATAAAAAAATAAAAAGTTAAACTGGAATAACAATAAGAAAACACTGGCCTTCGAGAAAGCAAGATACTTGTGAAAAAGTTCTTCAAGCTTGTCATAAATGAAGACACTCTGAAAAATAGTTTGTGGTTGTCTTGCTGACATAGTAACTTGCATATAGATCATGAAGAGCCTTTGATGGGATAAGCAAAAGAGCCTTAACTCAACATAATTTTCTGCAGTGAAGTGGGTCCATGCCAAGGACTTTTCCTTGCTAATATATTGTACAGATGAGCAAGATTAAAACAAGAAACATCAAATAATGAACCTAGAACCACCCTTGAAAGAGGTCAAATGGCCCCTGAAACATTTAGGGTTCTACCCCATAATGTTGTAAACACCAATGCTACTGTGCAAACATGCCAAACTATAACCATGTTTGAACGGGTACCAACATAAAGGCAACAATATGGGTCCCAATTAAATGTTGGAGTGTAAAGAGAGGCACCAAGATCACATGGGAAATTACAACAATGTAACCTGTCAAATTGTTTCTAGTGAATCCCCCAATAAATTCAAAGATAAAAATCCATTTCCTATTCTAAATCCAAGGTTTTAAATGTTAAAGGTAAACTCCGAAAAGGAATGCACATAGGATTGTGATTATATAAATTGTCATGGAGATCAGAAGCCTAATTTTTTTCCCCTGAATCGCTGATAGAAATGCCATGATCCCCCAAAATAACTAGTGATTGTGCCCACACAATGTAAATCCCTTTTAACATAAAAAAAAAAATTGATCCCTACCAAATATTATAGGCGTGAGCACACCATAATCAATAACAATGGACATTCTGTGCCACACAACCAACATAAGCCCAACACGTAACTTAGGACACTTTTTAAACAACGATTTTATAAAAAAAAAAACCATGATGGGTGTCGTTATTCCCTTCATTTAATCAACTCATG
The DNA here is from genome assembly GCA_018340775.1 of Taxus wallichiana var. yunnanensis. Taxonomy (NCBI): domain Eukaryota; kingdom Viridiplantae; phylum Streptophyta; class Pinopsida; order Cupressales; family Taxaceae; genus Taxus; species Taxus wallichiana. Next base: position 622,050,529 of record CM031234.1, on the reverse strand, counting down.
GTTGATGTCATATTCAAACAAGGGGTGTGTCTAAAGCTATATGCAACAAGAAGAATCTTAGTGAACTAGTAGTTTATAGTAGATATTTATTATTTTTATGTTCCGGGGAGTTTTAAAGCGTCTTTAAGATTTCCTGACCAAAGACTTATTAAAGCTAAACTATAAGAAACTTGTTGAAATAACCACACATTGTTGAAACATTAGTTCTGACTACTTTAAATTTACAACAAATTCTCTTACCAATTCATCATTATATTTTGAGAATTTCTTCAGAAACTCCAAATGTACCACCTACCTGTTCAAAAATGGCTGATATTTCTCCATTTGCAAGAAGTTGTGTATCATCTTCTCTGGCTCGACTTATTTTGATACCCATGGCAAAGAGGACGATTCAAATTCTTTCTTATTTCAAATCCTTAGTCTTCCGGGGAGATAGCTTTAGAACTAGTTGATATCATTGTGGAACTCACCGGATTTGGTTGCTTGAACTACTAGTTTTATCTCAAGGAAATCAAAATATGACTTCACTATTTCCTCCTTGAACTTCTTTGCAACAATTCCCAATTTTATTTTGTTTCACCTAAATGACCATTCATTATTAATATTCCACCACTTCCATTTATTTAGTTGACATCACCTTCATGATTATTTCCCTTTAATCATGATGTGAAATAAATGACTCATTATACTACTCGATTTAAATCAAGTCTAATCACATGTATGCAAACTTTTAATTTAACCTTTAATAAGATAAAGACATAATTACTTTCCTTGTTGATGTAATCCATCCACCTTAATGACTCATCATTCCTAAAAAAAGTGAAAAAGAAAAAGCAGTTAGAAAAGATAGCTAGAATTCCAAAGAAGTTCTTTTTATTTGAATTAGCCATTTTGATGAGACCAATCTCCATTTCTAGTTTTCAATTGGTCTTTTGAGAGAATGTTTTGCAGAGGAGAAAACCATTTACATGTTTTCATTCCTTCCCATTTATTTTTGCATATATGTTTTTAATTTTAATTTTTTTTGGGAAGATAACGCCATTTGTTGGTTTTCATTCCCTTTTTTTAATTTTAGATCCTTGCATCTGATTACTTGATCATTTTGGAATAACTAGGTGTTAGTGCAGAATCACAACGCCCCTTAATGTCTGCATCTAGACTGGTTGAGACTCTCAGTGTGATTGCATAACATGGAGCATCTCTCAAAGTGTGGAACCTTGCGATTTGAGAGAGCTCTCCGGATTAAGGTTGGTTCCTATTCCTCTGTTCATGTGCATACAAATAAATTACAGATGATCTATTCTAAAACTAATCTATTCTACCAAGGAGACAGGGTTGAGAAGATGCAAGAAAATAAACTAAGCTAACGAGGTCATGTACCAAAGGAATGTTAGACTCTCGCTTTGCATTTTAACACGAGACCACAAAAATCCAATACAAACACCATGCACAGATGACCAAACTGCAATAAGAGATCAGAGAGACAACAACAAATACATGAGAGGGTCAAGAATCATCCATAGACATATATATTATTTCTCAAGAGTCAATACAATATATTGCAGTGACCAAGAAGAGAAACTTGCATTACAACCCGAATTAGAAGTTAGGAAAGCTCCAAAAATCCTCTTGCAAGCAAAATAAGAAGGGAGGGCGCAAAATAGAAATGTCCAACCTTTATAATGAGCCCCGACCCTTCCTTTATAGATTCAAGATCAGAGAGAGAAGAAGGATAGAGAAGCGAGAAAATTAATTCAAAGCTCAAATACTAGCCATTAATGCTCCCGCAAATCCACCCCAAATGTCATATCTGCATCAATTTTCTTGACAATGAATACTTGAAAACAATATTTGACATAGAAGCTTTGCACATAAACAAGATGGTGCTTGTGTATTTTATTAATATCAAAATCAAGCATTACAAACAAATGAGAGAGCTGCAATATTTATAGATATTGGACAACTTCTATCTCATCCACAATATATGGAAACAAATCATCTAATCTAAGAAAATATGCAAAAATAGCATATTTCCCCTAACTGCCCCTATTGCCCCTCATGGAAATCATCCGGGAACAAAATATGCAAGATAGAATATGATCCCACAAACATTGGGATGAGAACACTATCACTTAGTTAACTAACAACTAAGGACAACTAATATCTATTGACATAAGTTTAAAGTATTTAATAAATACTTTAACTTATTACATTTATTCAAATATCAACTAATGATGAATTAAGCTAAGTTTTATTCATAACATTCCCCCCTTAATTCAACATGGTCTCAAGTGAATAGGAGAGAAATTATCTAAAACCCTCAAATTTACCTCGAGCAAGTGACTTTGTGAAGACATCTGCACGTTGCATATCTGTTGGGCAATATTGGAGCTGGATGTTGTTGTTTTGAACATGTTCACGAATGAAATGTACCTACACCTCAATGTGTTTGGTGTGCTCATGAAAAACTAGATTCCGAACAAGTTTTACTACTCCTTCGTTATCAACATGTAGGATAGTTGGATATTTCTGTGGTATTCCCAATCCTTCAAGTATACATCGAGCCATATCGCTTCACATACAGCTCCACCTACTGCATGATATTCTGATTCTATGGAAGATCTTGAAAAACAATTCTTCTTCTTACTTCCCCATGATATTGGTCCAGATCCCAAAAAGAATACAAATCCTGAAGTGGATTTCTTATCATCTATGTTACCTGCATGATCTGAATCTAAATATCCTGTCAAGAAGAAGTTATTATTCTTCTTATATTCTAGGTCATAGTCCATAGTTCCTCTGATGTACCTTAGTATCCACTTTTCTACTTTCTAGTGAGAAACCCTTGGTTCTTGCATGAACCATGAAAGATAGTTGACTGCATAGCTGATATCCGGCCTAGTGTAAGTCAAGTAGATGAGACTTTCAATCAACTGCCGATATAGAGAGTTGCATTTACTTGTGGTGATGGATTTGTTCGAGACAATTGAAGTCTTGTCTCCATAGGTGTGGAAAATGGCTTACAATCCATCATATTGAATTTCTCAAGTGTTGTCTTGGCGTATTTCAATTGTGACACAAAGATATGATTTTATTTTTCCAAACTTCAAGTCCAAGACAATAATGCAGAAGCTTCGAGATCGGTCATGTCGAATGATCGTGTTAGATCTTTCTTTGTTGACTCAATCATCCTCACTGATCCTCCAGTGATGACTAGATCATCAACATATACTACAATGATCACTATCTCCCCCTTTGCTTTTTGAGATAGAGATTAGGATCATATGGACTCTTGTTGAATCCATGTTGAATGAGATGCTCATCAATTTTTATGTATCATACCTTGGGAGACTGCTTTAAATCATATAATGATTTTATTAGTTTACATACCTTTTCCTCTTTACTTGGTATGATAAAACCTTCTGGTTGAGTCATGTAAACTTCTTCCTGTAAATCACCATTAAGAAAGGCACTTTTCACATCCATTTGTTGTATTTTCACACCAAATTGTGCAGCTAGAGCGAATATTAACCTGAAAGTTTTTATCTTAGCTATGGGAGAAAAAGTATCCTCATAATCAATGCCTTATTTTTGAGCATATCCCTTAGAACTAGTATAGCCTTATGTTTATCAATTTTTCCATCTACTTTGTACTTCATTTTGAATATCCATCTACATCTAATTAGTTTTTTACCCGTGGAAGATTTGTAAGTTGCCATGTATTATTTTTCATAAGTGACTTATATTCTCGCATCCATAGCATTTTTCCAAGGTTTAGATTGTAGGGCTTCTAAAATCGAGCATGGCTAAATAGTTTCATCACTTTACTCATTAAGGCCAAATTGACCTCATTTCAAGTCATACTTTATGAGTCCTCATTCCATTGGTAGATGTGTCGGGACACTATCCAATTTCGCATCTCTAATCATACTTGTATACCATTTAGGCATACTTTTGTGGTTCCTATGGGAGGTTGAATTTCATAATCTTCCCCATCATTATTGTCATCATCAAGTGTTATTACCATCCTCTGCTTTTAATGTAGGGATGATTTTTCATCATGTGAGTGTAAGGAAGGAACATCTTCTTCTTTCTTCTCAAAGAACTCAACATCCCGACTAGTGTATACCCTTCTTGTTCTTGGATTCATAAGTCTATAGCCAAGTGCTTCATCACTTTGTATCCCAAGAAAAGTTTATATGATTTCATATCAAGCTTAGTTCTTTGTTTCTTAGGAATGTGCATACTTTCTTTTACATCCAAAAACTTTAAGGTGTGAAATAGATGGCTTATGCCCCTGACCATTCTTCTTGTGGTGTTACTCCATCAAGAGTCGTAGTGGGAACTCTATTTAGTAAATACACCATTGTTTTAGCTACTTCTTCACCCAAAATGTTTTTGATAAACATGCATCATCAATCATACATCGCACCATATCCATGATAAGTATGATTTTGCCTTTCAAAAACACCATTTTGTTGTGGTGTGTGAGGAGGAGCCATTTGATGACGAATGCCATGTGTTTTCAAAAAATCATTGAACTCATTTTTGGTGTATTCTCCCCCTCGATCTGAGTGAGTGTTTTTATTTTCCTACCAAAATTTGTTTCAACAAAGGATTTTAACTTCTTGAAAGTTTCAAAAGCTTGGTATTTTGTAGAAAGACAGTATATCCACATTTTTATTGAAAAATCATCAACAAAGAGCATGAAATATTAAAACCCAGAGTGGCTAGGACTCATTGGTCGGCACAAATCGGTATGCACCATGTCAAGTTTTGCCTTAGCTCGAAATGTACTATGTTTTAATGGTGCTCTATTTTGTTTTCCCCGCCAAACAATGCTTTGAGATTTATCTCGTACCATTTTTTAGAGGTGGTAAACCCCTAACCATGTCGTATCGACGAAGTGTGTCAAGATAGCCAAAAATCTCATGTCCAAGTCTTCGATGCCATAGTTGAGCTGATGATGTATCCTTGGCTAAAAGTGCTTGATCATTTCATTGAACAAAATCCAATTGAAACATTCTTCCAACATTCAAGCTTTTGCAACAATTTTGGAGCTTCGTGACTTATCTTGAATCAGGCACATATTTTTACCACCTTTACAATCAAAGTCAATTTTGAGATTGTGATCTAATAATTGACTCACAAATAACAATTTTTTTGTTAAACCAGGGACATAAAGAACATCTGTAATTTTACAATTATGTTGCCCAAGTGGTAGTGAAATGGAACCAATGCCTTCAACACTGTATGATGTATCATCACCCAAAGAGACATGATTTTTGGTGGGTATTTTACTCATTGTGAAGAACCAATCTTTCTTTCCTGTCATGTGTCGAGTTGCACCCGAGTCGACATACCAAATTTCATTTGTAGAATTGGATACTTCATTTGACTGTGTGTAGAATAGAGAAAGTCATCATCATCAAATTGATCTTCCTGCTCGCTACATTTTTCTATATACCTTGGGATATGATAATATAATATATATGGGTTGATGGAGATGTCGTCATGTGGCACACATCCCCTTAGTTATATGTATGGGTTCACATGGGATATGATAATATAATATATATGGTTATTAAGTGGTATCGGAGAGCGTTGATCCTGCAATTTGTGGGATGAAACCCTAATGTTGGTGATTCGTCTATATCTTGAGATCTACTTGAAATTTTTCAGAAATTGTTTGTGGGGAGTGGACACATAGTTCAAGTGATCTTCCCTCCGAATTTCAGATTTTTTGGAGCTGTTTTGCAAAAGTTGTGTCCGTTTTAGGGTTGAAACCCTAATTCTATGGTTTCATCTATATCTTCTGGAATAATGACGAATTAGGAAACAATGTTTTTTGAGTTGATGGTAATATATTTAAAGGTGATACCACTAAAATTTCAGAATTTTTGGATCTATTTTGTCAGAGTTATTTCATTTTTATTGGTTTTCACTATTTTGCTCCATAGGCCGCAATTTGAAGAATTTTCCTAAATTTATTACATTTTCGGAAACCTCTCAAAAATTAAATTTGGGTTTGTGTTCTGTGATTTCTGATTTTTTTCCGACCTTTAGCCAAAGGGTTAGAATAAGTTTTGATAAAAAGGGTCTATTCCAAAAACCCTAGTTTTGTGGATCATGGGGATGGTAGCTTTTTTTGGAGATGGCAGGATTGATGCTAGAGAATGGTGGAACAAATTTAGGGATAAATTCTCTAAACCATCCGATATTTGGTTATTCGAGTTGTGGATTATTGGCCCTGCATAGATTTGGTTTTCTCGAGTTAGAAAAGGAAAAGTCTAATTGGTCTTTGGAGGAACTGAACAAGTTTTCATGGACGGATGGGCAACAAAAGAAGAAGACGAAGAAGACGAAGAAAAAGAAGACGAAGAAAAAGAAGAAGAAGAAGAAAGAAGAAGAAGACGAAGAAAGAAGCAAAAGGCATAAATGATCCGAAGAAGAAGAAGAAGAAGATGTTGATGATAAAGTTGCTACACAGGATAGTGCATCTCCAAGGAAGGAAGCTTCAATATTTCAGTTTGAAGGGTGTATTCAAAGGAAAAATTAATTGTTTCCATAAACCATAGCAAAAATATAACTTCATCAATATGGATGTATCTCAAAATCTACATGTATAAGCAAAACATATTAAGGAAGCTCAAGTGGATGGTAAACATATTCAAGTTTTTGAATATTTAAAGCTCTCTATGGATAAATATGTTTTACATTCATATTTTTATGCTTTAGATATGGATGGTATGGATATTGTTCTTGGATATCCTTGGTTAGAGAGCTTGGGAACAATTAATATTAATGTGCAAAATAAATTCATGAAATTATGGTACAAGAGAAAGAAAATTACATTGCAAGATATCACACTTAGCAAAGAAAAAAGTAATGTAAAATTAGATCATGAAGATGAATTTGAAGATGGTGACGAAGGGAATAAGGATGAATTAGAAGGAGAGGATGAAAAACATGATAAAAATTCAAAAATAATTTCTCTACTCAAGAGAAAAAAGAAATAACAAACAAGTTGGAAGAGGAAAAAGAGGAAAAGATTGATAAGGTTGAGCATATTAAGGCTGATCCATATAGACACCCCCATCATCATGAGAGGAAACAATCATGGAGACATACTAGGACACATGAGGTCAGCAATCTATATGGATATACAGGGAATTGGAGGAGTAATAATTTTGGCTATACATGGAATCAATGGAACAATAATTGTATGACATGGAATCACAGGAATAATCATTATGGATATGCATGGATGCCGAGGAGGAACACATATGGACCACGATGGAATCATATGAGCACAATGGAATATGGAATCAGGTTTGGAGTAGCATCACCCACTAGGATTTCATATGGGTGGTTGGATGATCGAGCATGGCAAAAAGTGTGTAATAATTTAAAGCACACTCATTATATGGTTTCTTCTTATGTTTCGGGACGAAACATGTCAAAGAGGGAGGCAATGTGTTATATACCTTGGGATATGATAATATAATATATATGGGTTGATGGAGATGCCGACATGTGGCACACATCCCCTTAGTTATATGTATGGGTTCACACAGGATATGATAATATAATATATATGGGTTGATGGAGATGCTTGACATGTGGCACACATCCCCTTAGTTACTTATATGGGCTCACATAGGAATTAATTATATTGGGTAATGGGTCGGCCTACATTGGGATTAGGTGTTACCCAACTTATTTAAAGGATGTGAGTATCATTATGAAGGTCATGTATGTATGAGTTGATTCTTCTACTTGGCAGAGGTATATTGGAGGTGTCCCCTCATCGAAGTGGATTCCCATCTTGGGAGATTGTGGAGTTACTCCTTCCTTAAGGAGCATTTTATGGTGTTGCCCTACCTTAAGGGTATTATTTTGAACATATTACATATTACATTTCCTTTTGAGTTGGTTTATTCTTCCACTTTTATAATTTTGTTCCTGTTTACTTTGTTGTTTGCTTGATTTTGTTTGTTGGTAGTTAGTCTTTTTACCACTTGATGATCCTTGTTCGAATGTGTTGTACCAACAATTTTTTAACTCATGTCCTTTTCACCACAAATAAGAAATTTTTTTGGTCCTTTTGGACTTGTTGATAATTACCGCTTCGAGGCTGTTTACTAGACTTCACCTGTTTTTTCCCTTTTTGATTAGAAGCAAGTGCATGCTCTTCAGTTTCAATAGTTGAGTGAATAGATTCTTCTTGTTGGAGCATATTCACTAACTCTTCAAAAGTTGTTGTTTGACTAGTTATGTTTAACGTGGTCACAAAAATCCTATAAGAAGGAGGAAGAGCTCTCAATACTATAGGCACAAGTGATGTGTCAGTTACTTCTTCTTCTAAAGCTTGAAGTGATGCACACAAAGTTTCCACTCTTCTCAAAAACATTTCAACTTTCTCAGTTGGTTGCATTTTCAAGTTTAATAGTTAACTTTGGAGATGAAGTATTGTGTTCTTATTTTTTGACTCATATATCGTTTTCAACTTGTCCCAAGATTCTTTTGTTGTTGTGGACTCACGAATATGAGGTTATACCTTTTCTGAAACACTAAACAAGATTATTACCTTTGCTTTTTGATTTGTGATCAAATGTAGTTTGTTGTGTAACATCTATCAGAGATCTTGTTAATGTACCAGAAACAACGGTCCATAGATTTTCAAAATCAAGTTGTGTGTGAATTTTTGTTTTCCATGTTGGATAATTATCAGAACGTAAAAGTTGATAATCTAGTAAAAAGAACTTTGGCACCGTAATTGCAGCCATTGTGAAAGTGATAAATAGTAGAAGCAAAAATTGAACACTTTTCCCCCTTAAAGCATGCACACCCCCCCCCAAAAAAATATTTTATTTATTTTTGGGCTCCTTTTCATCCATGTACAATGAATTTTTGGCACTATTGGCCCTGTTACAAATTTGGCTCTGTGGCTGATTTGCAAAAATAAAATGGCTCTCTTGGACTCTTTGGCCTCTTTTCAAATACAAAAATCTTATTTTTGCAATTTTTACAAGATAAATCTTTTCCAAATCTGATTAAAAACTAGACCAAGACATAGAGCTCACAAAAACACACACTTTAAAAAACGACACCTCAATCTGAGGTACCAGTTGAAAGTTATGCCTTTTTTAAATTGTAATTTTAATATCTTTCCAAGCCCCTTTCCAAAAATGGAATTTTTTTCCTTCTAATTTTTTTCACGACATCCAAAATGGAATTTTTTTATAAAATCAATATTTTAAAAAAATAAACATATGTAACGACTTACATGCATGCGTAGTGCATTTGAGGGCACAAATTCAATTCATTCGCTTTGCATATGCATTATAATAACCCTTGGCCGTACTTTTCTTTTATTGTTTCTCTTTGTACACAAGTATTTCTTTTGCTTGGAGGCAACTTGTTCTTCCTTCTTCCAACGCAACTCTTTTTGTTGCAGGTTGCAAATCTTCTCCCGTTCAATTTGTAGTCTTCATTTTGGATGCAGGCAAAGTTGCAGATCATTCAAATATGTGATCTTCTACTCCTCTGGTTGATGCGGGTCACAGAGAACCTTCCACATTTGATTGGATCTCCTTTTTTTTAAATGCTCAAATACAGAGAAGAGGAAGAAGAATAAAAAGTACAGAGAAGAGGAAGAACAAGTAATGTGGGGAGCTTGAAAAGCTTGGGTACCCACAGATCAAAAATATTGTATATATATATTTTTAAATGCTTCCAATTTAAAAAAATTCATGTACAGGTAATTTTTTTTTAAAAAAATACCAAAGAATGAAACAATGTCACCTTTTACAACAAATTAGCATCCAAGTCTACAAAGGCCTGTGATTGTGCTCTAGGTGTTCTTTCAACTAAAAATCAATTGTGATTCGGGCGTGGGCCGGTAGGGGGTGTGTGAAATGGCTAGGGGCATCTATGGCTCCTCCTAGCTTTGTAATTTCTCCAGATCTCCCTAAACTTCCCTAAAACTTCCTACACTCCTCTCTGGATCAGAATACTACTCTGATACCAAATCTTGACAATGAATACTTGAAAACAATATTTGACATAGAAGCTTTACACAGAAACAATACGGTGCTTGTGTATTTTATTAATATCAAAATCAATCATTACAGACAAATGAGAGAGCTACAATATTTATGGATATTGGACAACTTCTATCTCATCCACAATATATGGAAACAAATCATCTAATCTAACAAATATGCGAAATAGCATATTGCCCCTAATCGCCCCTATTTCCCCTCATAGAAATCATCCGTGAACAAAAGATGCAAGAATAGAACATGATCCCACAAACATTTGGATGAGAACACTATCACTTAGTTAACTAACAACTAAGGACAACTAATATCTATTGACATAAGTTTAAAGTATTTAATTAAATAATTTAACTTATTACATTTATTCAAATATCAACTAATGATTAATTAGGCTAAGTTATATTCATAAATGATTTCCTATTCGGTGCATTGAAGGAGGAAGAATGATGGATCAAATCAAATCTGATCTGGTTGTTGGAGCAAATAGATCTTGTATTAATGACATGAAGACGTTTTTTCATTTTTCACCCACTTAACTTCTTCAAAATTAAAGTTTCAGATCTCCATGGCGTGGACGAGGTCAAGATCATTTCCAATGGTGCCAAATTTGTCATATTTTGAGCACTGAATCAAAAGATATGCTCATTTGAAAATTTGAGTTGGGCACATACAAAATGGTGGGAACCAGTTATCAAAATGGGTCTTTTGAAAATGGACACATGGAGGGCTAGCGTGTGTTGGGAACCTGCTTTTGGATTTTACTTTTGAAGTTGCACCGGGCTGACATGTGGCATCTTCCATGGCTTGCTTAGTTTCCTCATGTTTTGACTAAGTCCTTTTACTCGACGGGGCCATACATCTGACCAAGGGGACACATGGAGGCTTGGCGCTTGTTTAGAAACCTTCCCCAAATTTTACTTTTGAAGTAGCATCATGCTTGACACTTGGCTCCCTCCACTTTGGCCTGTCTCTACTTTGACTATTCAACCCCACCTTGTCCCTTTTTGGACCTGGACATGTGGAAGGTCCACACTCATTTGGAAACCCGCTCAGGATTTTACCTTTGAAGGAGCATCGGGTTGACACATGGAAGCCTCCATAGGCTCTTGGAATTTTCAATGGCCTCACTCTCTTACTTTTTCAGGCCTTGAACATGTGGAAGCTCCACACCCATCTAGGTCTCACCTTGGGCCATTCCCTTGAAGGTGCACCATTTGAAAACGTGGACACTTCCTTAGTTTTTTAGGCCACCTCCTTATACTTAATCACTATTGGGCCTAAAATTCACCTTTTTTCCTCCGGGACACATGGAAGCCTAGCTTGTTTGATTTTCCCTTTTGGATTCAATCTTTGGAGGTGCCATTTGGACACTTGGCAGCTTCCGCTAACACTCTATACTTAGCCAATTTTGGGGCTCGTTCTGAGTCATTTGCAGAGCTCGAAGACTTTGATTTTTCTCTGTTTCTTTTCCTTTGAGCCTCTAGATTTCTTTAACATTGCTTGCCTCCTTCCCGACCACTCTCTCCATTTTAGAGCCCTCCTATAACTTATTTGTTGGATTTGAAGCGTGGATTCACGTTTGATGGATCTTCTCTTGAATTTCTTCCTACACGGGTCATGTTTGATCAATTTTTTGGGGGAAAAAATAGAGATAAAAATTTGGTGACTCGCAGGGGCATCTGCTGCTAGATGAAGAGATCAGTTGCCTTGTTATATCCATTGGGCACGGAGTCATGATTGGTGACCCAAAGTTGATATTTTTCTTCTGAAAATGGACCCTTTGAGCCCGATTTTAGTTGCTTTGTATTTGTTCTATTAGAAAATGAGCAAACTATCATGTCATGAAACTATGGGTCACCTTGCTGCAAAATCTTGAAGGGAATAACACATTCACTTGGAGGCACGTTGAACTATGTGACACACAAACCTAGAGCAAAAAAACCTGTGCCACAACACTTAGGGAAACAAAACCTACGCTACAAAAAAACAATGTGCATACACACTTAGGGAAATTAAAATCCTATGCTAATATTTACAAGGGTGGAACCTTCCTTTCTAGTAGCAATGTTTGAGATGGATCCCATTCACTAGGATCTGTAATTCTTCACCATCCAATCTAGCCAGCTGGAAGGCATTGCTACTTTTACACTTGTGATCATGTAAGGGCCACTCCAAATGGCATCAAATTTGGAGTGCTTTCTGGCTTTTCCCGATCTGCATCCCACTTTAGAACTAAGTCCCCTTCTTGAAAGGTCCTCATTCTTGCCTTCTTGTCAAAACTCTTTTTTATCAATGCTTGATCCTTTTCCATGACTTGCATTACATGCTCTCTTGCTTCTCCTACCTCCATCATCTCTGCATACCTGATTGCCATGGGTTCAAACTCAACCAGCTCTAACTGTTTCATGAGCTCCAGAGTGGAAACTCCAATGATATGGGCAATACTACCTCTTTTCCATATACAAGCTTGTATGGGGAGTTACCTGTGGATCTTTTGGATGTGATCCTATCAGCCCATAGAGCTGATTTGAGCCTTGTATGCCAAGTCCTCTGATTTTCATCAAGATTCCTTCTGATAATCCTTAATAGGTTCTTATTTGTGGACTCTTCTTGGCCATTACCTTGAGGGTAATAATTTGATGAGGTGTTGAGATACACACCATTCTTAACTTCCCATTCAGTGATCCTTGTACCAAGGAATGCCAATGCATTATCTGATATAATAGTGGTAGGGACTCCAAACCTTGGTGGTTATTCCTTCATAAAAATCCAAGATGTTGGATTCATTTTCTTCTTTTAGTGCCACTTGCTTCAGTCCACTTGGTGAAATAGTCTATTGCAGTAAGTATCCACTTGTGGCCTTGGCTTGAATTTGGGTTAATCACCCCAATGAAGTCTAGTCCCCATTGCATGAATGGTTGATCCACTGAAATGGGATGAAGGGGCAGGGCTGCTAGCTTCTCCTTTCCTGTGAAGAATGCACATTTTTACACTTCTTGATCCATGAGTAGCAGTCCTTGAACACTGTAGGCCAATAATAACCAACTTTTCATGATCTTGAGAGCTGTTACTCGAGGGGAAAAGTGACCTCCTACTTCTCCATCATGGAACTCATGCAACACTTTCTCAATTTGGCTTGTCCCAATGCACCTCAATAGAACACTATTGATATCCTTTTTAAACAAGACACCACCAACAAGCACATATGGGATGGCTTGTAGTTTGAAGTATCTTCTCTTTTCTTTGTTCCATTCTAGGGGGGGCACAAACCTATTTGAAGGTAATGCACCAAGGCTTGGGTCCAACATGGAGCAGGTGCATCATTAGCTGGTTGTTCTTGATCATTCTGTAGAAATAGGACAACCTCTTTTTCACCCACTGACTTAGCTTGTTGCTTGAGGTGAGTTGTTCACACAGACCCTTGCCTCGAACCAGTTTGGTCACCTTGATCTCAATGTCATATTCCATTACCCGGTGATCCAACCTACTCTCTTCTCATTCAAATCCTTATTTAAAAGGAAGTCCTTAACACCAACATGAGATACTAGCAGTTGAATCTTGTTATTTGAGACCAAGTGTTTGAACTTCTTTAAGCTCCTAATAACAACAAGGACATGTTTTTCAATGAAAGAGTATTTTACCTCGTAGTCCTCCAAGCTCTGGCTGAAGAAAGCTATGGGTTGTTCTGAACCTTCATTGTTGGGCTGGACCAAGATGGCTGAGATGGTGTCTAACCCTCCAAAAGCATATAGCATGAAGTCTTTTGAGAAGTCTAGGTTAATGAGAGTTGGAGCTTGATATTGCGAGCTTGATGGCCTCAAAACTCTCTTTGCCTTCTTGTTGTCCATTTAAATGCAAGACTCTTCTTTAACATCATTGTTAAAGGCTTCACAAGAGTAGAAAAATCAGGTACAAACCTATGAACAAATTTTATCCTCCCCAAGAAGCTTTGGAGAGACTTTTTGTGTTGTGGCAATGGAAGTGTCGGATGGCTTCAACCCTTTCAGATCAATTGTCAATCCCTCTCTTGAGACAATGTGGCCCAACAATTTCCCTTCATGAGCCAGGAACACACACTTTTTGGGTTTAATGACACCCCAAACCTTCTACATCTCTAAAATACCTTGTCTAAGGTGAAAGAGATGGTCTGCAACATTCTTTGAGAAGAACAGTGATATCATCTAGATACACCAGACTATGTTGTTAATTAAGCCTTTGAATGCCATGTCCATAGCTCACTTGAAATGTTGCTCCAACATTTGATAGTCCAAATGGCATTTTCTTATAAGCATATGTACCCCATTTGGTGGTGAAGGTTGTCTTGAATTGATCTTCCTCTTTTACCATTATCTGGTTATAGCCTGAATACCCATCTAACAATGAAAACCTCTCAGAACCAGCTACAACTTGTAAGATCTATTCCATTGATGGAAGTGGGTAGTGATCCTTAAGTGATGCTCTGTTTAGATCACGAAAGTCCACACACAGCCTGATTTCTCCATTTTTCTTTCTCACAGGTACCAAGTTAGCAACCCAACTTGAATGCTTGATAGGAAAGATGATATTGGCCTCAATTAGCTTGTTCAATTCTTTTCTCATGAGAGGCTCAATGTGGGGATTTATTGGCCTTTTCTTCTATCTAAAGGCTTAGCTCCTGGATCCAACTCGATGGTGTGTTGTGCCAGCTTTGGGTTGAAACCTCTTAAATCTTTATAAGTCTAGGAAAAGACATCTGGGAATTCTTGACAAAGTTGAATAAATTCATATTTTTCTTGTTGAGTGCTTACCTTGCCAATCTGCAATGTTTTTCCTTCTTCTATAAAAATGGGTTCTGAATCTTCACCCTTTACTTGAATATTTTCCTTCTCCTTTTGGAATTGGTCATTTGGGTTGAAGATTGATTCCAAAGTGACAAGACCCTTTGGTAGTTTGTTAGTCCTCAACTATACTACTTGATCACCATATTATTGCTCCAATTTATCTTGATTCCTGGAGGAGAACTCAACTTCTTCTTGTAGAAAGTTGACAATTTGTTGATCATTTTCAAAACTTTCCAACTTGTGTTGTTGTCTGGGATAGTTGGCCTTACAACCAACTTGATATGGGGCTGAGATTTATCATTCTTGATATTCTCTCCACAACATCAAATGCTGCCCCAATTGCTGCCAATCTGTCTGCTGCTTCATTCTTCTTCCTTGGGATGGAGTTGATGTTGAATGCCTCAAAATCCTCAATGAGGTCCCATACCCGGTTCTTGTAACTCTTTAACAGAGTCATTCTTGGCAGCATTTTTTCCTCGGACCTGATTAGCAACTAGTTCACTATCACCAAACACTGCAAGTTCTTGATTCCTCGTTTCCTTGCCCAATGCAGTCCATGGACCAAAGCCTCATACTCTGTTGTGTTGTTTGAACAAGAAAATTGGAAATGGAAAGCTGAGTAGTATTTCATACCTTTGGGGACAAAGCATAGCTCCTCCTCCTCGGCTCCTTTGCCTACTTCTTGAGCCATCAAAGAATAACTTCCATACCTCATTATCATCTTTGTGGTCGGGCTTAATGATGTCGGGAAGAGGATGATTTTCCTCATGCAAACAATAGACTCCTAGCTCAGATTCCTCCATCTCTTTATAGGGGTCAAAAGCATGTCTCTTGTTCACCCATTCATCGAGGGTCAAGTCTAGGATACACCCCACCTTGGTATCTATCTCACAAGTGCTTGGGAGGTCCTCTGATCAAAGGCTGAACAATTGGCATTGATTGGGTTGGGTACATAAGACTCAATATGGTAATCTGTAATGGGCTCAGATCTGATTGTGGCCTTAGCTCCATACCTTGTTCTAAAAAGCATGTGTGACCAATCAACAGACAAATAGCCTCCAATCTTAGCAGTGAAGTCTCTCGACAAACACAATGCAAAATGTGGTGGCAAGTCTATGACTGATATGTTTTGCAATATAGTCACATTGGGGCAGCATGCAGTGTGAGGCTCAAATATTTGATGACTCCAACAGTTGTCACTGTTGTCCCATCCAATTGCACTACCCCTCGAGATGACTTCATATTGAAGACCCAGTTGATCGGCTATTTGTTTTGGCATTACAGAACTACTTTCCCCCAAATCAATCATGCAATTATGTACCAATTTGTCCCCAATGATCAATGAAACATAGAATGGAGGAGGCTTTCAGATTCTTACCTTGTTGTCCTCCATGGTTTCCCTCAGGTTGAGCTGCATTGGTAAACACTTTCTCTTGCTGGTTAGGGGGCTGATTTGAGCTTGACCAATTGGCCATAGTAGTCTACAACAGATCTCTCTGTCCTGAATGGCCAATGACTCCCACATTGAAATGTTCACATTTGTCTTCTTCATTTGTTCAATGATATTAAATGAGCTATCCTTTTTCTGCCCCTTTCTTGGTACATTTTTCTCTTGCACATGGGTCATTACAACCGTGTCCTAAGTGGGTTTGGAAGGTGGCTTGGACTGACTCTACATATTGGGAGTTGCATTTTGAGTGCCAATACCTTGTGGAGTAATGGAGGGTTGAGGATTACCTGAGTTTGGTGATTTTCCCTCTCCAATATTCCTTTTCTTGGACCATGTATTGGCAACTACACTTTGAGAAGGGGCTTGATTCATTCCACAGAAATCTTCAGCTTGCCAATTGACAAGCATAGTTTCACTTGGAGATGCCTCTTGTTGAGCTCCTTGCTGCTGATTTTCTTCTTGGCTAGACTCTTGTGACACACCAATGGTTTGTACCATCAAGGCCTGTTTAGTGCACCATTAAAGCACATTGATTGGTTATGTGGCTGATTGCATGGGAAACACCAATCATATTCTTGGCCATGTTGTTTTGTGTTGGAACCAATGCCCTTGATGTTGAAGTTGTGTTTGGATCATATGACCTGAAAGGTCTAAGCAACTTGAGGTTGTCCTTGGTTTTGATTTGATTTGCAGCCTGAGTGGTGGCCTATTTTGTTGATATGGGGGTCTAGCCTGATATTGAGCTTGAGGCTGATATGGCCTAGAACTCTGAGCTTGTTGCCTCTTGATAGTTACTAACTCATTCCCTAGGTTTTAGGTTGTTTCATAACTTCTTGAAGCTCTTTTGAGGTGTTAGAGGATGAGGTGGAGGCTTCAACTGAACTTTGATTCCTAGGAGTAGGTATAGGAGCTAATGTGGGTGTCTGACTAGTGCTTGGATCTCCTAGTTCTGGGTATAGAGGCATGGGTGGCCTAGGAGCAAGTTTTCCATCCTGAATTAAACAATTTTCAGCTCTTATGGAAATGTTATAGGCTGCAGGTAAGGTGTGCCTCCCATTGATTGAATCATTAAAGCAATATCAGAATTTAGAGCTCTAAGAAAGTATAAGAAGGCACCTTCATCTGTGGGCTTATACCAATGGAATCCTATCCCATGTCCTTTGAAATCTGAGGTTGAAATCTGTCAACTGCTCATTAGGGGCCCTCTTGATTGTTGTCAGTTGCTCCAACAAGGATAGATTATCTCCCTTTTCTCCAAATTGGTCATGAAGAGCTCTGCACAGATGGTCCCAGTTTGAATAGAGCCTGTTGTTAGACTCTGAACCATTGTGAAGCTTTACCCTTGAGTGAAGAGGCTAGTAACTTGACTACAATGTCCATCTCAGTGATCTCATGGATTACACAGACATTTGCAATGTCTTGAATGTGGTCACTAGGAGAAGTCTGGTTCTCTCCAGTGAAATATGGGATGCTCTTTAATGTTGCCACCACTGGGACTAGATTTTGTGCATTGAGGGTGAGTGGGCTGCTTTGCCAATGAAATTGACATAAGGATTGGTGGTTGTGCCATTCTTGATTGGCCTGAGAACCC
Source organism: Taxus wallichiana var. yunnanensis (assembly GCA_018340775.1). Taxonomy (NCBI): domain Eukaryota; kingdom Viridiplantae; phylum Streptophyta; class Pinopsida; order Cupressales; family Taxaceae; genus Taxus; species Taxus wallichiana. The sequence continues at coordinate 622,032,604 of CM031234.1, read as the reverse complement.
TTGTTGATTGAATGAATGGCCTACTAGGAGGAGGTGTTGACAAGGTTCTATTTGGTGGAGATGGAGACCTCTGGCTCTTCTCCCTCTTCTCCCTCTATCTAGGGGACAAGTGTAGATAGAAAATAGTCCCTCCTCTCTAGGTTCTTGACCTTGTTTGTATTCTTCTCATGAACTTGATAAGCTTGGACTATTGAAACCAGTGGATTTTTCCCTTTTGGAGTCACTAGATGTGTAACTTTCAAAGCTTCTTAAAAGCTAAAACTTGCAACAAGTGCACATCAATCTTGCTTGTAATAAAAATGAAGACCTCTTGTCCCACCAGGCATGCCAAAATATTAGTGCAAAATCACAACACCCTGAATGTCTACAACTAGATGGGTTGAGACTCTCAGTGTGATTGCACAACATGGAGCATCTCTCAAAGTGTGGGACCTTGTGAGTTGAGAGAGCTCTCAGATTAAGGTTGGTTCCTATTCCTCTGTTCAGGTGCATACAAATAAATTGCAGAGGATCTATTCTAAATCTACTCTATTCTACCAAGGAGACAAGGTTGAGGAGATGCAAGAAAATAAACTAAGCTAACGAGGTGATGCACCAAAGGAATGTTAGACACTCATTTTGCAATTTAACACAGACCACGGAAATGCAATACAAACACCATGCATAGATGACCAAACTGCAATAAGAGATCGAGAAGACAACAACGAATACATGAGAGGGTCGAGAATCATCCACAGACATATATATTATTGCTCAAGAGTCGATATAGTATATTGCAGTGACCAAGAAGAAAAAACTTGCATTACAACCCAATGAGAGGTTAGGAAAGCTCCACAAATCCTCTTGCAAAAAAAGAAGAAGGGAGGGCACAAAACAGAAATGTCCAACCTTTTACAATGAGCCCCGACCCTTCCTTTATAGATTCAACATAGAGAAGAAGAAGAGAGAGAGGTGGGAAAATTAATTCGAAGCTCAACCACTGGCCATTAATGCCTCCTACAAAATCTGCCCCAAATCTTTCATGTCTACGCATTGATTACTTGTTCGACGCATTGAAGGAGGAAGAATGGCGGATCAGATCAAATCCGATCTGGTTGTTGGAGAAAATAGATCTTATATTAATGGCATGAAGACATTTTTCATTTTTCCCCACCTAACTTCTTCAAAATTAAAGTTTTAGATCTCCATGGTGTGGATGAGGTCGAGATCTTTCCAACGGTGCCAAATTTGTCATTTTCGAGCACTGAGTCAAAAGATATGCCCATTTGAAAATTTGAATCGGGCCCGTACAAAAATGGTGAAACCAGTTATCAAAATGGGTCTTTTGGAAATTGGACACGTGGAGGGCTGGCGCATGTTTGGGGACCACTTTTGGATTTTTCTTTTGAAGTTGCGTCGGCACATGGCATCTTCCGTAGCTTGCTCAATTTCCTCATGTTTTGGCTAAGTCCTTTTACTCGGCGGGGCCATACATCTGACCAGGGACACGTGGAGGCTTGGCGCTTGTTTGGAAACCCACCCAAATTTTACTTTTGAAGTAGCACCGTGCATCGACACTTGGCTCCCTCCACTAGCCTATCTCTACTTTGACTATTCAACCCCGACCCTATCCCCTTTTTGACTCCTGGGACGTGTGGAAGGTTCACACTCATTTGGAAACCCACTCTAAGGATTTACTCTAGGACACGTAGAAGCCTCGCACTTGTTTAGATATGCCCTTTTGGATTCAATCTTTGGAGGGGTGCTTTTTGGACACTTGGCATCTTCCGCTAACACTCTATACTTAGCCAATTTTGGGACTCATTCTGAGTCATTTGCAGAGCTTGAAGACTTCAATTTTTCTTCGTTTGTTTTCCTTACGGATTTTGGATTTCTTTTATATTTCTTTCCTCCTTCCCCAACCCTCGCTTGCTCCATTATAGAGCCCTCCTGCAACCCGTTTGTTAGATTTGAAGTGTGGATTCATGCAATGAGAGCCATCTCTTGGATTTCTTCTTGGACGGGGTTGTGTTTGATCAATTTTGTCAAGGACAAAAATAGAGATAACACTAGGTTTTTCCATATGATAAAATTCCTTGTCTACTTCAATTTGCTTCAAGAATTCATCATTGGTAAGAGGCTTCCTATAGAGTTTTAGCCTGTGTCCATTGATCAAAATTATCCTTCTACTGCCATCATGGGAAGTAGTTGAATAGATCCATTGTCATATATCTTCTCAATCTGATAAGGTCCTAACCACCTTGTTCTCAACTTGCTTTTGAATTATTAGTACTTGGAATCAAACAAGAATGTCCAATATCCTACGCTTAATTTCCTTTCCTTGATATGTGTATCATGTGACTAATTTCTTTGGTCTTGGATTATCTCTTTTTGTTGAAGTTCTTCTAATCTCACCATCCAATTCATTGAGTTGTATAATTCTTTCCTTTTTATTGTATCCAATTTAATACCCAATTTGGTTTATATCTTCAATGGATAACAAGGGCTTCTTCCCATAGACTAACTAATATGGTAAGAACCCTGTCAGAAGTCTTCCAAGTTGTGTTATAAACCCGAGATAGTCTCATGTATCCTCTTCACCCAATCTCTTCTACTTGCTTCAACCGCTTTTGTGACAATTTTTTCCAATTCCCTGCTTTTTCACTTCTACTTATCCATTTGATTGTGGGTGATAGGGAGATCACTTCCTATGATTGATCCGATAGTGCATTGTGAAGGAATGGATCATATTGTACATGAACTATGGACCTTGGTATGAAAATATACTTCTTGGTGCACCAAACTTCATCATAATTTTTGCCAAAGGAAATCAACAACTACATCTTCATTAGCAGCTTTGTTAAAACTTGCACCTCTCGCCCACTTTATTACATAATCGTACATACAAGAATGCTCTTTTTCCTTGTGAAAGAGGACTAAAAGGGCCATCAAAATCCATCCTCCACCTTTCAAATGGTTCAATCACTACTTGAGGTTGCAAAGGCATTTCATTAATGAAAGTTTGTTGTCCCATCCTTAGACAGGATCACACCGCTTGATGTATTTCTTCACATCTTTATACGAGATGGCCAATAATAGACAGTAGTATTTTATGGGCTGTTATTTTCACTTTGAAAGTGTCCTTCACTTGGTTCATCATGACATGCCCTAAGTATGTCAAAGATTTCATCTTCTCTCACACACTTGCGTAAAACCAAATCAGACCACATTTAAATAACATTCCATTTAACTTTTTAAATTGTGCATTGGTTTTGATTAATTTTTTTATTTTTTCTTAGTAAAAGAAGGAGGAAACTTCCTATTGCAAGATAATTTTACATATTAGTAAACCATGGTATATCAACTGAAATAACAAATAATTTTTCATGTGAAAAGTTATCCTTTATCGGATCTTTCTCTCCTGTCTTCGGTTAATCATGACAAGAAATCAGCTACCACATTAGATTTCCCTGGGTTATCCATAGTGGTAGTATAAAATTCTTATAAAATTAATAACCATATGATTATCCGACCTCCAACCACTAGTTTGTTCATTAAGTAACTAATTGTTGAGTGATTTGTATGTACAAATATTTTGTACTCGTAATATAATGTCTCGAACTTATTAATTGCATAAATCACAAAGCAAGAAATTCTTTTTCGGTGGTGGTGTAATTTCTTTCAAGAGTAATATTTTTACTAAGGTAGTAAATAATATACATTTTCTCGTCTTCATCTTTCTCGTCCCAAAACTACACCAATTGAGTTATTCGAGGCATCTATTTGGATGTGAAAGGGTTTTTCCCAATTAGGTCCTCTTAATATTGGGGCAGTGATTAATTTTTCTTTAATCTCTTAAAATACATGTTGACACTTTTCATCTTAATGAAATTCACAATACTTGGTAAGCAAACCAAATATGGGGGCCAAAAATTTTACTAAAATATTTGATAAAATGCCTATAGTATTTAGCATGTCCTAAGAATGACTTGATATCCGTGGGGTTTGAGGAACAGATAAGTTTAAAATAATCCTGATTTTGTCTTGGTCAACTTGAATTCCTCTTTTTGAAATGTGGTGTCCTAGTACAATTCCCTCATCAACCATCATCAAACATTTCCCCTGACTAAGAGACAAATGGTGTTACTCACATCTTGTTAATATTCTATCCAAAAATTTCAAGGCATCATCAAATGTTTCTCCATTCATAGTAAAATCATCCATGTATACCTCCACACAATCATTGGTTAGATCTGCAAAAATTGCTAGTACAACCCTTTAGAAGGTTATTGAGCATTACATAGTCCAAATGGAAATACCCCAGTAGGAAAAGATAACCCATGGACAAGTAAAGGTATTTTTTTCTTGATCTTTAGTATCCACCTTGATTTTATTATATCTACTAAAGCCATCCAGAAGGAAAAGTATTGTTTACAAGAAAGGTTGTCTAAAACTTGAACTATGAATGGTAAGGGAAAATAATCTCTAAGTGTAGCTTTGTTCAATTCCCTAATCAACACAAATTCTCCATTTTCCATTCTTTTTAGGCACAATAACAAGAGGAGACACCCACCGACTATCTAAGATGGGGTAGATAAGGCCTACTTGTAATAGCTTTTCAATTTCCCGCTTGACTATGTCCCTCAAAGTTGGGTTGATCCTTCTCTGAGGTTGCCTAACTGGTTTAACATTTTCAGTATAAATGTGATGGGTACAAATACTTGAATGGATTCCTTTCATTTCTTTATAGTCCCAAGAAAAAAATATAGTATGACCTTTCAATACATTAAACGATGTAGCTTCTTGATCATTTCCAACCATTTGTTAATGCTCAAAAATTTTCTGGTTGAATCTCAATTTGTTTGATTTCAAAGTGTGTGATGAACTAATTTGTTGAAAAGGTTCCATTAGGGTGTTTAGTGGACATGAATGTGGTAACAACATATGATATGCAAAAATGTCTCTAAAGTTCCCTTGAGAAAGAATACTAGATAAAGGACAGTAGGCAAAGTTATGATACTTATCTTGTTGTTGGTCAAAATCCTCATCACTGATGTTTTCCAAACATTCCTTACATGCCCTCGGTATCTTTGAGACTAAATCTACTGATTCCGTAGCTATTTCTGCCCCTCCCGAAGATAAATCACGTTCCTCCGGAGTGAAATTATTTACATTTGCATGGAATTGTTGTGGTTCCAGAGATAAGTATGAATGTTTTAGAACTAAGTACGAAGGTTCAGAACTATCGCAGATTGTCCCAAAGATAATTGGTGATCATTCAATGGACGATTAATCATATTTTCTACCTCCCATACATGATCCCGTAATGTTATCATAGCCAAAGAAGAATTTTTTTATTAGTATCGGGATCATCAACCCATAATTATTTTTTATTATCAATAAAAGGTCGTAAAGTATGATATAGGGAAATTTGTTTAGAATTCTTACCATTAGAGATAGTAATATCACTTGATCTACAATCAATTAAGGCAACAATTGTAGCTAACCATGGTCTACCCAAAATAATGGGATAACCAAGTGTTTTACCTTTCACCCGTAATATAAGGAAGTCCACTGGATACTCCCACGACTCCACCATAACAGCCACATCTTCAATGATCCCTTTTTGTTTTACTACCGACCGATATGTCATCTCGGAATATGGTGCCGAGAGATTTTATACCTATCAATGGTAATGTTTTCAAAGTGTCTACTTTCATCACATTTATAGCTACTCCCAAATCAACCAACACATTATGTATATGTTTATTTCCTATAGAGATAGAAATAACAGGGCTTCCAGGATCCTCATATTTGGAAAGTAATAGTTTTTTTGCTAATAAATCAACAAGTAAATCCCATCTACCTTAATAGTCCTAGGGTACTGCTTCTTCCTTCCAGGTCTTTTCAAACATAACATTTTGATTAATTTGTTTAATTCAGAATGTCCTTGATTGCTTGCAACAATGGTATTTCAATATTTAGTTTCCTTAACTCCTGCACTAGTTCAGATTCCTTGGTCTCAATAACTTCCTTAAATATTTCTAGAAATGGAGTTTCTATATAATTGTTATCTGATCGCTTCTCTTTTCCTTTTTCATCAACCTTAGGAATAACTTAACTAGGGGTTTTAGTTTCATCTCGAAATCTCAGTAATTATAATAGGTGGACTATTAATTATTTTCCGGATCTTTTTGAATATCCTTATAGTCCATGGCATTAAGATCAATCGTTTTTCTTTCTTTATTCCATAAAGAGGGGTCATTTGTTTTTTTGGGATTAGTCACCGGTTGTGCTAGCATTTGTGTTTGAACCACATTTTCGCTTTGTGAATCTTGTGCTAGAGAGCCCATTATGGCCTCTTGATGTTGGTTGGAATATTTTGTCCTTGAGCTTAGTTATTAGAGTTCCACCGAGGTTGTGACCAAGTATAAGGGTTACCTATTATCCAAAATATGCCCCTTGCTTATTTTTGGGTAACTTCCTTTCATTCCTTCCTTCCTTGTGCCTCAAGAAATTTTTCCACTTTTCAGAACTCAAAATTTTCTGGAAATGGCTTCATCGTATAGAGAATTTTCTCACCTTTCGGAAAGTAAATTTTTTCCTTCTAACTCTTTGTATTTTACAAGTTATGGCTCGACGGAGTTTTTGAGGGAAATTTTCCATGGGAAGGCCCGCAACCAATAGGAATGTGCCACGTGGCGGCGGAATGGTGGGTCGGTGGAGGTAAGTTGGAGAAAATTGCTAAGGAATGGGTGGGGTGCAAAATAAAAAAATTTCCTCGTGCCCGCAAAAGAAAATGATTCGACCCCGCGCCAATCGAGAATGCGACACGTGTCCATAAGGCCGGTGTAAATCAGAGCGACGGAGTGAATTTTGGCTTTTTGCCAAAATTGTAAATGGTGCAAAGGAAAATTTGTTCCCATGGGCCCACCAAGGAGAAAATGAAAAATTTGGCCACAATTGCCCAAACGAATAAGAATGTGACATGTGGAACCAAAGTGGCGGGGTGCAGAGGGATTTGGTGAAAATTGCCAAAGTGTCCAAGGGGCGCAAAGAAGAAATTTTTCTGGGGTTTGAAACCACAAATAATAGGGTGGCGCCATGTGTCCATGAAGTTGGTGGTGGTCAAAGGGGCACAGAAGAATTTGGGAATTTTGCCAAAGTGTTGCAAATGGAACAAAGGAAAATTTGTTCGGTGGCCCACCAAGGAAAAAAGCGAAGGTTTTATAGAATCCCCATGGACTAATCAAGGTGTGACACGTGTCACGCCCCGCATTGAGGTCGGGGCGCAGGAGAAGTTGGTATTTTTGCCAAATTGAGTGAATAGAAGGATGACACGTGGTGGCGAGCGAACTAAAGGGTAGTGGAGGAATTTTGGAAAATTTTCCAAAATTCAAAAAGCGTAAAATGTCTGTTTGAACCTATGGACCAACAGGAATATGCCACATGGCATTGGAGTGGTGGGGGGTGGAGTTTTTGGGAAAATTTTCCCAAATTCAAAAAGGGAATTTTTTTGGGTTTCAAATTATCGTCGACCCAATTTTTGCCCTAGTTTTGCCCTAAATCTTCAAAGGGGCATATCTTTCAATCCAGAGCTTGGTTTTTCTCGATTTTTGTGTCATTGGAAAGCTATTGAAGTCCTCTACACAATGGAATCTTAAATTTTTTTTTGATGAAGTTTGGTGAGATAAAAATCAAAAACACCTTTGCATGGAAAAAGAGTAGAACCGACGCTTCAACCCCATTTTTAATGCAAGATATGGCTTCCGCTTCTTGTCCAAAGATGGTCAAAAATCTTGGGAATGAACTTTCAATGGTACCCATGCCACTTTGATGAATTTTTTCGGTGGTTGAATGAGTCCTTTCATTTTTTCCCGTGTTTCTCCTTCCTAAGCTCAGATTTTCATTGTTAAAAGCCAGATTTGGCTCATTTGTAAAGGGTTGGACATTTTTATGAACTGTAGGCTCCCTTCTTCACCCTGGTAAGTGAATTTGTGGAATATCGGACCTCTTTTAGCACTACACCATGTTTTTACCTCTTTGTTGTTGTAATGCACTGTATTAAAAATGGAAATGACAATGCAAGCTCTGTGAATGAGTTTTCAATCCTTTCTTGTGTTGTTTGCTTCATTCTGATCCTTCATTACATTTTAGCAATTTGTGCATGATTTTTTTGCATTTTTATAATCTGTGTCAATTTTAGAAGTGGATGTTCACCACTCCTTTGGTGTATCACCTTGTTAGTTTTAGTTTTATCTTTTCCTTCTATCCTTGTCTCCTTGGAAGAATTAGAGTAGGATTTTGAGTTTAAACCTCTGCAAGTTTCAAGCATACATCTGATCAAAGGAGTAGAGGAACTAGCCTTTAATCTGGAGACTCTTTTCCCAATTTTGCAAGTCCCACACTTGGGGAAAAGATTCAATGTTGTGCAATCACACTGGATTTCCCATTATCAAACTAGAAATCTGAGAAAACATCTAGGGGTGCTGCTGATTTACACTAATAGTTTTGGCACACCCGGTGGGACCTTAGAGGTCTTCATCTTCATTGCAACAAAGTTGATGTGCTTTTGTTGTAATTTCTTGCTTAAAAGAGCCCTGATTTGCACATCTGGCGACTCCAAAGAGGAAAAACCAACTGGTTTCAGTAGTCCAAGTCTGAAGATTCAAGAGAAGGATCCAAACAAGGTCAAGGGCTAGAGAAGAAGGATTATTTGAGTATCTACAATTATCCCTAGGAAGGAGAGGGGGAGGAAGAAGAATTCAAAGGTCTCCATCTCCACCAAACAGAACTCTATCAACTCCTCCACCTGGTAGACCTTTCATGCAATCAATAAGGATTCTCAAAGCCAATCGAATGTCACAACACAACCCTTATGTCAACTTCACTGGTAGCAGCCCACTTGCTCTCAATGCACAAAATTCAGTTCCAGTCGCAACATTGAAGAACATCCCATACTTTACTGGGGAAAATCAGACCACTCCTAGTGATCATGTCAAAGACATTGCTAATGTTTGTGTAATCCATGAGATTGTTGAGATGCAAATTTTTGTCAAATTGTTGGCATCTTCATTCAAAGGGAAAGCCTTGCAATGGTTTAGGAGCCTTGGGGCAGGCTCTATCCAAAATTGGAACTAGCTGTGTATAGCTCTCCATGAGCAGTTTGGAGAAAGGGGGGATAATTTGTCTCTATTGGAACAACTAAAAACTATCAAGAGAGCTCCCAACGAGTAGCTAACAGACTTCAACTTCAGATTTCAAAGGACCTGGGATAGAATCCCGGTGGCGTGTAAAGAAGGCTAACAACTGAAGGTGCTTTCTTATACTATCTCAAAGCTTTAAATTATGATATTTCTATGTTAATTCAATCCGTGGGACGTGTAAATATACTTGCAGCTTATAACATTGCCATTAGGGCTAAGAATTGTTTGATCCAAGCTGGTAAACTAGCTCCTAGGCCTCCCATGCCCTTATATCCAAACTTTGAAAGCTCAAGCACTAGTCAAGCACCTACTTTAGCTCCTATTCCCACTCCTAGAAATAAGAGTTCAATTGAAACTTCTACGTCATCCTCTAGTGCCTCAAATGAACTTCAAGAAGTCATGAAACAATTACAAAATTTGGGCAATGAGTTGGTTACACTCAAGAGGTAGCAAGCCCAAAGTTTAATACCTTCTTATCACCTCAAAATCAGCCTAATAGGCAACCATATCAGCCTAATAGGCCACCCAATCCAGCTGCAAATCAAAATCAAGTAAGGCCTCCGCCAATAGGCCATTTCAGCCCTATAACCCCAATGTTACATCTACCTCTAAAGCCTTAGTGCCAAGTGCAAAATAATATAACTCAAGAGTATGATTGGTGTTTCCCATGCAATGAACCTCACAACTAGCCTATGTGCTTCAATGGTGCTTTGAACCAAGCCTCGATGGTGAAAAAAAAATGGCATAGAGAGTGAGGTGAGTCAAGAAACAAACCAACAACAAGGAACTTCAAGGTAGGATATGACTCCAAATGAGACTACACTTGTGAATTGGCAGTCAAGACTTTTGTGGTATGAATCAAACAATTTCTCATAATGTAGCAAGAGCTAACACAAGGTCCAAGAAGAGGAATATTGGTGAAGGGCGCATTAGCTCCATGTAATCCACAACCTTCAATCACTCCACAAAGTGTCGGTAATCAAAATGCAGTTCCAAATGTGTAAGAACAGCCCAAGCCACCTTCTAGACTAGCTCAAATGACAAAGCCGTTGCAGCCCATGTACAAGAAAAGAATGTGCAGGCTAAGGGGCAGCAAAGAGATGTTTCATCCCCATTTAGCATCATTGAACAAATGAAGAAGACAAATGTGAATATATCTATGTGGGAATCATTATCCATTCTAGGTCAAAGGGATCTACTACAAGCTGCCATGAAGAATTGGTCAACTTCAAATCAGCAAGCTCATGTGTAAGAGAAGGTACTCACAAATGCTGCTCACCTAAGGGAAAACTTGGAGGACAACAAGGTAAAGTTTTAAATCCCCGCATTCTATGTTTCATTGATAATTGGAGATAAACTAGTACACAATTATATGATCGATTCTTTGGGGCAAGTAGTTCAGTAATGCCCAAGCAAATAGTGACTCACTGGGCCCCAATATGAAGTCATATCCAAAGGGGTAGTGCAATTGGATGGGACAGAGTAAAAACAGAGGGGGTAATTAAATATTTGAGCCTCATTTTGCATGCATGCCCCAATGTTACCGTGCTTTGCAAGATGTGTCGTTGATAGATTTACCACCATTGTTTGCCCTATGTTTGTCGAGGATTTCACAAACTAGAATTGGAGGCTATTTATCTTCTGATTGGTCACACATGTTATTTAGGATAATATATGGAGCTAAGGCCACAATCAGGTCCGAACCTATTGCAAAATTTCACATTGAGCCTCATACTCCAAGCCCAATCAATGCTAACTATTCAACATTTGATCAAGAGGATTATCCAGGCACAGATGAACCTGACACCAAAGTTGGAAGCATCCCAGATTTGACCCTTGATGAATGGGCAAGTAAGGTACATGCTTTTGATCCCTACAAGGAAATAGAGGAATCTGAACTAGGAGTTTATTGCATGCATGAAGAAAATCAGCCTATTCCTAACATCACCAAGCCAAACCATAAGGATGACAATAAGGTATGGCAAATTGTTCTTTGATGGATCAAGGAGTAGACAAGGTGCAGGGGGGAGCTATGCTTGTTTCACCTCAAGGCATTAAGTATTATTTAGCTTTTATATTTCAGTTTGCATATTCTAACAACACTGTTGAATATGAAGCTTTGATACAAGGATTGCATTGTTCAAGAAGAAGAGGTATAAAAAACTTAGAAGTCTTTGGTGATAGTGAGCTGATTGTTAATCAAATTAAAGGGTAGCATGCTGCCAAAAATTACCTACTCAAGTGTTATAAGAATAGGGTGTGGGACCTCATTGAGGATTTTGAAGGCTTTGGCATCAACTCCATCCCTAGGAAAGAAAACCAAGCTGTTGATAGGCTTGCAGCAGTTGAGCAACCTTTGATGTTGTGGAGAGTATCAAGGAAGATAAAGTGCAGCCAAGCATTCATGTGATTGTAAGGCCATCGTACTGCACAATAATGTAAGTTGGCAAGTGTTTGAGAGTGACCAACAAATCATCAATTTCTTGCAACAAGAAGTTGAGTTCTCAGCCAAAAATTAGGAAAAGTTAGAACAACAGTATGGTGATCAAGTGGTACAACTGAGAACCAAAAAACTGCCAAAATGACTTGTCACTTTGGAGTCCATCTTTAATCCTAATGATCAATTTAGGAAAGAGAAAGAAAACATCCAAGTCAAGGGAGAAGATTCAATGCCCATCTCAGTGGGAGAAGGAAAATCACTTCAAATTGGTAAAGTGGCAACCAAACAAGAAAGGTATGAGTTCATGTAACTTTTCCAAGAGTTCCTGGATATATTTTCTTGGAGCTATGAATACTTGAGAGGTTTCAATCCCAAGCTATCTCAACACACAATTGAGTTAGATCCAAGTGCTAAACCCATCGTGGCAAAAACAAAGGCCACCAATCCACACATGGATCCTATCATGAAGAGGGAATTGAATAAGTTGATTGAGGCAAGTATCATATTTCCCATCAAGCATTCAAGTTGGGTTGCAAACTTGGTTCCAGTTAGAAAGAAGAGTAGAGAGATCATATTGTGTGTAGAATTTAGAGATTTGAATAGAGCCTCCCTCAAGGATCATTACCCACTTCCTTCTATGGATCAGATTTTGTAAGTTGTTGCTGACTCGAGAGATTTTCATTGCTAGATGGTTATTCGGGATATAATCAAATCATGGTAAAGGAGGATGATCAGTTCAAAACATCCTTCCCCACCAAATGGGGGACCTATGCATATAGAAAAATTCCATTTGGGTTGTCTAACGTTGGAGCTACCTTCCAAAGGGCAATGGATATGGCATTCAAGGGATTGATCAACAAAATAGTGCTGATATATCTAGATGATATTACTGTATTTTCTAAAGGTGCAGCAGATCATCTCTTTCATTTGAGACAAGTGTTCCAAAGATGTAGAAAATTTGGGGTATCCTTGAATCCCAAAAATGTATTTTTCTAGCTCATGAGGGAAAGCTCCTAGGCCACATTGTTTCTAAAGAGGGATTAGTAATTGATCCAGAGAGGGTTGAAGCAATAAAATCACTGCCCTTACTAAGTCACAAGAGATCCCTTCAAAGTTTCATGGGAAGAATCAATTATGCTCTAAGGTTTGTTCCAGACTTTGTAGCCCTTATCAAGCCAATAACTATGATGTTGAAGAAAAGTATGGCTTTCAAATGGATAGCAAGGTAAGGAAAGTTTTGAGGCAATCAAAGAGGCTATACCATAAGCTCCAACTCTCATTAACCTAGATTTCTCTAAGGACTTTATCCTTTATGCATTTGGAGGTGATGATACAATTTCTACAATTTTAATACAACAACAAAGAAAATGCAAAGCATCAATTGCTTTCTTTAGCCAAAGCTTGGAGGACTATGAGGTGAGGTATTCCTTCATTGAGAAGCATGTTCTTGTAGTGATTAGGAGCTTGAAGAAATTTAAGCATCTAGTTTCAAACAACAAGGTTCAACTATTGGTTTCCCATGTGGGAGTTAAGGACTTCCTCCTCAACAAAGACCTAAATGAAAAACATGCAGGGTGGATTACTCGTGTCATGGAGTATGACATTGAGATCAAAGTCACCAAGCTGGTCCGAGGAAAGGGATCATGTGAGTAGATGGTCTTGAGAAAATCAATGGAAGCATGCAATGGGAAGGATGTTGTTTTGGCATTACAAGATAACCAAGAACAAAGAGGTGTCCAAGAAGAGAATGATGGTGTGCTCACTCCTTACTGGACCCAAGACATAGTGCACTTCTTACAAATAGGCCTATTCCCTCAAGAGATGAACAAAACCAAGAGAAGACACTTTAGATTGCAGGCTATCCCATATGCACTTGTTGATGGTGTCTTGTTCAAGAAGGATATAAATGGAGTGCTACTAAGATGCATTGGGACAAATCAAATTAATAGAATGTTAGAAGAGTTCCATGGTGGATCAGCTGGGGGTCATTTTTCTCCGAGAGTAACAACTCTCAAGATTATGAAGGTGCTATTATTGGCCCAAGGTGTTTAGTGATTGTTATGCATGGATCAAGAGGTGCAAAAATTGTGCATTCTTCACATGCAAGGAGAGATTAGCAGCCCTTCCATTGCACCTAATTTCAGTTGACCATCCATTCTTGCAATGGGGTTTGGACTTCATTGATTCATTAACCCAAATGCAAGCCAAGGACACAAGTGGATTCTAACATCAATGACTACTTCACCAAATGGACCGAGGCGGTGGAACTCAAAGAGGCAAATGAGTCTAGCATTCTAGACTTCTATGAGGGGATAGTAATAAGGTTTGGTGTACCTACCACTATAATATCTGATAATGCTTGGCATTCATAGGATCAAAGGTAACCGAATGGGCTGTTAAAAATGGGATTTATCTCGAGCACTTCATCAAATTATTACCCTCAAGGTAATAGCCAAGATGAGTCTACCAAAAATAACTTATTAAAGATCATCAAGAGAACTCTTGATGAAAATCATAGGTCTTGTAGCATACTAAACTGAAATTATCCTTATGGGATGATAGAATAACTCCCAAGAGATCCACCGGCAACTCTCCATTTAGACTTGTTTATGGAAGAGAAGCAATTTTTCCTATGTCACTTGAGTTGCCAACATTGGAACTCATGAAGCAATTAGAATTGTTGAGTTTGAACCCATAGAGGTTAGATATGTAGAATTGATGGAACTCTAAGAAATCAAAGAGTGTGCAGCCCAAGCAATGGCGAAGGACCAAGCCTTGATCAAGAGAACCTTTGATAGGAAAGCTAAGGCTAGAACTTTCCAAGTTGGATATTTAGTGTTGAAATGGGATGCAGACCGAGAAAAGCCAGAAGGCATTCAAATTTTTATGCCATTTGAGTGGCCCCTACATGGCCACAAAATGTAAGAACATCAATTCCTTCCAATTGTCTACATTGGATGGTGAGGAACTGCATATTCCAGTTAATGGAATCCATTTAAAGCATTTCTACTAGAAGGGAACTCCTCACCTTGTACACATTAGCTTAGATTATCATTCCTCTAAGTGCTTGTGCACATTGTTCTATTGTAGCTTAGTTTTAAAATTTAGTAAGTGCTTTGGCACAAACTTTGTTGTCCCAAGGATGCATCTTCTTGCAGCCATTTTCCGATCAAGTGATGTTCTACTCTCACAATCTTCTTTCTAGAAACTTTCTAATGAGTTGGGGGTATCAAGCGCTTAATTTGATGACTCCATGCCCAATGGATTGCTTTAGGCAACTAGTAACTTCATCCAACAGGCAGATGACCCCTCTAAGTCGCAAAAATTGTTTTCCAAAATATGCCCCTTGCTTATTTTTGGCTAACTTTCTTTCATTCCTTCCTTCCTTGTGCCTCAGTCAAATTTTTCCACTTTTTAGGCACTCAAAATTTTCTGGAAATGGCTTCATCAGATAGAGAATTTTCTCACCTTTCTAGAAAGTTAAAGTTTTCCTTCTAACTCTTTGTATTTTACAAGTTATGGCTCGGCAAATTTTTTGAGGGAAATTTTCCCTGGGAAGGCCCGCAACCAATAGGAATGTACCACGTGGCGGCGGAATGGCGGGTCAGCGGAGGCAAGTTAGAGAAAATCGCTAAGGAATGGGTAGCTAACTAGTGTGTCCCCGAAAATAGTGCCAAAAAAATTGGTGTCATTATTACCTTCATCTAATCAACTCATGGTTGATTTCATATTCAAAACAGGGGTGTGTCACGAAGCTATATGCAACAAGAAGAATCTTTGTGAACTAGTAATTAATTGTAGATATTTATTATTTTTATTTTCTGGGGGTTTAAAAGTGTCTTTAATATTTCTTGGCCAAAGCCTTATTAAAGCTAAACAATAAGAAACTTGATGAAATAAACACACATTTCTGAAATAAATAAATCTTTGTAAAACGGAACACACTGTTGGAAATAAATATACATTGCAGAATCAAACACACTGCTTGGAAATAAACACACATTACAGAATTAAACAAATTACTGGAAATAAATATACTTTGCAAAATGAAACATGTTGCTGGAAATAAACATAATTTTGAAAGATTGCTTAAAATTCTTTTGAGGAAATAGAAATGTACATTAAAACACCTAGAGAACGATAAATAACTTATATAATAGATTTTAATTTAAGAATCAAAAGTACTTACAGAACTACTAATTAACAACTTTACACAAATTACTTGAAGATATAAATACCAATAAATTAAAGGATCATATTTCTTGGAGGAGTGGGCCCTTGCTCCACCTTGAATCAGAAGTTGACAAAGTATGATACTCTCAAAATTAAATGACTATCTTATTATTGAATTGTTCTTTCTTACAAAACTTAACTGTATGCGTCTGTATATTTATATCATCATTTTTATCTATCTTTAGGTATTTATATATATTTCATCATCTCGAAGATGCATTTACAATCATGAGTGTTCAATAGTTGTTTATCCACCTATAGGTTCTAGTGAAACAAAATAGTGCTCAAAGTAGATATGAAATTTAGAAACCTAGCTAGACATATAGTTGTTGGTCTTACATAAGTATTTCTGGAGTGTGAAGAATTGGAAATTCATTGATCTGTTCCTGATTGGAGGTCCCATTAATTGCTCTATAACTAGATTTTGATAAAATAAAAATATTCCCATTGATTTTGAAACTTTGGAGAAGTTCCGGAAACAAAGGGAAACCTTCTAGAACTAATTGCGAAAGTTCGGAGCTAAGTGCAGGAGTTCCAGAACTAAGTGATGGAGTTCCAGAACTAAGTATGAAGGTTCCAAAGCTAAGTGATAGAGTTTCGGAGCTAAGCGACAAAGTTCTAGAACTAAGTCTGAAGGTTCCAGAGCTAAGCCGCATTGAAGCCAATTTCCTCAAAAAGGTGTTGGTTGCTTCATACTTTTCTTATCTGACCAAATGTGACCTGTTTTATTCAAAAAATTGAATTTCCACACATTTTGTTAGGAATTACATATTTTTAGACATTATAACTAAATCAAACAAAATATGGACAATTACATCCTAACTTATACTAGATCAAAAAAAAGCCACGAAATGCAGTCAAACTTGATTAAAAGGAGAGTAAAATGAGATCATTCATTGGACATTGATGAGGCATATTTTGACCTTATCAAACCACATTGTCACGATGTATCAAAAAAACCACATTACCACCAATTACATGGCAATTTCAAGAAAATCAACCTCCCTTCAGTGTTTAGGATTGAAATTGTGTTTATGAACATGAAAGTCAATATTGTGAATGAAGAGGGGAATACTTAGTGTAGTAGTACGGAGAACACCACTACACGGTTTGAAAAATATGGAATACGTTGTATTTTGCAGCTAGCCAATGTGGTCTTGGCTTATTGGTAAAGCTAGACATTTATTAAAAATAGGGCCAAGGTTCAATCCCCATTGACATGTTCGTTGCATGAAGAATAGTCCAACCGATGTCTCTGAGTGATGTCGAGTAGTTTGAGTATGTGATAGTTGTAAATAGGTACTTCTCGAGTAGTCCAACCATCGTCTTTGAGTGTGTGCCGGTGGTGAAAAGGTGGTATGAAACCTAGGCTTCACTTTGAATGGAGATGGTATGAAACTTGTGCACCTGGTGGTCCCCTCCTCATGCCAAGATAACATTTACGAGGTTGGTAGAGACTCGCTAAATTGTAATATGTAATGATTCCTCTATAAATAAATAAAAATTTATATTTCACATTACTCGAGAGTGACATGCAACGTGCTTTGACAAGTCATGCGTGTATATAAAATGTGAGAGAGTTGATTCGGACATGTTTGATAACATGTCCCAATAAATTAATATTTTAATCTAGTCATGTTTGAATGAAATGTCTTATCAAAAAAATTATTGGGACATCTTTGACAAAAATATTAAAGGGAATTTAGAATATATATAATAGAAAATTTATTAATAGGTATATATTTGGTAAATTAGGTATTTTTATGAAATCAAGATGAGGAAATTTCTTTTACATTTTTTGTCTAACTTTTGGATATAAAATTTTAGTGTATTTAAAATTTTGACAAAAGAATTTAAAAGAAATTTGGTGTAGATTGGTTTGACAAAATATTTGACATCTACATGAAATTTCTTTTAAATTTTTGTTAAATTTTTAACTATGAAATTCGATCGTATTTAAAATTTTGACAAAATATTAAAAAGAAATTATGTAGATATGTTTGACAAAATATTATGTAATAATATTGGAGTATATTTCAAAAAAATTTAAAATAAAATTTCATTTGTATAATTATTTCGTGTCTCTTCTTGACTATACATATTTCTATATCTTATCTTATCCATCTCTATCCGAGGCGCTTAGGCTATATATCGATAGGATTTGCCCCATATGGGATATGTTTATATGTATGTATGTAAAATTGACGCTTAGAAAAATGTAAAAACAACCCATTGATAACATTTAAGATCCTTTATTTTTGCATGCATTACGTTTAATGAGGTTGTCACCGCCACCCAACCATATTCAATCACTAATAATTGTGACTCAAACATCGTAACACATCATGTCAATATTACTTTGTCTATTCCTCGCACCAATTTTGCTTTATTCTTACTCAATGCTAGTTTGTTCGTAACACTCTACATATAGAGAAGGAGGTGTTTTTGTCAATGTCAAGTGAAATCATTTCTTGCAACAATGTGTTTTCACACTATCACTTGTGTGTATTTGTTTTTTTACATCCAAGAGTTGTTTGTTTGAGTTAGATGGTTTTTTGGATATATATATTTTAGGGTTTTCTGGAATAATGAGGACATATTTTAGTTGCATGATTGAAATATAATGTTTGAAATGAGGTCTATTAATTTTGGGAAGAAACCAATAACTTATTTCACACCATCACATCATTTAGATGTTTTATCGTGCACACAATAGTTATTCCTTTGTGTAAACTATTTTTCCGACATAGATTTTAAGTGAACATCTTGTATAGCTTCCTTGTGATCTTCTACAATAATAAACTTTGTAGTTTGCACATTCTCCAAAGCAATAATTAGTTAAAAATGCATATATCATATTTATTTCATGGGTTTTGTAGTCTTTCAGTTTTTTGGAATTTGGGGGCATGTTTGAGTTGCATGATTGAAATAAAAAGATAGAAATGAGGTCTGTTATCTTAAAGATAAAACCCAAAACTATGAAGTGGATGCATTGTCTTAACATTTCAATATTTCCTTCCTTTCTTCTTTCCACCAATTTAATTTTCAATCTAGAGCTATTGTTTTATAAAGAGTGCAATATTTGACTATTTCATATTAACTTGAATCTTGCAATTCTTTCCACTTTACTAGTTTCTACTTATAGATCCTAGTGCAAGGTTGTTTCTGTATATGTTTTAAATGAGGAATAATGATTGTATTGAAATAAGAAGTTAGGAATGAGGCATGTTAATTAAGGGATAAAAATCACAACCGTAAAGTGAATGAATTTTCCTTTCTTATTCTTCTATTTGCATCTCCATCATGTGGTATATGTTTCAAATGAAGAATAATGACTAGGATTATTTTGTACCTATTTTAAATAAGGAATACTAACTAGTTTGCATAGGTTTCCTATGAATTCATACATTGCATAAAATTTAAAGTGAAAATTCTTGCATAGATTACCTTCAAACTTGTGTTTTGCATAAAATTTGAAGTGAAGAGTCTTCTTAAAACTTTATTGTCCTTATACATTGCATAAAAAGTTTGGACTTCTTGTTAAGTAAGAATTAATGATTAACCCATATATCATATTTTATTTCTAGGTTTTTTTGGTCTTTCAGTTTTCTCAAATATTGTAGCATGTTTTAGATGCATTATTGAAATAAAATTTTGAAATAATTTTTGAGTCATTTCTTATTTTCAGGTCCACTTTATTTTTAGTCTATAGCTTTTGGTTCGTAAAGATTGTAGTTTTGAATATGTTAAATTTAACTTGAATCCTGCAACTCTATCCACGTTACTAGTTTTTGCTTATAGATCCCATTGCACTCATATTTTTATGCCTCCACTAACTTCCACATTTCATCACTAATAATTGTGATTCAAATGTCATAATATGAAATTTTTGTAATGTTTTACTTTCTCTTTCGCACCAATTTTTTCTTCTTTCTTACCCAATGTTGGTTCATTCTAAGTGTGTAGTTGGTTGTTTTGAGTTGTGTGATTGAAATAACGATTAGAAATGAGTTCTATTTTCACTCCAATTATTTTTGGTTCATATGTTCTAGTGGTCTATTGGTGTTAATTTATTTCATTTAAAAATTTGAAATGCTTTAATATTACAAAGATGGTTTAAGATTTACTATAAATGTATTGTAAAATCCATAATGTAATGAAACTTTGTATTGGCTATTAATTGTGCACCCATTTCCTTTCCATTCTTATCTGTTGTTGGTACACCATAGAGGTTATGTCGGTTATTTTAAGTTAATTGATTGAAACTCTTACAAGCTCCTCCACTTTAGTAGTTTCAACTTACAAGGTTGCACTAGGATCTATAAGATGAAACTACTAAATTAAAGTGGAATGAAATCATGTAATGCATATATATAGGATGAAATTGTATACACCTAAATAACCCCATTTACTAAATTATCCCTTCACACATATAAAACTATAAAATGCCACATATCCCATTTATCATTATTAATTTCCCTAACCCATCATCTAATCCCATCTTTACATATTTAAGAATTTAACATTCCTACCTAGTTACTTACCCACCTACTTACAACTTATCCTACAAATCCTCAAACTAATCACCATCATTATTCTAACCTAATCCTATCTTAAAACCTAAGAAAATTCTAGAGCTATTTATCTTTATAATATTCTACATCTTGAATCTTCCATCACCCTCCAATGAATTTTAAATTCATGAAAATCTTTCACAATATCTAGAATCCTCTAAATCTATAATATTCCAAATCCCTCAACAATTTTTACCATTGATCTCAATATCTCATTGATTCATCTTATCCATTGAATCCCCCAACATCCATCTATAAATTAAATTCTCCACCATGTTGGACAGAACTAACAATTCAATCATTAAAACTCTTTCTAATTCATCAATCATCCATAATCATTTATCATCAAGTAATCAATCCAATATTTCAAGGGGGTGCTTCCCAAGTTCATGCACAAATTCCATGTTGAAGAAACCAACAAGTAATCATGCTTGAGAAAATTCAAAAATCAATGGAAGGATCCTTATCTTTGGTAACTAGTGTGTCTATAAACATGTACTTATCTTATATTTTCACAATTTTACTATGTCACTTTTAACGCCCATAATTTCAAGGTACCAAAACCATGTCAAACCTCATTAATTACTTAGGAAAACTACAGAAATTTTTTAAAGGCTTGCGAAGGGTGATAAACATTAGCTACGATCAATTAAATTCCCGTTAATAATTTCTACACATTCATAAGGTAGTCAAAATTAAATTAATAATTAATTATTATTAATCAATCTCAAATTGTTTCTTAATTTTAATCCTCTTCTAAGGTTTCCATTAATTTTTATTTAATAATATTGGCTAATTAAACCTGTTATTTTACCCATTAAAATCCTCTTAAGTTTGCCAAGAATCATCTCCTAAGTTGGTTAAAATTTATTCTCCGTGATAACTTTAACATCCATTTCCATCATATAGTAATTTAACTATACATTTTAATTCTAAATAATTTAATCCTTTTAGATTATTATCTAATTACTCATGCACAATATCATTTATTTAATTATTAATCCATAATAAAAGGGTCACGACTTATTCTAACTCACTAATGCACTAGGTGGCCCCATTCACTAAATACCCATACCTTTTATTTAAAACTCAATCCCATAAAAATTGTTATCACGTAAAACATTGTAGGGTTAAACCTCTACCCTAGGATTTAATAATTTAAAGTTATTAGATCTAGGTTTCCTAAAAATACCTAAATATCCTTATGATTTCCATTTATTCACTTTTTTCCCCCTAATCTCCCTCATTTGAACTTGCAGGGTTTGAAGGGAGGAGAGGGAGGAAGCCATGAAAGCTTGGGGAAGCTCCTATGGAGATTTATTGTTATTTTCTTTTGTATTAAGCTTTGGTATACTCAAAATTGTAATATATTTAAATATGTAATTTTTTTAGATAAAGGTAAAGATACTTTTTTGGGGGACCAAAAACCCACTTACAAATGAGAAAAGATAGAGCATTGAGGATCCAAAGAAGTAGCCTCTACCAATACCTAGGTAATTTATTTACCTTTATTGTATTTATTCTCACCCACTTATATGTGTGGATATTTCTTTTATCTTATTTAGATATTAGGAAATATTATCTAGTTGTTAGATATAGTTCTTTCCTTGATCTATGGTATTGACTAGTTCTTTCCTAGATCTATGGTATTGACTAGATCATTGATGTCTAGTTCTCTCATAAATCTATAGACTTGACTAGTTATTTCCTTGATTTATGGCTTGATCTATGACCTTGATCGTTCTTAGATTGTTATTCCTTGCCTATTTAAGCAAGGCCCATTCTCAATGTATTGCATTGAGCTCCATAATAATATATGATATTGCTTCTCATTTATTTGCAAAGGTTTATGTAAAGTTATTCGGAATTGCTTTCACCTTATAGATCGTGGTGTTTGATTAAGATCTCGTGTTCTTGGCTTGGTACGATCTCGTTATCGTTCCTTTCATGGTATCGTAGCTGAGATTATCGCTGACATCCGTCTCTGTAAGTTTTATTTTGTAAATAAATTATTTGTGTATTCATATATTTGGGATTTGGTCGTATTTTTTTGCTACGTGAATTTTTATGGAAAACAGAGGCTTCCATTGGATCCGTAAGGTGTGAAAACCTAAGGTCTATTGTAAACTCGGCCGTTTTTGTAAATGCCTTTTTTGTGGATTTTTTGTTGTCAGAGAGAAGCACATTGGTTTGCCTCGTGATTTGTGCCGACCGAAAAAGAAATCGCAGGATTTTTTTGGGTCTCTTGGATTTTTCGAGATCTACACACCTAAAATAAATAACAAAGCAAAATATTAAATTTTTCGTACTCTTTCCATTGGAGTTATTTATTTTGAGACTTGCACTATAATTATAAAGTGCCAAATATGGAGGAGTGTTGTAATCAATTGTGGATGTAATTTCGGCTGAGCTCGACGTCCTAAATTTTTGGGAGTTGTAGTTTGTACCTATCATGGATTCTGAGAATGATATGTTTTTCTCTGAAGTATGTGGACTTCAAGAGGATATTGTAAAATTTGTGGAAGAAAATAGATCACTCAAGAAGTGAAATTCTCTTCTACAATCACTCATTCACGATAAGGATACAATAATACACTCCTGCAGAAAAAAACTTGCTAGCCTACAACATCACCATCATATTGTGGACAACCATATCCATACTCCTATTCCACTTGCAGCTTGTTTCTCTTGTACCCACCGACCTTGATCTCCGTCTTTGAGCCCGAACTCCGCTTTTGATGCTTTTAAACTTGCGAGGCTTGTTACTTCATGCTCTTCCACATATGTGCCTATTACGCACTTCCACATGTTGTGTATCCTACTTTTGCTCATTGCATGGATTTTTAAGAAGCATACCACCGCATTCGGTTCTCGCATACTCCGTTCTATGGGTCTCACTAGCGGAGTCATCGGCGACATTCCTAGGGTATTGTTTCCCCTATTCCACATGTTAAGTGGAATTCTCGTCATGACATTGGTTTTCAAGCGGATGCTTCATTGGGATCACACATTGACAGTGAGCTCCATTTTTGTTCGCTCGACTCTTTCGAGGATCATGAGTGACACATGAGTTCTCGCACCTTCACTCAGGATTGAGAAACCCGAGATTTCATCCGCCGACATGATCAACTTGACACACATTATGATGTTCTTTTACTGCACCCATTGTGCATTTTGCACCAAGTCATATGCACGCATCTTCTTCATCCATCCATGTTGATTTGGGGTGGATATCTAATCACTCGTGGAGGTGACATAGGCATTCGTTGAGAGGACTCTATAGGCATGGCTCCTCCACCATTCGGCCTCTTGCTCCACTTTCTATACCTTATAAATTGTGATGCTTCTTGTTTTGAGTATTTTTTTAGCAGGTGTAGTGTATCTCTCTTGTTTGTTGAGAGATTTTGTATCTGTATTTTCGACACTTTTGGCATGTTGACAGTCTCTCTTGTGGGGGAGCTATTCTGGTGGAGCCCAATGTTAGTTTTTCAGTGTTTGAGTAGTTGTTATGACAACTCATACAGATTTGTAGCATCACTCCACCCATTCAGCAGTATGGGAGGGTGTGGTGTTGATCCTGCTTCTTCGGGTTTCGTGTTCTTGCCTTGTTACCTTGGCTTTTCTTGGATCCTAAAACTTTAGAGTATGTGTCCTTGCCTTGTTGCTTTGGTTATT
Organism: Taxus wallichiana var. yunnanensis; assembly: GCA_018340775.1. NCBI lineage: Eukaryota > Viridiplantae > Streptophyta > Pinopsida > Cupressales > Taxaceae > Taxus > Taxus wallichiana. Next base: position 622,008,497 of record CM031234.1, on the reverse strand, counting down.
GTTCTTGATCGTGGCACACCTATTTGCAACATTGATAGAATTATGTTTGGTGTTTATTTTACATTTTCGACATCACTCTATTGATGATAGCTCTCCTTATGTGGAGCTATCTGGTGAACACCAAAGGTGTCAATTTTTTTGAGTTTTGTGATCGAGCGGTGGACTCGCACTCACAAAGTGCACACCAAACTTCTTCAACATTGTATGAGTTTTTTGAGCCGAGCTTCTTGGGATGCCTTGCAGCGGGTCTTTACTCTCTTTACTTTGTTGTTACTAGTTTTGGGTACCTTACAAGTGTCCCTTTTTTCCAGCTTATTGTACATGAGTACCTCATTAGGCCTAGTTGTCGGACTCATACACGTGGACATGCCACTTCTATTTTGGCCCCTAGTTTCACTTGAGGGGGTGTTAGAGTAGGTATTTACCTTAGCTCATGTTCACCTAGGTAATTTATTTACCTTTATTGTATTTATTCTCACCCACTTATGTGTGTGGATATTTCGTTTATCTTATTTAGATATTAGGAGATATTATCTAGTTGTTAGGTATAGTTCTTTCCTTGATCCATGGTATTGACTAGATCCTTGATGTCTATTTCTCTCATAAATCTATGGACTTGACTAGTTCTTTCATGACTAGTTATTTCCTTGATTTATGGCTTGATCTATGACCTTGACTGGTTCTTAGATTGTTATTCCTTGCCTATTTAAGCAAGGACCATTCTTAATGTATTGCATTGATTTCCATAATAATATATGATATTGCTTCTCATTTATTTGCAAAGGTTTATGTAAAGTTATTCGTGAATTGCTTTCATCTTATAGATCGTGGTGTTTGATTAGCATCTGTGTTCTTGGCTTGGTACAATCTACGGTTATCATTCCTTTCACAATATAAGGGCATTTCCTCAAAGCATTTCCAATACAACTAAGAATTTCCTCCCCCAAAATTGTAGCAGAATGTGGGGTAGCCACACCTAGATTGGCTTGACATGAAAGGTTTCAGTGGTAGAGTTAAAAGGAGGGTATCATGGTTTCAAAAATAGGAGGTGACTCTGAAGTTCCCACACCTTGAAAAAATAGTATCCCTATCATCAAAGCAACTTAAAAACTACAATAAAAATCCCCTAGTACAAGGATATATGTCCACTCTACCTTCCATTAGGGGCTTCCATTATGAAGAGATCCAAGAGTGTATTTGTGGTAAATCCGCCACCGGTCCATTAAAGCAACAAATAAGTCCATGCTTGTTGAACTTGTGTTCTTCTTCAATCACCTACTCCCTGAAGGTAACTGAGGGGGAGTTTTTAGTGAAGGTTTTTTGCTCCCTAGTGCAATGTCAGTAAATCCCCGATCTAGATATTTCAAATGTTGTGGGTTAGTCTTGGCCACCTTTAAGAAGGATTTCGACCCCCCACCATTTTTATCACCATGCATGGAAGGGGACACAAGGTCTTTCACAACATCGGGGAAACGGGAATCTAATCTCCCTAACCGCATTATCCACACAAACCTGAGCCTAGGGAGCGCCACCAACTCCACCGCCGCCATGAGGATGAGTAGAGGTGGCATAACCACCAAGTAGTGAAAAACCCAAGCCTCCACTCGCCACCAACGCCGCAACCAAGGTCTGGCCTACCATACAAAGGTTGTGAAATGATAAGAAGAAACACTTCCCACATCTAGCATCGTAATAGAGCCACTTCCGCTAACAAAGCCCTTATGGTCATTCCCAAATACAATGGAACACTCCCAACAAAGGCAGGGGGTCCACCATCAAAACCAAATCATCTAGAACCACCATTGCAAACCCCGAGAAGATGGATGCTCACCATCAAGGCCCATCACAAAACCTTGGAGTCGCTGCCACAAGCCGGACCATCGCTACCAGAAGAATAGGGTTAGAGATTTCGGGGAGGCTATGGAAGACATCTCTAGACATCCACTCCTTATAATTTATTGGTTACACTATTTAATCCATATGTATTTTAATATGTGTGTGTGTGTGTGTGTATTTTAAATACATATTTAATTCTATTTAAATATGTATTTTAATATATATACTCTTCTTTCCTTTTGTTGAATAATAATTTAATATACTCACATATTTAAGAGGAGGTGTGTGTGTGTGTGTGTGTGTCTATATATATATATCACACACATGTTTATATTTATAAAATTTTGGTTTTGCTTAAGCGCAGGTAAGTCTGGTTGGGGTTGACTGTAAGGGTACATGTTGGGGTCGACCCGTAAGGATTGGTTTTGAGTTCATTGGGGTCGGCCCCCACCTCCCAATTTATATTTAATAACATTTGGGTGGAGGGAGGCTCTCCTACTCACTCACCCACTTCATATTAAATTCAAACCCTTTTTGATTTATTTAAAAAATTGTTTTAATACACAAAGTCCCACTTATTATTATTAATAGCTTTGTTTTTACTAAAACTACTACCCAACCGATTACTCAAGTTTTTTTAATATATTTGATTTTTTTTTAATTTAACACACACACACACACACACACACACACATTTCAGTTTTTTTGTTTTATTCTCAAGATTATATTTAGGAAATATGATTTATTTGTAGAACCAAATATAATAGAACATAAATATATATAGTTTATATAACTATATTTATATTTGGAAGGTTGTTGAGTTTATTAATCATTTCACTTAAAAACAACAACAAATTAGGGAGGAGTTCTTTTTTTATTTCAAAATGAAATAAATATATATCCTTAGTTTGTTTTGTAAAATAATGTAAAATGCAACAACCAATAATGAATTCATACCCTTTTGCAACTTATTTAGAAGAGGATAAAAAAGTAGAAGCACAATTAAACATCACTCTTTTTTTGTATAAGAATTTGATGCGAAATAAGGACTTTTCAATAGTGTAAAGTAATCCACATGGGCTTCAATATTACACCTAACATTTCAAATCATGTCCCCACTCATATCATATCTTTTCTTTTTTTCAAATCATGAGCCCCTCAGTCAAATCAACTCCTAATCATGTCCCATTAAGAAGGGTTACTTTTGCAAACCTCGGTTACTTGTTAACCCCAAATTTAACCCATATTCAAGCTATAAATATAACCCTTTTCCCCCTTTTAAGGATAATACGAAAATTCTGAAACAAGTCTTGAAGCTTGAAGGGTTGGAAATAAGAAGAAAATTTTGAAATAATTTTTAAAGTTGGGTTTTGAAGCCATGGAAAACCTCTAACATTTTAGCTGAGGATCTTATCAATCTCACCAACATGCAAAGTAATTCCCTACTCATTTCTTGGTCATACTATATTTCTCTACCTCTACATGTTATCTATTGTTCATTTTTATTTCCATCTTTTTGACATGGGGGTTGACATCCTCCAAGGGAGTTCACAACCTCTTAGGAATCGCATTTTCTGGTAGCCCCGCATATCTTGATATAATTATATATGTTTGAGTTTTTGTATTCATTATCACACATCTCTTTATTGGCACTTGTAGATCTACATTTACATCGAAGGTAGTAAGCCCTCCATCATTTGAGGTTGTTGGTGGCTTCCAGATGTTGACATTCACCCGCCTTGAATGAATTTTCTGTCTGACACTTGCATCCTCTTGGAATTTCCCCATTTTTTATTTGACCCCTTTGACTACAAATTCCACTCATGTGAAAAATGCAAGTGGCATAGAGATGATAATGTGGAGAAAAATAATTTGATAGCTTGATAGTCATTTTAATACCTAAAACTTACCTTCTAACATATCTCCATAATATGTTGCCTTGTTGCCTTCCACACCACACTCCTTTTCTCCTTGTAACGATTTGAAAGATTTGAATGTGTATTCTTTAATTTTTACTCCGAAAGCATATACAGTTAGAATGTATATGGTTGGAAGCTCTTCCAATTGTCCTCAACTTACATCCATGCATTCAACAGATTCCATGTTTTCATATTTGTTGCCTCATCACTAGATTATAATCCTTATGTCGACCAACCAAATTATAATTTTTTAATTGATCAATTGAATTATGATCTTTAAACTGAAATGTTCCATTTTATGACCTTGTATGTGTTCTAGGATTGAAACACGACCGAGATATGCGTACAAAAAAATGATTTTCCTCTCATGCCAATTCTTTAAAAATTTATTATGCTAATAGGAATTTCCAAATACGATTCTTCATAACTTTTCTTTACATGAATCGGGAAAATGAGAGGACAAGGTTTTGTGTCGGTGATCATTGTCGAAAAAGTTTCATCAGCACTACTGATGATGGGAAACCCTAATTGCTACCTTATTCACTTCATAAAAACTCTTTTCGCAATTATGCATGTAATCGATGACATGAGGAATGGTAAACTTAGAGGTTCAATGTAAAACATATGTATGTTTCAACATTCAAACATGTGTAAGTTTCCCTTCAAACTATTCATCAACCATACCTTACTTTCATACATATCTCTAAAGTATGTCTCCTTGACGACTACCTCTTAACACCCCCTTTTCTGCTTCACACGATTGACACAAATGGCATGCACTACATACATTCCTTGTTGTAAGAAAGGGGATTTTTGCATAGGTCATAGGTTCCCCCAGCCTGTTTCCACACCAATACACTTCTCATTTTCCAATCTCCTTCTTCATACCCCCTCTTCCTCCTCTAATGCTCATCTCCCTTAATTTTAACTTCTTCAACACATCCCCTTTGGCATTTCCATCACACATTTCACGTGTGATTGCTTAGTTAAAATACCTACAAAAATTTCTAAATTAAGGAAAAGAATAAAAATAATTTGCATATTAGGAAATGATAGTGCACAATTACGTGTCATGGTTCCAAGATGCCATCTTTTTAGTCTTGCGTTGGTTTAACAAGTCGAGCGTTTAAGTGCAGATGTAGAAAAGAAAATGAAATGAAAGGATACATTGAAACTAGTTTAATTGTGCATTAAAATACATGCCATTACTAGTCACACGTTTAAATAATGACATCTGGATCTAGGGTTTTTTCAAATAAATAATGCTAATTTATTTTATATTCATGTGAATCATCCCATATAACTAATTCAATTCCCTTTAGGTATTGATATATAGAAACAAAAAAATAAAAATTATTTACATTGTATTACAATTTTATTCTAGGATTGAAATTGTGTTTATGAACATTCAAAGTCAATATTATGAATGAAGAGGGGAATAGTGCACTAGTAGGCGTAACACAATAACACTACCGACATGTAGAGTGAATCGGAAAACCACTACATGGGTTGCCAAATGTGAAATAAGTTATATTTCGCCTTTGAATTGCTATCAATAATGACAACCATTCGGTAGTTTACTAAGGTTTTGGTAGAGACAATGCTAAATTGTAATTTGTAATGATTCCTCTATAAATAAATTTTAAAAATTTATATTTCGCAACTACTCGCAGATTATGCATGTATGTTAAATGTGGGAGAGTTGATTTGGACATGTTTTATAAGATGTCCCAATAAGTTAATTTTTAATCCAGATGTTTGAATTAAATGTCTTATCAAAAAATTATTGGGACATGTTTGACAAAATGACTAACATGAATTTAAAAATATATAATAGAAATTTTATTAGTAGGTATATATTTGGTAAATTAGGTTTTTTTGAATCGGTATGAGGAAATTTCTTTTACATTTTTTTGGTCAAAATTTTAGATATGAAATTTTAGTGTATGTAAAAGTTTGACAAAAAAATTTAAAAGAAATTTGTTATAGATTTGTTTGAAAAAATATTTAGATGAATATTTTGTTAAATTTTTAAAATGAAATTGGATTGTATTTAAAATTTTGACAAAAATGTTAAAAATAAATTATGTAGATATGTTTGACAAAATATTATCTAATAATATTGGGGTATATTTCACAATTTTTTTAAATAAAATTTCCTTTGTACAATTATTTATATGTGGTTATTCTTGACTATACACATTTCTATTGATTTATTTTATTTTATTTTTAGAAATTTCTATTTTTCATATTTAGAAGACCAAAACTTATAATTATTGTTTATTATGTATATAAAATTGAATATATCTAATTATAGTTATTATTCATTATGGAAAACAATTTTTTTATGAAAAATATCTTATATTATATTAATGCAATAAGATACAAGATAGCTTTCAACAAAAAGAGGGTGGTATGAGAGCACACCCCAAAACCACGAACAAGCTAGGCCAAGCCTAGAACATCAAAAGTCAAACTAGGCCGAGCCTAGGAAAGTACAACAAAACAAAAAGCATCACCCCAGAAAAACAAAGGCACTATCAAGAAGCAAACAAATCATGCCCAAGGCGGTGGATCTCGATCATCCGACCTCCCCCAAACCAGGTAGATCTTTGCCAACATCTATAATCTTCGAGCCAAAGCCAAGTTCTTCCTCGAGGTCCAATTTCCGTGCATAAGAATGGCAAGGTTGAGGCAAGGGAAGTTTCTAGATGATGGCAGGGGTGACGGTGGGTCTTAGAGGCCCGGTGTGAAGTAACAATGTGAAAGAGATCCCTAACCCTATTATTGAGATGATGAATGCGGAGAGGAGAACCCCACCTATGTTGACGAGGGTGGAGCCCCATCCCCGATGGTGATCCGATGAGTGTGGTGGGGATCCCTAACCACAATGCGCGCAAGTGAATGACTATGCCAATGTATCGACCTTGAGAGTGATGGGTGTGACTTTGAAAGCTCGACGCTTTAGGATCGATCTGCGTCGGTTACCACAGGATGAAGGTGAGAAGAACCTAGTGAAAGATTGATGCACTTGAGAAATATTTCATGAGGACCCCCCCTAGTGGCGTAGTAGAGAATGGAGGTGGTCCACCTCCCGCTTTTTTGCTTGAACTTGAATCATGTGATACATTAGAGATCACCATATATTTATTATAAATCAAGAAAGATTGATCAACGCAATATTAACAATGAAAAAATCATTTCTTTCTTTCCATATCGAAAATAAAATCTCCCCTTTGAAAACATGTCAAATCGGATAAACATAAGTAGAAGTTTGGGATCATCTCCCAAGAGGATATGTTCTTCAAGTGAAGCAGTGGGGCCGTGAGGGAAAGAAAAAGAATGGATCTAGTTCCAGAAATTTGAGCTTTGGGAAAAACCAAATACATTCAAAATCATTTTTAGATGCCCACGAGGGGGAACTTGGGAGCCAAAATCCCAATTTGAACAAGATGAGCCCTGATAGGAAGGCCTTGGTGTAGAATACACCAAAGAAAATGAGCAATTTTGGGCTCCACACATATAGTCCAAACAGTCTCAAATCGTCTACCCCAGGTAGACAAAGTGGCATGAATTCCCCAATGAGTATTAAGTTTGTCCACCATGGGAAAATGGGGTGAGAGCCATCGATAGCCTTTGTTGCCTTTGTAGTTATAGAAAGGAGTATCAGCATACCACTTCTAGTCTGTCCACCAAGGGCAAGAGGAATGCACAACAATCTTATGCAACATGTGATCAGGAACCGAATTGGTCACAATATTGAAAGTATCCTGATCTTGGTTGAAAGTCAGAATGTGAGCTTTAAAATCTAGCCAAGATAACCAAAATTGTGTGTTCTTATAGAAGAATTCCTCGATGGTGTGAATTCCACGCTTGAAGAATTTGAGCATGGAGATTCCTAGGACCTCTGTTAAGCATTGATCTTGGGATTGAAAAATTAGCGACCACTAGAGAGATTGTTGGTTAAGAGATATCCCATTACGAAAGCCATCCCCTTTCCATAAAATCCAAGGTTTGACACATTCCCACGCTTTCCAGATACTTTTAAGCACAAAAATGCCAATAATTTTAATAGGAGCAGAGTGATGAGAAAATTGACAAACCCTAAGCCTTTCCACGCAGGGCAGCCATAAGGAGAGCCTTCCACAATGTCATGTTGTATGAGAACTTTCCAAGCTTGTTGACCAGTGATTCTTCTAATAATCCACTTAGCATAAAGAAATTTCCCTTAGCACTGAATGTGGATAAGACCGAGGCCTCCAGAATTACAAGGAAGACAACATATAACCCATGCTTTTCAATGAAAACCTTTTCCAATAGAAGCATTAGCCCATAAGAAATCTTTGAGAATATTTTCAAGCTTCTGAATGGAGGCTTTGGAAGGAACCCAATAAAACGAGTAGTAGACATGGGTAGCAGCAAGAACTTTAGAGAAGATTTGGAATTTGTCAGCCAGAGACAAAGGCCTAGTAAGCCAATATTCTAGTTTTTTTGCCACCCATTGAATGAAATAATGCCATAGTTTAGCCAAGGAGGCTTGAAAATCAAAAGGAATAACTAGAAATCTTAAAATCTCACCGTGATGTGGAATTTTCCAATCAAATGTGGCAAGCGATCCGGGCGTAGGAGGAAGGAAGATTATCGGTAACATTGGGTTTTTTTCCATTGAATGGATGATCCGTAAGCTAAGCGAAAGTATTCAAGAATTGCATAACATTGAAAATGTTGTTCTCATCCTCAATAAGCATAAGGAAGGAATCATTCACAAAATTCCCGGGCTTTGAGGAGGCCGAGAATTGGGCTCATCATGCAAAGCAAGATTCCATGAACAAGACCTTGCGCTTTAGCACGAGCTAAGAGATAACCAAAGCCTTCGACCACTAACACATACAATTTAGGGGCAAGAGGGAAGCCTTTTTGATAGACTGAAAAATTCCAAAGGGCTCTGAGCTAAGGCCACTGATATAAATTTGAGTAGAAGCATCTGCAAAGAGCATATTGATGGATTGAATAAAAATGGTCCAAAGCTAAGGACTTGTTCGGCAAAGATGGCGAGAATGAATGGTCATTCAATCTGATCATAAGCCTTCTAAAAGTCAATCTTGATAAAAATGGTGGCTTAAAGAGATTTTAAGCGATCCCATTCCATGCCTTCCCATACCGTGATGATGTTATCTAGGATGAAATGCCCCTATATGAAGCCTATTTTCTCTGGATGAATAATATGGAGCGAAGATTGCATAATCACAGAGCTAAGTCTTTGGTAATGATTTTGTAGGAGACATTCAACAGTGTAATCGGCCACCAACAAGTGATTTCTTGGGATCTCTTTTCTTAGGTATAAATTTAATGTTTCCCTTATTAATGCGTGGCCTAGGGAATGATTCCAAATCCTTCAAGATAGACTGAAGAATGTCTTGCCCAAGAATCCCAAAGAGCTTTATAGAATTTGCAAGGAATCCATTACTGACCCAATGCTTTATCATTAGCCATTTTCTTAGTGGCTTCATGGAGGTCTTCAATGGTAAGCATTATTTTGCGAGATCACCTTCTAAACTTCTGAAATCTTCATGGCACAATACCCAAACATTGGTCTAGAGTGGCTCGGCGAGCTATGAAGGGTGGATAAGTTTGAAAGATGAGCTTGTGATGGTGCACAAAGGCTTGCAACATAAGTTACGGTTTAGTAATTTGAGCTCCGTTTCCATGGTATCTCGGATCTGTTGAGAAGGCTTTCTAGCTCGGAGAGAAAGAAAGAATTCTTTCGAAACCCGATCTCCAATCTTGAGCCAATGTATTTAATCCTGGATTTGAGTGCCTCTGGCATTATAGTTGTCCGTAACTTGGATTTGATGCCAAAGTGTTGTAACTTGCAGTTGTAGAGTGTTAGAGAAGTGATCACCTTGAAGTGCCACCATCACCCAGCTAAGAGTTGAGATGTTAGCGATGTATGAGTGGCATCAATTTTTTTCCAAATGACGATTGTAGATTGTAAGAAATCTGTAGTGCGAGTCGGTGCATCTTCCCACCATTGTAACCAGTTGGTTTGCATAGGTGGATGAAATCGTTGATAGTGACTAGGTTGTGGAGTTAAATTCCAAACCCATTTGATATGATTGATAGTGGGACCATGTTTCATTAAGGAAGTATTAAGAAAGAATTTGCCTTTATGACAAAATGGGTGTGCATCATGCCAACATATACAAAATCGTATAGGAGAGTGGTCTGAAAGGAAAAATTTAGGAATAATCTCCTCTAGCATGGAATAAATGCTATCAAACTCAATAAAAAATTGAGCTAACAACATGGCCTTGTAAAATAGTTTAAGGACGTGATCTGTCCCTCCATGAATATTGGACCACGTGTACCAAGCTATAGAGGTGGGAAAGCGAGATGCGTTAGGATCAAATAATATGAATTTATTTTGCATGAAGTACCACGCTTCCCTTTCACCAGGTGTCCACCTCATAAGCAAGTGGCCACATTTATAATTTGGGGATTCAACCATATTAAAATATTCACTTATTACCCAAAGAGGCATCGAGAATGGACTTGGTTATCCAAAGCGGCCACAGATCGGCACTTTTGGATGCATCATTTGAGGCATAAATATTAATGAGCCCAAAAGGGTAGCCCTCAATATTAAAGAGGACCCATATGACATGGTTGGTGGGGTCAATTCCATGGTCAATTAATAAGGGCCACCATTTAGGAGCAAAAAGTGAAATTAATCCCTATGCCCCTTGCTTGATTGCTGGCCAATTTTTTAGTCCAGATGGATTTGCGTACCATCATGAATCAAAACTTGTAATTTTTACTTCTTGTAAAAATAAATCGTCTAGATTTACACATTATTGTCTATTTTCACACACCACATACTTACAACAGGAGTCTTTGAGACCCCTAACATTCCAAGATAAATAATTCATGGGAAACATTGGTCAAGAGCCATATCTCCATCCTCCAAGCCATCAAGGGAATCATATTGATTGTGACAAAGCGAGGATCATTATGTTGCAAAAATCTTGTAGATCGATAATTTTCGGTTGACGATACTCAATGTTGTATTCTGCTTCAAAGGGAATCCATGCAACATGTTAGGCTATGGTCCCAAGATATGTGAGAGGGACTTCATGGACATTTGGAAGGCCCTTGTGAGTTGTTTGGCGCAGCACAGATGGAACCGAATGCGGGATGGGAATGTGAGAAACAAAATTTTTTTGGTCCATGAGAACCGACACCGTATGTTATTGCTATCCTTTTGCAAAAAGTTCAGATTCAGAAGAAAACAACCCTTTTTTTAAGTCGCTTTTTGACCCGGTTTTTAATTCGAGCATTAAATCTTATAAAGATGATTTACTATCGGAAATCTCTTTCCGAATGAAGAAGCTTGCAGAAAAAGAAAAATATAGTTCAGCAGAAAGTTCAAAAAACATAATTGAAGACAAAGTCATAGGTGATAAAGACGCCTTTTTGGATCTTTTCAATAAAGAAATACTAAAAATTAAAAATATATTATTTTATTTTTATAAGATCCCTCAAATACAAATAGATATTTTTGAGAAATGGGATTTGTTTCAACCATATACATCATGGTTTTTTACTTCCACAGGGTGGAAATATATGAAGAAGTCATTTTTGGCTACTTTTCCAGAAAGGTTGGAAACTAGCAATTATCAATTAATATCTTTTTTGGACGATATTAGGAAGGATTGTAATCATAATTTGAATATTATGTGGACACTCTATCATCAATTTTGGACACTTATAAAGTGGCAATTTAGATTTAAATTTCTCCCGAAATGGAATTTATTCCTATCCTTTTGGAATCTTTTGGATTGGAAGGAACCAATTAATCAAACAGTATTAAGGGGAAAGGATACGTCAGTATCATTTGATACATGGAAATATATACTAAATGTTCGGGAGTATGATAAACCTCTTTATATTTTCCTTGGGTTTTTCTTTTTTGTTTCCTTCACAATTTTTTCATGGCTTAAGTTGGTTATAAACGTTTATATATTCAATGATTTTCAAACGAATATGCGCCGACATTACTATTTGGGTCTAAAAGAAAAGATGAAATCTTTTAAAAAGCTCAGAATTTATTATAATTTAAATTGGTATGGTTTTTGGTTGACATTCGTCGATTTTGTCGATCAGGTGTCGGATCCTGATGATGTAGGATTACTTCCAATATTGGAAATTTTGCATGTCAAAAGTAATTTGAAATGGCTTTTGCGAAAATCTAATAAATGGCACTCACTCCTAAAGATGTGGTTGTACGAATACGACGGAACGGAGGAGTTCCTTAGTAGAGAGAAGGTATTGTTTTCAGTACAAGAACGAATCTCTAAATTTGAGTCAAAGTTGACTCCCCCTAATGGTTTCTTTTCTAAATATTTCGAAAAAGGGAGACACCCGGGACTTCGTTACCTTAGATATTTAGCTGAAATTATTCAACTAGGTCTAATGAATAAAATAGGCCTAAGGAATTGCGAGCTTGATTCCTTATTTTTAGCAGAAAAGCGGGTCTTCGATGTTTTTCAGCATCAGATTAACTCTATGCCAACTAAGAGATCTCTATCTGACGAAGTTAGATTTTTCCCATTCTACCCGGCACTGTCCCTTTCGAATCGGATTTTATTGATAGGGCCTAAGGACACTGGACGATCGTATTTAGCTAAAAGTCTAGCAGCAGATTCTTATCTACCTTTAATAAAAATATCTCCTAAAAGCTTTTTGGATCAAGAGAAACTTCTGATCACCAATGTAGCTGAGTATACATCTGCAGCTAGTAAATCATACCTTGAGCATGAAGATATCTTTTTAGATATGGGCTGGTCAAGGCCGGACGACGTATATGATAAACTGTATTATCAACAAAAACCGAAAAACTGGTATTATCAACGAGATGAGAATGATGTATCTCCGGAGTTTTTTGGGAGAAGATACGCGCAATTTGTGCTTGCAATCCAATTGGCAAAATTAATGTCTCCTTGTGTCATATGGATTCCAGACATTCATGAAATGGATGATTTCGTTTACCATACTACAGTATTGGGTGAACTCCTTGGAGATCCGCCGCTGGTGGATGAAGATGAGGAAGAATCCATACAACAAAATATTGTTGTTATTGCTTCGACTCATATTCCTAAAAAATTGGATCCATTTCTAATATCTCCTCCTTATCGTAAACGACGATTCGATACATTTATCAACACTAAAATGTGCCCTGCCTCGCACCGAGAAAAGGAATTTACTTTGCTTTTACGTGACAAAGGACTCTATTTGAAAAAAGAATGGAACTCTGATCATTTTTTTGGATTAATGACCAGCGGTTTTAATACACGAGATATGGCAAAACTTGCCAATTATGTCTGGCGGCTCGGTATGATACTAAATACATCAGTTATAGACGATGATATAACTGGATACGCTTTATATAGATCAAGGTGGGCTTGTTCCAATTATTACTTTTACAGTGGGACACTTCCCTATAAGATAGGAAAAGCTATTATACAAAATAAACTTACGTATCCTAAGCATTTTTTAGAGCTCAAAAGGGAATTTTTGAGTGCAAGGCCGTACTTTTTGTCTGAATGGTATTTAGAACCTTCAATTGCTGGAACAGCTGTGAAAGAATTAACCATATTCTATCACATAGTGGGTTGCTTGGCCGGATCAGTAGCTCAAGATTGTTGGTTTACATCGGAATCAAATAGAGAGAATTGGACTCCTCTTAGTGATATAATTGCGAATGATTTCACTCTAGCTTCCAATCTTTTACAGAGTCTTCTGGAAGAGTTTCCAGGGGGGGAAATATTTCGGGGAAATTATGATAAAAATAAGATCACAGTCGCTCCTTATTTCAAAAGAGATATGATGCAAAAAGGATTATCTGCTCAATTAGATGAACTCGTTTTATTTAAAGAATTGAAGTACTTCTACAGAGGAGAATTAGGTAGTAGGCTAGTTTGTTCTCCTAGGACTTGGCGTTTTACTTTTCTTCGCAGTAATCGATTCGACCATAAAAAAGATATAACATTAGAGAACCATTTTTTGGATTATCTTCGTCTGTTCGGAGAGTTTCAAAAAAGGCCGACCCGTCTTTCTAGTTTTTTTTGGGTGAAATTCCTAGAGTCTCGCGACCCCATTGAAATTTATAAAGAAGCTAAAAATATCGCACGAAGAAAGATAGCTGCTTTCTGGGAAGCAAGATCATTATACAATAAGTTTAAAAGACTGGGAATATATAAATTTGATACAGAAGAGGATGTAGCGGAATATAAACCTTTAGATACACCTATAATCTATTTCGGTCGCCGATTTCTTTGGGATCCCGTTAGTATTCGATTTCAAAATAGGAGCGTTGCGTTTTTACGAGCAGAACTTTTTGTTCCTCGCGAACTCGTGAAAAGGATTTATATTACTTACGCTTTAGAAAGAAGAGAAGTATTAAGGGATGTTACAATAATAACGATAAAGTCTATATCAAGAAGAAAAAAGATTAGGAACATAGCCCTAGGACTAAAATATCAAATTGTGGAGGATGACGATGACGATAATAGTGATTTGCCTCCTACCATGAAGAAGAAAAAGGTACAGAATTTTGAGACTTTTAAACGTTTTCAAGAAGTTGGTGTCCGATTGAGGCGTGTGCTTCCATATCCTACAAAGATACTAGATGACGCTATTTTTCGTGAAAAGACACGGGATGATAAATTCAGAGTATTTTTGGTTGAGAACGAAAGGGAAAATAGAGAATTATTATATAATGAATGTTTTATTCATAATACTCTATTCGAAATTTATGAATATTTAGCAAATATGTTCATATCTAACACAATGTTATTGAAACAAATAGAGAATGAACTGTTTAAACAAGAATGGCTTTCTCCGGATTATATTAATTCTTTAGTAACGAAAGGATTGAAAAAAAAGATCTAAAAAGGACTAAATATTTTAAAACTTATTACTATTTCGACCAGTAAGCATAGTACCAAATATGAACCAAGTCAGTTATCTTTAACTTGATAAGTTAATTATCAACTTATGCTTACTCAATATTGACTGACTTATATTCTTATATTGAGGTTATTGTATACCTCAATATTGTAACGCCCATTGACTAATTCAATGGGCGTTACAATATTATCATTATGCCTTGAAGAGGATTCGAACCTCCACGCTGTTTAGCACGAGATTTTGAGTCTCGCGTGTCTACCATTTCACCATCAAGGCATCCAATTTTTTTCATGAATATTAATATATATAGCGTGTAATTAATACATAGCTATATGTGGAATATAAAATGGCTAACAAGGATAGAGTATTGGAGTATTTATATAGATCCGTGATATAGGTCTGGTGATATCATCAATTCTTTTTCTTATCGGAGGATTCTTTTTTTCCTATCAATAGATGTACGATTGAACATTTTTCGATTCAATAGAGAGTATAACTTTCTATGTTACCCAAATAACATTATGTTTAATCCTAAATAGCCAGAACGTAGTGACGTATAATTTAATTATACACGTTTGAATTCCATTTTACTCATATATAATAGAAATATTTCTAATATGGTATAGAATGAACTTCTAATTTGACGATCAAGTTTTGTAATTAGAAGTTCATTCTATAATTATTTATTCTATAATTATAAGTTCATTCTATAATTATATTTGCGATTTTAAGTATATTAGTAAAAGTATATGAGTTCTTTTAGTTAGTAATAAAAAGATTTAATTACTAAAAATTAAATCTAAAATAATGTATCCTGAGCAATTATAATAATTGGATTTATTACTATTCCTAGTAATGTAGATGCTATTACACATACAATCATACTCAATTCGATATAGTTCTTCGATATTGAAAAAGATAATTTGTAATTTTGCACGTGGGGAGTTATTTCTTTGTTTCGTTCAGTCATTAATAATTTAATTATTTTGAGATAATAATATATGGAAATAACACTCATAAAGAGTCCTATCGAAACTAATAAATAGGAACCTGCCTGCCATCCACACCAGAATAGATAAAGTTTTCCAAAAAAGCCTGCTAATGGAGGAATACCTGCTAGAGATAGCAGACATAAAGTTAATGAGAAAGCCGAAAAAGGGTCTTTCATATATAATCCTGCATAATCTCGAATGTTATCTGTTCCTGTACGTAGACTAAATAATACAATACAAGAAAAAGTTCCTATATTCATGAAGATATAGAATAGCATGTAAGTGATCATGCTTGCATATCCATTATTTGAGTCTCTATCAATGATCCCGATAAGGATATATCCAATTTGACCTATGCTTGAATATGCAAGCATACGTTTTATGCTTGTTTGAGTAATAGCAATTAAATTTCCTAGTATCATGCTAATAATAGCTAATATTTCCAAAATAATATGCCATTCGTTCAATGAAAAATAGAAAACAATATCGAAAATTCTAGTAGCTAAAGCTGAAGCAGCTACTTTTGAAGTAACAGAAAGAAAAGCAACGACTGGGGTGGGAGAGTTAGAGTCGAAAAGAGGATTCTTCCCTCCTTTCTCTCATTCAGAACCGTGCATGAGACTTTCTTCTCGCACGGCTCCTAAGTGATAAAAAAGAAGAACCTAATCGTTTTATTATTATTTTTTTTTTTTTTTATTACCTTCCTCGTGTAGGTATAAGACTGAATCTATTCAATCAATAGAAAGAATAACTAATCCTTAACTTTTCGAAGAATCCTTACTCAGCGGTTCCTATGGTAAATAAAAATTACTTATTTTTTGACTTCGGTTCTGGTCAAAAAGAATCTAAATAGAACCATCTGATTTAATTCGTTCTGAATAGCCATGAGATGTTCATCTTAGGGTAATCTTTTTGTCGACGGATGCCTTTTTTCTTACACTCGTAGTCTTTGAAGGATGAAAACTGAATATGGAGCATCTACGTTTAGAATAAAAGTATTGATATAGTTAAATAATCATGATCTTTTGATAATAACTACCTGTAATGACTAACTTGCAAAATTCATTTTATTTTTTTATTCAAATAATTTAGTTGTTTCTGACCTTGCTTTACCTTAATTAAACGATTAAAATTTTTGGTAAAAGTGATATCTTAGTCCGAGTGGGGATAACAGTCTTTTCCTACACATGTCCATAGAGTTTGAGTTTTTATAGATACTAAACATATCTAAATCTAAAAAAATTAATTTAATTAATTTATTCTAGAGTTAATAAATTGAAAACGAATCGCACTCCTTCATATACATCGGGGGTCCATTGATGAAAAGGAACTAGAGAAAGCTTGAATCCAATTCCTACAGTTATAGATATAAGTGCGATCCAAATTCCTGGAGAGTTATACATTTGTGTATTTATAAGACCATTGGTTATTTCTTGAAGCTGAATTTCTCCCCCGGATAGACCATATAGCCAAGAAAGACCATAAACAAGAATAGAAGAACTTGTCCCACCCATAAGTAAATATTTCATAATAGCTTCATTAGACCGTACATCTCTTTTGGTATATCCCGATAATAGATAAGAACATAAGCTTAAACATTCTAAAGCTACGAAGATAGTTGCTAAATCATTAGCACCAGATAAAAACATTCCTCCTAGAGTAGCCGTTAAAATGAATAACAAAAATTCTGTTACAGCCATTTTTGTGCATTTAATATATTCCACAGATAGAGGAATACATAAAGTTGAACATAGTAAAATGAGAAATCGAAATATTTTGTTGAAATTATTCGTTTGGAAATTACCAAAAAAACTGATTATAGGTTCTTCTCTCCATTGAAATAATAAGACTGCTATGCTTATCATTAAACTTGTTAAAGAGATTAAATATAACCAAGCTGTATCTTTCTGATCAGCAATTAAATCAATCACTATAAGAAGAAATAGGGCTAAAATCAAGATACATTCTGGAAAAATGGAACTTCCATGGAATAGAAGCAAATTAAACTCTTTCATATTAAAATGATCTAAAGGTATAATTTAAAATGAAATTTTCAGTTTGTAGATGCCAGATCGTGATTTAGTAATTTCAGTCAATCCCCGATCAATAATTTTTTTTTCATCTAATTAACATCCAAATTATTTACGTTTATATTGTTTATATTATATTTATTAAATATTATTCTTATTCCTTTTGCTTTCATTCCAGTTCCAATAAACATCTGTATAAATTTTGATAAAGTTGGCTTTATTTTATTGAGGGTAGATCGATGGATCTTTCTATATAGTGAATTAACGATTGTAATGTGCAAAAGCTTTATTGGATTCTGCCATTTTATGAGTCTCTTCCTTCTTGCGTATAGCATTGCCTTTCTCTCTGGCAGCATCCATTAATTCGTAACTCAATTTTAAATGCATATTTCTACCAGAACGTTTTCGAGATGACCCTAATAACCAACGAATAGCAATTACTTTTCCTTTTTTAGATCTTATTTCCATGGGAACTGGAAAAGTTGATCCACTTACACGTTTTGATTTTACTATCAATTTGGGAGTTACTTTTTGTATTGCTTGCCGTAGAATAATTAGTGGATTTTTATCTGTTTTTTGTCTTATTTTTTTTAGAGATTGATAAAGTATTCGATAAGCCAATGCTTTTTTTCCATGTTTAAGAATACGGTTAACGACCATGTTAACTAATCGATTATGAAAAATGGGATCAAATTTCACCATTTTTTTTTCTGCAGTACTTTGCCGTGACATGAGCGCTAAAAAGGTTTACAAAATTTTTTTCATAAAGGTTAATAATAAGTTATTTTGGCTTTTTAACTCCATATTGTAGGGTGGATCTCTAGAGGTCTGAAAGATCTCCCTCCAAACCGTACATACGACTTTCGTCGAATACGGCTTTCCACATTTTTTTATTTGCATAGATAAATATGAAATCTATTTCTTTTGCATAGAATTATGTTTACTCATTCTCAATTGAGTATCCGTTTCCTTTCTTTTGTCATTGATTAGAAATCTTGTATTTTCTATATCTATACGATTAAGTCCTTAGGTTAAAAATAAAATATCGTATTTAAAAGAAAAGGTGTTTCAAATCATTGCTATTTGACTCGAACCTGTTCTGAAAAGGTCAAGACATTTTTAATTTTTTGTTGACACACGCAACGTAAGGAAAAACTAAAAACTTATTAAATGAATTCAATATTGAACCTTAGACATATTTATGTAATAGTTCGAAATTTACTTAAAAAAAAGTAATAAATTTCGTTTGTTTTAGCCTGCTCTAGTCCCCTTACAAAACGTTCGTTATTAGGTTAGCTATATACTTTACATGTTTTTAGCAATTGACATGATATCATCATAAAATGATGCAAATATTAGATAAGAATATACAACGCACTAGAACGCCCTTGTTTACGATTTTTTACTGGAACAGTATCTAAGATTCCTCGAATTATGTGATATTTCACGCCGGGTAAATCTTTAACTCTTCCGCCTCTTACTAATACTACAGAATGTTCTTGTAAATTATGGTCAATACCAGGTATATAAGCAGTGATTTCATATTTAGAGGTTAATCGTACTCTAGCAACTTTACGTAAAGCAGAGTTGGGTTTTTTGGGGGTGATAGTGGAAAAGTTGACAGATAAGTTATCCTTACCGTCACTGTACAAAACCGTACATGAGAATTTAACCTCATACGGCTTCTCGTTCAATTTTTATTTTTAGATAAATTGGATTTTATTTATTTTCGTTATTCGATTATTCCTATGTCCCAAAGGGTAATTTTTTATTTTTTGAGTTAGCTTTCGTGTTCTAATCAGACACGAATGAATAAAAATACATCTAATATATGAAATTTTTGTGAATTTCATAGCATTAACATGCTAATTTTTTATTTATATCTTGATATATCTCGATATTATAATTTCTTAAAATCACAAATTTTATTCCAAAATTGACGGGTTAATGTGAGCTTATCCGTGTAGTTATGCATTATTTAACTAGGAATCGATTTGATGAAACATTTTTACTTTTGTGCTTTGGTATGGATAGTATGATTGGGTTACGTTGTACAAGATAATTTCGAGGACCTATATTAAAACGAGATAAATAGGACTATATGCTCCTAGCGGCTGTGTCCGCGAATTGGAAATATAGCTTAATAAAGTAAGTAAGTCTACTAAAAAACAGTTCTTTTCTTTTGTATTAGTTAATGATATATAAATTATTATATTAGTATTAGCATCAGTTATCTTTTTTGTTTGGATCGATATAAAAGTGCTAAATCAATAGGAAAAAGATTGTACCACGAGAGAGCAGAGGGTTCCACTTGTGTCAACTTGACAACCAAATAATTCTAATTTATGTTGATCTGGATCAAGAAATATATGGAGAATAGATAACTTTTTTCCTACTAGGTGTAGGTGAAAGCATAGCTTAGTTATTCTTTTTTCTCTCTTTACGACCGAGGTCTTGAAAGAATGTAATGTATTGAATTTAAAAATTCTTTGGGAAGTTCTTACAATTTTACTTCCGAATGAGGTTAGGGAAGGGATATAACTCAGTAGTAGAGTGTCACCTTTATGTGGTGAAAGTCATCAGTTCAAACCTGATTATCCCTAAACCTAATGTTGAATCTCTCTTTTTTCGTAATAAAAAGAGGCTAGGGGGTTGCCATAATAGAGTAAGGATGGCTATAATGATTAACTGGGCCCGAACTAAAAATTATGGGCCCAACTCAAGAAATAATTTATATTTAATTTAAGTAATAAATTCTACTTTTTATTAATTTTATTATAAATTCTTTTTTTTTAATTTATATTTTAAATTAAAAGTATAATATATATTTATAATAAATATTAATTATATGACTTTTAATATACTTTAGTTTTTTTAAGTACTAAAAAATATTTAAATTAGTAAATATTACTAATGAATGTTAAAAGCAACATGAGTTTTTTATGAACATTAAAAATAAATGTTCATGATTGGAGATAGATAATAGAATAAATCTATCTATATTTAGATGATAGATAATTCTGTTTAGATGATAGATAATTCTGAATTGGCCTTGTTTACGAAGAAGGGAGCTATAAGTAATAAATAAAAGCAACTCTTAA
This sequence comes from Taxus wallichiana var. yunnanensis, assembly GCA_018340775.1. Taxonomy (NCBI): domain Eukaryota; kingdom Viridiplantae; phylum Streptophyta; class Pinopsida; order Cupressales; family Taxaceae; genus Taxus; species Taxus wallichiana. Next base: position 621,987,651 of record CM031234.1, on the reverse strand, counting down.
TTTCATTGAGAGTTTGATCCTGGCTCAGGATGAACGCTGGCGGCATGCTTAACACATGCAAGTCGAACGTGAAGTGGTGTTTCCAGTGGCGAACGGGTGCGTAATGCGTAAGAATCTACCCTTGGGAGGGGAACAACAGCTGGAAACGGTTGCTAATACCCTATAGAGTTAGTACCTCCTAGAGGTAGGCTGAGGAGCAAAAGGGAGGAATCCGCCCAAGGAGGAGCTCACGTCTGATTAGCTAGTTGGTGAGGCAATAGCTCACCAAGGCTACGATCAGTAGTTGGTCTGAGAGGATGATCAGCCACACTGGGACTGAGACAAGGCCCAGACTCCTACGGGAGGCAGCAGTGAGGAATTTTCCGCAATGGGCGAAAGCCTGACGGAGCAATGCCGCGTGAAGGAAGAAGGCTCACGAGTCGTAAACTTCTTTTCTCAGAGAAGAAAGAATGACGGTATCTGAGGAATAAGCATCGGCTAACTCTGTGCCAGCAGCCGCGGTAAAACAGAGGATGCAAGCGTTATCCTTTTGCAAACGAGGTAGCTGAGATAGCAACGGCAGTTGGTTCTTTAGCGATAGTTGTAGGCTCCTTAGCGAGAAATATTAAGATAATTTTCCTTAACAACTAGTTCATGATGGCCATGGGAGAAAGAGGCTTTAGATTACTTGGGCTTTGTTCTTGTTTCACCAGCCCCTGACAACTTTCCAACCTTCCTCCTATCGGGGTTTAATTGGCTCGGGAGTTGTTTTGGCCATAGGGTGGTTATGAGTTACATAAAATGGATAATCCCCGATCTTGTGATCGGGACACTTGACAATGGAAGCAAGTTTTGGGTAGATTGATATACATGACCATTAAGAGTAGAGTTTATCACCCATTTTAATATCCACAAATTCTTTAAGATCATGTGAGAGATAAATCTCAATGCATACTCGCTTCTAAGAAAAATGAAGCATGGTAAAAATTCTTAGCTTTGAAACATACTACCCACCCAGTGAAGTAGAAATTTACGAAAAAAATGTACTTATGGCGAGAGGAAGACAAGGAAATTCAATCCATACATGCACTTTAAGCGAGGTATATTCAGATACCACAAAGTCCTTGTTCCAGGTGTTAACACAAGCGGTGAGTTACATACATACCAAGCGGCTTGCTTAGCCAAAATATTGGGTGCATTAGCGAGGACGAAATGAAAATGAAAAAACCCTTGGTCATGTTTTGAATGCTATCTAGGCGGACCCTATGAGGGGTCCAAACTGTGTTAGCCTAGGATTTGAGCATGATTTTAGAGGGGATTTGACCCACAAAATACCCAATGAGGAAAAATTGTTCTAACCATTGACAAGAAACATTAAATTCAGGAATGGTCGAACTACATCCGGAGGAGAGAGATTACCTCGTGAAAAACCTTCGGGATGAACTTCCTAGGGTGCTTCGCCGGTGGTGCCATTACTCGCTCCACTATCTCCTACCATGGTTGAAACAACCGGGTTTGAAGATGGTGAGGTCATTATATAGGGGATGCCCAGAGGGTGAGAAACCCTAGGAGAGACTATAGCAATAAATTCCCACGAGCTTGAAAAGGCTGCGGTATGACGGTTAGGAAGGGGAAACCCTAGAAGAGTTGACTCCATTTTGCACCAGAGTTGTAGAGCATTTTTTCCTTTGTTTCTATGGATAAAAATTTGAATATATTTAATTTTGAATTAATTTTAATTATTAAATGACAGGATTTTTAAATGGATATGTATGGTTAAAACATGTCTCACTAAACTTTAATGATAATGTAAAATAAGTTAGGGGAGAGTACTAGTCGTTGGGACCCTTAAGTATATGGGTTTGGAACATCGACTAAATTACAATTTTCCACACATAAATAACTTATTAACGTAGTGTAACAAGTCGACTTATCATAGAGGTCCTTTTTGTGACTTCTTGAATGATGTGTATCTCTATAAATTGTGTTTTTGCAAACTCTCCATTTTCCCTATTTTTTGTACTTGACCACATAATTGTGCATATGAAATATTTAACACACACACGCGCACACACACACACACACACACACACACACATCCTAGGATGCCTCTCCCCTCTCTCTATATCTTATCTTATCCATCTCTATCTAGGTACCGTTAGGCTATAATCGACAAGATTCACCCCCATATGGGATATGTATGTCTGTATGTATGTATGTAAACTTGGCACCTAAAAATGTGAAAAACAACCCATCGATAAAATTTAAGAGCCTTTATTTTTTCATGCATCACATTTAATGAGGATGTCACCGCCACCTACCCGTATTCTATGTAACCAACTAGACCAGGACATTTATTTTTTGTTGTTGTTCTCTCTATATGCATGAAACATTTTAGAGAATTTCACTAGCTAGAAACAAAGAGAGTTCTTCAATATCTAAAATAAAATTGGAATTTCAGGTTATAATACTCAAGGAAACAAACTTCAAACTAATTGAATATTCATATTATAACCATGGAGGTGATTTTGAAGATGGGAAATCTCCTTCAGGTTTCTTAATGAATATAAAATCAACAATCATTGCTTGGAAGTCAAAGAAGAATTTGTTGCACGAAAATTTCTTCAGTAAAAGTAAAACATGTGAAAATTTTAGAGGAAACCAAGGAGATATTATGGCTCAAAAGGATTATAGAATATTTGCAAGAAAAACATGATTCATCAACACCACACATGGTCGATAATACTTCTACAAATTAATTGGAAAAAATCTAGCATTTCACGAGCAGACAAGTATATTAACAAAAAATTTAATTTGATTTGGTATTATGTGAAAGATGATAATGTCAAATTAATACATTTCCCAAATGCAAAGGAAACACATGATGCCCCAACAAAAGCAATTATAAGAAAAAAATTGGTAAAATTCATATGTATGCTTGGTCTCACTATTTAACCCTTGTGGATTATGGGAGTGAATGGAAACATGGGGAAGGGTTGGAATGTATCATTATGGGGAGGAGTTAGAACTATATTTTCCTTCTTGCAAACATAAACATTCATTCTCAAGATGCACCGAACATTCATCATAGAGATGAATTGAATTTTTAGATATTGTAATAAATATGTACTTGCATATTATTTTTGAGTTAATAGATTGTTAGGTTTATACCTATTAATTTTTATGATTAATTTTGTAGCCTAAATTCATTCCCTTACAATAAATAATCATAATGGAACTATTCCTTCCTCATATTATAGTGAAAGTACTTATGAGCATTTCAGAATTTCTTATAAATTTTGTTCCTAGTATTAGCAATTTCACATGGGTTGTCAGAATGGAGATCACCAGAAAGGGATGCAACGGGAGTAAACGAATATGCAAGAACAAAAATTTTACGAGAAAATATGGGTAGAATAGGAGATGAAGGGGGTTTGGATAGATAATTTGAAGAAAAAGCATGCAAAAAGAAAGTTCAAAATAGAAAATACTTATAGGGAAGCATGTGGAAAGGATTCAAACGGATGCACAAATTTATTCACATTTTATAAATAAATAAAAAATAGCATCAATTTATACAAGTATTTCTTCTATGATTCAATTTTGTTTTCATTTATGGATGGAAATTATAATTTTATGACATTATAAGGAATAGAAATGTTGAAAAGTAATTTTTTTTTTTTTTGCTAGTATAGCCCCAGAGATACAAAAATATTTTTTTATAACAATGCCATTGATGTAGAGAAATAAGGCATGCCTCGTCTTTTTCTTTAAGAAGAGGTCTAAGAGACATCTTAGAGTAATGATCAAAAGAGAATGGAGGTGAAATGTAGAGGTATTTAAGCTAGGGTATTCTAGTGGCGGTAATTATGAACAATAGTTCCTTTCCTTTCAATTCTTCCAGTAACAATAGTGGGCTTTTGCAATGTCATACCTTACGTGTTGTGGATTGTCAAATCCCAAGCTATTTCCAAAGGTACTTGCTTACATATTCCTCTTGAAATAAATGGTAGGGGAACATGTAACAAGGTGGCACCATTCCAACATATGTTGAAGTATTTTTAAATGTGATGACCGCAGAGAGAAAAAGATGTAATGGTTAAATAGAATGACTATAGACTATGTTTATGGATTTTCCAATTGAACCATTTATACATCCATTTTCAATCCATGAATTAGTTGTAAGAAAAATATTTTTATTTTTTCAAAGAAATATTTTGTGTTGTGATTTCTATTTGTTGAGATTCCCTTAATAAATGTCCTCTCTAGTAATTTTTTGTTCGAGAATGGGCAAGAGGAAGGTTCAATGATTTTAGCATATTCAAGTTGTGGTGGTCCACAAAATATTTTGTTACAAAAACATATAGGAAGAAGCATAAACAAAAATATCTTGTTTATTCAAACAAGCATTGGTGTGAGAAAAGTGTTTCCCAATCTCGGGTATAAGGAATTGCATTCTATATGTTGACAAAAGGCTGCTGAAAAGAAACATGTGATAAATCAAAATCAATTGATGCCAAAAAATTGTTTGTAGTGTATGCAGACATAGGAGATATCTTCCAAAGTTTTGGCCCATATGAGTGACCTAGATACAAAGTAACATCCTTAACAATTGGCAATCAGCTAAATTTGTCGTCAATAATGATGGATCTATTATTGGAAACATATGTTTTTAGTGGAGAAAAGCTTGAAATAGTCGATAGTCGACCTTAATAGGAAAATATGGGTAATCTATAGTTTTTGGTGAAGAGAAAGGAATCTATGTCTCTCAATATAATTTGTGTGTGATATTTGACTTCAATAGTAGATTTAAATTTTCTACCATTTGATGAACTCTATTTTTCATTTTTGCGGTTTGAGGAACTTTTATTTCCAATTCATTTTATCAATTTTATTTAATGTAAATAAAATTAGGAAGTCAAACACTAGAATTTGACATTTGGGACAAATATAAGCCTTTCACAATGTACACTACACTTGTTGATACCCTAACATGTAAATTTTTAAATAAAAAAATTATAGCATTTATCTATCTTCTAAATTGTGAAACCCGATAGGAAATTAAGAGTAACAGAAACAACTTCCTATGCTAATCTTGAGGAGATATATTATGCAAAACTTTCAACATAGTAAAATAGTTATAGAAATATCAACAACATATTCATAACAAAACACAAACACCAGATATACGTGGGGAAAATCCTTTCGGATAAAAACCCCACACTCCAAAAATCCCACTCAATGTATTTCAAATCTAATAACAAGATTACATACACTTGCAGAGCAAGTTTCTTACAGGAGTATCACCAGAAACAATTCTAGGAGGATTAAAACTCACTACACCAATTGCTTCTCCAAGCCTTCAATTTATAGACCTCCGGTTATACAAGAAACCATCTATGGTTTACAAAACCATGTGCCAAACCTCTCATGAGGTGGATAGCATTAAAGAGCAAGATTTCGGTCTAAAAATAGGATCCCACGTCCACAATATTCTCCCCTATTTTTGACCCTCATAGATGTCATAAAATCTGTCATAATATCTCTAAAAATAGCCCTTCCATGATATACTATCATATGGGAATCTTTTGACAACTCCTATTTCTATTTTTAGAGCCTAGACAATGTGAAACGGTTGTAGGAAAATCTTAAATGAATAAACCAAACAAGGTTGAGACACCTCATTTCCAACAATCTTCCACTTGTTGAATACCTTGCGAGGCCAGGGAAAGATACCATCATGGATCAACTTCTAGGGGCCGAGAGGCCAATAGACTCAGAACACAACTTGAATTTTACTATGCTCACGAGGCTTAGTTAATGCATCTGTCACATTTGCAACTGTCTCTACCTTTTCAGCTTCACCCTTCCATTTCGACCATATCTCTCACGAAGTGATCTTTGAACATCAATGTGTTTGGTCTGGCATGAAAAGTCGGGTTCTTTGCAAGGCGGTTGCACTCACTGAGGAAGATGCGCTCTCGACTATCACGGTATATTATGTAATCACCCTATTTTAATCCAATATCTCGAACACAAATGCTTCACCAAATGGCTTCTTTATAGGCATGAGTAGCTGCCATGTACTCTGCCTCAGTAGTGGACAAAGTGACCACAGCCTGTCACGCTTGCTCATCCAACTAATTGCACCACCATTAAGAGTAAACACATATGCACTAGTGGATCTTCTGCTATCGACATCACCGGCCCAATCTGAATCCACAAAACCATGAATACATAGGGAATGTTGATCTCCTCTTCCATGAAAAAATATAGAGTACTCTGATGTACCCCACAAATATCTGAAAGACCCTCTTAACTACATCCCAATGCACTCTTCCAGGATTAGACATAAAACAAGAAAGAACTCCCACTGCTTGGGCAATGTCTAGTCTTGTACAGACCATAGCATACATTAAGCTTCCAACTGCACTCTGGTAAGGCACTCTGCTCATTTCTTCCATCTCCGATGGGGATGAAGGACATTTTGAAATGGAGAGCTTCGTTCCCAAAGTAACAGGAACACAAAGTGGTTTACAATCCTGCATGTTGAACCTTTGCAAAACAAAACAAACATACTTACTCTGCAGCGCCATAGCTTTACTGTTCTCACGATCTCTTCTAATCTCCATCCCAAGTATGTGTTTTGCTGCACCAAGATCTTTCATTTCAAATTTCGAGAGAGGTGAGATTTCAATTCTGCAATCAAACCTTTTCCTTTCCCAATAAACAACATTTCATCAACATATAAAGTAATTACCGGAAATAATCACCATCGATTTAAAATATACACAAAGTGATCGATTTAGACCGCACAAAACCCCAAACTCAACACATATGAATCAAACTTACGGTACCACATCCTAGGACTTTTTAAGGCCATATAGGGATTTCTTTAACTTACAAACCATCTTTCTTTTACCTTTCACCATGTAGTGCTCTGTTTGTGTCATATAGATTTCTTCCTCCAAGTCACCATGAAGGAAAGTAGTTTTCACATCCATTTTTCAACCTCTAGTTCATATCTTTGCTTACGATAGATAATAAAAGCTGAATGGATTTCATTTTAGCAACAGGAGAGAATATCTCACCATAATCAATACCCTCAACTTGAGAGTAACCCTTCACAACCAACCGTGCTTTATACTTTTCAACATTTCCATCTAAACCAATCTTTTTCTTAAACACCCATTTACGTCCAACAGGTTTCCAACCTTCGGGAAATGGTACAAGGTCCCATGTATCATTCTTTTTAAGGGCTGCCATCTCTTCATCCATGGCTATTTCCTAGAACTTTGCATCATTCATACCCAAAGCCTCTTGTATAGATCTCGGTTCATCAATGTTAGTACTCAAAGAAAATATACACTTCCAATCATTAGGAGAATACCCATACCTTTCAGGTGGTTTCCTTTTCCTTGTAGACTTTCGAACAAGATGAGGTGGAGATTATACCACTTCTTCCTCTTCTTCTTCCTCTTCTGAAGATTCAAAGCTTGGTGAGCTCTCCTCAACTTCTTGTCTATTATGGGGTCTCGATTCAACTTTCTCGGTGTAGAAGGAAGTTCAACCACATCCTTTTTTTGTTCATTTTCTTTATGTTGTTACGGCTGAAAATTAACGGGAAGATTTAATCTCTCTAAAAATAACACTTCTAGAGTATATTACCTTTTGTGCAACATGATCCCAAAGCTTGTATCCTTTCACACCATAGCCATATCCGATGATGATACATTTGTGACAGCTTAGAATCTAACTTTGTTCTCTTCTCCTTAGGCACATGTGCATATGCCTCACACCAAAAACTCTCGGATGTCTAATTGAAGGCTTTTTCCCCGACCACACCTTCATTGGCATTTTATCAACAAGCAACGATGTAGCGAGATCTATTTATCAAATAGCAAGAAGTGGTAATGACTTTAGCCCAAAACCTCTTTTCTAGACTAGCTCCAATCAACATGCTCCTAGCCTTCACCATCAACATTCTATTCATTCTTTCTGACTCCATTACTGCTCTGGAGAATACGAAGTTGTCTTTTGTCTTTTAATCCCATGAATCTGTACAAAATCTATCAAAGTTTGTAGAATAGTACTCATCGCCATTACCGGATCTCAAACACTTAATTTTCTTCCCGGTTTGAGTTTTGACCATAGCCTTAAATTCCTTGAAGCGACTAAAAACTTCATATTTACTCTTTAAAAAATATACCCATGTTCTCTACTAAAATCATCAATGAAAGTAACATAATAAACTGATTTAGCAATAGAAGAAACCATAACAGGACCAAATACATCTGAATGGATTAGATCCAAGATACATGAAGACTTATGAGTAGATGAGTAAAACTGAATGCGGTTCTATTTGTCATAAATACAATGCTCACAGAAATCAAACTCCAGATTGCAATCATTCAACCGCTCAACGAGGTTCTTATTTTTCTTGGCTTTTAAACCCTTCTCACCAATGTATGGCCAAGCCTTTGGTGCTATATCATGGTCTTCTCTACGGGTAATTTTGATTCGGTAGACAGAGCACCCTTGGGTACCCAGAAGCCATGACCATCCACAGAGGAGGAAACCCTCTCCTTTTTCAGCGAAGTAGTTACTAGCTTAGTTTTATCCAAAGTGCTATTGCACTCAACCGTGCATGCATCAAGTTGGTACAATGTACCCAATCTACTTCCTCTTGTTATCACCATAGCACCTCTCACCATTTTCACACCTGCTTTAGAAAATTGTACATGCACACCCGCATCTATTAGCTTGCTAACAATGACAATAAATTTCTTACTAGTCCTGGGATATGCAAGACACCATCAAATCTTCTAATTCTACCATCGAGAAAATTTCACCGAATACTACCACAACCAATAATTTCAAGGAAAGAATTGTCACCCAAATACACCTTACCATCATCATAGTTTTCATACTTACTAAACCAATTTTTGTTAGGAGTCATGTGGAAAGATGCACCTGAGTCTATCAACCATGCATTATCACCTGCACGAGTGGCCAAAGCTGCAATAAAGGCATCTCCATCTTCCTTTTCGGACTCAGAATTAGAATCATGCTTCTTATTTTTCTTTTTCTTTTCTTCTTTGCATTCCCTTGAAGTGTCCAAATTTGCCACAGTTCCAAGCATATCACCTTGGAATTACCGGGGGATTTTGATCTCCCTTATTCTTGGAATGGCCATGCTTCTTCTCATCTTTACCTCATTCTTTTGTTCTTCCTCGAACAATCAAAGCCTCTTTGGTGTTGGAGAGACCTTCCTTCTCATCTCTTGAGAGAGTAGAGAACCAACAACATCCTCCATCTTCGGGGTGACTGAAAGTGCTCCCAATGGCCATGACTAGGCATCACAGGAGTCAGCGATGAAACCAAGAACATTTGGCACCTTTCTTCTTCGTCCATCTTAACTGGCAAACCGAGCTCAAGTGAGTCACCAACATATTGAATGTTTCCAGATGCTCGGATATGTGTCCACCTTCTTCCATTCTCAAGGAAAACAACTTCTTCCTTAAGAAAATATTATTTACTAAAGACTTAGCTTGGTATATCTCACCCAAACTTTTCCAAAGCTTCTCAAAGTGGATTCTTCATGGACATTTATCATGATCAAATCTGCAAGACATAGTCTAATAATACCTTTAGCTTTTCTATCCATTACATCATATTGTGCAGCCAAAACTGGATCCGTAGGCCTATAGAACTTCTCATCCACCGCATCCCATAGATCCGATCAACCAACGATCTTCCATCTTGACTTCCACATTTCAAAGTTTGTGCGAGAAAACTTCTCTACATCAATCCTCTCGGATGTACTCGTCATTTGAAAAATATCTGCAACCAGATAACAAATTATTCTCTGCACAAGCTCCCACTCAAACCCGGATTAGCACAAAAAACCCAACAACCCACAACTGAAACCAAAGGTGATCAGGCTCTGATACCACTTGATAGGAAATTAAGAGTAATGGAACAACTTCCTACGCTAATCTTGAGGAGAGATATTATGCAAAACTTTCAACATAGTAAAATAGTTATAGAAATATTAGCAACATATTCATAACAAAAACACAAACACCAGATATACGTGGGGAAAATCCTTTCGGATAAAAAAACCCCACACTCCAAAAGCCCACTCAATGTATTTCAAATCTAATAACAATATTACATACACTTGCAGAGAAATTTTCTTACAAGAGTATCACCAGAAACAATTCTAGGAGGATTAAAACTCACTACACCAATTGCTTCTCCAAGCCTTGATTTATAGACCTTCGGTTATACTGAGAAACCATCTATGGTTTACAAAACCATGTGCCAAACCTCTCATGAGGTGGATAGTATTAAAGAGCAATATTTCGAGTCTAAAAATAGGCTCCCACGTCCACAATATTCTCCCCTATTTTTGACCTTCATAAATGTCATAAAATTTGTCATAATATCTCTAAAAATAGCCCTTCCATGATATACTATCATATGGGAATCTTTTGACAACTCCTATTTCTATTTTTAGAGCCTAGACAATGTGAAACGGTTGTAGGAAAATCTTAAATGAATAAACCAAACAAGGTTGAGACACCTCATTTCCAACAAAACCATGTCATCCATTATTTATAGAAATTTAGAATATTATGTATTATTAAAATGAATGAAAGATTTTAATAATGTGTAAGAAATCTTGTAAATCTTGCAAAATATCCAATTCCTTTTCTATATTTGATCTTTTAATGTAAATCTTGATCAAGAATTTTTTATTTTTTGTTGTTATCACCTCTTAAAACATTTTTTTAAGTTGCCTTCTCTAAGTTGTGTTCATAATCGATAAAAATATCACTATAAGCTACATACTTCATTATTGCATCCTTATATTTTCTTCAAACTCTTATTACAATTTTCACATACCTTAGATGTTTCTTACTATTAATGTCATGTTTCTTACTATTAATAGCAAGAAACATCTAAGGTATGTGAAAATTGTAATAAGTTTGAAAAAATATAAGGATGCAATAATGAAGTGTGTAACTTATAGTGATATTTTATCGATTATGAACACAACTTAGAAAGGCAACTTAAAAAAATGTTTTAAGAGGTGATAACAACAAAAAAATAAAAATTTCTTAATCAAGATTTACATTAAAAGATCAAATATAGAAAAGGAATTGATTAATCAACTAACCATATACATATATTATACATCAACATAACAATGATGGTTTTAGTTATATACATTTTTGTTAGGGTCTCTTATCTTTAATATATAAGTATATTGTATTCACATTAATGTTAAAAAATTCTTATATTTATATATTTCCTAATATAAATACACACTTCAATTCAAAACAAAATTTTGTTTTTATAATAATAATAATAATATATTATTATGGTTTGAAGACAAATCAAAATACACTTTTAAAAATTATAATTGTAAAATAATACTTTTACATCTATAAAAATTATGGTGAAACGTGCAAGCATCGGTAGTTAAAAAGTTGCATTTCTTGTGACCTTATGAAAATATTATAGACATGAGAAGATAATTTACAATACAACTTATATATGTGTCTACTATGATTTTGTTTGAAGTAAAGTAAGATTGAAACTATTTGTTGGTCCTTTGAAGGTTGAGTAAAGCAATTAATATAAGGTGATTAACTTTGGGAATAGCTTGGGAATAATAAAAAAAAAAAAATTTCAAAATAAATTATAATTGATTATAAATAAGAATAAATATTGTTTCAAGTGTACATACTATATAAGAGTTTAAAAAGATGCATTTGAAATTTTATTAGGAAGTGATATTTAAAATTCTATTAGGAAGTTATATTTGAAATTCTATTAGGAAGTGTTATTAGAAGGTGATATTATCATAGATCTCATGTCATTTGGACAAAGTTATACATGCATAAGTTCTTATGTGGTGATGATTATGTCGATAAGTAATAGACAATGGTGGTAGGGGTGGTAGTAGGGAGTTGTGATGTTTGCAAATAAACACTTAATTACAATATTAAATTTTACATCTATTTGACCATCATAAGATTGTTTCAACCTTAAATTTGAGTCACTTGATTCTCTCTTAAAATTTTATTATTTTGCTCGAGAATTCAATATAAAAATGAGGATATCTTTGTTATAAGGTAGAGTTCTAAGTCCATTTTATTTTATAGATTTTTTTCATTCCTAAAAATTGTTTCAATTAGATTGATATTTTTTCATTATTCAATTAAAAAAATTGATAGAAGGTAATATATTTATTAATCAATGGGGTATAGTAAATTTAAGATTAAAATCTTATTAATAATATTTATAAAATAAAAACCACATAAATTTATATAAGATATTAATACTATTATAATACCATCAAAAACTAATAGGCATTGTTAATTGTAAAAAAATATACCTTTACAATTGATTATTATGGATTACCAAAAAAAAAAATTCAATTGTCAACTAAGGATTCATGCATGCAAAAACAAGAAATGTCTATTAATAGATTATAGTAATATGCATATTACTGTTTACAAAACGCATAGTCCAGGAACAATTATTTATGCACAACTAATGCCAATCAGGTGGCCTTCGTTGGACATAAGCCTAATATTTCAAATCATGGCCTAAATTTTGTCAAAACACTATTCATTTCATTCTTGGCAGAATAGTGCATCATAAGATTTAACACGACAACCACTCTACAATTTTAGATGGCTTGTCCTGATTGAATTTGTGCATTTTATGGAATAAACTCCCATGACATCACTTGTATAGTTTCAAAGGGGCCATGTTTGATTTTGGGTAGGTTTTGATGGATCATATTTTATTCCTTCACATCCAAGGCTAAAATAGGATAAAAATTACCAATCGGATTTCACCATTCCACTTCTATACGAAGAAGAAGACGTCTGTTTTTAGTATTCGTAGTAAATTGAAATTTCAAAAGGTCGTCTAAGAAGAAAATCAATGATTATATTCAGCTCCAAATTTCTTAGCGCTGGATCATTTTCCTTCTTTACAGATTATAGGGAATGAAAAGTACTATAATACCATTTGATAATCAAACACATTATTTTCTTCTACTTTCTCTAGCAATCCATAGAAAATTAAATGAAGAAGTAATCAGTTGGGATGATAATTGAATGTTGTCCACTATCAACATATACTGGACAATGCCATGATCTGACATGATTTCATCCTCAAATGGTATGTATATTCTTATATTTTGTTGGAAATATGCATGTGTTGCATGTATAAATTCCACCATAGCTATTACAAAAGTTGATTTTGCTTTAGTTTAGCATGATTCCAAATTTAGTTGAAATTTTATTTTTAGGAATATACTGAAATCAAATAAAACAAAAACAGTTTGTTTTATGCATACACAAGATGCGGTTGTTTTAAAGCAATAGTTTAAATTTATAGTGCTATGTTTTTAGAGTTGTAGGTGGTACTTTAATTAGCAACAATTGTTATTGTTTAGCAAGAAATTATGGTGCATTAAAAGCACACGAGTTGAGCACAACTTGATTGTGATGAGTCGAAGCTCTGAGTATGAATATTAAATGGAGAATGCATAGCAGTGCTAGTTTGGTGTTTAATTCTTTTGTTTATGCAAGTTATTTTATTATTACATTTTTATGTTGTTCATTTTATAAGACTACATATTTTCTACAAATTGGTATCAGAGTGTTGCTTTTACAAGCTTATTAAATTGGTATCAAGCTATGGCTTCTACATCTAGTATGCAGACACCGCAATTTAATGGAAATAATTATGAGTATTGGTCATTGACCATGAAGGTGCTATTCGAATCTTAGGACGTGTGGGAGATCAAGTTTGCACTAAGAAAATAGATTCCTATGCCAATGCAAATCAGGTTTTGCTACACAAGCGAGTCTGTGTTGGTTTCTGCTAATACGTCTGATTGAGTCTGCTTTGAAGGAACACAATCAGATTTTCATTCAGTCATGAAAGATGAATCATGGCTTTGGCATCTAATGTATGGACATTTAAATTTTGGAGGTTTGAATTTACTTTATAGAAAAAATACGGTTACAGTTTTGTCATTGATTAAAAAAGCCGAGAGGGTGTGTGAAGGTTGTATTTTGGGGAAGCAACACAGAGATTCATTCCCAGTTGGCAAAACAACAAGAGCAAGTGCACCAATTGAAATTGTACACTCAAATTTATGTGGAGCCATGCAAACAACTTTTATTGGAGGTTGTTCATATTTTATGAAATTCATTGATGACTACACAAGGAAGACATGGGTATATTGTCTAACACATAAATCGAGATGCCTTTGATACATTTTAGCAATTCAAGGCATTAGTGGAGAAGCCAAGTGGATACTATATCAAGGTTCTCATAACAGCAGGAGCGAGCGGAGGTGGGTATGTTTCTAATGAGTTTATGAATTTTTATAAATATCATGGTATACACAAGAAGATTAGTACCAGGTATACACCACAACAAAATGGTGTGGCAGAGAAGAAGAATAGAACCATCATGGAGATGGAAAGAAGCAAGTTGAAGGAAAAGCACCTTAAAAATGACTATCGGGCGGGAATCGGTAGCAACTTATGTTTAGATTTTAAATAGGTGTCCAACAAAACTTGTTAGGAACATGTTTCCTCAACAAACATAGACAAACATGAAATAAAATGTTTCACATTTCAAAGTTTTTGGTTGTGTAGCGTATGCACATGTACTTGATGAGCTAAGAAATAAGTTAGACAAAAAGGAGAAAAGTGTATCTTTATTACGTATTGAGATAATACTAAAGTGTATAAGTTGTACAATCTGTTACTAGAAAAGTTCGATTAGCGGGGATGTTCATTTTATTGAGAATGAAGCATGAGATGGAATTATAGAAAAATAGTGAGTATAGCAAACAATTATTCTGCATGATGATATGGTAGATGAAATTTTAGAGCAGCAAGGTATTGTATCTACAAATATTTAACATGCACCACATGTCGTAGCACAAGCTACACCTCCATCTACTGATCGAGAAGGTCTCAAGATTTCAGCCATGCGAGAGACACGGAGAGAACACCAAAAGTAACTCCATCACCACAAAGTAGTCCTCACCGAATATTCTGCGGAGTAGAAAACAAGAAGTCTTCGTGATATTTATAATGTTGATACAACTAATTCATTTTCAGTTTTTGCATTGTTTTCTCAAGTTTTAGATCTAGTATATTTTGAAGAGGCTATAAAAAATACATTTTGGGAAAAAGTTATGGATGATGAGATTGATGCTATACGAAAGAATCATACATGGGAGGTGATGGATTTACAAAAGGAAAGGAAGTGATAGGAGTAAAGTGGGTCTAGAAGACCAAATACAAAGTTGATGGAAAATTAGAGAAACACAAAGTAAGGATGGTAGTAAGAGGGTTTACACAACAATATTGAGTGGAATACAATGAAACGTTTGCACCAATAACAGCACATTTAGATACGATAAGAATGGTTTTAGTAATTGCAATTCTAAAAAAATGGCTTATTTATCGAGATGGATGTAAAATCATCATTCTTGAATGGATTCCTTGGAGAGGAAGTTTATGTGAATCATCCAGGAGGTTTTGAGATTGAAGTTCATGAAGGAAAAGTATACATATTGAACAAATTACTCTATCGTCTCAAGCAAGCACCTAGATCTTCGTACAATAGAATAGATTCTTATTTGATTAATAATGGTTTCAATAGGAGCAATAGTGAGCCTACTTATACACCAAGATAAATGAGCAAGGTAAAATTTTGATTTTTTTATGCGTAGATGATTTGACCATTACTGGAAATCTATCTACATAGTCATTCAAATCAGCCATGAAGAAGAAATTTGAGATGACAGATCTTGGTCTTATGCATTACTTTTTGGGAATTGAATTCCAACAATCGGAAGGTGGAGTTTTTATCTCACAAGTAAAGTATACAAATGATGGTTTTAAAATATTTAACATGTTGAATTGTAAGTCAATGTCAACACCGGATGTAGTAGGTTTGATGTTGAGAAAAGAGGATGAAGGATCATTTGTGGATCCAACATTGTTTAAAAAATTGGTTGGAAGTCTTATGTATTTGATGGCCACAAGACTTGATATTATGTATGGTGTGAGCCTCACATCAAGGTTCATGGAATCTCTAAAAGATTCACATTGGCAAGCTGGAAAAATAATTTTGAGGTATGTGTGTGGAACAAAGAATCATGGAATTTTATATTCAAGTTCAGATGAGTTCAAACTCATTGGGTATATAGATAGTGATCTTTGGAAGTATAGATGATTAAAAAGTGCATCCAACTATAATTTTCATTTTGGAGCGGATTGGTTTCGTGGGCATCAAAGAAGCATCCCATTGTCATGTTATCTTCGAAGAAGAAGAGTATGTAGCATCAGCAGGAACATCATGTCAAGTTGTTTGGATGAGAAGAGTGTTGAAAGATTTACAACAGAAACAAGAGGATGCTAAACAATTTTTTTTGGGACAACTCAACCATAGCATTTTCCAAAATCATGTTTTTCATAAGAGGAGAAAGCATATTGATACGCGGTATCATTTCATCGAGGAGTTGGTAAACAACACGAGAAATTCATCTTGATTTTACATATCCAAAGATCGGTTTGGGACATTTTTACAAAGGCTTTGACAAATAAATTTTTCGAGTATTTGAGAGATTGTTTGGGAGTTTGTGATCCTACACATGGAAAATTTGGAAAGGAAAACGTAGCTCTAGAAGGGTGAAAGCTATAAGCTTGAAATTTAGGGGGAGTTGGAAATATGTATGTGTTGCATGTATAATTTCCACTTTGTAGCTTTTAGGAAATTTAAGTTTAGCTTTAGTTTATCATGAGTCTAGCTTTAGTTGAAGTTTTATTTTTAGGAATAGATTTAATTTCAAATAATACAAGATCAATTTGTTTTATGCATGTATAGCATGCGGTTGTTTTAAAGCGATAGTTTAAATTTAGAGTGCTCTGTTTTTAGAGTTGTATGTGGTTATTTAATTAGCATCAATTGTTATTATTTTGCATCAATTGTTATAACTTGATTCTAATGAGTCGAAGATCCTGAGTATGAAGATTTGGTGGAGAACACATAATAGTGCTAGTTTTTGTTTAATTTTTGTTTATACAATTTATTTTATTATTCTATTTATGTTTTTTTATAAGACTCTGCAGATTTTGTACAAATTGGTATCAAGGCATTGTTTTATAACATCTTATTAAATTAGTAGCAAGCTATTGCTTCTACATCCGGTATGTAGACACCGTAATTTAATGGAAAGAATTATGAGTTGGTCGTTGACCATGAATGTGCTATTCAGATCTCGGGACATGTGGGAGATCGTTGAGGATGAGTACACAAAGCCCTTGAGATCTGACAACGAATATTGCACTTTCTCGGGTAGAGAAAGATAATTTGAAGGAGTTACTGAAAGAAATATGGAAAATCTCTTTTCTTCAATTATCAAGAGATGCATGAAAGCATCCTTCTTAGAGTGGAAGTAACCAGTCAAGAAAATATCACATGGGTCACACTACAAGTTACATATCAAGGTAAGGAGAAAGTAAAAACCACCAAGCTATAGTTACTTCATAGAGATTTTGAGAATTTAGCAATGAAAGATTCAGATTCCGTAGAATCATTTTTACTTATGTAGTTGGCTTAGTCAATCAAATAAAATCCAATGTTGAGATTCTTGAAGATAAAAGGATTATTGAAAATTTGCGTAGGAGTTTGCCTACGAAATTTGATCCTTTAGTTATTGTTATTGAAGAAACTAAGGATCTGAGTTAGTTTTCTATTGATGAGTTGCATGCATCACTAATCAATCATGAAGAGAGGATGAATATATCACATGCAAGTGTAGATCATTCTTTTGCATCTCGACACGAGGGTAGTCATGGAAAAAGAAGAGGTAGTTTCATCCCAAGAGCGGAGAAAGAATTCAATCTAGAGGACACATAAGAGGTTCATCAAACTCGGTTGGAAGAGGACAGATTCAAAAACATAGTTATGGTTAGAGACAAGATAAGTCTCATATTTAGTTCCATTATTGCAATAAGTATGGGCACTATAATTATGTTTGCAAGAAAAATCAATATGATCGGGAGAGGAAAAATCAGAATTAGGTTGGAAGTTCTATTTCTAAACATATGTTTATTGCATACACAAGGATTTCCGAAGCAATACCTTATTTATCCCCTATTGAATGTAATTTTTCAAAAGAGAGACCATGTGATGTATGGTATTTAGATTCGGGTTGTAGTAATCACATGATAGGTAATCTAGATTTTTTTTCTAATTTGGATGATTCAGTTAAGAGTGATGTAACTCTTGGAAATAACAATATTGTGTTTGTAAAAGGAAAAGGAATTGTTATTATTCTAACTAGACAAGGATAGAAAACAAGTATGCAAGATGTTTACGATGTTGCAGTTTAAAACATAACCTTATGAGTATTGGACAAGCGGGTATATAAAGGATACCCAATCTATATGGAAGACAATGAGTGTGTGATTGTGGAAAAAGCTCCTAACACTCAATTGATTGCAAAAGTGAAGATGAAAAAAAATAGGATGTTCCCTTTATATTAAAACCTAGGAAAAAATAAGAAATCAAATCTGTTTGTAGCAAAATCAGCAGCTCCGTTTGCAGCAAAGTCATGCGCTAAGTCAAATTAGCCTTTCACTAAGTCTTGTGATCAAATAAATGAGTCTCGTCTTAAGGTAACGAACTCATGCGCTGAGGTAATGGTAACAGAGTCTTGCACCAATGCAAATCAGGTTTGTGCTTTCAGTAAGTAAGTTTTGTGTTGGTTCCCACGTTAATATAGTTGAGTCCACACTAAAGGAACATAATCAACTTTTCATTCATTCATATAATATCGATCATGGATTTGGAATCTAAGGTATGGACATTTAAATTTTGGAGGTTTTACTTTACTTCATAAAAAAATATGGTTAAAGGTTTTCCATTGATTCAGAAACCAGAAAGGGTGTGTGAAGGTTGTATTTTGGGGAAGCAACACAAAGATTCATTCTTAGTTGGAAAAACAACAAGAGCAAGTGCACCACTTGAAATTGTGCACTCAAATTTATGTGGAGCCATGCAAAAAAATTCTATTGGAGGTTGTTCATATTTTATGACATTCATTGATGACTACACAAGGAAGACATGGGTATATTTTCTAACACATAAATCAGATTCCTTTGATACATTTATCGATTCGAAGGCATTAGTGGAGAAGCGAGTGGATACTACATCAAAGTTCTCAAAGCAGATAGAGGAGGTGAGTATGTTTCTAATGATTTTATGATTTTTTACAAATATCATGGTATACACAAGTAGTTTAGTACTAGGTATATACTACAACAGAATGGTGTGGTAGAGAGGAAGAATAGAACCATCATGGAGATGGCAAGAAGCATGTTGAAGTCAAAGCACCTTCCAAATGACTATTGGGCAGAAGCAGTAGCAAATTCTATTTACATTTTAAATAGGTGTCCAACAAAACTTGTTAGGAACATATTTCCTCAACAAGCATGGACAAACATGAAACACAGTGTTCCACATTTCAGAATTTTTGGTTGTGTAGCATATGCAAATGTACCTGATGAGCTAAGAAAGAAGTTGGATAACAAAGGAGAAAAGTGTATCTTTGTTGGGTATTGAGATAATACAAAAGCATATAAGTTGTATAATCTAGTCACTAGAAAGGTTGTGATTAGCAAGGATGTTCAATTTATTGAGAATGAAGCATGGGATGGAAGTGTAGAGAAAATAATGATTATAATAGCAGCTATTCAGTATGATGATATGGCAGATGAAACTTTAGAGCAGCAAGGTATTGTATCTATAAACCTTGGACATGCACCACAATTCATAGAAAAAGCTACGCCTCCATCTACAGTCGGGGAGGTCTCCAAGATTTCAGCCATCTTCAGCCATGCAAGAGACACCAGAGAGAACACTAGAAGAAACTCCATCACCACAAAGTAGTCCTGCATCGAATAGTCTCCTTGTAACGGAAAATAAGAAGTCTTAGTGAGATTTATAATTTTGATACAACTAATTCATTTTTATTTTTTACATTTTTTCTCAAGTTGCAGATCCAATATATTTTGAAGAGGCTATAAAAAATAAATTTTGGGAAAAATCCATGGATGATGAGATCGATGTTATAGAGAAGAATCAGACATGAGAGTTGATGGATATTCCAAAAGGAAAGGACGTGATAGGATTCAAGTGGGTCTACAAGACCAAATACAATGCTAATAGAAAAGTAGAGAAACACAAAGCAAGGTTGGTAGCAAGAGGTTTTACGTAGCAATATGGAGTGGACTACATGAAACATTTGCACCAAAAGCACATTTGGCTACGATAAGAATGGTTTTAGCAATTACATCTCAAAACAAATGCCCTATTTATCGATGGATGTAAAATAAGCATTCTTGAATGGATTCCTTGAAGAGGAATTTTTGTGAATCAGCCGGAGGTTATGAGATTGAAGTTCGTGAAGGAAAAGTATACTGATTGAAGAAAGTGCTCTATGGTCTCGGCAAGTACCTAGAGCTTGGTAATGACAAAATATATTCTTATTTGATTAAGAATGGTTTTAATAGGAGAGCAGATTGAGCCTACCTTATACACCAAGATAAATGAGTAAGGTAAAATTTTGATTATTTTTTTATACGTAAATGATTTGATCATTACTAGAAATCTATCTATAGAGTCATTCAAATAAGCCATGAAGAAGTAATTTGAGATGATATATCTTGGTCTTATGCATTAATTTTGGGCATTGAATTCCAACAATCGGATGGTGAAGTTTTATATCTCACAAGAAAAGTATGTAAATGATGTTTTTAAAATGTTTAACATGTTGAATTGTAAGCAGTGTTAACACCAATTGATTGTAGTAGGTTTGAAGTTGAGAAAAGAGGATGAAGGATCGTTTGTGGATCCAACATTGTTTAAAAAAATGTTGGAAGTCTTATGTATTTGATGGTCACAGGCCTGATATTATGTATGGTGTGAGCCTTATATCAAGGTTCATGGAATCTCCAAAAGATTCACATTGGCAAGCTAGAAAAATAATTTTGAGGTATGTGCGTGGAACAAAGAATCATGGAATTCTATATTCAAGTTCAGATGAGTTCAAACTCATTAGGTATATAGATAGTGACAATGTTAGAATTATAGATGATTGAAAAAGCACATCCAACTATACTTTTCATTTTGTGAAACGGATTGGTTTCATGGGCATCAAAGAAGCATCCCATTGTCACATTATCTTGAGAAAAGCGCAGTATGTACGTAATGAAATGAACGGGAGCAGCATGTCAAGTTGTTTGGATGAGAAGAATATTGACAAATTTACAACGAAGCGACAGAGGATGCTACGTAGATTGTTTGTGACAACGACTCAACCATAGTTTTGTCCAAAAATCATGTTTTTCATAAGATGAGAAAGCATATTGATACGAGGTATCATTTCATCGGGAAGTTGGTAAACAACAAGGAAATTAATCTTGAATTTTGCATATCCAAAGATCAGTTTGTAGACATTTTTACAAAGGCTTTGATAGAGAAAGTTTTGAGTATTCGAGAGAGATTGTTTGGGAGTTTTGATCTGCACATGGCGAGATCTAGAAAGGAAAACACTTGGCTTGAAAGGTGAAAGCTACGGGCTTGAAATTAAGGGGGAATCTTGGAAATATGCTTGTGTTGCATGTATAATGTCCACTTTGTAGATTTTAGGAAAGCTAAGTTTATCTTTAGTTTAGCATGAGCCCAACTTTAGTTGAAGTTTTATTTTTAGAAATAGATTTAAATCAAATAAAACAAAATCAGTTTGTTTTATGCATTCACAACATGTAATTGTTTTAAAGTAATAGTTTAAATTTAGAGTTCTTGGTTTTTATAGTTGTATGTGGTTATTTAATTAGAAAAAATTGTTATTGTTTTGCAAGAAAGTATAGTGCATTAAAAGCACACAACTACACGCACAACTTGATTGTAATGATCGAAGCTCTGAGTATGAAGATTTAATGGAGAACACACAACAATGTTGGTTTAGTTTTTAATTATTTTGTTTATGCAAGTTATTTTATTATTCTTTTTATGGTGTTCACTTTGTATAAGGCTAGCAGCCATGATCGGCATGATTTCATCCTCGAATGGTATGTATCTTCTTATATTTGAAGAACCGACACTTAATTAATTTGTGGCTAATGAAAAATCTTCAAAATCATTAGATTTTCTACTTCAACATCAAAATGTCAAGGTTTACTTTGCTTCTTGCCACTGGAAATTTATAAACAAAAAAATTAGTTCAAATTTCAAGCACTGCAAACTCAAAACCCATATAAAGATGGAAAGTGTGTAGATTAGTTTTGATAGGAAGGAAATGGATATTATTTTAAATGGATAGAAATTAAAGATGATCGGTTAAAAATGTTAAAGTTCAACATTGAGGATTATAGTAAAATTTCATCGTCATGCCATCTAAACTCCAGGAGATAGCAAAAGTATTAAGGCCTAGTTCAAGTCTGAAATTTAGTGGTGGATTGGATAGGACTCATTCATTTGTGCCAAAATTCCTTAAACTGGTCTTAATGTTTCCCCTTCAATCAAACATGATCAATTTCCAAACATTTTTGGGATAGCTCTCATAAGTACAAACACAAAACTCAAGATAAGGTAAGGAGACTTGAAATAGAAAATAGTGTTGAATCAAAAATAGAAAATCACATTCAATTGCTCAACAGGATGTACTTCTTTATTGTATTATTCTTTGTTATCCAAAAATTTTTGTATTGTTGAAGCATTTTGGAGATCAATCAAGTGATAGTGTGTCTCAATCCATAGTACCCTACCCTTTAACACAAAAAATAAATACCTACACTGAGCATCTATTTGAGGTCAAAATATTAAAAAATTAAAAAGTTAAGCAAGAATAACAATAAGAAAACACCGGCCTTGAAGAAAGCTAGATACTTGTGAAAAAAAGATCCTTCAAGCTTGTCATAAATGAAGACATACTTGTCAAATAGTTTTTGGCTTGCCTTGTTGATATAGTAACTTGCATATAGATCATGAAGATCCTTTTTGGGATAAGCAAAAGACCCTTAACTCAATATCATTTTCTATAGTGAAGTGGGTCCATGCCAAGTACTTTTCCTTGATAATATCTTGTACATTATGTGCAAGATTAAAACAAGAAACATCAAATAATGAACCTAGAACCACCCCGAGAGAGGTCAAATGGTCCTAAAACATTTAGGGTTCCACCCTATCTTGAAGAATGTTGTAAACACCAATTTACTAGTCTTTGACTAGCCAAACTATAACCATGTTTGAATGGGCGAAAACATAAATGTAACAATATGGGTCTTGATTAAATGTTAGAGTGTAAAGAGAGCACTAAGATCACATGGAAAATTACAAAAATTTACCCTATCAAATTTTTTTCTAGTGATTCCCCCAATAAATTCAAAGATAAAAATCCATTTCCTATACTAAATCCAGGTTTTACATGTTAAAGTAAAATCGAAAAGGAATTCACCTAGGATTGGGATTGTATGTCTTGTCATAGAGATCGAAGCCTGATTTTTATTCCCTAAAATACTAATAGAATTTCCATGATCCCCATAATAACTTAATTGATTGTGCCCGCCATGTAAATCACTATGACAAAAAAACAGTTTTATCACTTTTAATAACTATTAGAAGCAGGTCTATTTTCACACCACTTATTTTTGGTTCCTATATTCTAGTGTTCTAGTGGTGTTAATTTGTTTTATTTAAAAATTTGTAATGCTTTAATATTACAAATATGGTTTAAGGTTTACTATAAATGTACTGTAAAATCCATAATGTATTGAAGCTTTGTGTTGGTTATTAATTATGAACCTGTTTCCTTTACTTTCTTATTTATTTTTGGTACACCATGGAGTTTCTATCGATTCTTTTAAGTCATTTGATTGAAAATCTTACAAGCTCCTCCATTTTAGTAGTTTCAACTTACAAGGTTACATTGGGATCTATAAGATGAAACTACTAAATTAAAGTGGAATGAAATCATGTAATGCAGATGTATAGGTTGAAGCGTATACACCTAAATAACCCCATTTACTAAATTATCCCATCATCACATATAAAACTATAAAATATCACATAATTCATTTATCATAATTTATTTCCCTAACCCATCATCTAATTCCATTTTTACATATTTTGGAATTTAATATTACTACCTAGCTACTTACCCACCTACTTACAACTTATCCTAAAAATCTCCAACTAATTACCATCATTATCCTAACCTAATCCTATCTTAAAACATAATCAAATTCTAGAGCTATTTATATCTATAATATTCCACATCTTGAATCTTCCATCACCCTCTAATGAATTTTAAATTCATGAATTTTTTTCAAAATCTCTAGAATCCTCTAAATCTATAATATTCCAAATCCCGTAAATTTCAATCATTGATCTCAATATCTAATATATTCATCCTAGCCATTAAATCCCCCAACCTCCATCTATAAATTAAATTCTCCACCACGTTGGAGTGGAACTAACAATTCAACCACTAAAACTCTTTTTAATTCATCAATCATCCATCATAATTTGTCTTCAAACTATCAATCCAAGATTTCAAGGGGAGGTGCTTCCCAAGTTTATGCACAAAGTTCACGTTGAAGAAACCAACAAGTAATCATCCTTGAGAAAATTCAAAAATCAATGGAAGAATCCTTATCCTTGGTAAGTGTGTCTATAAACATGCATTTATCTTATCTTTTCACAAATTTACTATGTCATTGTTATAAATGAGTGAATTTCACATGGGTATTAGTAAACATTACACATAAATTAGATTAAAAATGACACAAGTTATTTTCTTATATCACCAAAAAAAAATTGAATAGGTGTCTCTAAAAGCCTCTCCAAGGTCATATATTGCTATTTTTTAGAAAAAGGAGGCCACGTATCCCCCTTATAACCTTCATTATCCTGAACCTACCCTATAATAACTTATCCATGCAAAGATCATTATCATGAACACCCACAATAGCAATTTATGGAGAAAAGTGAAGAATTTGGTGTAGCTATAACAATAAATTCTAATAAGAAAAAGATACACACATAAAGAATATTCAAGATTTTGATTCATTTACACACACACACACACACATAAAGCTAACATATATAGTGTAATGATATCATAAAAAATAGGACTCAACACTTATCAATTCAATTACTCATAATAATAGCATAAACATTAGTTACATTCTAAGGATAAAATACAACTTACCCAAGATTCTCTCTTACACCTCATTATTACACCAACTAACTATTATAACATGTAACAATGTCAATATGAGTTGTTATTACAACGATCAACTCATCACACCACACACACTAACATATAAACACTAACAAGATATTTCTAACATTCTCCTACTTAGTGTGAACATGGGAAGTAATCATGTCATAGGAAGTGGAAACAAGGACACGTGTATATTACGGATGCAAACTTTAGGTCTCTGAATTGTGTTATTTTGGATATCTAGTGCACATGATCACATACATATGAGAGATAGATAGTTCTTGCTTTCACTTCTAGTCACTCTTTACCATCCAAAAATACTTCCATCAACCAATGTAAAATTACAATAGACAAAATATCTTTTTAGTTAGATGTCATCTTTTTTATTTATTTATATTAGGGGTTTATTTTAAACACCACACAACACATAAAATAACTAACAAAATTACGTGGCTCCATTTTTATAATTTGAAAAGTGGAATTTGATTGTCCTCCAACCTCCATTTCCTCCATCCTCCTTTTTTTCTACTCATTCAGAAATTTAATCTCAATGATCACATGGATGTAATTTTTATTAGAAGAATATCCTCTCAACAAGCTTGACATTCCCATTACAAAATTGGATATCAAAATTCTTTGATTGACTCTAGAAGAACTTGAAAACATAAAATGAATATCATTTTGGATAAGAATGGCATACACACATTGGAAAAAAATCTAAACCTACTAGACATAATTAAACAATGAAGCTACTAAACCTAGACTAATTACCAAAGTAAATGGAAACCCTTCCTTATAAAAACTTTTTAAACAATTATTAAACAACAAAAAACACTAAATAAATATTTACTAACCTTTATTATTGACTTATGTGTGGGGTTAAAAAAACTACATAAATTTCTCACATCAAATGTGTTTGTGTCACTTCATATAACTTGAGATGGCTTTATATCCATGCACAAATCATTAGACAACCATTCATAATAGCAATTTCTATAATTTGGATGTAGTTATATAAAAGTAAATTCTATTAACAAAAAGGTAAATAGAGAAATAATGTTTAATCGTTTGATTCATTTATACAAAGAGAGAGTCACGTATATAGTGTAATGATATAATGCAAAATAGAGTCGACACTTATCAACTCAACCACTCAAAATAATAGAATGATTAGTTGCATTCGACTATAAAATGTAACTTACCCAAGATTGTCTCTCATACCAAATTATTACACCAACTAACTATTATAACATGTAACAACAATATGAGTTAATATTACAACTCATCATACTAAACACATAACATGTAAACTATGCAATAACAAGATATTTTTGACATTCCCTCTTTAATGTGAACAATATGTGAAGTAGTCACCTCATAGGAACTGTTGTATATATCTTTTCCCCGGGTAGATATAGACAAGCAAGAGAATGGAGTGTCGATAAAAGAAATGGTGCGCCAGGCGCACAGAATGGCGCACGACATGGAGTGTCGCGAAGAAGAAATGGTGCACCCAAGGCACACAGATGGGCGCACGACACGGAGTGTCGGCGGAAGAAATGGTGCACCCAGGCGCACGAAGAGGCGCATGGAAATGAGTGTCGACAGAAGAAATGGTGCACACCAGGCGCACGAGAAGAGGCACATGGAAATGAGTGTTGTGAGGGAATGTATGCTCCTTGGCGCCTGAGAAGGTGCATGGAAATGAGTGTCGACAGGGAAATGTATGCGCCCTTGGCGCACAGAAATGGCGCATGGAAATGAGTGTCGACAGGGAAATGTATGCGCCCTTGGCGCACAGAAATGGCACATGACATAGAGTGTCAATAGAAAAAAATTGCGCCATGGTGCACGGAAGAGGATGTCGACACACACATGGATGCGCCAAGCGCACCTTGAGGAGGCACAACATTTTGAGCCCCGACAGTTCACGGCCACAGCGCGAGATATTGAGATGGCTATAACTTTTGGTAGAGAGCTCGGATTCATGCAAGGTTGGAATTTTCGGAAATCTTACGAGGTCCTCTGTCCCAACTACAACTGGATATATTTAATTGGGTGATAAAAATTCTTAAAAATGCAAAATACATTCGCCACTTTTGGGTTCGGGGTTCTCACCTACCACCATAATGAGATGAGTTAAGTGCATTACGAGGTGGTTGGGCGGATTTCGATTTCCTCTCTCTTTCTCTCTCTCATTCTTCCTATAAATTGTAAGGAGGGGCTTCTTTCTAAAGGTTGGACATTTCTGTTTTGCCCCTCCTTCTTCTCTTTAGCGGGTGAACTTGTGGAGTTAAAACCTCCCATTTGAAAGCGTAATGCAACCTTGCCTCTTGGCATTTTGCAAAGTGTCTTTGATCTCGATCTTTGGAGCAAATTAATGCATGTCATGGATGATTCTCAACCCTATCTCGTATTCATTTGCATCCCCCGATCTTTCACTATAGATAAGCTATCTGTGTATGATCTTGCATTGCATTTTAATGGTCTCAGTGTTTATTGGCAAGATGTGTTCTTCATTCCTCGGTGCATCACCTTTGTAGTTTAGTTTTTATTTTATGCATTTTCTTCCCCCTGTCTCCTTGGCAAGTTAGATTAGGTTTTTAGTAAACCCTCTGCATCTTCTACGTGTGCATCCGAACAGAGGAATAGGCACCGCCTTCATCCGGAGAGCTTTTCCGATTTCGCAGAGGTCCCACACTTGGGAAAGGTCCATGTTGTGCAATCAGTGCCTGAGAATTTCAACCCATCGTGTTGCGAGTCCCGGGGGTGCTACATTTCGACACCAACAGAACTAGAAACACAAATGTGTGGCCTACAAATGCAGTATATGGTATGTTTTCTCGCTATTCTAGATATCTAGTGCATATGATCACCTACATATGAAAACTTAATACTTCTACTTTCTTTGCTAGTGAACTCTTCACTAGATGATCACACTACCATCA
This sequence comes from Taxus wallichiana var. yunnanensis, assembly GCA_018340775.1. Lineage (NCBI taxonomy): Eukaryota > Viridiplantae > Streptophyta > Pinopsida > Cupressales > Taxaceae > Taxus > Taxus wallichiana. The sequence continues at coordinate 621,959,373 of CM031234.1, read as the reverse complement.
ACTATTGTAGAAGTGCTACAGATAGAAGATATTTGTAGGCAAACTGTTATCCTATTCATTTATTTATAGTAACATTTATTCTTCACACCACACAACACATAAACATAGTGAAAAAACAAACATGCCACTATATCAAATATACATGACATTGTTAGCATCTAACGAGAAAATATCAATTATTCTCTAACCTTTGTTGTCTTTATTCTCCACTTTAATACTACGCATTCAACAAATTTGATCTTGATGGTCATCTTCATGTCATTGTTAATAGAAGAATACCCCACAAGATTAACATGGCCATTACATAAGTGAACATCAAGATAAACATGGCCATTACATAAGTGAACGCAGCCACAGTGCCACTATAAAAACTTATTAAAGATAAATACCTCAACAATGATTATTGCATGAGTAGCCCAGATTCCAACAAATCTTCGCTTGCACGGTATGTTCTAAACTTTTAAGTACAAAACCAAAACCACGCTTTTGTTGATCTTTTCTACCGTACACACCAATAGGTGATCAACAACTTAAACAATAACTTCTCTCAAAACAATAGTTACATGGTTCAATTAATCACCTATACTTCTCAAAGTCAAATTATTGCAAATTCTATCAAATGCTTATGTGCATATATCATGCTCCTAAAAACTATCTATCTAAAAATTTAACCAGAGGAAAACAATTATAGAACTTTACATAAAACAAGGCCATGTTATGGCAAATTACATCGAAGATAATGTTTTGTGGTATGTGGGATGAATATTATATTTGTAAAATATTTAAGAGGTAAATGAGTAATAAAGATCATATGGGAGTTTTGAAAAATGTAGTTGTATGTGCTTGGGTAGACATGTATGTAAAATATTTTAGATCCAATGGAATTGCATTCCTACTTTATCATTATTTCTCTCTTATTGTATGGTGGATTTCACATCAATAAGGTTCAAATTTGAATTCAAGAAGGCTTATAAATACATGAGCGCATTATTACATTTAGGAAAATTGTATACGAGAGATATACAAAGGGTGAAAGTTGAATGAAATTAAGTGATATTGAATTTGTAAGGGCATAGAGTTTATCAACATGAAGAACATCCCCATGACAAGAGAAAAATTATACAGTTATAGAGAATCTAGCCCTTACTATTTTTGCATATATTTAAAAATAAGGGTCGAGGCACTTGTATACATTTCTGAGGCACTTGTTTACATTACTTGAGTGTAAAAACACACACAAAAAAATGTCGACATTGCCCATCGATGAAAATTGAAATGAAAATTTTATATCGATGTCACTTTGTTGGGATTGAACTCTCACACCTTTGGGTTTCGATAGTAGTGTCCCCACCATCCCTCTTTCACATTCATATATGTAAAACAACCACATTTTTATTTAAAATAAGGGTTTTGACCACTACCCAAAATATTTTGTCATTTCTTCCTGGGAATCCATTTGTGCCTAATGTTTAAGGCTCTCCGTATACATTGGACTCATTTTTGAGCTACATAAAATGTTTATTTCATGACATTTCAAAAAGAGGGATTGATTGGAAAATGTCCTTGAATCTACACTCTAATATTTATAATTATTAAAAGTTATTAATGTCAAATTACAACCTAGAGAAAGGAGGAAATGTTTCTTTTTCACTTGGAGAAGCATGTGTCTATAATGTACCTTTCTATAAAGATTTGTTGAATTTTGAATGTGCTTTATAGGTTTTGGATGAGAGATAATTAACATACTTTGTAAACTAAATTTTCTATATTCATCGATTAAGCACACCAAGTATCATATTAGTTTGACTTGTTTGGGAATATATATATATATATATATATATATATATATATATATATATATATATATATATATATATATATATATATATATATATATATATATATATATATATATATATATGTTTGTATATAATACAATTAGGATGTTTTCTTTACCTCGGAGTTTGACCTCAATAATATAGACTCATAAACATAAGTTTTTGTGAACAATGTACACATAAAAGAATGAGAAGAGATGCACTCTTGAGAAGAGATGTTAAAACAATATGCTTTAGGTTGCTCCTTTACTTAGATGGACTTTTCCATTTGTGATTTGAAATATTTTTCTACTACATCTAATAGGTGAATCATGACTAACAATTTAAGGAATATAAAAGAAAGCTTTGATTACACATACACCAACTTTGATTATAGTTGTACCAAAGTAAATTTAAATATGATTAAAATATGGAAACAATTATCATCGAATAGGTTGATGTGTTTATTTTTGTAAGTTTAAAATAACCGTATAATAATTTTAATTCAAATTACATAATAATAAGACATTATTACCAATATAATAGTGATAGGCTATAAGGAGATTGAAATATTTGAAAAAACAAATCTTGTTACATATTTACTAAAATAGAACTTTTTCATAAAGAACAAAGTTAGGTTAAGATTGATAAAGTGAAATTATGTGGCGTCTGAAAAATATATTTTTCAATACAAATATGATCAATTATTATACAAACTAAAAAGACAAGGGAATTTCATATTCAAGTTTCAACCATTTTCTATATTACAAACATTAAAAAATATTATGGGAAACAAATAAAACATATTAATGGTGAAAGAAACATGATGGTCAATGACAACAGGTGCATTTTGCAGAATGAACTGCAAAAAATTGTCTGCTCTTTTTAAAATCTAAGCTTAGTCTTCAACTGGTGAAGCTTGTTCTACAAAATCTCTAGTTTTTTTGTAATTTTTCATGAAATTTTTCTCTCTTTGAATGATTTCATCAAGTAACTTCTCCAATATTTTCACCCTCTCCTTCCAGTACTCTATAGAATCATGTTCGACATCAATTTTCCATTTATTTTGGCGAATGAAAATGTATTTGTTAATGTTTGTAGTTACATCTCCAAATGCATATTCATCTTGAAGAATTGAAATGGTCCTCTTTTGTACAACAAAATTATCTCGCTTCAAAATCCTCTAGAATTTCAAGTTCCTTAAGTTAAACTTGCTTTTTTAATTTAAAATAACAATTTGATCATTAAGAAGACAGAAGGCATTGGCTTGTTTATGCTTGCACTTCTTCACAAGATAAACCAATTGTGGAGACCATGTCTCATTGAAATTAGTTAAATGCATTTGATGTTTAAAATCCACAATAGATGGTTCCTCCACTATTGAAACCTCATCCAACATATCTTGATTTGCAGCTAGTTAGCCTACATTGAATTGTTTTTCTGGTTATTTATCTAAATTTTCTAGCCACATTGGTGATAGAATTTACACCTCCATATCTAAATAATGATCCTCTTCTTTCATCTAGATATCTTGAAGAAAAAACCATTTCAACATGAAAATCCTTCTTTGGAGTATGAAATAACCTTCATTTCACACATTTATTTTGAAAATTTCATTATAAATTTATCATATGTTATGAAAAATCTCCATCCCATCCTTCTAAAACCTTTTTCAACCCCTTTTTCCTACCAATATTTTCATAATGACAAATGATATGGATCCAGCTCGAAGTTGAAATACCTCCAAAAACACACAAAAAAATATTTTCAAAAAACCAGAATCTTAAATATTGACCTCCATATTATTTAAATTTGAATCAAAGCATGGATGTGAGTTATGTACCTAAGACAATTCTCAAAATTCATTGTTATTAATATTTGTCGAGTGTCATTATCTTAATAAAGACATGAAAAACTAATATTTGTATAAAAACATGTGCACCATTCCCAACATTCACCATTGCTTTTAACATTTAAAAAATCATAGTGTTTCCTTTGTAAAATAAGGAAAAAAACAAAAAGTAAAAAATAAAAATATGAAAAATTTCTTCAAATTATAGTTAGGTGTAATGTAGTTTCAAAAAGATTAAATTTATCGTGCTTCATTAAGAATAAAAGTCCAACCAATGAAATTGAGAGAAAATATTTTTTCTAATTTTATTATAAAACATTATGGAAAAGAAATGAAATCACACATAGCAATATTTTGATTGGTCTATGTAAAAATAATTATTATAAGTGTTGATGAACTCTTATAATAAACTATTTTCTCAAAGACTCTTATAATTCCCACAATTTAAAAAAATTAAGATTTTCCTTGATCAATATATTCTCCCATTGAAATCTTGTATGATACTAAATGAAGAATTCGAGTTATGGTTATACTAATAAAATATTATAACAAATATTATTTGAGATATTGATTCATTTATATAGAGAGATAGAAAGAGGTTACATATATAGTGTTATGATCTCCTACAAAGTAGGAGTCAACACTTATCAACTCAACCACTCATAATAATATCATGAGGAGTTACATTTTAACTATAGAATGTAACTTACTCAAGATTCTCTCACACCTCATCATTACACCATTATTACAACATGCATTCAACAATATGAGTTGTTATTACAACTTATCATACCACACACACTCACATGTAAAGTAAAATCTATGTGTATGTGGTTGGATAAACCATTATCATTCATCCAAATATGCATAAAGGCTATACAAAGATTTTTTTACCAAAAAGTGAGACTCTCAAGGTTTCTAGGGTTTCCATTGGAGTATTGGGAGCCATCAAATTATATTTGCAATAGAGATGATGGTCAAATTATTGGTGACTTGAAATATTAATGATGACCTAGATATGAACGGTTTTTAAGAACCATTTGTATGATTTTTTAAATCACATGAGTTTGGACTAATTTATTGGTTTCCTACTATCACCGAGCTTTGCACTCCATAAAAGACATATTGTCGATTAATGTCCAATGAAACATGAAGTTATCTGTAATCCTATTTGGAATTGCATAACATTTTACAAAACTATGCAACTTGTAATCCCTCTTGAATTTTGATTTTAAAACTAGTAAAGATGGTGTCATGATTAAAAAAATTAAATGAAAAACAAAGAAAATAATGATGCAAAAGGAATATTCTATTGAAATTAATTGATTTGAATATTTAGTATTTAGTATTTAGTCAACAATTTATTAGAAGATATTTAGGGGCATATGATTGTTTTTAAGATAGGTAGATTTGTATGCATTTGTGAGGAGTTTTAAAAAGAGAGTGGATATGATGTGTTAAGCTATGTGTTACTTTTAAAAGTTAGTGGAATGGGTTTGAGCAACAAACATGTGGACTACATGACCAAAAAGTCTTCTGGAGATAGTATTATAAAAGGTGATAATGAATATCTAATTACATTTTCATCTATGAGCATAATGAGCAAAAGAGAGCCTAAAGTGCCTAAAAATTGTTACCTTTATTTGAGTTCTTGTGGTATAGATGTAATTACAAGTTTTGATCTTTATGTTTTATTTAATATGGATTGCATCCTTAACATTTAAATATTATCTTTGAGGCAACTCATTCACAATTAAAATGAAGTGCTCTATATTATTTCTATAAAGAGATTAAGAAAAAATAATTATTGACATGTTCCCATCAGAGAGTTCAATTAAATAATAATATTCTTTTGGGCGTACTTTCTAATTCATATCCAATTACTAGTTACTTTTTGTTAGGGAAATGGGTGCAAAATTTTCAATTAGTTATTAAATGAATTGTTAGGTAAAACTTAGTTTACCTAGGTTAATTTAGCATTGGTAATATAATTGTTACTTAGGTAACTAGGTAATTATGAATTTTACTATGGTTATGTTTATACAACCATTATATTGTACGTTGTGTTATTGTTTCATTTGTTATAACAATATATTTGTTTGTATTGTATTTCTGCTTCCCAGATGTTTTGGAAGCTTATGTAAACAAGATTATTGTTACAAATGTGCAACATCCTTCTCTGTTTATAACTGGGTGTCCAATATCTATAAATATTGCAACCTACAATATTGTACTCATTTTTATTTCATATTAATAAAATCATTAGGCTTCCATTCATGTTTGATAGTTTCATTTGGTACCAGAGCAAGTTAATCTAGCCTGTGGAGAAGTGAGGAAGTTTCAGAGAGTGTTGAGGAATTTTTGAGAGGGCACTAGTGTTTGAGTGAGCCAGAGGAGCCACCTACATCCCTCCATCCCAACCCCTACATTCCCATATCCGTGGCAAGATAGGAGAGCCTCCAGTTTAATCTATATGAAAAAGAAAATAATTTATTTTTTGCATTGGTTCCCGTTGCACTAGGAAAACTTTCCTTATGTAGCAATATCTGGTTTAAAAAAGCAGATTCAGAGATCAATAAAAAAATCCCCATTTGGGGTTTTGTCACTAAAATTAGTGACAGTGTTAGGTACTGCTAATACTAGCATCCTGCTACATTTAGAGGGGTCTAAGAAATTCTTCATCAAAGGCTGAGTTACATTTTCTCAAGGACTGAGTTATGCCCACATTGCAATTGAACTGGGTTGTTTTTGCAAAAGAAGGGCAAGTCGAGCTCCTATGAAGACTGAACTGAGTTCTTGGATTGGCGAGTTGATATTGTAAAATACTCCATCGGGCCGAGTTCTATTTGGAGGCCAATCCTAACCTCCCATTGTCGGTTTGCTACACCAATCCTACAATCGAGTCTTGTTTGACCTGTCACCGAGCACTCACACCGGTTGGGTTTCAAATACCAGAGTTGGGAAACTACCTCCTAAGGCCAATCAAACCTACGACAAAGAAAAACAATGGGCCAAGTTATGTTTTTGAGCCAAAACACCTTGTCTCCACGCCAACAGCCAAGTCCTATTTGGATTTAATCAAGCTAAGCGACTACTACTGCTCCCTTGAAAATTAAATCACTCATCACTGAGAACATGTATCACAAAATAGTGACCTTGCAATTACAAAACAAAGGCGTTGATTAACCATTATCAAAATGGTGGTCTCTCCTCACACGTGGAGGCCAAAAATAACAAACGATGAGAGTCAAAAACAATAAAAAATAGAGGCATATTCATTTTTTGTGTATAACCTAAAAAAATCAGCTCCCTCTTCTACGTGGACACATGGATCTCAATCATCTGCCATGTCGGATTTTATAAGGTTAGTCATATTTTTTCCATTTTTATAAAATTTACTTAAATTTATACGTCAAGCACTACACGCATCGTGTTGGTCACGTGGAAAGATCTGGTGATATGAGGTCTATGGTTCGAAACCCCCGGTGGAAAACCTTTTAATTTAAAACATATTGAGAATTGGCGGCCTATTTAGCTGAACCACCAAACTTTAGGGGAAAAATCACTACTAAAATCATTGTCCATGACTAAACCCCCACTATGTTTAGCAACGAAAACCCTAAATTGGGGCAAAACAATTTTCTCCCATTCTGCATATTTTTTCATTTTGAGCAACATTTTCTAAAATGGGTCACCTAAAAATTGCAGTTCTAGCTTTTTTTGTATTTTTTTACATTTAGAGCCATACCTTGAGCTCTGGAGGCCACCAAGGCCTCGCAAAAAATAGAATAATTTTACATGCCATTCAATTTTTTGGAATATTTGGATGTAATTGTATATTTCAGTGGATTGTACTAATTTGTAGGTTGTCATATTCAACCACAAATATTGTAACTACTAAAAATTGGTAGAGATTTGTAAACAAAATTAGTGAAAATTTGGGTTCTATAACACTCACGAGATCTTTGGATCTCTTTCGCAGTGTTTGGTATAAACAATGCCTCTAGGGAAGCGCTTATGGGTAAATCCTCATGACTACTATTGGACTTAACGCATAATATAGCTGTAATAATATCTTTTTGGGCATCATCCCTATAAATCGACGGGGATTAATAAGGACATAGTGCACACTCTTTGAGCCCTCTCATCCATCTGTGAACGATTGCACAACATAAATCCAGACACTGAAATTGTCCAAGTATATAGTGAAGTTACAGGCGCGCGTATGAGGATATTTCTTTGAACCGGTGTCAATAATCACCACAGTAACCCTTTCAAGACTATTTTTGTACCATGTATCGATTCTTTCACGTACATTAATGCCTCTTTCACATCTTTGTCAAGTATATCGAAAGGGCGAGCTTCTTCCACATACTTGATGGGTATATCGGAAGGGCGCGTATATATAAAGGTTTGGTATATCAAACTCGATGGTATATAGATTGGGAGACCTTATACCCGAGTGATAAAAGCCTTACCCTTCGTTAGTTGATTTTACGAAATGGGCACCAATGCCCCAAGTTCTTTCTTCCAATTCTCAACTTCTAAGAGGATACAACTATGTTGCATGAAAGACAAAGATCAAAACATAGCTTGAGTTTGAATAGATTTGGAATGTTGTGGATGGTTCTATAACCAAATCAGAAACTGTACAACCCAATAGAGATAATTTGATAGATCCCATCAGAAGGACAAGATGATAATCTTTTTGCAGTGTCCGAATATGTGCAACCCCACATTCGAGATGCCAAAATAGTTAAAGAAGAGTGGGATAAGTTGATCACAGTGTACGAGGCCAAGAACAAGAATACAATACTGAATTTTCGACTCGATTACATACATTAAAATTCAAAAAAATGAGAAAATTGAATCTTTTTTTAGAAGAGTTACAGAATTGAGGGCTTCACTTCTAGCCCTAGGAGAGGAGGTCACTGATGAAGCTCTTGTTCCCATTGTTCTAGATCACTCCCTCCTTCATACCGCATTTTTGTGACAACACTAAACTTGTCAAATCAAATAGTTTCCTTTGACAAGTTAGTAAATCTACTGCAACAAGAAGAATCTAGATACAATAAAGATGATGAAGAGGAGCAGTACTATCTTCTCATCAGAAAGGAAAAGGAAAAGGAAAAGTAAAATATCATTCCTCTCAAAAGTCCCAAAAATAACATCAACATGGGGACAAGAATAAGAATAAATGTCCTATCTGTAATAGAGGACATGATATAAAAGATTATTGGTACAATACATATAAGAAAGGTTCATCAAGTCATTCTAGACCTCAAAATCAACAATCTCATAAGGGACAATCACACTATAATCAAGGGTAGAAAAATGGGAACTGGCGAAGAAAACCCCATCAAAGGAAATATAGTTGAGCAAGAAGAACACTCAGAACATGAGGACTTCTTGTATTGCTCGTTCTAGTGAACCATCCATGTCATCTAGTGATATTTTGTATTTTGATTTAGGAGCCACTCAAAACATGACCAGGCATAGAGACTGGTTTACTATAATGAGGGACACGCCTTCGAAAAACCATGTTTTGTTAGGTGATTATTCTTTGTACATAGTACAGGGAATTGCAAACATTTCTCTTCCTTTTAGTTCACAAAATTGTAGACTATCAGATGTACTTATATGTCCCTGGGTTAACAAAAATCTACTATCAATGAGTTATCTTCTAGATAAATATCTTAAGATTGACTTTGATAATCATTCCAATAAGAAAGTGTGTTTAATTCGAGACAAATCAAGAGGCTTGATAAGTGTTGCAAAAGCCTCCAATGTGGGACGTATGTTCCAGCTTGACTTTTTCCATAGGGATGATCAGGAACTTGTGGCTAAGAATTATTCATCAGTGAAAATGTGGCATTGGAGACTTGGTCACATCAGTTTCAAGTATCTCAAAACACTTCGCCAAGTACAACACGGTGAGAGGTTTCCATAGCTTCAAAAGGATACGGATAAGTTTCCTAAATTTCTAGAAGGAAAACAACATAGAGCTTCATTCCAAAAAAGTACTTATCAAGCTCATGGTAAGCTTGATATGATTCACGTTGATCTTTGTAGTGCAATACAACCGAGTCATTCTGGATTTCAGTACTTCATGCTTTGTGTTGATGACTATTCAAGAAAAATATGGATATATTGTCTTCATCATAAAAGTGAAGCTTTTGAGAACTTCAAAAAGTTCAAAGTGATTATAGAGAATGAGACTGGTCATCACATCGATCTCCCACTCGGATCGGAGGGAATTCACCAATGTGAGTTCAAATCGTACCTTGAAGCTTATCGATTCATCGACATATGCCTCCTCCACACACACCGTAGTAGAATGGTGTTGTTGAGAGAAGAAATTGTACTATCATGGAAATGGTGTGTTACATGATCGATGATTTTGGATTAGCGAGGAAATTTTGGGCGAAGAAGCAAAAGACATATGTATATTTGTTAAACAAAGTTCCCACATTTTCTCTTGATGGATTAACACCACATGAAGCATGGTCGAAGAGGAAGCCATCTGTTGCACACCTTAGAGTATTTGGGTGCAAATCAAGCATGCACATACCCAAGAAAAATAGAAAGAAGTTGGATATGAAATCACAAAAACTCATCTTCATTGGCTATAGTGAAGAAATGTTTAAGTACAAATTAATGGATCCAAGACCAGGAAAGTTTGGGGAAAATTGGTGGAATTCTTGTTAACGCTCTGGGAATCTAAGTCCCTCTACTTAACCGGTGAAGCTGTCATAAACGCATGCACGTGTAAGAAGGTGGATTTTTCTTGGAGGCCTTTCGGTCGAGGATCCAACAGGGGCACTCCACTGACCCTGCAAAAAAGCTAGCAATTTCTTGCTAGAGAAGAATTTTTCTGTAAGGCGGTAAAGGAGAGTGATAAATGATGTAGGAGAACTAATGTTACAGGTAGAAAATCATATTCATGCACACACTAGTTATGAACTTAAACACATGCATTTATGAGAATAAATAACCCTACAAATGGCAACAAGATGAGTTAAGATTGAAAAGTCAAAGTTTCTAAAATCTCCTCATCAAAAAAGGATAGAAAATCCTTCTTGTATTGATGTTCAAAACAAAAGTTGTACATAGTATGGGAATGGAAGAAATTTGAGAGTAGGGAGAAATGGCAAAAATGGGTATATCCTTTTTCTCTCTAAGTACAATGCACTCTTGAGTTTACAAAATCAATCACCAACCCTTTGAAATGGGAATGGCTTTACAATTTATAGAATGAGAGGTGACTCATCATCTACCCCCCAATGGCTTTTCATATGTCCTCGTGCAACTTAAAACTTTTCAACTTCCTAAGAGAATATTAAGTCCCTTTTTATAACATAAAGGTGACTTTTACATTAGAAGCATAAAGTTATTTTTAATTTCATTAAAGGACATCTAAAAAGTGCACCCCAACAAATAATTAGAACATGGAGGAGAGAGAAAGTAGGGGGAGAGAAGAGAGGAGAGAGAGAAGGAAGAAGAAGGGGGAAATACTAATGATGAATAATCTGCCTCCGATGAAGTCCACAACTCCTTCTAGATGACTCGATGGAATGCACCAACATGACGATCTCTAAATCCCCAAACTCTTTACACCTCGAGAAGATCCTTTGGATGGTTTAAGGACACCTTGGGTTCAAGTGTTCAAAAACACTTATTGAATGACTTCACTATGACCACGAACACTGACTCATAAAGATCCTTTCCAAAGAGATAGGAACTCATAACCAATCCTACCAAGTTGAATGAACTGTTTTGCTAATGACCAGTAACTTCCACCTTGCACATGATATACATGTGACCCGAACCATGTAGTGAGTGTTGAAAAACACTATCAAGTTACCTAAGATGGATCTCAAATGCCCTGTGATAAATGCCTATGATGATCTCGAATGATGATGTTGACCTAAATGATCATCCATCTATGTCTTATTGTGCCAAACTGCCCTTTTAGTGTGACTTACTATTAATAGCAAGTGCCCAGATAGGAGAATTACTATTTTTATAAGAGGTGATTTTTGCCTCTGCTTGACCATTCGATGCGATGCGAGAACTCCTTATTCACTCTTGTGGACACTACCTTCGCCTCACCGCTTCTTGGGGTGACTTATTATTTTTAGTAAACACCCATATAGGAGCTTATTATTTTTAGTAAGTGGTCATTTTCATTATTTTCTACTTTGAACACTCATTCTGACTTCCTGGTGACCTTCGGTGCACATTGCTTTCACCACAATTGCTTTTGATGATGACTTTCCAAACATAGCAAGTATGTATAGGAAAACTTACTATTTTTAGAAAGTGGATTTCTAATGCTCGGTTTGTAACGAAACATATTTTTTTGGACTCATCTCATTATCACGGTCACGTTCTCGAATTTCACTTGATTTCACCCACTAGAATGCTTGGAAATAAAATTTAAAATTTTCACCTGGTAGTGGCTTCGGGCATAGAGCTACCATGGTGGCCATTAATGGAGCTCAAAATTTGTAGGTTTGGTTTTGTCTCCGATCATGATGAAATCAACTCCATTATGATAGGTTTTTCATTTGGATTTTGTGTGCAAGTTTTTATCTCGATTTGACTATCAGATTGTTGAGAAATCCAACAAACATGAGCTAGGGCATGAAATGGGATTTTTGTTGGAACAAATGATTTAGGGCACCATTTGACCTCCCATTTATTACATCTTGATCATCTTGAAAAATGAGGAAGTCTGCAAAATATGACATCTCAATCCGACTTGTATTTTTAAAGATATGAAGATTTTTTGATTTGGAGACTTCGTAGTTATCTGGCAAAAATATTCATTTTCTCTTCGTTCTTCATCATTTTGATCCATTTTTCTCTGAGATTTATATGTTTTTATATGAAAAATAATTTCATGGATTTTATTGAATGTAAAAACTTCTCTTTCAAATATGGAGAAAATTCGGCAGAGTTTCGGCAGTATATGGAGGCATGAGGAAAAATGAGCAAAAATGTACTAAGTGTCATATTAATATCTTGAAAATTGAAGGAGGGAGAGGTGAGGGATAATTTGTGTGTCCCTTTCATATATTTTGGCCAAAGGGATGAATTGGACATCAATTTCACTTCGCGACACTTGACGGAGATCCAACGATGGAGTTTTTGGCTCCACTAGCTCCTAGGGCTAGAAATTTACACTAGAGAGGGTCACATGGATGACCTAAGGGATTCAAGGGTTTGGGTGAATTTTATTTTCCCTCATGTCCCTTTGGAAAATGGGACAAAGGGGACATCAGTTTGCACATCGCGCCTCCATGCGACACTTGGCGATCATCCGTGTAGTGAGAGGTAAGGCTCCAACTAGCTCTCGGGGCTTAACTGGCAATGGGAGGTCATATTAGGGTCCAAGAGGCTAAAAAGGATTGGGAAAAATTTTATGTCCCTCATGTCCCTTTTCAAAAGGGAAAAAGGGACATCAAAATGTGCCAAGCTCCACGAGCTTACACGTGTCCTCTTGAAAAATTGGTTAAGTGTCGAACCTTGAGAGAAAACTTGTGAAGCTCGTATCTGGAGTTCCCGATGGAGTTTTTTGGTGAAATTTTATATGAATTTGACTTAAAAGGCTTATGAATCCAATGGTATTATTATTGTCTCTTGATTAATCCATTTATGTCTTGAAAAATTGGATTTTTATATCTGGTTCCTTACTTGTACTGGAAAAACCTATTATAATCCTATGTCTCGAACTTTTGTGAAAACTATTATTTCACCATCTTGTAGGGCTTAGAATTCCCTTTCTAAAGATGTATTTTTGGCTCCTAAATCCATCCAAATCTCCCAAAATCACTTCCCAAAGCTTAGTAGCTCTTTTGACCCTGTGCACTACTCAGGCATGTGAACCCTATTTTTATCGATTTCCCCAACGTCCCAAAATCATTCTTTAATCCTCAAAAATAACTTCCATGATGTTTTAATAATTCCATTAACCTCCATGTTGAATTTATCTCCTCTTTTCCACTCCAGGGGTCACACTATCCCTGGAAGGCTAGTGGTAGCCTTTCCCACAATTTCCCAAAACTAACATTCTTCAAGAACTCCTAGAATCACCTAGGGGATTGAATTGAATTTCCCAGTTCACCTAAGAGATTGATTTAACATCCATTAGGAGGTCATTGGAATGACCCCAGGTAAGGCTGGTGTTAAGGATTGATAGACCCGAGGTGTCTTAGAAAGGTGAAACTTTAAAATTTTGACATAGGGGTATCGTTGTCATCCTCAAAATTATAAATTTTCTTGTTACACATTTGCATGAAAACAATTGGCTCTAGCTTGGACACATGGTATGGATTGATCATAGTGAAGACATGACATGAATAATCCCATAATCTCAACTTTAGAATATAATGACCATAGTGCCTTATCCATTGGGACCTATGGAGTCATGTACAACTTGCGAGAGAGAGATAACAAGAGGAACAACACACACACACACACACACACACACACACACACACACACACGATGAAAGGGAAAAAAAACACACATGGAAAGGAAAATACACACACAACAGAAAATGAAACACACCTAGATATCACCTATGGTACAATATGGGGGACAACCCGCTTTTACTGAAGCACTTTCCTTTTCAGGACTGACCCCGAAGAGGCAACGTCAAATGATGATGTTTTACAAAGCTATTAACTAGTTCGAGAAAGTCACCTCCTTTCCTCAACTACTTATAAAATCCAAGTGCTTTCACATTTGTATGTACACTTTGTAGGAGTGAGCCTACATGATCTTTTTGATGCTCAGGTTTTCGTTTAGAGATTCCATTTCCTTTGAAATTGGTTTTATGGTGCCGCTTAACTTCTACACTTATCCACATTTTTGTTCTTTCTTCTTGGGTTGGTTCTTATTTGAATATATAAAGTACCGAGATTTATCTTTTTCACCCATTTATGTTCATGTATCACCTGTTTACAAGAAGCATCACGTTTATCTTTTTAACTCCTATCAATATGAGGTGCTCGTATGTAAAACGGAGGATCAACAATGATCTCATGTCTATCTTGTAGGACCATGGCTTGAATCAAGAGATTAAGACTCAGCTCTGGATCTTTAATTATGTATGTTGTTGTTATCCAAAATGAGCCCCTACTTATTTTGGCTAACTTGCTTTCATTCTTTCCTTCCTTGTGCTTCAACTTCAATTCATCGGCTAGGATTTTCTTCCCCTTTCCAGAAAGGTAAAGAAGTCCTCCTAACTCCTTTTATTTTTTGAGTTATGGCTCAGCGGAGTTTGGAGGGGAAATTTTCCTAAGGTGGGCCCACGGAGCTTGGGAGAGTTTTGTGCCAAAGAGGCTTGGGCCATGCGGGTGGAGGGAGAAATTGAGAACTTAGCACTTTTTGGGCTAAAAGCGCAAAATTCATTTGCACTCCCATGAGCCCATAGAGGAAAATAAATTGCTTAATGCCCACAACCAATGAAAAGGTGTCACGTGTCCATTCATCGGTGGGGATCAAGGTGTCAGGAGGATTTTGGAATTGTTACCAAAGTGGTGAAAAGCGCAAAGGCAAAAATGGAACCGCACCTCCATGCCAAATCAAAAGGTGCCACGTGTCATCGAAGAAGTGGGGTGCAGAGATTTTTTGGAAAATTTTCCCAATTTGAAAAAAGACGGAAAAAGGGAGAATTTTGGCCCGCCAACCCGATTTTTGCCCTAATTTTGTCCTGTTTTGCCCTAAATCTTCAGAGGGCCATATCTTTTGATCAAAGCTCATATTTTGTGATTTTGGTATCAATGGAAAGCTGTTGAAATCCTCTACATGATGGACACTTCAATTTTAAATTTTGATGGATTTTTGTGGGAGAAAAATGGGAAAACGTTTCTGGCATGGAAAAATTCAAAAACGACCCCAACCACCAAAATTAATGAAGTATGGGCCTCTTTCTTGCTCTGCGAAGCAATGTACGATGAAGTATGGGATTTTTCATGGAAACCCATCATTTTTCAAGCTAATTAAATGGATCTTGTCGGTGGTTGGAGTTTTAAAATGATTTGCTTGCATTTTCTCATTTCCTTCATTCTGATCGAGCGTTAAAATCTAGTTTTGGCTCATTTTGTAAAAGGTTGTTCATCCTTCTTCTCTACCTCTCCCTTCTTTTTCTTCCCAAGGTCAAAATGGATTTTGAACCTCCTCCCCTGCTCTATAATGGCATTTTTTCCTCTTACCCGTGAAATGATGCACTGTGTAAATTCTGAGCAATAAAAACATGTTTTTGTGATGCATTTGTCCATCCTTGGCTCGTTTTATTTGTTATTTTCCTTACCTCTCTTCATTACAAGGTATTTGTGCATGTTTGGATGTTCATTGCAGGTTTTGGAGCTATGTTCATGGAGTTTTGGAACATTTTCTATGTGAAATCCATCTTTGGTCTATGATGCACTTTTCCATCCTTTCCATTGCTCACCTCTTCTTGTTCCATGGCAGTTTTGATAGATAATCAACACTTTCCTTCTCTTGGTGTATCACCGTTTTAGTGTAGGCTATGTTTTTCCTTGTTTTCTTCCTCTCCTTATCTCCTTGGAAGTTAGATTAGGTTATATTAGCTTTCTTGCACTGGAATAGCTTGTGGCATGTAGTTTAGGAAGAGGAACCAACCTTCTCTGGAGAGCTTTCTCCATTTGCAAAGGTCTCACACTTTGGGAAAACTCAATGTTGTGCAATCACACCAAATGACTTTTCCTTAGAAAAGAAGATCCATAACTCATTTGGAGGTGTTGTGATTTTGCACCAACAGTTTTAGCATGCCCAGTGGGACAAAAAGGTCTCCCATTTCATTTTTTGCAAGTTGGTGTGTTTCCTATGAAGATTTCAACCTTTGGAGGCAATTGTAAACACATCTGGTGACTCCATTTGGTCAACAACCCATCTCTGAAGTTACTGAGACCTTCTTTCCATTTATTTTCTTCCATTTCCACCCATTTTTCTTCCATCTCTTTCACTCTTTTCCACTCCATGAAGTTGTACAATCATGACTTCATTCCCTTCATGGAACTCACACTTACAAAGAATACATACATCCACCTCCAATGTATTTCCCAACTCCTCCAAGTCAGCATTATAATCAGATCCAAGACCACTATGCTTACCCATATGAGCAGAGTGAAAATCAGTTTGGCTATGGATCTTTCCAAGAGTAGGGGTATGCATACAATGAAGAAAATCAAATGCAAGATGTTGTTCTGCTAGAAAAATTCAAAAATGGAGATTGGCATGGTGCAATCAAGAGAAACAACTCAAATGAAGGCTTTCAAAATTGGTTGCAGGGCACCTTGTCCATGGGTTGGCCCTTTTCCAAGACACTTCAGCCCTCAAGAGAAGTTGGACTTCATGGTGGAGATGTTGCCCCAACTTGCACAATGGACTGAAGAGATAGGGGCCTATGAATTTGGTGCTGAGAAACCTTGTCAATGGGTAAGTTCTACACCATCATCTAGTTTTTCTCTTTCCATTCCTCAAGTAGCACCATCTCATTTTGAATTCCAAATTCCAAATCCAGCCCATGCTACTCCAAATGTTGGTTCCATCCCTCCATCCCCTAGTCTTCCACCTCATCTCAGTTCTTATGTCCTTTTCCCTTCCAAACAATCATCCCCTCCAAAAAAACAAGAAGTTCCACCTCCCTCCCCACCACAAACAATTGCAAATCTGGTTGAATCCCAACCTGCCACTCCTCTTGCTTTCCCAAGCCCATGTTGGGAAGAGACTCAAGAATCTAGTCAAGGAGAACAACAAGAAGAGGAGCCCAACAGAAAAGAAATGACAGACAATCTAAAGAGTTGGGCTGCCAAATTTGGGTTTACAAAGATCCCCTTGATGGTTAAGCCAATAGAGGAGGTCAAGATTGAAGAACTAGTGGTGGTTGAGGCCAAGTTTGTAGTAGAAGAAGAGCAAGAACAAGAGGAGGAACAATTAGTCCCAAGCCCCATTGAAGAGGAGCATATGGGAGAGATCAAATCAGTGTTGAGGCCACTCAATGAAGAAGGCATCATTGAAGATTTTTTTCTTTCATTTCAAGGGCCTAATTTGATTGATGAACCCATGATGGAGGAGGACCATATAGTTTCAGAGGCTCCAAGTGCGGAGCAGGCCATAGAAGAACCTTCAGTTCTTTCTTCTACTTCATTCTCTTCAAGCTCCAATGTTGAAGAAGAGTTTGATCTTTCAAACTTCATCTTTGAGAATGAAGATAACCATGGTGATCAAGTTGCAGATCAAAAGAACACCATGGAAGAGGTTGAGCATTTGCAGCAGGACAACAAGGAGGCAGTTTATCTGTCAGATTTGGAGGACTGTTTTGATGGAGAGGAACCAGTTGAAATCACATTGTTTTCTCCTTCATCATCCATCTTACAAACACTCTGAGCCTCGATGTCATGGAGGAGAGAATTCATTTACAGCAGCTTGCATTCTATGGCAGCTCTTTGGAATCAAGGTTGGGAGATATTAATCTTCCATGTTCTTCACTGGAAGAGGAAGGAAAAGAGCAGAAAAGCTCCACCATTCCTTCCACATCATCCACCCAAGAAGGTCTACAAGAAGACTCCATTTTTGGAGGAGAATTTCAGAGCTATGGGCACATTCAAAGGACCAGACCATGCCCTATCAGGTACTTGGCTTCATTGGAGCCAAAAAGGGAGTTTCCACTAGTCATGCTTGCTTCTAGGCATGAGGATGATATGCAAGGTACCAAGGATCAACTGCAATACCTCTACAATCCAAATGCAGAGCAACTAAAAGAGGTATTCAATTTTTTTCAGTTGACACCTTGATGATTTGGGTGGAGGACCGGATTCTTCTCAGTTTTCCACTCATACTAACAGCCATGATCAGCTCCAAATCATTTGCATGGCTGCCAATTTTGAAGAAAGGAAGCTATTTTGCACAACCAGTTGCAAGGTTTGTTTAGCCCACCTTTGCTTCTAGTTAGAGTAGAGTAGGTAGGTTTGCTTTTAGTAGAATAAGTGCTTGTGCACACTCTGCATATCCCACTTGGGGTATGTATGATTTCCAATTTTGTACATAGTTGTTTGGTGTTGTTTTGGTTTCTCTTGCATAGTGCATTCAGTGGCTTTTGGTGAAGATCAACTCCAAGTTTCAGTGGGTTTCCAAGTGGCTCAGAGGTCAGATTTTCATAGTTCAGATCAGAGTTTGTTATTAGGATTGACTCCATGCCCAATGGATGCTTCAAAAGGCCACTAATCATTCATCTAGTAGGTAGATGACCCCTCTGAGTCGCCAAAATTGTTATCCAAAATTATCCCCTACTTATTTTCGCTAACTTGCCTTCATTCTTTCCTTCCTTGTGCTTCAACTTCAATTCATCAGATAGGATTTTCTTCCCCTTTCCAAAAAGGTAAAGAAGTCTTCCTAACTCCTTGTATTTTTTGAGTTATGGCTTAGTAGAGTTTGGAGGGGAAATTTTCCTAACGCGGGCCCGTGGAGCTTGGGAGAGTTTTGTGCCAAAGAGGCTCGGCCGGCGGAGCGAAGGGAGAAATTGAGAACTTAGCACTTTTTGGGCTAAAAGCACAAAATCATTTACACTCCCGCGAGCCCGTAGAGGAAAATAAATTTCTTAAGGTCTGCAGCTAATGAAAAGGTGCCACATGTCCATTCATCGGCGGGGATTGGGGCGTTGGGAGGATTTTGGAATGGTTACCAAAGTGCTTTGAAAAGTGCTAAGGAAAAATGGAACCACACCTCCGTGTCGAATCAAAAGGCGCCACATGTCATCAAAGAGTGAGGCGCAGAGATTTTTTGGAAAATTTTCCCAATTTGAAAAAAGAGTGAAAAAGGGAGAATTTTGGCTCGCCGACCTGATTTTTGCCCTAATTTTGCCCTGGTTTGCCCTAAATCTGCAAAGGGCCATATCTTTTGATCTAAAGCTTAGATTTTTATGATTTTGGTATCAATGGAAAGCTGTTGAAATCCTCTACATGATGGACACTTAAATTTTGATGGATTTTTTGGGAGAAAAATGGGAAAACATTTCTGGCATGGAAAAATTACAGAAAATGACCCCAACCACCAAAATTAATGAAGTATGGGCCTCTTTCTTTCTCTCGAGAAGCAATGTATTTATGAAGTATGGGCTTTTTCATGGAAACCCATCATTTTATAGGCTAATTAAATAGATCTTGTTAGTGGTTGGAGTTTTAAAATTGATTTTCCCACGTTTTCTCATTTCCTTCATTTTGTTCGAGCGTTAAAAGCCAGTTTTGGCTCATTTTGTAAAAGGTTGTTCATCCTTCTTCTCTGCCTCTCCCTTCTTTTTTTCTTCCCTGGGTCAAAATGGGGTTTGAACCTCCTCCCATGCTCTGTAATGGAATTTTTGCTTCTTATCCGTGAAATGATGCAATGTGTAAATTATGAGCAATAAAAAACATGTTTTTGTGATGCATTTGTCCATCCTTGGCTCGTTTTCTTTGTTGTTTTCCTTACCTCTCTTCATTATAGGGTATTTGTGCATGTTTGGATGTTCATTGTAGGTTTTGGAGCTATGTTCATGGATTTTGGAACATTTTCTGTGTGAAATCCATCTTTGGTCTTTGATGCACTTGTCCATCCTTTCCATTGCTCACCTCTTCTTGTTCCATGGCAGTTTTGATAGATAATCAACACTTTCCTTCTCTGGTGTATCACCGTTTTAGTGTAGGCTCTGTTTTTCCTTGTTTTCTTCCTCTCCTTGTCTCCTTGGAAGTTAGATTAGGTTAGATTAGCTTACTTGCACTGGAATAGCTTGTGGCAGGTAGTTTAGGAAGAGGAACCAACCTTCTCTGAAGAGCTTTCCCCATTTGCAAAGGTCCCACACTTTGGGAAAGCTCAATGTTGTGCAATCACACCAAATGACTTTTCCTTAGAAAAGTAGATCCATAACTCATTTGGGGGTGTTGTGATTTTGCACCAATAGTTTCTTCTAATATATCCCAGTCTCAATCCTTATCTAGTGTTTCCAGAAGTTCATCTTCACCCTTACTTGAAAGTTCTTCACTTTGAGATTCAAGGAACCCATCAGGAGGCATTTCTTCCATATTTTGGGGATCACTACATTTTATCACTCCTTCATCTGGAGGAATCTCAACTTTGAGGGCTTCAAAACTCCTTGATTTGACTTCTTCATAAGAGAAAGAGTCCTCCTTTTCAAATGGGAAAGAAAATACCTCACTTTCATCATTGCCTTCATAATCCATTGGCTCAGGAGGGACATCAAGTTATTTTCCTTGCTTTACTTCATCATGGCTACCCTCCAAATTGATTGAGATTTCTGAATTGGACTCATTCCTATCTTGCAACTCCATATCCTGCATCATGAGCTCAAGACTAAGCTTAGGGTCTTTAGTTTCTTCCATAGTGCTTAAAAATTCTTTGCACTGATTTTTCTTTCAAACCATTTGAGGGCTCATCACAAGCTGAATTTGTCTCTTCATGGATGACATACTTGAGAGAATATTCATCTCGCAAAGGGGAATGAGAAAATTTCCTCATCATGAAAAGGCTTGTCCACTGATTCCTCTATTTGAAATTCATCCAGAACTATCTCCTCTTCTTCGTGGTCTCGCATCATCTGGAAATTCAAAATTACCCTTTTGTAGTTCAAAGTTTCTCAAAGCTTCTTCAAGTTCCATGCCCCTCCGGAAGGAATGTTTGGTCCTATCAAGATGTGAATCTTGTCTTCCTCCTCAATTGTCACAAATTGATTCATCCACCTGCTATCTTGATACAAGATGTTGGTTCCTGGACTTCCGGACTTCCACATTGTGTACCTCATCTTCTTCTTTGGAAGTAATTTCTCCATGTATCCTTTCACTGGTATGGTTGCGGAAGACCAATTCATTTGAATTTTCCCTCCCAAATCTTGGTAAAATCTTTGACTTAGAAACATTCCAAATGAAGCCGGAATGTCTACTACCAAGATCATCATTTAAATATTCTTTCTGGAAATTTAGCGAGGGTCGCTGTGCATATTCAACTTTACCCTTAAGTGGGACTTCTTTGGATTCCATGGACTAACATGATCCACATGTCAAAATCATGTAAATTTTGAGATCCTTGGTGAACTTCACAGCATCACGTTGTCTGAGGCACCACAATCTATTATGTAATTATTTAGTACATACTCTCCAACAAGAAGGGAGACGTAGAAAGGATCGACCTTATCAATCTTGGATGCACTCAAGGAAAGCATTTTCTAGTGAGGGAGGCATAGGTGGGTTTGACAACATGCCTTTGGTGCTAAGAGCCATGACATACGGTTTTGAACTACCACTCCTAATATACTGGAAAAATATCTCAAACCATTTGGGGTGAGTCTAAATATTTGGTTTTATTAATTTGTACTTTGGCTTTGTTTTCATATTCTATGAAGTTAAAAGGAGAAGATGTGGATGAGGGTGGTGAAGAGATTTATTTTATATTTAGGAAAGGTTTGGAGGAAGGAGTAGAGGGAATTTTGAATGGTACATTAGGATATTTCAAAGTACTAAATTTTACAGGAGCATATTTAGATTTAGAATTGGAAGAGGCATTGGAAGACTTACTTGGAATTGTGAGAGCCTTCTTACTTGCTACAGGATCAAGTTTCAACAATGTGGACTCCATGGAGGGTGGAAGCGGAGATCCTTGACTAATTATTTTGTTTTTTGGAGTCACCACAGGAGGATCTTCAGTATTATTTTTCTTATTTGTGGAGGAAGAAGTTCCCTTTTGAGATTGGGAGCGAGTAAACACAACACATGAGAAACTCGGTGCTTCTTCACCATCATCATCTTCACTCCCTAAATGATATTCAATGAGTCCATTTTGAGTGTCACCACCCACTTCTTCTATCTCTAGGAAATTTTTGCCTTCACTTTCTTGTTTGAGTCCTTCCTCATCCTCTTGGATTCTACCACTCGTATTGATGGGTGAAGCCTCAAAGAAAATTATTCTTGGTACCCCAAAAATCTGATTCCTGTTATTTATTTGAGGTGATATTCATTCAAAAAATTCCCTCCTTAGTGAAGACATTTCATTTGCCATTTTTTTAAAAAAAGGATCGGTTCTTTCATCTCTAGGATGTTGAGCTTTACCCTTTGAGGGATTCTTGATCTTTCCAGATAGGATGAGATCATCATCAAGTTCAATGGCCAATATTTTTGCTTCTACAATATCCCTCGGTTGAAATCTTCATAGGAAAAATCCTACCTCCGGTGATTGAGAACTAATAAATAATCTCTTGACGTTTTTTCGATGGTGAATCCTCCTCCAATATCCTATGGAGAAACCGGTCAAAACAAGCCACAAAGTCTCTCATAGTTTCATTTTCTCCTTTCTTTATTTGTGTCAATTAAACAAGGATGTATCGGCAATCATCAAAATATGAATCTTTCCTCGAACTTCCTTTTTCTGTCATTACAGCAAGTGATGGATCGGGCAGGTAGGAGGTAGAACCATTCCACTACTTTTTCTTACACAGACTCCACACACAATCTTACAGCGACATCTTCATGTTGGAAACCAAGAATCCCACATAATATGGTGAAGGTTGATATGTGTTCTTCAGATGTTGTGTGCCATTACCTTTAAACTTTGGAAAGTTCTTGTAGGAGCATGTTGGTAGATCAATTTCTTCCCCATAGAAAAATGGGTTGAGGTATTTCCGCTACATCTTGCAATTTTTTCCACTTCAACTTCTACTTTGGCAGATTCTTCTTCAAATTCTAGCACTAAAATTTTTGCAATAGGAATATGAAAAGACACTGTGGAATACGAAAAGTCACTTGCAAGAATCAACGACGTTTCTTTCAACAATGGATTTCTATCAACTCCGCTTTTTATTTTTTTAATATATTTTTTTAATATATTTTGACCTTGCAATCATATTTTTGGTGCAAATGCTACTAAATTTGCCCCACAAAGGGCACCAAAAACTGTTGGCGAGAAAATTTGTCAGGGAAAAATTGGTGGATTTCTTTCCAATGCTATGGGAATCTAAGTCCTTCTACTTAACTGGTGCAACTATCATATATGCATGCATGAGTAAAAAGGTGGATTTATCATGTTGGCCTTTCGGTCGAGGATCCAACAAGGGCACTCCACTGACCCTGCGGAAAAGCTAGAAATTTCTTTCTAGAGAGTACTTTTTCTGTAAGGTGGGAAAGGGGAGTGAGAAATGAGGTAAGAGAACTAATGTTACAGGTAGAAAATTAGATTCCTGCACACACTAGTTATAAAGTTCAACACATGCATTTATGAGAAGAAACAACCCCGTAAATGGCAACAAGATGAGGTAATATTGAAAAATCAAAATTTCATAAATCTCCACATCAAAAAGGCTAGAAACTCCTTCTTATATTGATGCTCAAAACAAAATTTGTACATAGTATGGGAATGGAAGAAATTTGAGAGTGGGGGAAATGGAAGAAAATGACTATTTCCTTTGTTCTCTCTAAGTACAATACACTATTGAATTTACAAAATCAATCACCACCCTTTGAAATGGGAATGGCTTTATAATTTATAGAATGAGAGGTGACTCATCATCTACCCCCAATGGATTTTCATATGTCCTCGTTAAAACTTTTCAACTTCCTAGAGAATATTAAGTCCCTTTTTATAACATAAAGGTGACTTCTACATTATAATAAATTTTCTTTTTAATTTCATTAAAGGACATCTAAAAAGTGAGAGAATAATTAGAACATGGAGGAGAGATAAAGTATGGGGAGAGAAGAGAGGAGAGAGAAGGAAGAAGGGGGGAAAATGCCAATGACAAATAATCTACCTCCTATGAAGTCCACAACTCCTTCTAGATGACTCGATGGAATGCACCAACGTGATAATATTTGAATCCCCAAACTCTTTACACCTCAAGAAGCTCCTTTTGGATGGTTTAAGGACACCTTAGGTTCAAGTGTTCAAAATCACTTATTAAATGACTTCACTAATGACCATGAACACTGACTCATAAATATCCTTTCCGAAGAGATAGGAACTCATAACCATCCTGCCAAGTTGAATGAATTTTTCGTTGATGACCACAACTTCCACCCTGCACATGATATACCTGTGACCCAAACCATGTAGTGAGTGTCGAAAAACACTTTCAAGTTACCTGAGATGGATCTTGAATGCCCTATGAGAAATGCCTATGATGATCCCGAATGATGATGTTGACTTAAATGATCATCCCTCTATGTCCTATTGTGCCAAAACTACCCTTTGAGTGTGATTTACTATTAATAGCAAGTGCCCAAATGGGAGACTTACTATTTTTGGTAAGAGGTGATTTTTTCCTCTTCTTGACCATCTTGATGTGATGAACTCCCTCATTCACTCTTGTGCACACTACCTTCACCTCGGCCACTTCTTGGGGTGACTTACTATTTTTAGTAAGCACCCATATAGGGAGCTTACTATTTTTAGTAAGTGGTCATTTTCATTGTTTTCTACTCTGAACACTCATTCTGACTTCTTGGTGACCTTCGATGCACACTACTTTTGCCACAACTGCTTTTGATGATGACTTTCCAAACATAGCAAGTATGTATAGGAAAACTTAATATTTTTAGAAAGTGGATTTCCAATGCTTGGTTTGCGATGGAATATTTTTTTTGGACTCAGCTCATCATCGTCATAGTCACGTCCTCCGAATTTCACTTGATTTCACCCACTAGAATGCTTGGAAATAAAATTAAAATTTTCACCTGGAATGGCTTTGGGCACGAAGCTGCCATGGTGGCCATTAATGGAGCTCAAAATTTACAGTCTAGTTTTTGTCTCTCGATCGTGATGAAATCAACTCCATTGTGATAGGTTTTTCATTTGGATTTTGTGTGTAAGTTTTTAGCTCAATCCGACTGTCAAATTGTTGAGAAATCCAACAAACATGAGTGATGGCATGAATTGAAATTTTGTTGGAACAAATGATTTAGTGCACCATTTGACATCACATTTGTTTCATATTGAAAAATGAGAAATTCTGAAAAATACGGTATCTCGATCGACTTATTTTTTCAAGATATGAAGATTTTTTGATTTGGAGACTTCGTAGTTATCTGGCAAAAAATCTTCATTTTCTCTTCGTTCTTCATTGTTTCGATCCATTTTTTCTCTAAGATTACAGTTGTTTTTTTTTTATGTTTTTATATGAAAAAGGATTTCATGGAGTTTATTGAATGCAAAAAACATCTCTTTCAAATCTGGAGAAAATCCAACAGAGTTTCAGCAACATATGGAGGCGTGAGGGAAAAATGAGCAAAAATGCACTAAGTGTCATATTTATTGGAGGGAGAGAGGAGGGCACATTTTTGTGTCCCTTTCATCCCTTTTGGAAAAAGGATGAAGGGGACATCAATTTCCACTTCGTGTCTCATTATGACACTTGGCGGAGATCCAACAGTGGAGTGTTTGGCTCCACTAACTCCTAGGGGCTGGAAATTTGTACTAGAGAGGGTCACATTGATGACCTGAGGGCTTCAAGGGTTTTGGTGCATTTTCTTTTCCCTTATTTCCCTTTGGAAAATTTTACAAAGGGGACATCATTTTGCACATCGCGCCTCCATGTGACACTTGGTGATCATCCATGCAATGAGAGTTAAGGCTCCAATTAGCTCACGAAGCTTAACCGGCAATGCAGGAGGCCATATTAGGGTCTAGTAGGCTAAAAAAGAATTGGGAGAAATTTTATGTCCCTCATTTCCCTTTTATAAAAGGATTAAAGGGACATTAAAATGTGCCAAGCTCTTTGGAGCTGACGGGTAGCTAAGTTGGGGACGTGTCCTCTCAAAAACAAAATCAAATTAGCTAAGTGTCAACCTTGAGAGAAAACTATGTCAAAAAAATGCCCCATTCGTAGGAGAGATTCCACTTTGTAGATGGAGTTTTTGTCAAAAATAATTAAATATGTTTTAATGTGACTAAAAATGGCCTTCTCGTGAATATTTATGTCTACATTTAAGATGGGGATATCATCTCTGTGATATTCATCCATTTATTTATACATGTTCAAAAAGCGTATTTTTGATATGGTCCGGAAAGTGCTCTGTTTTCTTTATGCCACTTTCACGAAAAAATCATAAAAAATATAAACCTATTGCTACAAAAATTTCTATCCCAAGTGAAAATATGATTTCTCCATCTTATAGTTTTTGCTTCCAATTACCTTTTTATTTTATAAAATACCAAGTCTTGTTTGTTTAATAACTCCATATAGAGCTCTCAAAATCACTTCCCAAAGCTTAATATAATTTTTTCTACCCTTGAGTGTATGCATTGCTAATAATCCCTGCTTGATATTATGTTGTTAACCCACTTATGACCCCTTTTTTTCCCCCATCGACTTGCCCCAACTGTCCTCTTGAAAATAATTCCTAAATATTCCAAAATCACTTCCATGATGTTTGTCAATTTAAATGTGACTTTCTAAATCAATGGTGGGGATATCATCTCCTTCATCCATGTATTTCTTGAAGAATTTATCTCCTTTTCCACTCCTATTGGGGTGAAAAATATGATTTCTCCATCTTGTAGTGCTTGGAATTACATTATGTCTCAATTGTCTCTAACTCCATATGGAGCTCTCGAAATCACTTCCCGAAGCTTAATAGCTTTTCGACCCTATGCACCGCTAGCCCTTCCCACAATTTATCTCCTCTTTTCCACTCCAAGGGGTTGCCCAAAAAAATAGCATTCTTTCAAGAACTCCTAAAATCACCTAGGGGGATTGACTTGAATTTCCTAATTCACATAGGGGACTGAGTTAACATCCATTGGGGTTTCATTGGACTGACTAGGTAAGGTTGGTGTTGAGGATGGGTAGACCTGGGGTGTCTTAGAAAGGTGAAACTTAAAAATTTTGACACATGGGTATCATTGTCATGCTCAAAATTGTAAATTTTATTGTTACGCATTTGCATGACAACAAGATGTTGAGTTATTTGAGAATAAGGAAGCTGATACTCCTCCTCCAGACTCAACTGATGTAGATATTTCACCTGTTGTAAAAAACATAAGCTAATGTTCCCACATATGATGACAATGATGATGGGGATGATGGTGATGATTAGATAGAACCACGACCCACGAGAGAAGTACAATGTATGCCCAAGTGGTATACTAACATGATACGAGATGCAAAATTAGATGTTCCACCAAATACATCCACCACTGGACCACGGACTCGTAAAAAGCACATGAAGAAGTAAACTTTTCTTTGACTTGCAGAAAAGCACATGAAGAAGTAAAATTTTCTTTGATGAGTAGAGTTATTGAATCAGATGAGCCCTCTATAGTCCAAGAAACCCTACATTCAAAAGCTTGGAAGATGCCATGGATGCTAAATATAAGTCAGTAATGAAAAAAAACACTTGGTAGCTTGTCCATCTTCCACCAGGGAAGAAACCCATTGGTTACAGATGGATATTCAAAAAAATTTACAAAGCGAGATGGGACCATAGACAAATATAAAGCAAGATTGATAGAAAGGGTATGCACATAAGGAAGGCATAGACTACAAGGAGACATTTTCTCCCACTGCTAAGATCAAAACAATCGATGATCTTTGCTCTAGCTACACAAATTTGGTTGGAAAGTCCATCGATGGACGTAAAAAGTGCCTTTCGAATGGAGATCTACAAGAAGAAATCTACATGACTCAACCTGAGGGATATGTTATACATGGAGAAGAAACAAATGTATGCAGACTCTCAAAATCTTTGTATGGCCTTAAACAGGCACCCCTGGGCTTGGTTCATCAAAATAGACAAGCATCTCGTACAACATGGATTCGTCAAAATCCATATGATCTTAAATCTACCTCAAAAATAAGGGGGAGATTGTGATTGTTGTTGTCTATGTCAACTACCTAGTCATCATTAGCAGTTCAGTGAAGATGATCGATGAAACGAAGAAATATCTTAACCGATCGTTCGACATGATAGATCTCGGGCTAATACACTGTTGTTTTGGATTGGAAGTATGGAAAAAAAAGAATCACATATTTTTTCTCAATTGAAGTATACCAAGACAATGCTCGATAAATTTAAGATGATGGATTACACACCTATCATTACACACCTATGGAGACAAGATTACAATTATCTCGTTACGAACCATCTCCTTGGTAGATGCAACTCTCTATCGGCAAGCTGATTGCGGTCTCATTTACCTAACCTACATTAGACCAGATATCGCTTTGTAGTGAGCTATTTGTCCAGTTCATGCAAGAACCCAAAGTTTGTCATTAGAAGTCAACAAGGTGAATCTTGAGATATCTCAAGGGTACAATAGATCTTGGTCTAGAATACAAGAAGAATGATCAATTCTTCTTAACTAGATATTCAGATTCAAATCATGCAGTAACATTGATAACAAGAAATCCACTTCTGGATTTGTATTCTTTTTGGGATCTAGACCAATATCATGGGGAAGCAAGAAACAACACTTTGTTTCTCACTCTTCTATAGAGGCCAAATATTGTGTTGCAGGTGAAGTTGTCTACGAAGTGATATGGCTACGTCGCATACTGGAAGGACTTGGAATACCACAGACAAACCTACCACCATGTACATAGACAATGAAGGTGTTATCAAACTTATTTGCAATCTATTTTTTCACAAGAGAACAAAGCACATCGAGGTACAAGTTCATTTCATATGCGAGCATGTCTTGAAACACAACATACAACTTCAATTTTGTCCAACAAATGAACAATGAGCAGATATCTTCACAAAGTCACTTTCACGTGACAAGTTTGAGTTGTTCAAAGAGTTCCTCTCCTCATCTCTTGAAACAATGCAAAATTAGGGGGTAATGTTAGGTAATACTTAATTTACCTAGGTTAATTTAGCATTGGTAATATAATTGTTACTTAGGTAACTAGGTAATTATAAAGTGTTATTATAGTTATGTTTATATAGCCATTATATTGTACGTTGTCTTATTGTTTCATTTTTATAACAATATATTTGTTTGTATTGTATTTCTGCTTCTCGGATGTTTTGGAAGCTTATGTAAACAAGATTAGTGTTACACACCATGCAACATCCTTCTCTTTTTTAGTAACGGTTGTCCAATATCTATAAATATTGCACCTACATTATTGTACTCATTTTTTATTGCATATTAATAAAATTATCAAGCTTTCGTCCTTGTTCGATAATTTCATGAATTAAGGTTTTTATTGAATGCTAAATTTTAAATCTAGATTCAACAATATTGAGATTAAAATTAAGGCTGCATTTTAGAAATTAAAAATAGATGAAAATGTGTAAATGACTATCAAATTTAAAACATAATGTTATATTAAAAGATGAATATTTTTCTTGTATGTTGTAGGGAACACAAAATATTTGACAATATAACAAATGTGTTTATATGAATTATGATAATTATATTATAACATTTAATTATGTTTAGTGAAGAAACAACACATCTCATTATTATGGTTTTATATATGTTAAGTTTAGTGAAGAAATATGGTGTATAATGATAGCTTTTTTAATCAACTCATATCTAATATTTAGGATGATGGAGACATTGTTGGTTCTGCTGTATATTAAAAAAATAGACTTTGCTCCTACATCTTCACACTTTTAATAAAATTGAGGGAATTTTCATTTTCTATTTTACAATATTAAATTGTATTTTCATTTCTTCATATTGGTAATGAAGTGAACGAAATTATGTTCTTGTAATCATCGCATTAGTTTGTCAAAATTGTATCGTTGTTCTCTCACTTTTACTTGAGTACACCAACATATAATTGTGTCCCACTTTTTGTAATTTTTTTGTACACTAACAAAATATTTCCGACAAACAAAATTTGATCAAATACATATACATTGACCAAACATGTATTTTAAGAACTTAAATATATAAAGACATAATCCATCTCTAACTTTTCTTAAAATATAAAGATTACTAAATATTTTTGAAATTTATTTAATACTTAGTTTTTTAAAAAAATTGGCCATCTAAAGAAACACAATATTATGTTTTAACTTACCTTCACTATACTACTATATTTATTAATTGAGATCTCATTTAACTAGTCAATTGATTAATATTGAATAGACTTTTTAAATAGAAATTTATGTGAAAAAGATCTCTCAACATCTTAAAAATAAAAGCGTTCAATTTTCTTATTGACTTATTCATTAAACTCCCTAAAAATCAAGTGCCAATGTATTCCATACAAAATCGTGTATAACTATTAAATGTCCATAACTACCTTATCAGGTAAGTAAAAGCGGGTTGCACTTGCTCCCTATTTGTCAAATAAAGAGTGCGTGTGGGATAATTCACTTTCATTTGTCAATTAAACCCGGTGTAATTAACTCTAATACTGTGGGCCTCATTAAAATTCAACCTGACGTTATATCCCAATGAACTTCTATCAGCAAACTATTATAAATTAATATTAATATATTATAATAATTATTTATATATAATATTATAATTTATAGTATATTAATTACAATAAATTTGTTATATTAATTTATAATAAATTTTCTATTATAATTAATAATGTATAATATAATATTATAAATTGTAATAAATTTATTATATTATAATTTATTCAATAGTGAAGATGCTTGGTTTTTAAAGAACCTATCAGGGTTCAATTTTTATTGAAAGTAAAGCTAGGAGATATCGTAATAAAAGATGAGGTTGAAATCATGCCTTGATATGAATTTGACGGAATGAATACCCCTCAATCCTTAACCGCTTATCCGAAGAAATGTGCCCACCTCAATGATGGAATATGACAGTTTAAGACCTACCAAATTTCCAAAAAAAAAAAAAAACAACAATTACAATATTAATAATAAATATATTATAAATTATAATTAAAGAGGCCTATCAACCTATAATAACACCAAAGGTACTATCTATAGTTGCATTTTTCATACTACGTACCGTGTTCTTCCATTCCAGCTTGAAACTGGCTGCAACAATGCTACCTCCATTGTTCTCAGTTCTGTTTCTAGTTATTGTTATTTCTTGTGCTGTTCAGCAGTCCCATACTTCATCACATCCCCAGAAGAGCAATGTTTCCGATGAGCAGGCTCTGTTGGCATTCAAGTCTGCAATCGAATATGATCAAAACAATTCATTCATCACATGGACTCCCAACATCTCATTCTGCAACTGGAATGGCGTCACTTGTTCTCTCCGACGACAGAGGGTTGTCTCTCTAAATCTCTCCACCGTAGGTTTGGTAGGTATCATCTCTCCTTTCATTGGAAATCTCTCATTTCTTAGGATTCTAGATCTCAATACTAACAACCTTCATGGCCACATCCCCTCTCAATTAGGAAGCCTTTCTCGCTTAAGGGAGCTATATTTATACACAAATCAGCTTCAAGGTTCAATTCCCCCAACTCTGAGTGCCTGTCTCAGTTTAAGAGTCATCAACCTCCTTCAAAACAACTTGGTTGGCAATATTCCTCCGGCTCTGGGATTTCTCCCAAATTTACAGTTCCTTCAGTTTAGCCGAAACAATTTGACGGGTAACATTCCCAACACATTAGGGAACATATCCTCTTTGGACACCATAGATTTGAGACAGAACAAACTAGAAGGCCCTGTTCCATGGGAATTAGGTATGCTTAATCAACTCAGACGACTGAATTTGGGTTTTAACCTTCTCACAGGAGAGATTCCTTCCTCCTTGTCAAACTGTACTAATCTACAAAGATTGGGTATGGTTGAGAATTACTTATCGGGAGAGATTCCATGGGAGTTATGCTCCAAGAATACCCTCTTAACGGGATTATTTCTGGGTGATAACCGATTTAGTGGAAGAATTCCACTAACACTCTTCAATTGTTCGCAACTTGAAATTATAAATTTAAGCCAGAACCAAATGAGTGGAATAATTCCCCAGAGCTGGGAAAGTTGCATGCACTTACTAGGCTGAGCGTGTACGAGAATCAATTTGTTAGCGGCAGCACCACAAACTTGCCCATTCTTACTGCTCTCACCAATTGTCCTCTTCTCAATCACATAGATTTATCACTCAATCATCTGGCAGGTGTCATGCCCTCTTCTGTGGGACAACTTCCTCAAACACTTGAAAAATTATACTTGAGTTTCAACAAAATAGGTGGTGAAATTCCCCCACAGATTGGAAACCTCACAAATTTAACTCTACTAGCTTTAGATGGAAATAGTTTCACAGGCACAATTCCTTCCACAATCACCAAGCTTCAAAGGATGGAGAGATTGTACTTGAGTTACAACAATTTGCAAGGAAACATCCCAATGGAGATCGGTCAGCTAAAACACATAGGGATCCTATCTTTTATAGGAAATAAGCTTTCTGGAAATATTCCCGATTCCTTGCGGGGCTTCAACAGATCAGGGAACTATATCTTGGTGACAATCTGTTAACAGGGAGTATCCCTGCAAGTCTAGGAGAGTGCCTGAATTTGGAATATCTTGATCTCTCATATAATAAGCTCAGTGGGCAGATACCTCCAAGTGTGGCAGGACTTCCAAATTTAGTTTTCAATTTCAACCTTTCAAATAATTTATTGGAGGGCTCCCTGCCTTCAGAAATCAGCAAGATGGAAAAGGTTCAAGTTATAAATATTTCAGCAAATCGATTAACAGGCCATATTCCAGATGCAATAGGAAGCTGTGCAGCACTTGAATCTCTGAATCTTTCTTCTAATAAACTTAACGGTCCAATCCCAGATTCTCTGAGCAAAATTCAATATCTCCAATATTTAGATTTCTCTTCCAACAATTTGTCAGGAGGATACCAATGTCTCTGGATGATATCAAAGCGCTTCAACATCTGAATTTTTCTTCAAACAAGTTATCAGAGAAGTCCCACAAGAAGGGGTTTTTAAAAAGCTTGATGCAACATCATTTATTGGAAATCCTGACCTGTGCGGACCTTGGGTAAAGTTGCCACCATGCTCTGCTCCCAAACAAAAAAGTCTTAGGCATCTCAAAAGGATTCTCATACCTATTGGTGCTGTTGTATTTGTCACATGCTGTGCATTGGTGGGATACTTTTGGAGACGATATTACAAGAGACCCCAAATGGCCTCAAATCCCTTTGAAGTGGGCCCTCAGAAAATTTCATATGAAGAACTTCTCATGGCAACTGATGGATTTAGCGAGGCTAACTTGTTAGGAATTGGTGCTTTTGGAAAAGTATTCAAAGGGGTTTTGAAAGATGGCACAATGGTTGCTATCAAAGTTCTTAATATGTTGAGGGAAGATGCACATAAGAGTTTTGATAGAGAATGCAATGTTTTGAGGAGAGTTCGACATAGAAATATTTTAAAAATCATAACTACTTATTCAGACCCTGAGTTCAAACTTTTAATATTTCCTTTAGTGCAAAATGGTAGCCTAGACAAGGTTATATATCCTACAGGTGAACAAAGTTCTCAAGGGCAAGTGCATAAGTTAGATTTGGCTCAAAGGTTAAACATAGCAATGGACATAGCACGAGGCATGGAATATCTTCATCATCATTGTTTTGTTCAAGTCATCCACTGTGATTTAAAGCCCGGTAATGTGCTTCGTGGCGAGGATATGACAGCTTATTTGATAGACTTTGGCATTTCAAGATTGTGTCTTGGAAACTCTATGGATTCATACACTTCTACACATGCATTAAAAGGATCCATTGGATACATTGCACCAGCTATGAGTTCAAATAGATAGCATGAAATGTCAAATTTTCTTTCTTGGAATTGTTGTAGAAAATTGTGAATACAAAAATTTATGAAGAAAAGTTTTGAATGCAGAGTATGGAAGGGGTGGAGATGTCACTACAAAAGGAGATGTCTACAGCTATGGAATATTGTTATTAGAAATGATGACAGCAAAAAAGCCGACCGACAGTCTTTTTGTAGAAGGAATGAACTTGCGACAATGGGTGAGTAGATGTTTTCCAAATACAATAGAAGAAGTTGCTGATAGATATTTGCTGACCACTGCTACAAACAATGATGGAGAGAAAGTATTCGACTGCCTCAGAAAACTCATTTATGTGGGTTTGCTTTGTGCAAATGAATCCCCTGAAGAACGACCAAGTATGATTGAAATTGTAAAAATATTGTTTAGTATCACAGACACATTTCTTGGAGTGACTTCAGCAACATTTCAACCAGATCTATCGCATTTGCTTGGTAGCACAAATGTTGCTGGTGAATATGGTGAAAGCCAAAGTTCTTCGTTCTAAACTAGAAAATTCTCATCGACTGGGATACAATACTGTAAGACGTTTCAATAGTTTGAATGCCTTCAAAATAGTTTTATGCTGGCATGGATCAAGTATCCTCCCATAGAAATTTCATTATAGGATATGGTTCTCACCATGAGTGTTGTGTTGTACGTATGTAATAAGCACTTAGTTATTTGCCATAACAATAATAATATGAAAGAGGTTTGTTACCAATTTACCACGTGTCATTCTTTGGGCTGATGGTAGGCTTCAGCGAATGGATACTTTGATATGGTAAGGGAGAGAATGAAGGACTATCCATGTATGGAAAATAAAAGTTTGGAAATGAAATATTCATAGAAGAGCAATGCTATCCCTGTGGGAGCATTTGCAGATTTTTTTATTTTATGTCAAATGAGATCATATTTATAATTTTTTTGTTTGAGGAAAGTAAACAAATAAGAATTGGATTTTTCCTCGTGTTCAATTAACATGGAAGTGGATTCACACCTTGCTTCAATCTTTTCTTTGGATATCTTAACTTCAAAATGATTGTCTTGGGGACTCAACGTTGTTACCAACCATTTACAACAAATTTTGGCACATTTTTAGAACTGATATTCTTTTTCATTTTTAATGATGTTCTTATAGATTTTGTTTTTATATTACTAATAAAGTGGTTGTTATTTCCACTATGATTCTCTAGATTCTTAACTAGATCGAGAAAGTTTGGCTAGAGATTGATCACCTCTAGCACTTGCTTGACCACCGGGCTGCCGCCCCATGTGCTATCAGTCGCATGCCTCCGTGACGTTCATGTATGTTGCCACTTACCTCCTGGTCTACGCCGCTCTCCTCCTTCGCCCGAGGCCAAGGATTTCATAGATGTCGGCCTTGGAGCCAACAGAGCCCCTCCCCTTATTGATGGTATCCTCGCTCTCGGCCCCCTTCCCCTACTCATGGCGGGGTCTTTGGTCGGCTTGGTGATTCTAGTGGCACTAGTTGGAATGCCCCTTAGTAGGGAAAATTCCCATGACTAGATCTTGCCATTTCTCCCTCTCGACCGTCTACTGAGGTTCCTAAGTAGCAACAACAACAACAACAACAAGAAAGTCGGTGGGAGCCCATCTCAAAGGCTTCCCATCCACCCCTCTAGTTTTGGTCAGGGGGTGACAAACCAAACAAACCTCCGCCTAATCCTTCATCCTCTATGTTTGTGGCTACGGCCTTGTTTTCCACCCAATTTTCTTACGATTAACATTGTATATCTCTTGTGTGTGTGTGCGTGCATGCGTTTCAATAAAAAAAACAAGAATTGAAATGTAGGAATGTGTATAGCAACTAAGAGAAAGCATATACTAACTTTAAAATATACAAATAAAATTCATATAATTTGTGTTGTTTGATGGGACCAAATATAAATTGTGTACCTTGATGGAAAGAACTAAGGAGTTTGTAAATAGAGGAATGCTTCAAATGTTGGGCACAATAGTATACAAGAGTGATTTTAATTGAATTCATTTTTCTCGCTCACTTTCTAATATTGAGATGTGTACTATACTTCCTCATTGCATAGCATTCAAAACAAAATTGATGGGAGATGCAAAGATCTTTTAGTGACCTAACTCTTGATATTGTTGTGAAGGTCAAACTTTAATGATCAATGTTTTCAATGTATAGTGTAGCCCTTTGTAATGTCAAATCCTAGGATTTATGAGTTGTTATAGCCCATGCCAACTTTAATGGAACATGCTTGTAGTTTCAACATGTTGCGGAAATGGTTGGAACAAATTTTAGAGTGTTTGCATCCCATGGTGAATGAGCGTAGTTAGTGAAATTAATAATCACATATAGTGGAAAATTTGGAAGCTTTGATCTTGGACTAAACACACTACAAATAATTTTCCCGAATCTCCATTAACGAGGACTAAAGTAACCCACCAGTTATGAGTATAACTTGTTCTCCTTTGCACAAAAGGACTTTAGCCTCTAATTGGTTTTCAAAAGGGTGGAAAATTGTATTTGTTTATTTTTCTCAAAAGTACAATGGGGGATTAACATGCTCAATAATTTCAATGTGTTTGTTGCATATTGTGACTAAATTGTTACCTACAAATAAATGGATCGAAGCTCAAAAGATGTCTTGTTCTTCAAGAGATAAAAACTATCTATATGAGACATTAAAATATTCCAATCCTCCAAGGTGGCTTTGCATTTTTATAGGTCTTAATAATTTATGAAATGTGATCTAACATAACTTGAACATCATTCTAGCTTTAATGAAGTCACGATGCCCAAATATATAAAATTCATTTAATTTTCTATTGTTTATAAGATGGAATTGAGATAGAAGATGTCATTCATCAATTTCCTTGTCATTTTGGCAATTGATTTCACTATCTATGTGATCCATCATCACCATCATGGTAAGATATTTTTTCATTTCAATTGTGAACATGTCATGAATGGAAAGAGTTCTGAAATGTTCCCCATTCAAAAAAAAAAAAGTTTGATAATAAATTCTTTGGAGTTACCAATGTCTTCAAGGATGTTGTGAAATGGTTTATTCAAAGGTAATTCACTCTAATAGAAATATTTATAAAAATCTAAATTACGTGAAGGAATAGTAGTGTAATAGGATGAGACATGGACAATGGCCTTCACTTCCCTCTTTTTTCACTTGTCTTTTAACTATGATTATTGTAAGATAGATATATTTTACCTTCAATCAATGGGAATACCTCCATAGAAGAAAGTTGTTTCATATATGCATCAATAAGGGAAGAGGGTGAATAAATTGAGATGTATGCAAAGAAATATGCATTCAAGGAAGTAAAAGATTGGTTGTTTATTGTAAGAGAAATATTTTACAGAAAATGAGATGTCTTGGTTGCACTAATATCATGCTAAACTATGGTTTTAGTTGATTTTATGATAGACAATTGTTATATGATCATGGGAAGCCATATTCTCATAAGTTCTAGTCATCATATGCTAATAAGTTTTAGATCTCTCATCTTTTGATGCATATTTTGAAATGTATTTTTGCAAAACATGGAAAGATACAATGAGTTGGTAATCAACATTCACACACTAATTTGCAAGTATGTTAGGGTTATGTAATTTAAATATATCATTGTTACGAGCCAATTTGTATGTGTTATGTTCATTTTATTCAATGGACATGGCATATGCATCAATTAATCCCCTTGGTTCTTTATAATGACATCGAAGGGTTGATCCTTTGTACCTTAAACATGAATTGGTACTGCATTCATTGTGTTGGTGCGCCTGATTTACTAGTTCCTCATAGTTTTTAGATGGACGTGATGCATATATTAGATATGTTTTCAAAAACATAAGTCATCTAGATTAAAGTGATGCACCATTGAGTCCCTTTAATAGATTTCTCTCAAATTCCATGTTGTGACATGTGTATCAAATAAATCATTTGCAACATTCACTTCAACATGGTTATCCTTGTCTAGTGTGTTCATATTTTTGTATTTTCTATCTATATGAAATTGTGGACATGGAAGGAGCCTTTATGTTCCCATCCATACTTGGTAGGACAATTTCATTATAATGTGATTATAATTTTATAATGTAAAATAATTATTTTATAGGGAACATAAATTTGATACAAACCTATACTAATAGTTCTTTGAGAGCAAATATTTCTTCAACACCTCTTTAAGAAATATTGTGAATCTATGATTCATATAAAGTGATGTGATATGTGGAGTCATAATAATAGTTTGTAGTCTCCATTGATGGCCATGGATAGGATCAACCAACATTTGTGTTGGCGTAGTTTGGTGTAGGTCATGGGGTTTAGTGTTTGTAATAATAAGTGTGAAGAATAAAGTTGGGTAACCAATTTTTATAATCATATATGAGATTTCATTCCTGCAATTGGTGCAAAAAAATCTTGTTCCATGAATATTTGAGCAAAGTTGTATGATGTGCTCTATTAACTTTCTATTGAGAAAGTATTCAAGTTAGCATAATAATTCATCAATGGTTACCACGAAGTTGTCTTCAATTTTTCTCTTCACGAACACTATATATGTTGAATAAGTATGATGAAACATCATAAGATGTAGAAAAAATAATGGACTCTTAGATGGCTTCCAAATCTATTTTCATGGTACAAAATCAAGTGCAAAGCATATTCATGCATTTGGACTTCTTTTTTACATTTACATGGCATTGCTTATGGGGGATAATCTAGGAAAGGCCATAATCAAATATACGTATGAATTATATTAAATGATTAGAGAAAATAAATACTAGATCATTTAATTATTAAAGTACATTGTGTCGTCCATAATCACTATAAACAACCACAAGACAAACACCCACAATCATGTATATATAATAAATCAATAAAAGATTAAATCAAATGCATAACACAAATGTATAAAGGGTATACTTAATACCATAATTTTATTAAGAATTTTTAGCTTGAATTCTCTAAAGTAAGAATAACTCTCTTCCACAATATGATCACTAACACAAGCTCTCTATTCTTTTATAAAAACAAGTTGAAGCTATTATTAGCAATGGAGACTAGTTAGCTCACAAAGAAATTATGCTTTAATATATTAATATTGAAAGTAAAAAGTTAGTCTTGAGCTACTAAAAATACTATATATATAGCTATGAAGTTCTATGGTTTATGTTGCATAGATTTATATGATAATATTCTAAATCTCACATGTAGATCCAAAAGGGAGTGGATTTTTCTAAAAATAAGTGTACCAAGTCATTCATTCATTCTTACCTTTGGGAGGTGTTTGGCCAACCCTTTTATTAATGGACACCTCCATGAAAACTACATCATTTGATGTAGGAATCATCATCAGAGGTCTAAAAAAATGTCACTGAAAGATCCTCACAAGTTTGTTATGAAATTCTGTAAGGAGGTAATATCTCTCACCCTAATACCCATCTTCATAATGTTGTATTAGATTTACTTGAATTTGATAAAAAAAATTCACTCATTTGAAAATTTCACTGTAGTTTTTTATTTTGTTGGTTGTGTCCCCTCAAAAAGTATGTTCAAATAGTGGGTTCATAACCACTAGAAACCCCATCGCATTAAGGTCAAAATAAAAACATGACCAAAGTATTCATCCTCCATTGTACCAAAAATGAACACTAAAATCCATCCTTAACCATGGCCTATGGTTCATTTGAAACACCCTAGTAGTGCTCTCCCACTAGAGGGTAAGTGCACCAAGTTGGGGGGCCAAAAGGGGGTCTTAAGTGGACGCATTTTTCTGAAAAAAAAACTTCAACTTGTACGAGTTTTTCGAAATAGTTACACTCAAAATTGGAAGATGTTGTAGAAATATGAATCGTAGAATTTTGAGTCTAGTTTCTAAGCTACTAAATTTTATTGAAAAAGATAAGTTTAAGTGGGTAAAACAACTAAAATACCAACAGATGCTCTTGTTTTTGTTAAAAAACATAATAGAGTGACTTTTGTGCCCCCCACCATTTTTTGAGCACCATTTAGTATTTTTGAAAACCCTTTGGTAGAAAGATAGCTAGAGCATCTAGTTTGGGCTCCATTTTTTAAAGATTTTTTTAGCGAATATTTTTTTATTTATGATTTTTCTAGTACATAAATTTTATGTTTTGAAAAATAACGAGCTCCGACCGTGCCCCCCCCCCCCTCCCCCAACTACTACCTCAAAAATATCAAAATTAGATTTTTTTGAATATGTATAGAATTATGCCTAGTTTGGGCTAGTATAATTTTTTTAAATTTTGATCACCCAAAAAAAAGATACACCATGAAAGATAGACATATTTACACTTCAAAAATAGCTATAAAAAGGCATAGTTAGAAAATAAATAATATGGAAACCTTATATTAGTTAGAAAATTTGAAAAATTATATTTTTAGAAAGAAGAGACTCTTCTCTACGTCGTGGTATAATTTTTTTAAAATGGATCGATTGTTTTATTTTGATTTATCATAGAGGAAGTGGCATTTTTACATTTTCTTGTAAAACATGTTGTTTTGATGTGTTTGTGCAGTCCATGCCTCAGCTTGGGATCCAAACCGGATCCCAAGCCTTGAGGCATGGCTTGGGAAAAGAGAAAATGCGTACATAACACGTACGTGTTCTAAGTAGTATAAACATTTTGTATGCTTTTGACATGCTTTTATTTACATAAATAAATAAGTTTTTCATTTATTATTATTTATATTTTATTATTTCTTATACTTTAAATTTATTTATGTAAATATAAGAAATTAGGGTCACTCTGCACCTTATGGAATTAGTCTCACAGCTCCATGAGTCATGGTTTAGGAGATAGTTTTTTAAAGTATAATCTGGTCAATACATAGGTAATTTTTCAGATTTCAACATTCAGCCTAAATATTTTAGCGTTTAACTTCTACAATCGAAACCCTAAACCATAGGCCATAAACCTAAACACTAAACTGTAAACCTTGAGCCCTAAACCCTAAACCCTAAACCTTAAACCTAACCATGATCCCTAGACCCTAAACCCTAAACCCTAAACCCTAAACCTTAAACATTCAACCCTTACCCGTGAGCCCTAAACCCTAAGCCTTAAGCCCTAAACCCTAAACCATAAGCCCTAAACCCTAAACCCTAAACCATAAACCATGAACCATGAACCATGATCCCTAAATGTTAAACCCTAAACCATTAATCCTAAAAACTAAATCCTAAACCCTAAACCCTGACCCCTAAACCCTAAACCTTAAAAACTGAATCCTAAACCCTAAACCCTAAGCCTTGAACCCTACACCCTTATCCCTGAGCCCTAAAATATAAACCCTAAACCCTAGACCATATACCCTAAGCCCTAAGCCCTAAAACCTAAAACCTAAACCCTAAACCACCCCGAGCCCTAAACCATAAACCCTAAACCTTAATCCCTAAACATTAAATCCTAAACCCTAAACCCTGAACCATAAACCATAAACCCTAAAACCTAAACCATAAACCATAAACCCTTATCCCTAAACACTAAATCCTTAACCCTAAACCCTAAACCCTAAACCCTAAACCTTAAACCCTAAACCTTAAACCCTAAATCCTTAACCTCGATCCATAAACCCTAACCATAAACACTAAACCCTAAACCCTAAACCTAAAACCTAAATCCTAAACCATAACCCTAAACCTTGAACCCTGAACCCTAAACCCTAAACCTTAAACCCTGAACCATGAGCCCTAAACCCTAAACCCTAAACCCTAAACCCCAAACCATATTTCATCAATATTTCCTAGTCTCGTGCCTAGAACCATCATTGAGTCTACTTATAGAACTACCTTGTTTATGAGAGGTGGGACAAGTAACTAAATGGATATGACATCTACCTTGTGCCTTGTAATGCATATATTACACATCTCTTCTAAACTTGTTTCTCCCCACATATACTTGCGCTCTTGAATGTAAATTTATTCACACTTTGAAACAAATTTCACATTTCTCATATTTCCATGTATGGTATTATGCAAGCCAGGATGACCCATTGGAAGCTGGAAAAAATAACCATCACAAAAAAAAATTAATCTTAAAGGAAACAAAAGAAACATAGAGAATATATCAATGCAGAGGTGTAGGATCATAATTGAATTTCCTATAGTATCCTCTCCTCCGGAGAAAGATAAAGTTCAAGTGTTCTACTGAATGGATAGTAAATTTGACATAAACTTCCTAAAGTGTTCAAAATAAGCATAGAAACAGGGGAATGGCTAAGAACACTAAGGGGTTATCAATCACCTAGTAAATCTTTCTTGTTTAGTTCTAAATGGGAGTTACTTGGCCTATGACTTAGTGACCTTCCATTCATTGATAATTCCTTATATGATAAACCCATGGATGTTTTCAAAATCCCCTAAACAAAAAGATAGGGGTAGTCATCAATCCTAGTGAAGGGTGTGATGTGATTTCCAAGAAACTTGAAATTCATATAGATTTAGAGGTCATAACATGAATTTACAAATATCTCTATCATTATAAATGGAAGCCAAG
This sequence comes from Taxus wallichiana var. yunnanensis, assembly GCA_018340775.1. Lineage (NCBI taxonomy): Eukaryota > Viridiplantae > Streptophyta > Pinopsida > Cupressales > Taxaceae > Taxus > Taxus wallichiana. The sequence continues at coordinate 621,916,448 of CM031234.1, read as the reverse complement.
TAACATGTCTCCCTGTACATCCAAGGATTGAGGACTACTCATGGGTCTTTGTAAGGATTGAAATTAAGGAATATGACATTTCCCTCCTTCAAAATATCAATGATGAAAAACATCAAATTTTGATGACTCTCTTTGAATGTTCGGCCTACAAATTCATGAACCTCGAACTCGTGACTTAAACCCTTAACCTCAACCATGACCTAAACCTAAACCCTAAACCCTAAAACCAAAATAATAAATCCTAAACCCTAAACACTAAATACTAAACCCTAAAACCTAAACCCTAAACCCATAACCCTAAACCCTTGACCCTAGACCCTAAACCCTAAGCCCTAAGCCCTAAACCCTAAATACTAAATCCAGAGCCCCGAGCTCTAACCCCCAAACCTTAAACCAATAACTCTGAACCTCGAACCTTAAGCCATAAAACATGAACCATGAACCCTAAACCCTAATCCCTAATCCCTAAACTATAAACCCTAAACCTTAAGCCTTGAACCCTACACCCTAATCCTTGAGCCCTAAACCCTAAACCTTAAACCCTGAGCCCTAAACCCTAAATCTAGAGCCCTAATCTCTAACCCCTAAACCTTAAACCTATAACTAACCCCTAAACCTTAAACCCATAACTCTGAACCCCAAACCCTGAGTTGTAAACCTTAAACCATGCACCCTAACCCCTAAACCCTAAACCCTGAGCCCTGAGCCCTAAACCATAAACCCTAAACCTTAAGGCCTAAATGTTAAATCCTAAAGGTCCCTAAACCCTAAACCCTAAAAACTAAATCATAAACCCTAAACCCTAACCCCTAAACCATAAACTCTAAACCCCAAGCACTAAATCCTAAATCATAAACCCTAAACCCTAAGCCCTAAACCCTAAACACTAAACCATAAACCCTAAACTCGTGACCTAAACCCTAAACCCTAAAACCTAAACCCTAAACCTCTAAACCTTAAACCCTAAACCCTGAACCCTTTTCGCTAAACCTAACCCTAATCTTTAAAAGTTAAACCCTAAGCCTAAACCGTAATCCTAAACCCTAAATCCTTAACCCTAAACCTTAAACCCTGAACCCTAAACCCTAAACCCTAAACCCTAAACCATAAACCCTAAGCCCTAAACCTAAACTCTAAACCCTAAACCCTAAATCCTAAACCCTAAACCCTAAACCCTAAACCCTAAACCTAAAAGTTAAACCTAAAACCTAAAACCTAAACCCTAACCCTAAACCCTAAACCTTGAGCCCTAAACCCTTGTGTGCATGTGTACTTTGCTTAATGCTAAATCAAATGGAGAAATAACTACATATCAACTACCTAAAATAGTTCTACATCTAGCTAAAACAAAGCATAAGCACCATCAAGATAAAGAGCTAAACAAGATCTAAACTAACATTATAACTTTGAAAACATAAGATCAAAACTAAACCTGATGCTATTTAAAATCTCTACTCCCTAATTACCCTAAACAAATTAATGGACCTATTTAGCTCAATAAATCAAAACTTTCTTGTTTGATCCTTAAAAAAATGCAAGAATAGAAGCTTAGCTCTTAACAATGGTGACCACTCAAGAAGACAAAATGCAAGCTCTTAGTCTCTTTCTTATAATGCTCTGCATTTTCTCTCTTAAAAGTTTAGGTGTAGGTATAAAATAAAGTAGAAGGAGGGCTCCTAAATATATAAACAATGGATAAAGGAAACACTTCATCCCTTTGCGTAAACCCTAAATAAAGGTAAAACATGATTAGGAATGGATAAGGTGGAACCCAATACTTATAAAAGGTAACCTTACTTTAAAGGGTTTAATTTAAACTAACAAGTCATGGGAAACCATGAACCGGGGGTGTTTTAATTAATCAAAGGTGTTTAAACCCTAAACCCTAAACCTGTAAGCTAATGAAGCTAAACCCTAGAGGAATTAGTATGATTTAGAAATTAAAACCTTAAATCAATTAAATATTGAAACCCTAATGGAAGGAAAGCTAAAATTAATAAACCCTAATTAATTAGTCCCAGGTAGAAAAATAATTAACTAAGATCGTTAATCGGGATGTTAGTTGGACCCTAAACCTTAATCCCTTAGCGTATTATAAACCTTTAACGCCCTAAACCCTAAGAGGGAATATGAACCTTATTAACCCTAAACCCCAATTAAACCTAATAATTAGCCAATTTAAGTATTTAAATTACTTGGGCCCTTATGGGTGTCTAAACCCTAAACCTAAGCCTCCCCTAACCCTAACCCTAAGCCCTAAGCCCTAAGCCAAAACCCTAAACCCTAAACCCTTAAACATAAACCCTAAACCCTAAACCCTAAACCCTAAACCTAAACCCTAAACCCTAAACCCTAACCCTCAACTCTCAACCCTAAACCCTCAACCCCGATCCCTAAACCCTAAACCCCGAACCCTTTTCCCCTAAACCATGAACCCCGACCTTTAAACCTTAAACCCTAACTCCTAAACCAAACCATAAACCCTAAAACCTCAAACCCTAAACCTTAAACCCTAACTCCTAAACCCTAAACCCTAAACCCTAAACCCTAAACCTTAACCCTAACCCTTAAACCCTAAACCCTAAACCCTAAACCCTATACCATAAAACCCTAAACCCTAAACCCTAAATTCTAAACCCTAAATCCCCTAAACCCTAAACCCTAAACCCCTAAACCCCAAACCTCGAACCCTAAACCCTAAACCTTAACCCTAAAACCTAAACCAAAGCCCTAAACTAAACCCTAAGCCCTAAGTCATAAACCCTAAACCCTAAACCTCAACCCTAAACCCTAAAACCCTAAACCTAAACCCTCAACCCTCAAACTCTAAACCCTAAACCCTAAACCCTAAACCCTGATCCCTAAACCCTAAACCCTAAACCTTGAGCCTTAAACCCTAAACCTCAACCTCGACCCCTAAACCCTAAACCCTCAACCTTGAACCTAAACCCCCTAAACCCTAACCTCGACCCTTAACCCTTAACCCTAACCATAAACCATAAACCCTAAACTCTAAACCCTAAACCATAAACCCTAAACCATGAACCCTAAGCCCTGAGCCCTAAACCCTAAACCCTAAAATCTAAACTATGAGCCTTAAACACTAAACCTTAAACCCTAAACTCTAAACCTTGAGTCCTAAACCCTTAGCCCTAAACCCTAAACCCCGAGCCCTAAACCCTAAACCCTAAATCATAAACCCTCACCCAAAGGAAAGTCCTAAAAAGATCATTCAACATGTTTTAGTGTGTAGGGAATAGTGTTTAAGGTGATCGATCAACTCATTTAGTTTTTATGAGAGACTACTTCCTTTGAAGGCCTAAAAAGGCATTTTTGGCCATTTTGTAGTTAATTGAACACCCTTCAGAACAAGCTAAAATGAGCTAGTCATGTCACCGAGTTATCAAGGACCATTATTTATGAAGTATTAAGGCATCGTTTGTCTCCATAAGAGACATATGAGCAAAAACATGTATGAGAATCATGAATTTGATTCCATAAAAGGATGCTTTTAGAGCTAGGAAAGGTGAGGGGATGATCTTTATATGGAGCACCATGTTTCTAAGAATGAGCAATCATCTGAGTTCACTTGATGCAATTCACTTGGTACTATTCGTAATAACTCATTCAACACCTAATAGTGTTATCACACCTTAAGGAGGAGGCACATTACAATCACCTCATTTTGGCCATAGGACAGAATCCCATTCAGGGAACAATCCTCTATCTACAAAGTGAGGATCTCTTTTTAGTAAGAAGTAGACAAACATCATAGAGTTAATTCATGGTCACTAAAGTGAATTATGGACCAAATTTAAAAATTAGTACCAATTCAAGCAATGGTAGGGCCAAAATCCATTTTAGAAGGTCAAAAACCTAAAAATGACTATATGCTTTCCCAAAACAAAGACCGACTACAATATATATGCCCTAAAAGTTTTAGGTCGTTTGCTGAAATCCTGAAAATGAGTAAGTATTGACCAGATTAGATTTTGAAAAACTATCTTCTAGATTATAACTGTTGGAGCTACGAGACCACTTCCATAAGGTGTAGAGTGACCCTAATTTCTTATATTTACTAAAATAAATTTAAAGTATAAGAAATAATAAAAGAAATCTTAAACATTTATTTTTGTAAGTATAAACCACCAAAACACATATGCATGGTCCATACTACACAAACGCGCACGTGCGCGTTTGACTTCTTTGAAATGCGTACGCATTATAACCTAGTCAAAGAGCTAAACAAAACCATTGATATTCAAGTCAATGACAATTATTTCTCATAAAGCATGTGTTTTATATCAACCTTTCAAATACATGTTTGTAATGATAATCGTTAAGTTATATAATTATGGAATTCCCTTTGGTGGAATACTTGTAGTCACTGCTACAAGAGAAACTCGCTATAAATACTAGAGCCATTGGTTCATCTAGTGATGGTTTGACTATTGTGTTTAACGAAAAATACTTGACGACCTATCGAAGTGCTACCAAACCACAAAATGGTTTGTATAGACACACAAATGCATTGGAAGACCTATTCAAAATGATACCATTAGTCCAACTTCCTAACCTCCACCTCCATCCATCCCTCAAGCCCCACTAATTATTTTTGCCCTCATGCCCTCACAAGCCACAAAGTTATCACCGCATTTGGTGCACCCTCAATCCAAGTAAGCCCCTTAGGATTTTTTTGATAGTTTGGTGAATTTTTATTGTGAATATATCCTTCACATGTCCTACATCCCCTCACAATCTAGAGAAGATGTATATGTTCAAGGAAAATGAACCTATGCAACTCGTCAAGTTTATGGAGCACAAAATTACCTTTGTTAATAAGTTTTACTGACCCTCTAAGACCTAGATAAGGGATTAAATATACAACTTAATAATATCTAATTATTTTATAGTCTTGGAATGTTTAAGGTTTTAAAACCAACCCATAGATACATGGTTAGCCATAGTTTTCAATATTTCAAAAACATGCAAATTATCTACTTGCATGAAGCTAAAATCATGGGGTTTTTCTCTAATTTGTGGCCTACACTATATGGTTGGGTGATATGTGTTATATTTCTAGTCATGACCTTAGGAGAGAAGGTATTATCACATTGATTTCACCAAATATTTCTCATAATATTATTTCTTAGGGATCTAACCCATCGGATCGTGTGGACCCATATTTATTTGTATGGTTGTATTTTTGGGCTCACCAACCTTTATGCTTCCAATGATGTTGAAAAATTATCCCAACTATGGAGAAGAATGGAATAATCTATCCCTAATGCACATTAGATTATCAATGGGGATTTCAACATTATAGAATCATATGAAGACAAAGAAGGTCATCTTATGATGTATTGGTAAATAAGAGAAAGGGATTCTTGGTTTTATATGCATAACAAAGCTTGGAATTTTTGTTCCTAACTAGAATTAAAAACATAATTATTCCTTTTCTTGGTTCACTTTGTCCAATTTTAGAAAATGACAATCCAGTAGAGTAGTTAAGAGACTAGATCAAGTGATGTTGGCCAAGCAATTTCATGTTTCTTTCTCCTTTGATAATGGCCTTATTATGTTGGTCATTGATGGGGTTACTTTTTCATATCACTCCCTGTTCTATTCTCCATTAAATGGACCACCACTCAACTCAATAATCAAAAATCCTGATTTTTTATTTTTTTCATATACAACATTTTTTATTATTGGTAAATAGTTTTTTGAAACGGACTATACCCTTATACAAAAAGGCTCAAAATCTAGATTTAATCATTAAAACATAACAAAAATATCAAAATCTAGAAATAATATGAATATCCAATAGCAAAAAAACAGTCTTCTTAGAAAAGGACCAATAACCAACGACATATCAACAAAGAAACAACTAATGTACAATGACCAATCTGCAGGTGGCACAACTACACCATTGCAGAGAGGTGGTTTGATCAAAAATCACAAGGGTCATCTTATTACAACATATGTTGGTCCCATGGGAAAGCAAACTAATCACTTCTTCTGAGGCTCTAGCTGCACTCTGGGGAATCATACTTGCTAAGAAACTCAACATGGGAAACATCATCATCGAAGGTGACTCTATGAATATCATCAACATTCTCAATAATTCCTTAACTCCTAGTTGGACCATCAAGGATTTTATTAATGAATCTCACAACTTATGCAATGGTATAAATATTATTTTCAAGCACGTGTATAGAGAAGGAAACAAATCTATGGATTTGCTTGCTAATATGGGAGTTAGTAGCAATGATTACATAGAGTGGCATGATATCAATGACACTCCTATCAAGTCTGAAACATCATTTCAAATGAAGCAATCTCACCCATTAGTACACCTCACTCAATGGTGCAAACACGTGTGAAATACCAAAGTTATATTGCATTGGCATTTTGGGCATGCCAGAATTTACACTTCCAGGCTCTCAAAAATTGATCACACTAAGTATTTCAGGGAGAAAGAAGCAAATTTTATCTCTGCATTGCATAGACTTACAGGTTTTTGAAGGGCTTCTAGGAAGCTTACTGCTCACAATATTTAGTTTAATCTAAAAAACTCTTAAGGGGTTCTTAGAATGGGTGGTTCCCATTGCCATGTGGAACCTAAATTTGATCCCCAATGGTAAGAACAAGTTGATCTTTTGGACACCATCAATATGGAGGGATTCACCGATTTTATCAAACGCATAAAAGGGCATGACCAATATATCTCCATATAGTTTGTGGCGAATTGGAAAGACCGTAATGTCTCCTTTGGAGATAAGAGCTTTCAAATTACTTGAGGAATTCATTTATTTTATTACCGGTCTTAGCATGGAAGGGAATAAATTTTTCAGAACAAAATGGATAAGGAAGTAGAAGAAAATTTGTTCTTGGATGATGGAGAAATGCTCGACATCAAAAAGAGGGCATCCTGGTTTCCTCTATCCCGCATTCATATGATGAGGTGACAAAGATGATGGTACGTTATGTCACTCTAGAAGGAGGCTCTCCATCATTCCATAGTACCATCTTGTTCTCTTTCAACCACTTTAGATATGAGGTAAAGGTAAGCCTCTCATATTACATTCTAAAATAAATGGAAAAGTCAATTCTAGAAGTTCAAGTCCATAAGAAGACTATCCCCTTCCATCGAGGTGTCATATATCTCATTAGTCAATACTTTTCTACTATTGTTTGCAATGACCCATGCCCTGTTGTGGTTTCTCCCCTCCCCAAGTGAACTTGTGTCCATTCTAAAAATCATATGTCCAAATACTATGTCTCAGAACCACCTCCAAAATGGGTTCTCTGTAACAACAGTAAAGGTAAGGAAGTTGTGGGCTCTAGCTTAAAGGGAGAATAAATTTTGGTTGATGATATCCCCCTCTGCTTTCCCTGATATTGAATTTGGCACTAGTTTAGAGAATAAATTTAACATGCAGGCTAGTGTGGTTAAAACCCTTGAAGAAAATGTGGATTTTCTGCTCAAATCTACTATCAAAGAGACAACCTCGGACCCCAATGCAGACTCAAAGAAGAAAATACTTCCTTGGAAACCAAGTTTAAGGATTTGGAGAAAAATATAACAATTGCTTAGCTATGCACAGTGTTATAATGGAACTTATGTAGGTACACATCCAAAAATCTACGACTCTAGTGGCATCCTAGACACGGATTGGAAGAAGAAAGATCACAAGGAAGTTTAAAGCTTGTAATTGGGACCCCACCATCGCCATTACACTGAAAATTTATCGGATTTCGGGTGGTTGTCAAATTTTTATCAAGTCCTGTTGGATAATGTTGTTGGTTCCCTGTTTTTGGTGTTGTAGTTTTTATTTTGTTGTATAGTTGTTGTTTTGTTGTCAATTTGTTGTTAATGGGCTCTTTATAGGCCATTGGCCCCTTCCTTTACTTTCTACTGCTTTGTTCTCTTGTGGTTGGGGTGTGGACCCCACAAATCAAAAAACCACAATGTTTCTATTTTCTTATTTTGGTTGTTGAGCCTTTTACTGTAAACTTGGGTAAGGTCCCACCAAAACCTTTTACTAATAATAATAAAATAAAAATCCCAATTTATAATGTGGTACATATTGCAATGGTTTAGAACTTAGTCCCCCACACTTAAGGAAAATCAAGATGGATCGATTAGTGAGCTAACACCATTGCCCACACCACCAGCTTCCTCCGATCCTATGAAAAACAAGTTGTTGTTTACAAGAAGTGCACACATGATGTAGACTACTATGATCATTCACCATTCAATATCCAACTTCAAACTCAAGTTGTCTTCTAGTGGCATAAGATTAAGGTGGAGAAGGCATATAAATATCATGGTCCTCAACTTAAGGATAACATTTATTGGTTAAAATTAGGTGATAGATTCACCAAAGAATTATTTTCTCTCCTCCACTCTATACAAAATGCTAATGGAATCATGGTGATAAAGGAATATACTAGTATAACTACTAAATTACCTAAAGTTCTAGGTGTATTTTTCCATCATTACAATGGAGTTTTAACTACTCAAGCCTCCTCCCCTAGTAGGGATACTTTTATTTCTCAATGTCTCTAGGTTTTCCCTTATAAGGTTTAAAAATATCATAGAGTGTCTTATGAAAAACTTTTCATTGTGAATGATCTTAAGGAAGTAGTTACATATATGACTACCGACAAAGCTCTAGCTATTGATGGATTTCCATCTAATTTAATTAAACCTTATAGGTACTTTGGGCATGAACTCCACAAATTCTACATAGAATTATTAGAAACTAATACCTTGGGTGAGATTATAAATCAAAACAATATCAAATTAATTCCTAATACATGAGGCCCAAAACCGGTCAATAATTAGATACGTTTAACCCTATTAAATGTCTCCTACAAGATATCATCCAAATCTCTTGATCTTATACTGAGGGACTTACCCCTCTCATTGTTAGGAGTGAACATACTAGTTTCATATAGCATATATATACTTGAAAATATCATTGCACTCTGGGAAAGTAAGGAATGGGATAAACTCTAATTAAAAAGATCTTTTCAATAAATCTTATGATAGGATTGCATGGCCTTTCATCATACACATATTTCAAGCCTTGAGATTAGGCCCCATATTTTTGCATAATTTCAATATGTTGTTTCGTCATGTTGGAGGAGTTGAATACCACAAATTTTTTCTATTTAGATCAATTAGATGAGGTTTCATATTCGTCCATGTCTCTATATGTGCTTCTCGTTAAATGTTTTAGCTACCATCTTACTAATTGCTTATCCATGAGGCTTAGTTAAAGGTATCTCTCTCCATCAAATTTACCTATAGCTATCTAAAGGTCACTTTTTTGACAAATATTTTCTAACATTTCTTAAAGAAGAGAAAATAGTGAACAATGATATGGAATATATGGACATTTTTTCTCGGCCTTTAGATCTTTCATCTAGTGGTGAAAGACACAGTGTTATAGAAAAATAATATCCCTTATTCTAGTATGGATTGAGAATTACTCACATAAATGGATCCAAACATGTGTTTAGTTCATGTTTCTTGAAATCCCCTTTACCTTTCATGATTACCCTATTGAGATATGATATTATGTGGTTCAAAGAGTGGACAAGAAAATTTCATTTTGAATCACCTAATTCATCTCTTTGGCAAGAAAATTCTAGATATGCTTAAAAATAAAAATCCTTACTCCCACTCATGTGTACTATTCATCTTGTTGAGCACCCTCCAAAGTTGATGATGGGAAACTTGAGAAACTTTTGAGGATTATATATGGGCTATCTCGATTTTGGAAGCAAAGGCTTTCATAAAATTTCATGGGATATTTTTTTACAAACCTAAAAACATTGTGGAGTTTTGTTACGATTTGTGGAGTTTATATTATTTCCTCCATAATTATTTGGGGAGTTTATGTTACGAGTTGTTATAATAACTTGTTATATTAAGTGATTGGTTATAGGAACTTGGATAGGCCTCCTATTTTATAGGATACATAATTGCATATATAATTGTATGTTTCCTATTGAATAAAATACGAAGTTTATTATTATTTTATTATGATAATTTTGTTCATTATGAACCAAAACTTGTCATTTAGCATTACAACAATATTAATTCATTTTCCGTAATGGGATGTTGAGATTTGTTGAAGGGGTGACATTGTAATCTAAATGCCTAAATCATGGCAATACATTATTTCTTGCCAATATTCTTTGTTTTATGAGTGAGAGTTTAAGAAATAACTTTGTAAATGTAATGAAGTATTTTTATTGTAGGTGTGAATTGCATGAATAATCAAAAGCACCATATTTTCTTATTTGTATACTTTTGTGTGAGGGGCACAGTAGAAGCATGCTAACCCGTCTAAAGAAAAACCTCTAATTTTATTTTTACTATTTGGGTTCTACCACAATTTAATGGGTTTGAAGAATAATGCTTTAGATTACAACAGTGTAAATTTTAGAAAAATCCATACCATATTTCAAGAGAAAATGGAAAAACATTATTGGGATTTGCTTCATTTTAGTATTCCTCAATTGGTGTGTTGCCCGCATAAATATCACCCATGAGCATTGGAAATCTGCATTGATTATGAATCTCGGGGTTTAAATTTGACACATGTTTTGATGAATTTTATCTTTTTAACCAAAAAACCAACTTATATTATGGGTCATTTGGGTAAATTTATTCACACATCCACCTTTGAAGATGCATTATATAATTAATGTTATTAATTAAATATTGTTGTTATTTGGTTTTATTAACCATATTTGTTTTATTTCTTCAATAATTGCTATGATTGTTATAACAATTATGTGCTTCTCGGATGTAATATTAGAAGCTTATGTAATCGAATATTGTTACACTATGAAACTTAGTTTCTTGTTTGTATCCAATATGTATAATACCTATAAGTATTCCACTCATACATATATAATTTCATTGATTTCACATTAATAAAATACACAAGCTACCATCCCCTTTTTGTTAATTTACATTTGGTACCGTGATCAAATTGAAGCTCCTGGCAAGGTTGGAGAAGGTTGCAGAGGAAGAAGAATTCATGGAGAAGAAATCTGCAACAACGGAGAGCCAGTCTTCCTCCAAAGCAACTTCCCACATCTCCCTGCAAACCCACAACCTCCTGTGTGTTTTCCAAGTAAACGTAAAGAAATTTTTTTTTAACTCATGGTACCCTCTCCTGCACCAAAAAAATTTATCTCGAAAGCTTTCATTTTCATAATATTTTTAAAAAATATTGCTACATTTGGTAGTTTTGTAGATTGCGCTATTTTTTGAGCTGGTTGCATTACAAACCGAGTTCCTCATTGAGTTGACTCTTGCATTTGATGGAGTTGTTTTTATATTGAGATTTTGGATATTATTATGGGCCGAGATTCTAGATGTGTCTTTCATTGAGCTCTTTATTGGGGAGAGAAACTACACTACGCAGCCGATTTAAGCTATTTGAAGGGCCTTGCATCGAGTTGCATGTGAAGCGAGCATTTCTCTGCAGACCAAGCTCATTTTTGCACGTCCTCCCTACAGTAATATATTGCATGAGCCCAAGACCAATGCAAAATAGAAGATAGAACCTCCTTCTCCTCAAAGCCAAGCCATTTTGATCTCTTATGCGGGTTTGTTGTGTATGAAAAGCATGTTGCATTGTTTGAAGGCCATGCATATTGGCATATGTGTGTTGGTGAACCATTTTGAAGCTGAGTGGCCAAAACCTGCAAACCCGTACGATTCGTCCCCTAACAACTTGCCAAAAAACAAAACATAATAGCGAAGGTAAAATTAAAAAAAGTAGAGGTAAAAATAAAAAGAAAGAGGGCACGGTGAATGTTGAAGCTGCCAAAGTCGTGTGAATCTCCATATCGATCCTCGCTTACCCGCTCTCCTCGCCATAGATCCTACACAAAACATACAACACAAATAAAAAACATTGAAGCAACACAAATAACGAACAATAAAAAATGGTGAGAAATAATCAAAATGGCGTGAATGAAAGCCATGAAATTGGAAAAGGTGGTGGACAATACAACAAACAACAAGGAGATAAAGGCATTTCAGTCCGTTTAACACGGAAATCCTAATCTTCATGCTGCATGCAGCCACATAGACCCACCCCAATCTCATGCCATGTCAACTCCAACTAAGCCAAGTCAAAATTTTCAAAAGGTCAGTCTTTTTTTGAAGTTATATAAAATTTTTTGCTTAAGTTTATATACATAGCGCATTAAGCGCCTTCGTGGATAGACTGAGAGCTTTGGGTGTGTGAGGTAAATGGTTTGACCCCACCCCCCATTTGATTTTTCAAACAATTTTGAAATTTGGAGGCAAATTTAGAAAACCGCCACAGTTGGAGGTGAATTTGGTGGAAAACCACCTCTAAACAACTAGTTACAGCCAAACAAGTCTCTAAATTTTTAGTGAGAAAAACCCTAATTTAGGGTAAAAACAATTTCTCCTATTAAGCCTATTTTTTTATTTTGGGAAACATTTACAAAAGGAAGACTATCCAAAAACTTCATTTTGGGCCACTTTTTAATGGATTTTTGCATTGAGGGTCATATTGGGCTCTAGAGGCCACAGGCCCGCAAAAAAAAAAAAATTGCTTGCCATTCAATTTTTTCTAAATTTTTGAATGTAATTACATGCTTCAATATATTGTACTAATTTGCAGTTGCCATAGTCAACCAAAAATATTGTAACTTCTCATAAAATTGGTAGAAAGTTGTAATAAAAATAGTAAAAAAATTGGTTTTGAAACACTCACGAGATCCTAGATCTCATTCGCAATGTTCGGTATATACGGTGCCTCTGGGAAGCACTTACGGGTAAATCCGTCATGACTACTACTACACTTAACACCTAATATAGCTGCAACAACATCATCTGGGCATCGACCCTTTAAATCGATGGGGAGTAATAAGGTCATAGTGCACACACTATGAGCCATCCCATCCATTTGTGAATGATTGCATGACATAAATCCGAACTAAGAAATTATCCAAGTATATAACAAAGTTACGCACGTGTATGAGGATATTTATTTGAGTCGGTGTCAATAATCACACAAACCCCTTTCAATATTGTCTTGGTACCACGTATTGAATTCTTTCACGTACGTTAACGCCTCTTTCACGTACCACCGGTATATAGAAAGGGTGAGCTTCTTCCACATATCGTCGGGTATATCGGAAGGGCGCGTATATAGAAAGGTTCGTATATCATACTAACGGTATATATTGGGAGACCTTATACCTAGAGTGATAAGAGCCAAACCATGTTAGTGATTTCTGCAAAATGGGCACCAATGCCCCCAATTTTTTTCTTCCAAATTCACAACTACTCAGAGGAAACAACTATGTTACATGGAAGACTAAAATCAAGACACAACTTGAGTTTGAAGAGATCTGACTATTGTGAATGGTACTCTGACCAATCAACTACTGATACAACACAACAACAAAAATTTGATAAAGCATATTAGAAGGCCAAAATCATCATCTTGTTTGGAGTGTCCAACGATGTGCAACCCCACATTCGAGATGCCAAAAATACCAAGAAGCGTGGGATAATTTAGCACATTATATGAGGCCAAAAACAAGAATGTCATATTAAATTTACAGAGTCAGTTACATACACTGAAGTTCAAAGCAAAATGAGAAAATTGAAGCTTTCTTAAGAAGAGTTGTAGAGTTGAGGGCTTCACTTCTAGCCCTAGGAGAAGTAGTCACAGATGATGCTCTCATTCCCATTGTTCTGAGAGCACTCCCCTCTTCTTACCACATTTTTTTCACAACACTAAATGTGTCGATATATACAGTTAGTTTTGACAAGCTAGTAAACCTACTGCAACAAGAGGAAGCCATGCACAATAAGGATGATGAAGAGGAGTAGGAACTTTCTTCACATCAAAAATGGAAAGGAAAAGGTAAAGGAAAACCTAATTCCTATCAAAATTCCCAACATCAGAATCAATATCACGGGGACAAACAACAAAAGAAGCAATGTCCAATTTGTAAAAGAGGACATGACTTAAAATATTGTTGGTATAATACTTACAAGAAAGGTTCATCAAGAACTCTAGACCTCCACAACAACAATCTTACAAGGGACATTCTAACTACAATCAAGGGCATAAAAAAAGGGGAACTGAAAAGAAGACCCCATCAGCAAGGAAATATTGTTGAGCAAGAAGAACATTCAGATAATGAAGACTTCTTGTATACTTTGCTCCAATCAAGTGAACCATCCACATCATCTAGTGATGTCTGGTATGTTGATTCGGGAGCCACTCGACACATGACCAGCCACAGAGACTAGTTTACCTCAATGAGGGACACGCCTTCAAAAACCATGTTTCGTTGGGTGATGATTCTTCATATACAGTTCAGGGGATTGGGAACATTTCTCTACCCCTTGGTTCATGCAACTACGCAGACTATCAGATGTCTTATATGTCCCTGGGTTGATAAAGAATCTACTTTCAGTCATTCAACTCCTAGATCACAACCTAAAAATTGACTTTGATACTCATTCCAGCAAGAAAATGTGTTTAATTCGAGATAAATCACGAGGCTCAAAATAGTTACAAAAGCCTCCAATGTGGGATGCATGTTCCAACTTGATTTTTCCATAGAGATGATCAAGCACTTGTGGCTAAGAACTCTACCTCAACACAGTTGTGGCATCGAGACTTGGTCATGTTAGTTTCAAGTATCTCGAGACACTACGCCGATGCAATATGGTACATGGGCTACCATCTCTTCAGAAGGATACAAAAATAAGTGTCCTCACTTGCCTAGCAGGAAAACAACACAGAGCTTCATTCCAGAAGAGTACATATCAGCTCATGGTAAGCTTGATCTGGTTCATACCGATATTTGTGGTCCATGCAACCAAGTCATTTTGGATTTTAGTACTTCATGCTATGTGTTGATGACTATTCAAGGAAAATGTGGATTTTTTGTCTTCGTAAGAAAAGTGAAGCTTTTGAAACTTTCAAGAAGTTCAAAGTAGTAGTTGAGAATGAAACTGGTCATCACATCAGAACTCTCCGCTCAAATCGAGGGGGGGAATTCACCAGTAATGAGTTCAAATACTACCTACAAACTCATGGGATTTGTCGACAAATTCCTCCTCCACACACACCAAAAAAAATGGTGTTGTTGAGAGAAGAAATCATACTATCATGGAAATGGTGTGATGCATGATCGATGACTCTGGACTTGCAAAGACATTCTGGGAAGAAGAAGTAAAGACAACAAGTGTATTTGTTGAACAGAGTGCCCACAGTTTCTCTTGAAGGAGTAACACCACAAGAAGCATGGTCAAAGTGGAAACCATCTATTGCACACCTTAGAGTATTTGGGTGCAAAGCAAGTATGCACATACCCAAGAAGAACAGAAAAGAAATTGACATGAAGTCACATAAACTCATCTTCATTGGGTACAATGAAGAGACTCTTGGGTATAGATTGATGGATCCAAAGACCAAAAAATTCTACACTAGCAGAGATGTTGAGTTTTTTTAGAAGAAGGAAGCAGAGTCTCCTCCTCCAGACTCACCTGATGTAGATTCTTCACCAATTGTAAAAATTAATGTTGTTCCCATAGATGATGAAAGTGATGATGGGGATGATGGTGTTGATATGATAGAACCACGACCCATGGGAATAGTTCAACGTATGCCCAAGTGGTGTACTAGCACATTACAAGATGCAAGAATGGATGCTCCACCGATACATCCACCCCTGACCATGGACTCACAGTAAAGCAAGAGAAGAAGTTAACTTTGCTTTGATGAGTAGAGTTATCAAGTCTGATGAGCCCTCTATAGTCCAGAAGCCCTACAGTCAAAAGCTTGGAAAGATGCCATGGAATCTAAATATCAATCAGTAATGAAAAATAACACTTGGCAGCTTTTGATCTTCCACTAGGGAAGAAACCCATTGGATGCAGATGGATATTCAAAACAAAGTAAAAATCAGATGAGACAAAGGGACAAGTATAAAGCAAGACTTGTAGTAAAGGGGTATGCACAAAAATAAGGCATTGACTATGAGGAGACATTTTCTCCCATAGCTAAGATCAAAATGATCAAGATGATCTTTGCTCTAGCTGCTCAGTTTTTGGTTATAAAGTCCATCAGATGGACATAAAAGTGCCTTCCTAAATGGATATTTACAAGAAGAAGTCTATATGACTCAACCTGAGGGATATGTTGTACCTGGTCAAGAAGAAAAGGTATGCAAACTTAGAAATCTCTATATGGCCTTAAACAAGCACCCCGGGCATGGTACATCAAGATTGATGAGCATCTCATACAACATGGATTTGTTAGAAATCCATACAATCCCAATCTTTACCTCAAAAGCAAGGGGGAGATTGTGATTGTCATTGTCTATGTTGACGATCTAGTCATCATTGGAATTTCAATGAGGATGATCGATGCAACAAAGAAATATCTTAATCGATCATTTGACATGACCGATCTCAGGTGATGCATTATTGTCTTGGATTGGAAGTATGGTAAAAGAGAATCACATTTTTGTTTCTCAGATGAAATATACCAAGACAACACTCGATAAATTCAGGATGATGGATTTTACACCAATTTCTACACACCTATGGAGAATAGATTGTAGTTATCTCATTCAAATCCATCTCCTGAGGTAAGTGCCACTCTTTATCGGTAGTTGATTGGGAGTCTCATTTACCTACCTACACTAGACCAGATATCATCTTTGTAGTGAGTTATCTATCTAGGTTCATGCAGAACCCAAATTTTGTCATTGGAAAGCAACAAGGCACATCTTAAGATATCTCAAAGGATCAATGGATCTTGGTCTAGAATACAAGAAGAATGACAACTTCTTCTTGTCAGGATATTCAGATTCAAATCATGTAGGCAATATTGATGATAGAAAATCCACTTCAGGATTTGTATTCTTTATGGGATCTAGACCAATATCATGGGGAAGCAAGAAACAACACTTTGTTTCTTGTTCTTCCACAAAATCTGAGTATCGTTCTCAGAGAAACTATCTGTGAAGTGATTTGGCTACATTGCATACTAGAAGGACTTGGAATACCATAGACAAACCGACCACCATGTATGTTGACAATGAAGGTGTTCTCAAACTTGTTCGCAATCTAGTTTTTCACGAAAGAACAAAGCACATCAAGGTACATGTTCATTTTATATGTGAGCATGTGTTGAAGCACAACATCCAACTTCAATTTTTCCAACAAATAGCTTAACAACAATGGAAAATATCTTCACAAAGTCACTTGCATGTGACAAGTTTGATTTGTTCAGAGAGTTCCTCTCCTCATCCCTTGAGACAATGCACAATTAAGGGGGAATGTTAGGTTAATTAATTATGCATTATATAATTAATTATTTAATTAATGTTATTAATTAAATAATGTTGTTATTTGGTTTTATTAACCATATTTGTTTTATTTCTTCATGAGTATAATTGTTATGATTGTTATAACAATTATATGCTTCCTGGGTGTAATATTAGAAGCTTATGTAATCAGGAATATTGTTGAACCTGTGTAACTTAGTTTCTTGTTTGTATTCGGTTGTGAATACCTATAGGTATTGTAGCTCACACATATGTAATTTTGTTGATTTCACATTAATAAAATACACAAGCTACCATCCTTGTTTTGTGAAACTACATCAATTAGACGAGGTTTCATATTTTTTCCATGTCTCTATGTGCTTATCTGCTAAATTTTTAGCTACCTTCTTACCAATTGCTTATCCATGGGCTTAGTTAAAGGTATCTCTCTCCATCAAATTTACCAATAACTATCTAAAGGTCACTTTTTTGACAAATATTTTCGACTTTTCTTAAAGAAGAGAAAATAGTGAACAATTATATGGAATATATGGACATTTTTTCTCGGCTTTTAGATCTTTCATCTAGTGGTGAAAGACTTGGTGTTATAGAAAAATAATGTCCCTTATTCTAGTATGGATTGAGCATTACTCACATAAATGGATCCAAACATGTGTTTAGTTCATATTTCTTAACACCCCCTCCTTTCATGATTACCCTATTGAGATATGATATCATGTGGTTCAAAGAGTGGACGATAAAATTTCATTCTCAATCACCTAATTCATCTCTCTGCAAGAAAATTCTAGATATGCTTAAAAATAAAAATCCTTACTGCCACTCATGTGTACTATTCATCTTGTTGAGCACCCTCCAAAGTTGATGATGGAAAACTTGAGAAACTTTTGAGGATTATATATGGGCTATCTCGGAAGGAAGCAAAGGCTTTCATAAAGTTTCATGGGATATTTTTTTACAAACCTAAAAACGTTGTGAAGTTTTGTTACGATTTGTGGAGTTTATATTATTGTCTCCATAATTATTTGGGGATTTTATGTTATGAGTTGTTAGAATAACTTGTTATATTAAGTGATTGGTTATAGGAACCTAGATAGGCCTCTATTTTATAGGATACATAATTGTATGTTTCTATTAAATAAAATATGAAGTTTATTATTATTTTATTATGATAATTTTTTTCATTATGATAATTTTTTTCATTATGAACCAAAACTTGTCTTTAGGCATTACAACAATATTAATTCATTTTCCCGTAATGGGATGTTGAGATATGTTGAAGGGGTGACACTTTAATCTAAATGCCTAAATCATGGCAATACATTATTTCTTGCCAATATTCTTTGTTTTATGAGTGAGAGTTTAAGAAATAACTATGTAAATGTAATGAAGTATTTTTATTGTAGGTTTAAAGTGTGAATAATCAAAAGCACCATATTTTCTTATTTGTATAATTTTTACTAGGAACACAGTAGAAGCGTGCTAAACCGTCTAAAGAAAAACCTCTAATTTCATTTTTACTATTTGGGTTCTACCACAATTTAATGGGTTTGAAGAATAATGCTTTAGATTACAACAGTCTAAATTTTAGAAAACCCCGGATCATATTTCAAGAAAAAATGGGAAAACATTAATTGGATCTTCTTCATTTCAAGTATTCCTCAATTGGCGTATTTCCCGCATTAGAATATCACCCATGAGCATTGGAAATCTGCATTGAGTTTGAATCACGGGGTTTAAATTTGACACATGTTTCGATGATTTTTATCTTTTTAATCGTAAAAACAACCAACTTATATTATGGGTCGTATCGGAGGGTGGGTAAATTTATTCACCAGTAAGGCGTCCACCTTTGAAGATGCCTCTATTGGAAAGTGTCAAATTCTGGAAACTTTTTCCAAACATTCAATTTATGTCACATTGATCATGCCTACCTGAAATTTTACTTTTACTCAAAACTCATTCTCAAAAGTAGGCTGATACCCATGTCTCGAGCCAAACAAGGTTCGAGCTTCTTCAAAACCAAGATATGAAAATTGCATTAACCCAGAGATCGCGACGGTGTCATTGGACAAAATTCACAACATGTAGTAGGTGATGGGTGTCATGGTCTCGCCTCTTTTCTCCAAGATGTGCAGTTTTTAGCTCAACCTCGGGAATTCCCTCCCCAAACACTTCATGCTCGTCGAAACTCGCGGAATGACATTGCAGCTCGGGAGCTCACCTACATATTCCTCAATGCCAATTAGCTACAAAAGAATGTTTTGTTTGAGATATTGACCACCTCAAATGTCAATGATGTGGCCCACTTTCTGCAGTGTGTCATTAATTTCAACGTCTCCTTCACGAGATCCCGACTTGCAAGAATCTTTCGATGATCCTTTGCCCTCACCAATTTGTGTTAAAATATACGATTTTTTTCTTCGGATATGAAGAAATTTCACCAAATAAAATAGTAAAATTTTTAATTTTCCGAAAGGCATCCACTTTTGAAGATGTCCCTATTGGAAAGTGTTAAATTTTGATGATATTTTCCAGCAGTCAATTTCCCTCACACTATTCATGCATGCCCATACTTTCCCAATTGCTTATTTTAAATGTGTCAGAAATTTGACAACTAGATGGATTGATTGACACAAAAGTGAGGGAAATGTGTCAAAAATCACATGGTGTGTTAAAGGTGTTTCTAAAGGAATGTATGAAAATGATCTACATGTGCTTGGGGAAATGTACATGCGAGATGGACAACACATATGCATCTTAAAGCAATGCCAAGAAGCATTGCAAGATGTATCATGCGATGATGATATATGTCGTTAAAGTTCGAGTGTAAAATTCATTCCTTGTTATGTGTGGGAAGATATAAGGATGCATTTCATTTTCTGGAGAGTTCATGCGTTGTGTCCCAGCTGAGAAGAAGGAGCTCCTTAGCGTTGTCTATCGTCAATGGGGCGTTATTTATAGTTGGCCGGAGCAAAAATTATTGAAACTAGATGGTAATTTCATCAAGCCGGTGGAGATTAGAATGATAAGCAATGACTATGTCAGGTTTTCTTTACCACAAAGGATATATTTGTTAGATGTTGCGGTTGAAAATGCTCTAGTAGAGTCTAGACATGTATGCAAAATGTGGAACATTACACAAGGCACGTGAACTGTTTGACAAAATGCCTCAAAAAACGTGGTTTCATGGACATCGTTGATTGCAGGATATGCACAATGCAATTGGCAGGTGTAGAGCCAAATTCCACATAAACCTGTGGGGGTTATGTGGAAGTGTTTGCTTGGTTCCTGTAGATGACATATGAATATAGGCTTAGGAGTATTTACATCCATAATGCATTTTGATTTAGATCCTAAAAATGATGCAACTTATTTTCTTCTCTCAAACATCTATGCAGAAATGGGCAGGGGAGGTGAGGCTCAAATGATACAAAGATTGATGAAAGATAGAGGAATTAAGAAGATCCTTGGATGTAGTTGAATTGAAGGCTAGGAGACATATCATAAATCATAGATTGCATCTACAGACAGAGGAGATCTATGCAAAGTTGGAGAAAATGGCTTGAGAGATGAAGGCAACAAGTTATTTTTCATATTAAAGACATTTACTTAATGATGTGGAAGTGGAGGAAAAAGAATTATTTCTCTACCACCATAGTAAAAAGTTGGCAACTACATTTGGTTGGTTAAACATGCCCCCATAGAACAACTATTATAGTTGTCAAGAACCTTCGATTATGTGCTCATTGCCACACTATAATGAAAATTAACTCCAAGATTGTTGCAAGAGAATTTTTGTGAGAAATGGGAACCATTTCCTTCATTTTAAAAAGGGAGAATGTTCTTGTGGTGATTATTGGTGATGCTAAATGAAAGCAATCTAAAAAAATAAGCTTGCACTATAATAATGTGTCATGTGTTTGATTATTCTCAATTTCTAGAAAGTTTTTTGTTTAGTTTTAAGTTTGCATACACTTCGTTGTAAATTACAACTCCAACAAACTTAACATTGTTATCCTCTCCAGCGTAATTTGCAACTCATGTGCAATTGCTAGGTTAGACATGACTAAAAAATATGGGTTGTGCGGTAGACATACATGCAACGTGCCTACCTCCGGTCTTGACTTCGAATGTTGCACAAGACATGACTCACACTCGCATGAATCATTCAATGCTAAGCGAGATAGTACTAAGTCAAAATTAAAAGTGGTAACATTATATAATATTTTATGTTGTCGAATCGTCAATTTCTATTGTTTTTATGAAGATCTGAAAATATTTTTAAGTGTTGGAACTTAAATTCATTTATTCAATTCTCACTCATAGAATCATGTCAAATTCAATACTTAGTGGCCCGCATGACCTAGCGAGGAATAAATGAATACATTGAACCCCAAATCTGAAGGTTAAGATGATTCAAATGAAAGTGAGTTGAATTAATTAATATTTGTCATTGTAAATTGTCCTTGTATTTGGTGTGGGAGTGAAATTTTGATTCAATGTCGTGGTCTGATACTCGGTTGAATGAGGGGATAAATACTACACTTATGTATCAATTTCTTCTAATGCATAAATTTAGCAAAATCCTTGGTTCCATTCCTCCAATTTATAATCATATACCCTCTTGATATTTATATTAAGGCATTATTTTCTTCTTATTTTTCAATTTCTTATCAGATTTAAATGTTTTGTTTTCCTCGGACTCATGTGCTTGAAAAGATGATCATGTTTTTCATTTTCTCTCTCGAAGTCTCCACAGATAAGATGATTATTTCTCTAAATCCCTTTAAGTGTTGGTTTCATAAGGTACCACCATTGCTAAATAAATGACTTGTGAATAAAACATAACCGTATTAGTTTAGTTTTGGAAAATAAAGATTTTATAAATATTTTTGGTAAAACTATTAGTTTATGAATAGTGTGTTCTCTCTAATTGGTTTTAAGTTCTTTACACTCTCTTTTGGTTTTAGATATTTACACTCTTTTAAGTGTTTTCCTAGTTTTACCACATATCTCAAGCCATAAATCGGGTGGATAATAGAGTTTTATTTTCATTTTCTTGATGCATGCACTCAACTAGGAGATGCTTAAAATATATAGTGATTTTATAACCTGCATTTTCAAGCTCAACCTAATTCTTAGATATATTAGCACTTAAACTAGAATTGAATTTCATTTATATTGATGAAATTGTTGTTATATTGTTCTATTATATGAAAATATAAATTTTTATTTTTTACAAAAATTTATAAAAATTAAAAATAAACTTCAAGTACAAGATGGCATTAACCAAAAAACGTCACAAAAGATAATATTGAGGAAGTGAGGTTGATGCTTCGGCTCTGCTAGGTTTTTCATGCTTTTTCTTGCCTTGCTTTGCTATGAAACTGTGTGCTTAGCCTATCTTACAGCTTCCCCTTGGTCCTATCATAGTGTCTTCCAAATTTTTTTCTCTTGCTAAGGCGGTGTCATGCCTATAAATGGCCAACTCTCCTTCCATTCAAAGATCTGGCTACACTAGTGGAAATGGCTCCCAAGCGTGCGAGGAAGTTTGTGCTGAAATTTTACGACAAGGTATGGACTCTGAACCCTCTCCGAATGTTATAATTTATGATGAATGCTTAGATCCTATTGTCAAGTGGTATCAAAACCATTGTCTTATAAAGCATATTTACTATGGTCGTATCCTATCTCGAAACCTACCACCTTAGAACTAGCTAAAAAACCCTTTGGGAGTCTAATTAGATCCTCATTTAAAGGGTCAGTAACCTCACCAATGGTTTTTATTTTTTTATGTTTCAATATCCTTATGACAACATCAAGCCCTTTTGCTTAAGGCATCATGTTGGTACTTAGGTAATACCCTACTTGTGTTATCCCCATGGACCTAAGACTTTAATCCAAGTAGCCAAGTCTCGCTCAAAATCCCTGTTTGGATTGAGCTCCCTAGCCTTCCCATTCATCTCTGGTCCTTTTTACCAGAGATTTTCAAGCCCATTGATAGGGTGATATGTCATGAACAGGAGTTTTTCTTTACTAGTCCTAACAAGCGAGTGTGTGTCGAAGTGGACTGATGAAAGATCTACGGGACCATCTAAATATTCAAATTGGGTGTATACACTAAAATTAGGTTACACTCCCTTTTGTCCCTTGACATATAAGCACCCTTTGTTACATTTACCTAGCCATGACCCCCTTCACCCCACTAATATTGATTTAATTAAATTAATGCTTTATCCTCACTATATTTATTATTTAACTATCTCATTAAATAATATCTTCACATATAGTTCACTTAGACACCTCACCAAGCTAACTCAACCTAAGACCTATTCTTAGCAAGTTACCATAACTAACTAAGACTTACCCAAACCCTAAAAATCAATGCCTACATTCCCTCTAACCACATTCCCGCATGCTCACAAGAAGCTCCCAGTCTAATCCATGGGATAACGACACAAGATCCAAGAAAATCAGGAGGATCTCCTAAGTTTAGTAAACCTAGGAAATCCTACCTTGATGACATCGGTTACCCCTAACCATCGCCGGTTAAGACAGACCACCATCGGTTACCCCTTTTAACCCAAAACAACCTTATTCTCAAGGTTGGAACTTGGAAGTTGGAAGCAAGAAGGTTAATGAGCAAGAGCACATCTCAGAGAGATAACACATCTTCAGAGAGCCAATTCCAGCAAAAACTCACATCCAAGGAAGGAGATTGAGTATCTTCTCCTGCATAACCATCCCAACCACGATCTGATCTATCCAAGCAAAGAGAAGTGTGCATGCAGCCCATGCAGAAGCTTTTCTTCAGTTGGTGATCACTTGCAGCCTTCAAACCCATCATCAACACCTCCATCCTTCACACACGGACCTTCAGAATGAAATCCATGTAAGTATAACGTCATACTTCTCTGGTTTACTTCATTTCACCATTATTTTATTACCCATTGTTTATCTTTCTCCTATCGACCTTCTCCAACATTTTCACCTCCATATACCCATTAAAACCTCACAAAATCCTACCCCAGTCACCCAATACCTCATCCTGACCAACCAAAATCCTTTGTGTAATCACAAAGGAGACAAAAACCCTATTCTCGAGACATTTCTAGATCTCACGATGGCTTTGGTGCCGTTATACCTAACCGCCATCGGTCACCCCTGACCAACACCGGTCTCTGTGTTTGCCCACACCCTTAAACAGAGACTTACCCACCTAATTTTACCTCACCCTCATTCACCATGTGACCTACAGAGACCTTTATCGGACTGCAAAGACCCCAGAACCAATCATTTGACCTTTGGATTCTATTCTAGCTTAGCTTGTTAGATTAGATCTATTTTCTTATTGTGTTTTTAAGTGAGATACCTAAATCATTTTAAAATAACAATAGGATTTACTTTGTTTACAACATTAATTTGTTTAAAATAGTGGATTGACAACCATCTAGGAAGTACCATACTTCCCAAATCTAGCTCACGCTAGGCAGTTCACTGCCCATATTGTTTAATTCCTTCTGGTGGTCTTGTTTTCATTACAGGTAGTTCCTCCTAGCCAAAAGGAAGCTCTCACGATCAGTTGTGGATTTGGAAGTCATACGCGTGCAACAACCCATCAACCGACATTTGAACAGGTATTCCTCCTACACCTATTACCCTATCTGTTTCGTCAACACTTCAAAGAAACAATCTAAGAAAAAGGTGAAACATTTTGGCATGCCCGGTGGGACCCATTCGGGTTCCTTGCATTTCATTCATTCCTAGGAAAAATTGTGTGTTTGTTTCCCTTCTAAAAAGCGTACACACTAATTTTCTTCTTTGGTAATCCACATCTCCTTTCTATTTTGCTCTAAAGGAAAATTTTCTTTTGGTGTAATTAAAAGGAATCATTTCTTCATGTTTTCTACATTCTAGTGAAAGAGCATCCCTCTTCCTATTCATCTTATTGTGTCATCCAATTTCACATTTTCGATTTGGGTTTTAAAATCATTGCATTTCATTTTGATTTTCTGCATTAGCTCACATTAATTGAGGGCAACCTATACACTGGAAGTCATTACCAGCTGATGGTTGACAAATGAATCATAGAAAATCACTTCTATCCTTTTCTCTTTCTCTAAGTCTTACCAAACCACACAAAAATTCAAAATACATACATTCTTAAACAACATCCTACCTGGAAGAAGTTGTAGGTGATCACACGATCATAGACACAGTGGGCACCCAGCTCATTGCTCTATCGAGTCATACTTCAAAGTGAAGCCCACCCCACCATAACATACCTGAAACCTCACCTTTTAGATCTCCTTCTTTGTAGGAAGCCATCCTCACCAAAAACTCTATTTCACAATTCATGTGTCAGTCCCTAAATAGCATAAGCTAAACAAACATAATAGAAAGGGCACTCCTAGGATCGCATTTTCTTAGTGTTTCTGCTTGGCTTGTGTTTTGAGGTGAAAGATCATGTTCATCACTTTTTTTTGTTGTTGTTGTTCATCCTTGCATGCTCCTCATCATAGCTGGTGTATTCTGGCTTCACCTGAGTGTGCCTGGGCCATATCATCATCATTTCCAAAATTCTGGGTCTGATTCTACATCAGATTTTAATTCACAACCACTTTCTTTCATCATTGTTTCAATTTCATAGTAACCATCATCGGTTACCTCTGACCGCCATCGGTTATACCAAACCGACGTTGGTTCCAAGTCCTTTTGCTAATCTACTCAAAAGGACATTTTACTTCACTTTCTTCCACTTTTCACAGTCTCTGTCACTATCATTATTCCCATTGATGTTTTAACACATCCCCAGATTTGGCATACTTGTCATATTTTGCCTTTTGCCTCATTGTTTACTCACTGTCCATTTTTACGGTGGTGATCGTAGCGTTACCCTTGTAGCGTCGGTTTTACCTAACCAACATCGGTTATCTGTTTCACATTCCAACCATCATTTGGTCTTTTATCCACTTTTTATCACCAGATTCACCTGTTCTGTTGTTCTCTGTATTATTTACAAAAAAGTAGCCTTACGAGTCGATCTTGGTTCACATGGTGCTGACTCGAAGACAAGAAAATGCCCTTGTATTCCACGCCAGTTGTCAACCACTCCCACCTAGTCCCTCACCACCTTCTATTTTATCACCAGCCATGGATCCCATCCAACCTACCACTATCACTACGGAGATGAGGAGTTTGCACGACTCCTTGACTAGAACCCTGTCGCCTTGCAGTTTTACCTTTCCCACTCATCCACCCGAGACACCTCGGGTTAGTTGATATACGGCATGCCCGTATCTATCCCCCTGACTCTCGCACCCACTTCTACATCGGCTCCATCTGGTTCCGTGCTGCCCGCATCCACTTTACCCCCATTCATTTCGCAGTTAGGTTCTGTACTGTTATGATTACCACGTCTGTTACCTCTGTGGCACCCATTACATCCACCATACCCTCGATGACTACCCCAAACACAACCTCATCCACCCTAATGTCTCATACATACCTATAGCTACACTCCCACCTCCAGTGTCGGTGACTCCTACCCCATTTCAGAACGTGGTTCTTTCCATTCCACAATCATTAGCCCCTATTGCCACTAGGGTTACCACGACCCTTCCACCCCCATATACATACTACCAACAACCGCATGTTTCATCTATTATTCATTCTAGGTACGTACCCCCTATTTCATTGCCTTCTTCTCCACCACCTTACATGTGACCACATACACTGGAATGACACCCCCATTATATGCCCAAACCCAACCTCCTCATGCTATAGGAGGCATCCAATCATCACAACCCACCAATGACCTAATTAAATTGATGTTGGACAAGATGCAGACACTGGAGGCATCGGTTTCCGGCTCCCATGCAACACTCTCACCTATGACGAGATTTGCAACGAGCCTATTCACCCATCCATTCCTATCCGTTCATACCACATGCATTTGAGAAATGCCCAAATTCAAAGCTTGATAGTAAGGAAGACCCACAACAACATTTGCGCTCATTCAAACACGGTGTTATCGATCGGTCATGATGATGCCTGCTTTTGAGAACTTTCCTATGTCCGTCACGGGACTAGCATTAGATTGGTATAGTGGGTTACCCAAACAATCTATATTCTCATTCAATCAGGTAGCCCAAGCTTTCTTGGACCATTTCTCTATCAATATCACCAAGGTTACCATGACCGATCTATATTCCACACACGTCGATGTCAGAGGATGAATCTATCGCAGATTTTGTCACTCACAGCCTGACTCGATCAATCAACTTACCTTCCAACTACCACAAACTAAACTCATCAATCTCTTCACACAAGCTTGTGCTAGACATATCTCCCCAACCTTGCAGGTCCAAACTTTCCGAACATTCGATGAGGCATTCACTATGGCACGAAAGTTAGAGATTCGGGCCATCGAAGAGAAGAAAATCCAATTACGAAATAAGAATTTGGCATTCAAGTCGAATGAAACCTCTTCTTCTTCCAAACCACTAACCAATTATTCAAAGGCTAAGGGTACCACTAACGCAGTGGTACTCAAGGCTGGCCTAGCTCATCCATCCAATCAGGCTACACCCTCATCTAATCTATCACCTATCCAAGATTTTTGATTTAAACAAGAGTAGCGAAAATATACCCCAATTGGGGAACCTTACTCTTTTGTCTTAGAAAATCTTATCAAAGCGGGAGCCATCACCCTTCCACCCATAAAACCACACACTGGTTTTGACCCTGCTCGCCCCATGCCCGCGTGGTATAAAGAGCATGATTTCTATAACTATCACCGAGTGAAGGGTCATAGTGATGGAAACTACATCACTTTCAAGAATATTGTCCAAGAAATGCTCGAGAAAGGTGAGTTAACTGTGGATAATCCCAATGCCACCCCAACCAAAATCTACAAATCTTCAAAAACCATTTCCCAATCATGCCCCTTCATCCAATCAAACCGGTGAGACATCCTCTCATGATACCCATACCCGTGAGGTTCATGCTATCTTTAATGAGGTACATGTAGCCTCTCAATTACCTCACATCCCTTCCATAGAGGAAATCCTAGCCCGAAATCCTCCTTCCACATTGGAACCAACCATCACTGTTCCTTCACCAATAGAGGAGCACCTTTCATCTCCTTCATCACCAACGGAGGGGTTTTCCACTAACATCGAGCCCCTCTCACCCCTAGCTTCTCCACTTAGAGAACCTTTACCTACCATACCTCCTCCACCCATAGAGGAGCTCCCATTACCTCCTCCACCCACAGAGGAGCACCCATCGCCTTCCTCCACCTACAGAGGAACACCTCCCATCATCTCTTCCACCCATCATAGACCCAGTGGAGATATCTTTGCCTCTTGGCGAGCACTCTCCATTGGCTACCCAAAATCCAACAGACCTATTTTCAGCTTTCTTAGCCACGAAAGCTGAAGCTGACCAATTCCCCATCTCTAAGATGCATTTTACAGAATTCCCATTAGGTCCTCACCAACTCCACCCACGAGACATGTCATTCTCACGTTTTGGCCGATCACTTAGATTATGTGGATAGGGCTTTATTATGGGCGCCTCTTACTCCCCATCTCAACACAAATGCAGAGATCCCTCGATGAACCTCCACTATCTACGAAACACATTTCCACCCATCAAACAACATACTAACTAATGTCGCAACTCCTTCCACGATACCCATTAACACTCACACCACACTTGTACCTATAACTCGACCTACATCTAAATCCAAACCCATACCCACAACATTTACCTCCACTAAACCTATTACCACTTTAGGGGTTACCCCAACCACCAACCTTACTCATCCACCTATTAAACTAGATTTAGCTACATCCTCCAACATCAAAACCACACCTACTCTGACACCCAAACCAAAGAAACAAACTCCTCAACCTCATACCTCACCACACTAATCACACCCGCATTTGTCCCATCTGCCTTAAAATCTCAATTGTCCAACATGGTCAAGCACCCTTCTCCCATCCATAAACCAATAACACAACAACCCATTCCTTCCTCACAAACCTCTAACCTACCTAGGAACACAACACGACTTATACCCACACCTGCAGTATCTTTACCACCAATACCTCCAATACCTTCAGCTATTGCTTCACTACCCACTACACTTCAATCTTTGTCCCTCACACCCCAAGCATGACCCGCATCATCTACCTTCATAGCACCCCCATTATCCCCATGGGTAACTCACCCTCTTCCTCCATCTACTTTTCCTTCTAGACCTCGTACACCCACATCACCTTTACCCAAGAAGGTGTGACCCAAAAACAAACTCCACTACCCCACAACAAGGTAGTCACAACAACCCCACACCCTCCTACCCATCCATCTACTGTACCCCTACCCAAATAAACCCGACCGATACCTCAAACCACATCAGCACCTAAACCCATAGCTCGACCCGTTCCTACTCTTCCAAAAACAATTCCTCGACAATCAACCACACCTACACCCAAACCCACATTCACTTCCCATTGTGATCCACTAGCAGGGTCTTATGCCAAAATTTTAACCAACCTCCTTGAGACTTTTGTTATCACATTACCGCCACTCCGACCTTACGACCCCCTCAAACCCAAGCCAAAAGGGTTTGATGATACTAAAATTTTCGCATACCATCATGTGTCAGGGCATGATGTGGAGAGCTGTAAGGCCTTGAAAACTGTCCTTATCCAATTGTGTCCACTAGAAACCAACTTTGATGATGACGACCTTCTCGACGAGGATCCTACTTCACCAACACCCATTCCCACACTACCCACTCAACAACCACAACCTCCACCCTCATAGCTCCTAGAGCCACACACAAAATTTGAAATTAACATGGTTCGCATCAGAGAACTTGCCACACCACCACCCAAATGTAATTGCGCCCGAGATGACCTCACGGGTTTTCTCCTCCGTAGGTTTTTTCCCTTCATGTTGTTATACCACTCACCCTACACCTTCCCCATTTGCCAACTTCCCTCAAATCAACATGATACATGTCACTACATGTGTGTAGAAGGGCAAAGACAAGGCAACTGACCCACCAACCAATCCTATACCCCACATACCATCGACACCCATACCTAAAATAACTATCCATGGTCCCGCATACCCCATTTCTAATGGCGTCACACATCACACCATGCTCAAACAACTACACCAATATCCCCTCAAAATGTCCTTATACGACCTCATCCAAACCTCGGAATCCCATCGTCAAGCTCTCATGGAGGTTCTTCAATCTATTGAGGTTTTACCCAATGACCCTACACCCATAGCCTCCATTATCACACCTCATCATGTAGCCTCTCTCACCAAATTACCACCTTCATCCTCACCTCACCTTGTTCACCAAGTGGCCTCCCTTAGCTTCTCAGAGGAAGAGATCGCGCCATACCAAAACGATGACCCGGACCCAACCCTCTTCATCTCTGTATCCACATTAATGACATACAGGTACATTGTGTGATGATTGATGGAGGCACTAGCATTAACATCATTTCATCCCATGCATTCTCTCAAATGCGCATACCTAACAATTGCATGCATAAACATCCAATCATGTTGTGTTCATTCAACGATGCTATCACCTCCACACTAGGCACTATCATCCTTCACATTCGCGTGGGCCCCGCACTGTATTCCAGAATTTTTTTATGTTTTGGAGGGGGAATTCCAATATAACTTGTTGTTTGGTAGACCCTGGATCCGTGTCATGGGTTTCGTTCCTTCCACTTTGCATCGTTGTGTGAAATTTGAACACGAAGGACACACTTATACCATTCCAGCTGACCCATCACCTTTCAAAACATGCAACATGCTTTACCGACCCAATGATGTACTCATACCTATCAAGCCATCTACCTCTGCAACCACTACCGCTTCAACTACACCTCCACCTACTAGTATAGCCGCTACTTTCACCACACATGCCACCTCTATTCCTACCACTGCTATAACCTCCACGGCTAACCCATTAGCTGCCCAATCCATTAACTCCACCTTTGCATCAACCTCTGACACATCATCCATACCAGCTACCTACATACCAACCACTGATTCCTTGGAAGGTGTTTTCATGCCTCACTCTGGGGAGTACCGCCTATATAGTGTCACACATTCCTTACTCCACACGAGTATGGAAACCTTCACCAACACCCTCACTATGCTCACCATATAGGAGTATGGTCCTCCTCATCTTCGTACTAGTCTCACCTATGGGGGACTTGATACTACCACTTCATACTTGCACCACCATCACAACCCCGCCCATTTTCCACTGACTTCCAATCACTTACCAATCGTCATTTCACCCACACCTTCCTGCTACAAGTATTGTGCGTGGAAGGTTTTTGGTTTTAAATTTTACAAGCAAGGCCGCCATACTTGTTATTCCATGTACCACCCACAAACATAATGACCGTAGTAGTGGTATCAGCTTCCCCAAACCACCTACCAAATAGGCCTGCATTGAACTCATTGAAGACCCTAGCCCTCCTCCACCTTCATCTTCATCACTATTTCCACTCGCTCCTCCTTCATCACCACCCTCACCGGCGAGTCGATGGATCCTGAATCTATCCCTCCTAACTTTTTTTATAAACATCATTTCCTTGGGCCTTTGACTTATCAACGCGAAGGCGAGGCCCCTTCCACTCTCCCATTCCTGTATCCTGAGATGATTGACGATGACACACCTACCATTAACGTCATTCAATGTTAGGATGATGAATCCATACTCACCTACCTTAGTGCAAAAGACTCATATATTCATCGGTCATTACCCTCTGAGACATAAACCATGTTGAATGAATCGACTATCAAGATCAACATTCATACTCAGGATGACCACATCCTAAAGATTGGACAATCTTTAGATGTTGTTGAACAGGAAGCCATCACTTCTTTTCTCTGAGATCATAACCACGCTTTCGCTTGGTCTTACATAGACATGCCTAGTATTGACCCCACCATAGTGGTCCACAATATCGTAATCGTTCTCGATGCCAAACCTATCAAACAAAAGCTAAGGAAAATGCACCCTCGCATTGCTCTTCTCATCAAAGAAGAAATTCAGCGCCTTCTTTCCATTTCCTTCATCTTACCCATTGATTATCCTCGTTGGATTTCTAACATTGTCCCTGTTATTAAAGCAACAGGGGACTCCACATTTACACAGGACTTCGTGACCTCAACCTCACCTATTCGAAAGATGACTTTCCCTTGCCCGGTATTGATCAATTGGTTGACCTTACCGCTGGTCACGAGATGCTCTCACTCATGGATGGCTTCTCGGGTTATAACCAAATTTTTCTTGCCCCAGAAGATCAACACAAGACCACATTCATTACCCCTTGGGAACCTTTTTGCTATCGAGTCATGCCTTTTGGCCTTAAAAATGTTGGTGCTACATATCAACGTGTTATGACTTACATCTTCCATGATATCATGCATCACATATTGGAAGATTACGTGGATGATCTCTTAGCCAAATCTAAATGTCGCGCCGAGCACCTCGCCGTCCTCAAAACCATCTTTGACCGCCTCATTAAATATTGTGTCCACCTTCAACCTAAAAGTGCGTCTTCGCGGTTCTCTCAAGAAAACTCTTGGGATTTATTGTTTCCCTCTGTGGTATAGAAGTTGACCCTACCAAAGTCAAGGCCATTCTAGAAATGCCTCCACCCACTAACCTTAAACAACTTCGTAGCCTACAAGGTAAATTGTAGTCCATTCACCATTTCATTTCACAATTATCTGATCGGTGTCAACCATTTCATCATTTTCTTAGGAAGGATGTCTCCTTTAAATGGGATGATGATTGTCACAAATATTTTGAGGCCCTAAAATAATACCTTCTCCAACCACCCATACTCATTCCACCTAAAGACGATCAACCTTTTTACCTATACATATCAACTACCGATCATTCCTTGGGAGCCATGCTCGCTCATCGTGATGAACAACATAGGGAGCAAGTGGTTTATTACATAAGTCGTACTCTTTTGGACTATGAAACCTGATACAACCATCTAGAAAAGCTTTTCTTAGCCTTAGTTTTTGTTGCCACCAAACTCTTTCATTACCTACTCAACCACAAAACCTATGTCGTGACCAACACCGATCCTTTACACTTCATGTATGCCAAACCTTATCAAAATCAGCGTGTCACGCGATGGCTTATGCTTTTAGCTGATCTTGACCTCAAATTCATTCACCAAAATTCCATCAAGGGCTAGGCTATCGCCAACCAACTGGATGACGCACCTATTTCCGAGGATCAACCCTCTAATTTTGACTTTCTCGATGAGTCAATTGTTACCCTTTCCTGGATGAACCCCCTTACCAAATGACACTTGTTCTTCGACGGTTCCAAGTGTCAACGTGGGGGTGGGGCTGGTGTTATCCTCATTCCTCTAGATGGAGAACCCATGCCTTTGTATTTCAAACTAGACTTTGAATGCACCAACAATATTTCCAGTACGAAGCACTCGTATTTTAGGTATCCAGTGCCACCTATGCCATAGATGTCAAATCCATTCACATCTTTGGTGATTCATAATTGGTCATAAACCAAGTCAATGGTATGTACCAATGTCATAATGAGATACTTCAAAAGTATAAACATCATGTAAACATACTATTAACCACCTTTGATCATCACACCCTTCAAATCATCCCACGTTCAACCAACAAATTTGAAATACCATGGCCTGCTTAGCTTCCCAAATACCTGCTTCCCCTGCCAATTCCAAGATATTTGTCACCATACAATGCCTCCATTCACCTTCTTATTTACCTCATGATGTTTACTCAATTGGAAATGACACCCCTAACTCGAGTGACCTTTGGTATAAACAATACTCTAACTACCTTCCCTCTCCATCTTACCTCTTGATCTCACCCGTAACAGGCAACACACCTTCTTAAAAAGGTCTCCCGTTTCGTCATCGTCCAGGGTGACTCCTCTATAAGTGCGGCTTTGATCGTATTATTTTATGATCCTCACAAGTTCTAAAATTCCTTATACCATTAAGGAGGTACATGATGGCATATGTGGGGGTCACTTTAGTGGCCTTGTTGTTCTTAAGCGTATTCTCCACCTAGGCTATTACTGGCTGACCCTTAACCATGATCGTTGTGACTATGTCAAACATTGTGTGAAATGTCAACAACATTCCAACCTTCATCATACACCCAGTCATGCCTTACAGGTCACTCGTGACCTTTGGCCCTTCTCTCAATGGGGTTTGGATCTTGTCGGAGAAATCAATCCTCATTCTTCCCAATGCCATCAATGGATTATAACTGCTATTGAATACTACACAAAATGGGTGGAAGCCATACCACTCATCTCCACGAAAGTTGAGAAAATATGTGAGTTCATTAACCATCACATCATTTTGCCACTTTGGTGTCCTCATCGCCTCATCACTAACAATGGAAAACAATTCAAAAACAAAACACTACAAAAACTTTGTGATGCCTTCGGCATTCAGCTTAGTTTCTCATCACCTTATTACCCACAAACCAATGGCCAAGCCGAATCCACTAACAAAACCCTCAACAAAATTCTCATGAAAGTGGTTGATGATATTGGGAAGGATTGGCATATGCACATTCCTTTTTCCCTATGGGCATACCGCATAAGTATTTGCACTTCCACTATAGTGACACCCTTTTCATTCATCTATGATACAAAGGTTGTTTTGCCTCTCGAAGTCCAGATCCCCTCACTCCACATTTCTCTCCATGACATGCTTACTGATGATGACTTTCGTCAGGACCGCTTAGCACAACTAGAGTTATTAGACGAACATCATCTTAACACTTTGGATCACCTTCAAGTTTACCAATAGTGTATCAAACGCGCTTATGACAAACGTGTCCATGAACGGACCTTCCAAATCGGTGACCTTGTCCTGAAAGAAAATCAACACGTAACCAAAGCAGAAAAAAGTAAACAGGAAAATTCACTCCTAATTGGCTTGGACCATACATCGTAACTCATACCTATGGATCGGGTGCCTATCGTTTATCCTCACTTGATGGTAAACCCGAACCTGAGCCCCTTAACGCCTTGCATCTTCGACCATTCTATTGTTGACTCGTTGTCCTATCTCACCCTTTGTCTCTTTATAGGCTCATCCCTTGAGTGCTACCCACTCCATACACCTCCCTAACGATTACACAAGAATCATGTGAGTACCCGTCACTTGTTCTCTTCTCTTGAATATGTGTACCACGACACTGCACATAGCATGATTCTCATGGATACTTTTCGTCTACCTTTAGATGAGATCCCATGGTCATTCCACCTTGCCTTTTGAACAAGAGTCCTATCCTTCACCTTGGCCTTGTCCATGATTTCAAAGACCTCACATGGGACCAAACTCCTTGAGTCAAACTTCTAATAAAAAGATGACTCCCTCAAAAGGACATCTTTCTCTCACAAAATTGCTACTATAAATAGACTGCTCCCTCGAAGGAAAGCTATGTACAAAAAAATGAGAGAAACCAAAGCTTCCCACATCGATCAGCTTCACGAAGACCTCAAGGAGTACCATATTATTTATCCCATATAGACTTCCCGCATCGATCAGTCTATCAAAACAAAAAACTTTTTTAGTCATGGACTTTCCCATTGTGACCTCAGACCTCTTGCCCAAAAGCCCTATCACTCAAAACATATAAAATTAACTACCTTTCACCCACCTTACCATTTCCACTCTCATTTCCTACATCACCTCAAGGGACATCTTGGAATTTTGACATTCGGTGATCTTGTGACTACCTTCATCGTAGAATAGTTAATCATGCAATGCCTTTCGGTCTTGTGTTCATCACCCCCTTCAAGGTATGATCTACTCGGTATGATCCTACCCAATCAGGTGGCTTTATTGCCCCCCTCTTATCTTTTAACCATATTTGTTTACATTTTGATTACCTTATACAAGACTTGGTCCTCGATGCTTACCTTTGGGGGTCATCCTCCCCTTTCACTATAATCACCTTCACCTATAATCTACCCACACCTATTAAACCTAAACCCACTACATGACCACAAACCTACCAACTCATTCTCATATTCTTCCCTAGCTCATGGGAGAACTACATTGGCTTGAGGTCCCTTTTTGCTAGGACTATATAGGCAGCACTCCGAGGGCATGGGGCCCTTGGAGGTTAGCTTGGCCATTCTCTACCCTAAACAATTCATCAACCATGCCTAACTCACCATTTACCCCACATTTCACTTAGTTCCCCTTTTCTAATAAAATTGGAAATCAAGCCACATACATAACAAATTGTTTACCATAGCATACATTTATTACACCTACCATCTCTCTATCATCACTATGCATAGGTTATAGAACATTTCACATATGACCCATAGTATCATTCATTGCCAACATAATGAACCATGCCTATAACCCTTTGACTCAATCCATGCCTAACCAAACCTGACTCGATCCATGCCTAAACCAACCTAACTCCATCATGCCTAACTCACCTAATTTCCATAATCAAAACAACAAATCCATATCTCATCTAATACAAGCCATACATCTAATATCTCATAAACATATTAGCGCATCACAATCATAACATGTATCTCATCATATAAATCAATAACTGTGTATCTCAAAATACATGTCTATCTCATGGCCATCATCTCAAAAATGTCAGGCATGCAGGCCGATCTATAATACAAAATGTCATCGGCACACAGGCTGGTCTCATATATACAAAAGAATGAATCCATACAAAAAATCTTGACATGCAGGCCGGTATATGCTCAAAATATACAAAAATCACTCATACATCCTCACTTTGTCTTTGGCACACAGGATGATATGTGATCAAAAATACAAAAATCTACGGCATGTAGGCCGGCATATATATCAAAATAAACACTAGTATACATCAAAAATAGGGAGGCTGCATATCAGACATCTCATTGGATGTCCTCCATCTCCGTGTCACATGCACCCTCGGCTTCCTGTGCCCCTACTAGCACATCACCTTGCTCACGGTTGTCGTGCACTAGGCTGCCTCTCCCACGATCGGACCTCGAGGCTCGTTTCCCTCATGTGCTCTCCACACTATGTGTGTAGGATCTCATCCTCTCACTTTGACGCTTGCCGTGCTCTGTACTCTCTCTGTAAGAGAGGAAGTCTATCCCGGCTGCCATGAGCTGGTCCTGATAGTATCGCGCCTCACCTAGGGCATCCTGTAGCCTAGATATAGGCACGGTTTGTGGTGGTCCCATAGGTCTCGGCCCTGTGCCTTCCTACGCCATCCTGTGAACTGGGACCAGCTCCACTGTGCATGTGGGTGCCCCTGTCCCTCTCCCTATGGTATTGCCCCTTGTCCTTGCCCTTGTGCCTATATTTGGGCGGTGGCAAGACCCAAATTTGTGCAGGCCACAGGGCATGTGGCCAAATGGCCCTGTAATCCTACCATCTGGGCCTGTAGACTAGCCACTTGTACTCGTAGCTCTACTACCTCTACCTCTAACCCCTCCAGTTGTGTCTACAGTATACCTATCTACGTGATCAGTGTCACTACCTACCCCTGTAGGGCGTCTCTCTACACTGTCACAGTAGCTAAGTCCGGTTGCCCCGGTCTAGGTGGTATGGCTCATAACTGAGCCACCCACCACTTCCTGTACCTATCTGTGCATCTGACGTCATCAATCCACTGATCCACTAGGCTGCTCCTTCTCTCATGTAGGCCTTGGTGGTTGTGGTAGAGGGAGAGGCCTCTCCACGTCATCTCTCTGATACTATGGGAAGGGCGGAGGAATATCCTGTACAAGCCCGAACTATCATCGACCCTATCTATCGGGATCATCTCATCCTCCCCGCACGATGACCCTATATCCACCTCTCTAGTTGGAGCTTAACTAGCTCCTCATGCATGTGCCTATATGAGGGGAATCCCACATATGGCCTCTAGATAATGTCCACTCCGGACAACCCCTCCAACAATTGCTGAAAATGGGCCACATCATATGTCGGCCTATCTAACCTCCGCTCTCCTACAACTAGTACCCATCTCCTGTATCCAAATTACACATATCTCGGTGGGAATGCATCTACTCGGGGCATCCTATATCGGTCAAACACAGACTATGTGCTCATAGGCCTAACAATGCAGTATAAATGTACAACGACAGCTAAACCTACGCAGCCCGCCAATACACCCACAACTCTCTGTAAAGCTGCACCAAGAATGTTGGTGCCCAAGTGAAGCATGTCTCATGTACCATCATATCGTGGAGCACCCCCATCAGTGATCAAGGAAAGCATCCACCCTCTGCATCGGGTAGTGCATAGCAGCACACTGCCTCCATCAATAACACTACTAGCCTCGTCTCATCTGGACGGGCTAGGTACATCTCACCATAGCTCAAACTGGCGCTATGGAAGCTTAACTCCACCGCCCCCTCGCCAAACACTCCCGGTCAACTCCTCTAAGGCCTCATGGAGGAGATAGAATACACCTGGGCCCCCAATATGGGTAGCCTCATAATCCAGAACACGTCCTCCAGGGTGATAGTCATCTCACCCATCGGAAGGTGGAACGTGTTGGTCGTGGAGTCCCATCTATTGATAAGCACGACCATCAAAATAGGCTATCAAACAACATGTCGGTAGTGCCGAATACCACTCAAGCCGAATGCCTCCATGTGTTGTAGCTCCACGGTGAGTCGTTAGGCCACGTAATGTCACCAAAGCAAAGCAGAACCTTGTCTCACATATGTAATTGTGATCGACCCTACATCCATCCAAAGCACAACATTAATCTACCTTAACCATGACCTTATTCATCAATTACCATTACCCACCACCCTATTTTTACCTTACCCATCTCAACCACCTAACCTACATCATTTTTTGGATCCTTGAGCCTAAAAACCCGACCGGTGCCGGTTCAGCCTAACCAACTCCGGTCACCCTTAAACCGACATCGATCACCTATTTGGTGACCAATATCGGTTCGACTTAACTAACCATGGTTCCACGTAACCAGCATCGGTCACCTATTAGGTGACCGATCCCAGTTCTACCTGACCGACACCGACCAAGCTTGACCGACACCGGTCCCTCATCACGGAAAAATCCGCGACTTCCCAAATCCCCCTTTTTCTAAAACCCTCCCACCTATCCCTTTTACCCCACCTACACTGACCTACATTACCCCAAAACCCCTACCCACCCCACCTATCCAATTTCCTACCCTTCCCCCTCTTTTTGCCCATTTTTCCCTCCATACCCGATTTAATTTTTTTCCCGCCCACAAAATACAAACACCCACAAAACTCTACTAAAACTAATTATTACACCATCTACTCTATCTAATTAACATTAAAGAGTTAGGCACTTACCTCATCATTGCTGCTTGCCACCTTGGTGGCATGTCTAGCCACTGTGCTAATGGTCCGCTCGATCCCTCTCCCACCTCTTGCCATCACCAAATATCTACCCACACCCTCTGACCACTCGAATCCCTCGCTAAGATCTTGTGGACCCGCTACTCACCAACCCAACCACCGTCAACTCACACTTGCCACTCACTATCCCATTTCCTCCAGATGCTTTTCTCACTTTTCTCTCTTTTTTTCTCCTTTCTTCACTTCGTAATTCACAAATGAATAATAAAAACATGGATTTTTGTTTTTATACCAAACCCGACCTAACAACGCGGTTCCCTAGACCGGCATCGGTCTCGTGCCCTACCTAACCGTCATCGGTTATCCTATACCGACGTCGGTTATCCATGACCACCATTAGTCACCCTTACCTACACATTTCCCTTACTTTGCCATTTTACCCCACCCTCTACCTTGCTCTTTACCCCATACCTTTACCCAACCCATTACCTTACCTTTCCTGACCTCATCATTTACTACCTCCATTTGTCCTCCTTTGGGGACTCATTATTTTACCCTTACCTCGGCCTTACCCGTGTCGTGACCTTGATATTTGGACTTGGCCATTGCTAGTGACCTTTGACCTCATGTGTTCACTATACCTTGCGGCCACTGTTACCTGTGTTGATTGACCCAATGACCTTACCTAGCCTATTGTCATGACTGTTTATCCTGACCCTACCTTTGGTGTACTGGAACATACCTAAACGTTCCTGCACCTAACCTACGTTGTGCTTCCTGACCTTATCCTATACCCTGGATACCGGATTCACTTCAACCTTGTTTGGATAAACCTATCGACCTTAGACGATGTAGAGTTTGCCTGCTCTTCAACCCGGTAGCATGTTGTAGTTTATACGTGTGCATGCATTTGATTGTTGCTACCTTTGACCCTGACCCATTACCTAGATTTCCCGAGTAGACCTTTCACTCCTTTTTCCCTGTACCCACTTGCCTTTTCTTCACATTTACCTTTTATCAAACCACTCACCGCTTCAGCCTGTTGCCTTGTCAATTCTGGTTTGAGGGGGATCACCTTCACCCTCACATGGGGCAACCACATCTTATTTTTGTTAGCATCGCTTACCAATACAAGCTACGCAACAAAAAGGGGAAAAATGTAGACACTAAAATTAGGTCACACTCCCCTTTATCCCTCGACATATAAGCACCCTTTATTACATTTACCTAGCCATGACCCCCTTCACTTTACTAATATTAATTTAATTAATTTAATTAAATTAATGGTTTATGCTCACTATATTTATTATTTAAATAATATCTTCACATATAGTTCACTTAGACACCTCACCAAGCTAACTCAACCTAAGACCTATTCTTAGCAAGTTCCCATAACTAACTAAGACTTACCCAAACCCTAAAAATCAATGCCTACATTCCCTCTAACCACATTCCCGCATGCTCACAAGAAGCTCCCAATCTAATCCACGGGATAATGACATGAGATCCAAGAAAATCAGGAGGATCTCCTAAGTTTAGTAAACCTAGGAAATCTCACCTTGACCGATGTCGGTTACCCCTAACCATCACCGGTTAAGACAGACCGCCGTCGGTTACCCCTTTTAACCCAAAACAACCTTATTCTCAAGGTTGGAACTTGGAAGTTGGAAGCAAGAAGGTTGACGAGCAAGAGCACATCTCAGAGATAATGCATCTTTAGAGAGCCAATTCCAATGAAAACTCACATCCAAGGAAGGAGATTGAGTATCTTCTCCTGCATAGCCATCCTAGCCACGATCTGATCTATCCAAGCAAAGAGGAGTGTGCATGCAGCCCATGCAGAAGCTTTTCTTTAGTTGGTGATCACTTGCAGCCTTCAAACCCATCATCAGCACCTCCATCCTTCACACACAGACCTTCAGGAATGAAATCCAAGTAAGTATAATGTCATACTTCTTTGGTTTATTTCATTTCACCATTATTTTATCACCCATTGTTTATCTTGCTCCCTATTGACCTTCTCCAACATTTTCACCTCCATAGACCCATTAAAACCTCGCAAAATCCTACTCCAGTCACCCAATACCTCATCCCGACCAACCAAAATCCTTTGTGCAATCACAAAGGAGACCAAAACCCTATTCTGTGACATTTCTAGATCTCACAGTAACCGGCACCGGTTATACCTAACCGTCGTCGGTCACCGATCGACACCGATCTCTGTGTTTACCCACACAGCCTTAAACAGAGACCTACCCACCTAATTTTACCTCGCCCTCATTCACCTGTGACCTACCCAAGACCTTTATCAGAGCTACAGAGACCTAGAACCAATCATTTGATCCTTGGATTCTATTCTAGCTTAGCTTTGTTAGATCAAATCTATTTTCTTATTGTGTTTTTAAGTGAGATACCTAAATAATTTTAAAATAACAATAGGATTTACTTTGTTTACAACATTAATTTGTTTAAAATAGTGGATGATAGCCATCTAGGAAGTACCATACTTCCCAGATATAGCTTCGCTTAGGCGAAAGTACTGCTTGCCCATATTGTTTAAATCCTTCTTGTGGTCTTTTTTTCACTACGGGTAATTCCTCATAGCCAAAAGGAAGCTCTCATGATCAGTGGATTTGAAAGTCATACGCGCACAACAACCCACCAACTAACATTTGAGCAGGTATTCCTCCTATGTCTATTACCCTATCTGTTTTGTCAACACATCAAAGAAACAATCTAAGAAAAAGGTGAAACATTGGGTCTCTACAAATCTATCAAAAGGTGGTTTACTTTAACTTCCCAACCGTGTTTTTTGTCAGCCCCTGACCATCGCATTCTTTTTCTCTTTTGGCCCATTCCAAGCCCACACCTACTCAACCCACAATGTCGAATTCTAATGGACACTTGGGCCGGAAGGTGGTCGGTTCTATGAAGAACTTGGGGTGAAACCTCTGTTGAAGTTCTACCTCCATCTTCTTCCCCTCCACCATCCAGGGATGAGCCTAGAGTGGTGTAACCTAGTCCTTCAATTTCCATTCCTTTCAAGTCTCGTAGAGGCAAGTTTTCTACATTAATTCAAATAAGACTAGGAATGTTGCTTCAACCTCTCTTCCTCTGTGATGTTCATGTAGTCCATTCGGCTAAGCATACTTGATTTAGACCAGCTTCTTCTTGCCAATAACTTTTCCATTCTCAACTCTAAGGATGGAATTCCTTACGAGAAGGGGGAATTTGATATGTCTAATTTTTCATGAATTTTATGTCATGGAATGTTCATGATCTGACAAATCCCTTACAAAAATTATCTATTCGTTTAGCTTGCTAGTTAATTAGTATTTTAGATGTAATTTGTTTACAAGAAATCAAGATTTCTAGTTTTTTTGCTTCAGACTACTCTGACGTTTATTGCCCCTGATTTTACACATTTCCATACTAAGCATATTAATGGCAAAGGTGTTGATAGTATTTCCATTGCGTCAAAATTTTTGGAATTTATTATTGGCTTAGGCCAAGACCCCAATAATAGGGTTGTGTGGGTGATTATGAGTATTAATGATATTTCTTTTGGTATTCTAAATATTTATGCCCCTAATGAAGGTCCTGAAAGAACATTATTATGGAAATGGTT
The DNA here is from genome assembly GCA_018340775.1 of Taxus wallichiana var. yunnanensis. Taxonomy (NCBI): domain Eukaryota; kingdom Viridiplantae; phylum Streptophyta; class Pinopsida; order Cupressales; family Taxaceae; genus Taxus; species Taxus wallichiana. The sequence continues at coordinate 621,873,000 of CM031234.1, read as the reverse complement.
AGGTGATAACTTACCCGTTGCTTATTGGTTGGTGTGTGGTGACTTTAATATGGTGGAGCACCTAGATGATAAATGTGGAGCCCTTCCTATGCATTGGTGTCTCGAGAGAGCATGTAACTTGGTATTACTTTAAAAGTTTTGGGGCCTTTCTGATCTGTTGCTCAGACGGCACAGAATTTAAAGACCAAACTTGGTTCACTTGGACCAATATTTGAGAAGGATATGATCGGGTATTAAAACACCTCGATCATGTGCTCTTCTTTCACAACAACCCTATTTTTATTTTGACATGCAAGGATCCTCCGTTATCAAGGTTTGGATAGAGGTTATTTTTCAAACCACCATCCGATCACATTTAAGGTTGTTTAGTAGGGGCCCTCCCAAGGTGCCCACAAATCAATTATTTCTTAATGTTTCTCTGTTAAGTCATCCTGGAGTGATCCTGCTCATTGCCAAGATTTGGAATATGGCGCCACATCCACCATTTGCTGCCAGCTAGATTTCGTGGTGGGAGGCAGCTATTCATCACACCACCAAGTTCCTCGACGATTATGAAAATAGGTGGCCAGTTCGAAGACGGGCCGATTTGACTCTGCACAAAGAATTCAAAAGATTCATTATGCTTCTTGAGGCCAATCCTTTTGACTCTCACCTTCAGACCCATGCCATTGATATTCGACATAAGCTTAAACTCATTAAATCCCATTCAGCCCGTGGTACACAGATCCATTCGAGAATTCGTTTGCTTAGGGTGGGAGATAAAGCCTCCAAAATATTTTTCAAATCCCTTTGGGCTAAGCATGCTCAAAACAAATCAAATCTATTTATGATTCTCACCAATGAATTACAGAGCTACCAGAGATATCACTAATGCTTTTGTCAAGCACTATCATCTAGTGTTTCAAGCTCAAGAGGATTCATTAAGTGTGTTTCTACTTTATAGAAATGTATTGATGTGGTGCCTACTCAACTTACACCTAGAGATCATGTTCATTGTGATGCCCCTCTTACTTTGGAGGAGCTTCATGCAACTTTTCTTTGTCTTGTAGATGAAAAGTCTTTGGGTCTGGATGGCTTCCCTTACGAGTTTTACAAAGCAACCTGGTCCTTTGTTGGACATGATCGCTTCGGGTTTATAATGAAGCTCTTCAAACTCACTCTCTTGGGAGTTTCATCAATCAAGGCAACATCAAGTTCATTCCCAAAGTAGAAATCTTGAACAAATGAATAATTGGCAGCCAATCACCTGTTGAATGTTTCTTACAAAATTCTTGTTAAGGCACTGGCTCTCTACATTGCTTTGATATTTTGTCAAAGATTGTTCGCCCAAACAAACTATATTTTTAAAGTCTGGTACATCTTGGAAAATATTATTGTTGTCTCGGGAAGGAATGGAGTGGTATCAAGTTTTGTCACGAAGCCTCTATTCCTTAAAATTGACTTTAAGAAAGCCTACGATCACATTGAATGTCCATCCATTTTGACTATGCTTAAATCCCTAAGGTTTGGGAATTCTTCCGACATTTGTTAGCACACTTTTCTCTAATGCTTCTACTTGGCTCAACATAAATGGTCACCAATTTACATCCATTATCCTTTTCCGCTCCATCAAACAAGTGTGCATGTACGAAATAAAATAAACACGTGACCCTCTTTTCACCTGACCTCTCGAGGTCTTGCTAGGACAGCCAGTGTAGAATGGAAATGGATATGTGTGTGGTAGCGATGAACAAGCTAATGAGGTAACCTTATGTCTTCAACACGCAATATCGGGATCTACGAGTCTCAGGAAAAAAAATGTATCCTAACCTGAAGTGGTGTAATGGAACAGTCGGATAAAATGGCTACTTGGAGGCTCTAGTCAATATCGAGCTCCACCGAGATTCTGTCTACTAGTTGTGGAACACGCAGAAAGTGACCTGCGGACACCTCGTATATATTTCCATACAAGGTCATGAAGTGAGAATGAGAGGTGTAATGGAACCACAAGGTTTATGGGAGGTTCTCTGGTCTAGTCCAGAAAGCCTTAGCCTGATCGACTGCTATGTTCAACATGGAAATTTGTGCAATAATGTCGGGTGGAAGTGGCGATGATCTAAATACTAGTGCACGTAAACTAGTGTCGATGTTTAATTGGTCAATAGGCCCATTGGGTTATGGGACCTAGGGATCACAATCGTGAACTCGTGGAGGTTGTGGTCTTTGTATGGTCATATGCGTAATCAAGCCCTGTTGCCAAGAGCAGTCTAATAATCGTAGGCTTGATCAACTGCAATGTTTAATGTATTTAATTGTTCTATCTTCTCATATACTTAGCAGTGTACATAAAACTAACAAACATAAACTTGTATCAATGGCAATCAACAACTCGGTTCCATTGGGTTGTGGGACCAATGGATCACAACTGAACGTTTTCTCTTATTGTGGACCTTTGATGGTCATACAGAATTGATTTGCATTGATATGACAAAGCAAACTAATTATCAAAGGAAATATGAAATATGTTTTTGGTATTTTCATAGGATATCCGAGAAAAACAATGAAAGTAAACTAATCTAGAAAAATTAAATATTTTTTATCTTTTCTAGGGATTTTAAACAATGCTTCTAATCTAATAAATGAAATTAAATACAAGTAATCATTTGGTTATAGTTAATTACTTGAAAAGTATGTGAATCTAGATCTAAAACAACTAAACTAATTTAATCAAAACCCTTTTAACCCTACCTCAGAGGTAGAGAACAAATCATAACTCTAGAAGAGCTATTGTTCCCCACAACTTCCCCAATAATGTCAAAGAGTAATCTTTCTAATGATTTGATCTATTTACAATTGCTTGATTAACTAAAATGAACAATTTTACTACTCTATTTGATATGGATTTGAAATGAATAATTCAAAATTGATAATTTGAATGATGAAGCAAACAAACAAATAATTCCAACCTGGATAAGCAAGAGCTTTGGAAAATCCTATTGTATTTGTGTTTGTCCCCTCGTTTTATCCTTTCTTTCTTTATGTGTCCATATGATTCCAAGGAATTGGGAATGCAAAGGCAAGCAGGAGAAGGTGCTTGAACAATGACATCTTGAAAGCATTCTGGTTGTAATGCAAGTGGAAGAGAGATAACACAAGTGAAAAGAATTTGGCTATGAAATTTCCAAAGTATGATTGTAGAACAATACTATGCAAGATACACAAAATTCTCGAGTTATTTTCTTGAATACAAGAATTGAATATATAAGGAATTGGTTGGGATGTAACTTCATGCACAAGGCAGCACGGGAGTGCCAAATCATTGGGTGAAGAGGTGGTTCAAGCTAATTAAATATATTTAAAAATAGAAGAGGGAAGGAATACCATGCAAACAAGACTATTTTTAGGCAATTTTGTTCTTTAAAACGCACCCTAGAATTCAATTTAAGTGAAGCGTCACATGTTAAAATCACACATGAAGAATTATGGAAAAAACACACGGGGCCACCACCCTACACATGGCAGCAATCACAGTAACGCCACCCAGAAGGGTGGCGGTTCTGACACAAAAGGCCAAAAAATGCACAGAAATGAGCAGGAAGTCGGAAGAAAGCGTGGAAAAGTTAAGTACAAGCATCTAGGATATAAATATACACTGAAAATGAGCTTAAGAAATCAAACACCTTTTGAAAGGACATGAATCATAATTGGGGACTTTTGTAACCATTTTTTTACAATATAGCACATGCAAAATTGAGCACATACAAAGGCCCCTCTTACAATGGTGTTATTTGTGCTTGATGTAGATGTCATGAGATATTTAATTTCCCATCAAATTACTCAAGGCCATATTTGGAAGATTGTTCTTCCAAATCATGAGATGCTACTTATCAATGGGCACTTTGTTTGTTAACGATTCCTTTCTTACTCTCACCAAGTTGGAACAAAATTTTGCTACAGTTTTTGAATGTCTTCGCACTTTTTACTTGGCTTCAGGGTCTAGTATTCAAATGGATAAAACTTTGGGCTATCGACAGAGTTATTTACCTCCTTCGGACTAGTTAAAGGCTTACCCCTAGAAATGGATTAGTCATGGAGAGAAATTCAAATTTCTTGGCATTCCCTTTGCTTTTGATAGTGACTTTGCGACATTGTGGAATTGTGTTCTTAATAGATTGGAGAAGAAAGTTACCAAATGGTCTTCCAAACCATTATCTCTAGCTAGTAAATTCCAAGTTTACACCAAAATCCTTACTCATTACTCATGTTTATTATTTTACATGTTGGTGTCCTTCTCGCAATTCATTCAATCAGCTTTCCAAGCTGCTTCGGGACTTTTTATGGTGTAAAATTTCTGGTTCAACTAGCTTTCATAAAGTTGCTTGGGATGTTTTTTGTCTTCCTCGTGATCAAGGAGGCATGGGAGTCATTGATGTTTATTGGTAGAGTGTGACTTTATGTGCCAAATGGGTTATTCGGTGTCTTTCGGTAAATAGACATGGAAAATTCTTCTGCGACATTGTATTGAATCTGGAGCCCCTTATGGCAAGAAGTGCTGGAGTAGAATTGGATTGCATTCTCTTATTATCACTTCTGCTCCTGTCAAAATTACTGGTACCTTTGTCACCAAGAGTATTTGGAAATCATTTGAGCAAGTGAAGCCTTTAATGAGGTGGATTGTGATGGATTTCATAATGGCATTTCTTTTAATTCTCGGAACATCCTGGTGTCCTATAATCATTGTAGGTTCCTCTCTCTTGTTAAAACATCGAGAATTAAATCCATTCGGCTTTACCACAAGGGCATTCATACCATTCAGGATCTTGTGCATCGCAGAGATTGGATTCCTTGGCCCGAGCTCAAAGTTAAATTTAGTCCAAAAACTCAAGCTTCCATTCTATATGTAAAATTCGGAGCTTCTTCCAGATGTCATGCTTCATAAGTTAGGGCTCCAACATCCGGAAGTGTGGTGGTGTGATTGGTGGTGGAATCATGAAATTGTTTTCCTCGATACAACACTCGTACCATTTATTAGCTATTATTTCATCTCTCATCAGCCATTGATAAGCTCAATGATCGGTGGGAGTTTTACTCTACGCATAGCACTTGGCTTCGTCAACTTCCCCGTACTTGGAACCCTTCTTGAGCCCAAAGTTAACCATTTTATGTGGTGTCTTGTTTACCAAGGTTTTCCTGTGGGTGAAAGGCTTAGGCATATTGGTATTCCTATTTTGAATTTTCCTTTCTATTCTAGTCCCGAGTCATTCATACACCTCTTCTAGTCTTGTCCCCATGCTCAATCTATCTGGAGATGGATTCATTCTTTATTCCAACCTTATCACCCCGAATTCTTCTCATGGTGTCTGGATTTATTTGGTGACTTTAGCCCTTGGCCTAGTTATATTGCTAATCTTTGGCATTTGTTTCGTGCATGTATTCTATTTCATATCTGGAAAGCTTGTAATGCTTTAATTTTCAAGCAAGATCATTCTGTTATATGCTTTTCCACTAATGATAAGGTGGTTATTCTATCTACTATTCACATACATATTCAAGCTCAAGCCGTCAAGGTTGCCTTGGATTTTTCTCATCTACAGGAGCTTCTTGATCACTAGGGGAGTGCACCATGCATAATGAGTCGGGTCCCATCGAATCCTTAGCTTCCACCACCTTGGCCTTCACCTCCCTGAGGAGCCACTCACACAGCCACTATTTTGCCTCTCCACAAGGCCACTCTTCTACCCCATCCTCCTCTGGATCGGCATGAGCCCAACCCCATGGGGGAAAGGTATTGTCAACACTCCATGGTGGGGATCTCCACCACCTTCCATGTAGAATCTTGTTGGATATCCTCCCCCTAGGTGGGGAATTATCGTGCCTCTTCAAATGCAATACCCTGATCATGATGGCCAACAAGTGGATCCCCCATTTGCTGAGCCTAACAATGGAGCTTACATCCCTCCTCGGGATGATCCTCCCCTTCTTCCTCGTGTGGTGATGACATATGCTTTATGGTGGTGTTTGTTTTAGATCTCTAGCTGCCCTGTGGGCATGTTAATGTAAGCCTTTGTGGCATTTTTTTATGTAGTGCCCTTGTGGCATTTTGTAGGACCGTGTGTTATTTGCTCACCCCTTACTATATAACTCTCTTTTATTATTTTAACATAAAGGGCATTTCCAATAGTAAAAAAATCACAAGAAAATTTCTTGACAGATAAGGGTGGCCGTCAAATTTAATTCCCGAGTGTGACACACTTGAGAAAAATATATTGGTCTACTACCAAGTTTAGATTATCTCTATTAAAATCACCATAAAGAGAGCTATTCCAAGATTGGATCTTTTTGCATACACACAACCTAGGTAAAAAAATTAACATCTATTTTTTCATTGAATTTCTTGGAGCTTAAAGCCATGTCATTTCCCTTGGCACTAGTTAACCTCCACCGAATCAACACAACTCACAACTCTTGTTTGCATTAGATTTCACTCTTCATGACATGTCGAAAAAATTAATTTTCTTTGTTGAAAATAGTATTTTTCTCCAAAAAATGGTATTACTAGTATTTAGGTGTCTTAAGTCTCTAATTGTTTCGTGGTATTTTGTTTCATGGTTTTAGGTTTGTTAAATAATTTATCTAGTCAATATGTTATAGGTTATAAATTGTTGATTACATAGTTGATGATCTATGCTTTTAATTCATTTAGATTTATATATTTATTTCTTTATGAATATATCTTAAGCTTGATTAGAAATTAATTTAGGAGGTTAAATTATAAAAAGAAAAAGAAAAAAAAAAAATATAAATAGAGGTGTCATGAGTTCTTTTTTAAGGTGTGTTAGGTCATTCATATTTGTCATTATCAAGTTTCTCTTGTCAACTATTTGTCACTAGGGAGATGTACCAAAGTATATGAGCACACTAATTTTGCATGTGTAAAAGGGCCATGTAGGTAAGTTGTTGGTATTTAAAAATTATACCATTTTGTAGCATATAATGCAATGGTATTCCCATTTTAGTTTGATGTTCTAAATTGGAGGGAAATGCATAATTTAAATATGTTTAGTAAAAAAAGTTGGTGTATCAATAGTTGAGTATGGGTGACCAATAAACAAACATCTCACATGTCATGAAATGATTGGCCCTTACAAACTAGTATTTAGTACCCCTTACATATTTATTGGTACATATTTTTTTATATTGGGACATTCAATCACAAAGAATGATCATATTTTGGTACATGTTCACTAATTAGTCTCTCCCTATCAAGAGTAGTTTTGCAAAGTGTTAGAATTTTTTTAAAAATTTCCTTACGGATGCATTTTCATGAAATCGACGTCCAATAATTTTTTCCAAATTGAGGAGGGATTTCTCCCTCCAAGAAATGATTTACATGATTATATTCATCCGATTTAATCATAGTCATTACTAGAGGATAGAGAAATGGAGGATAGAGGCAAGGAAAATTTTAGCAATGAGTATTCGTAATTTGGTGAATAGTAGGTTTTTCAGATTTTGATTTTGGTGATTTCTATGTCCATTGTATTGCTCGGGTTTCACCCAAAAATTCCATAAAAAATAATTTGTCCCATGCGAATAGCCAACAAATCTCCAATCCCAATGTATATTTTTATATTGAATCATTGCGTGATCGATGGGCCAAGATTTTAAAACATTCTTGGATCGCTAAGAAATATATGGAACCTTATTGGTCCTTTGGGCTCATTCACCAACATGTATGGGAGTTTTTTAGGAATTTGATTAAATTCTCCACATGTGTGTGTGTGTGTGTGATTGTAGATGTAGAATCACTAAGCATTGAGAAAAGTTCAAAGGTTTTTTTAATCTTTTCTGATTTTCCAATTTGTAAATTTGTGAAGTAGTAGAAAAGGATTCAGTGAATCAACATATTGCAATTTTCTTACAAAAATCAAATAAATCAAGGTATTGTCAGGATCAACTACTGCATTGTAGTTTACATCCTAGAATCACTTATTGTAGGTGAGTCTATTTGAAACTTGTTTTCTTTCATGTCACATTGCTTTATCTAATTTTGTAAGTTATTTATGTCATTTTTAAAATTTTACGGTATCATGAATGTCATGACACTGCAATACCTTAGTTGATTTTCATCTCATAGCTCGCCAACTCAAAAATTGTCTTTACAAGATTCAGGAAAATGGAAACTAAAAGGAAGCTCAAGCAAAAAAAAAACTAATCCAACCCCTCCTGGTAGTGGTAATGCGGAATTTGAAAAATAATATCTGATTTTGAGAAATCATCTAAGGAAACTCATCCTTCTTCATCAGGACCAACACAATCAAGGGATAATGATTGCATTCAAAATGAAACACATAATGAGTTCATTTTTATTTAAAGATGGATGTTGTCGAATAATGAAAACAATGAAATGCCTCTCTTGAAGACATTCCATTGAATGAAGTTGAGTTTGACATTGCATCACCTCCCCAATTAAACAAAGTTAACACTGCATCACCTACCCAATTGAATGTTGGAGGTGAAACTTCATGCAATCAATGAAATTTAAATTCCACCATGGAAAATACTTAGGGGACACTTGTTTCTGGAAGAAATAGGAAGGAAATAAAATTGAACTTTCAAAGGATTTTTATGTTAGAGTGGTTTCTATGTACCCATTTATTGAACTGTTGAAAATGATAATAAAGATGAACCTCCAAAATAATACAAATGTACAATATGTTGTTGGAAATTGAGAAAGGAAAAGACAATGCAACTTAAGTTGGATACTATTGAGAAGCATGTAGGAAATATATACGAAAATAAAATTGTAGATGGCATTGAGAAGAATGTTACGAGATGGAAAAATTTGGATGAATGTTTGCATATTAGGTATGAAAAAGAATTTGAAGAGCATAAGAGAACTAAAAGAATAGTTGCAGCGAATGGAGGAACAATTAGCTCTCAATTCAACAAGGTCATTCAAAACAATCTTTTAGGTAAAATAATTCAGCTCGCTACTATTTTTCACATTATGAAAAGAGGTCATCCTATAACAAATGTTTCTAAACAAAAGAAGATGTTGTATTTTCTTGGTGTCCCACACTTTCCTCATTCTCACCGGTTTGAAAGTAGTGGTTAGGATTGGGAAAAATGCATAGCTATGGTTGATAAATAAGACTTGAAATAGAAACAGAAGTAGGGATAATTTTAGTGGTGAATATTCGTAATATGGCGAAAATTTCATTTTAGGAAAATTTGAAAAGGAAAATTTTTCAAAGCAAGTCAGTGTCATGTTCACCTAAAATTTACAATATATTTTTTTAGGGTCAAATTCGCCTACATTTGAAAAAATCTCCTATAAAAACCTAGGTGATTCACTGGGTAGTATACTACCACCAGTACCTTACTAAGTTACTACTAGTTGAGCTACCGACATATCAAATACCGTGAAATTACATACTCTAAGCACCATTGCACAAAACATATCTATTTATTGTTTAGTAGTTTGCATTCAGTGTGATGTGTTCTATTTTTGACGTGTGACTAGTAATATTTGTTGATGTGCAACAAAGGGTTTCTATGGATGAGCGATAAGGAGCTATTGTTGATGCGCAACAAGGGTTTGGTTATTGGCGCTTTGATCTTACTCTCTCATGAAACACAATTATATTGTTGTTGATGCATGATAGATTTTTTCTCTGACACGTGACAATGATATTTGTTGATGCACAAATTATTATATTTACTTGACGTGTAAAAAGGTTTTTGTGGATGGGTGACAAGAAGATATTGGCTGACGCACGACAAGGGTTTGATTTTTGACACATGATTTTACTATTGTCGACGCATGACTTATTATATTTGCTTTGACACGTAATAAAGGTTTTCTCGTGGATGGGAAAAAAGAGGATATTACGATAAGTGACAAAGGTTTGGTTTTTACTCCCGACATTGCTATTGTTGACATGCGACTTATTGTATTCGACGTGTGACAAGGGTTTTCTATGTATGCGGGACAAGGAGACTCAACTGACACCCGACACAACTATTGTTGACATGTGATAGGTATCTTGTTGATGCATGACTCAAAGTTGTTGATGCGCAATAGAGTTTCAACTTAGTCATTCAGAATAATGGAAGGTGTTAGTGCTCAGAATGAGAAGACCCAAAAAGTAACTAAGAAATATCAGAAGTCCATGTTCAAGTATTTTGGAAACTCGATGCTACAGATACCACAACCACCAGCACCCATACAACTACCACTGGAATGAATCAGAGTACAAACTATGTGGAAGGTAATATTGAGGTGGACATGCATTTTGCATAGTATCAACCAAATGACACCTATGATGATACCATGCCAGATCTTGAAGATATACCTATTGAGATGCCAGATCCTGAAGATATTCTTCCTGTTGGGGTGTAACCAGGAGTGCATCAAGATATCACACATATAAATACTCAGCAAAATGGAACACAAAAATCAAATTCAAATTCTGGTTCATGAAAGAGGAAACTAGGTGATTGTGATAATGCTCAAAATTCTACTCAAAAAAGTAAAACATTGAAAACGAACAAGAATATGTGGACAATTAGGAGGACATACAAGTTTGATTGGGCTGCCAAATTTCCATTTATCAAACCTATATAGCCATCTAATTCATAAGATATCCCATCTGAATGTACATGTACAATATGTACGTGGAAATTAGGAAAGCAAAAAAATGCAACTAAAGTTGGACACTATAGAAAAACACTGTGGAAAACATTATTTGACAAAGAATGGGGGAAGATGGACAAAAATCAAAACACATAGGTGGAAAACTGAAAAGAATGCTTACATGTTAAATACACAGTAGAGTATGAAGGAGAGTAGAAAAAATGCAAACATCTCATGGAAAAGGGAGGAACGATCACATTAGAAATTTTTAAGATGAATCAATCAAATCTCCATGCAAAAATCATACAAATTCTACTTTATTTCACATACTTAAGAAAGGAAGACTGATTTCGATTTCCTCGATTTTAAATTTTTGTATCAATATAATGGAATGTGCAACGTTCCTCAGTTTCATTAGTCTGACAGTAGTGCATGGGAAATGGAAAAATGCCTTTTAATGATAGAGAAGGAAGATTTGAAAGAGAACGTAAAAAAAAGAAAAGTTTATCTCTCTTTCATTGATGAAGTGACAACATTCGATAACACCGCATATGTATGTATCCACGTCCATACTTTAGAAAATCATATAAGGACACCTCATTTGTTGGGTGTTATCAAAATGGTTGAAAACTTTAATGCCAAAAACCTACATAAAATAGTTTTTTCTCATTTGAAATATATTTCTAGAATAACTGATTATGAAATTGCTACGAAGTTGGTATGCATTGGAGCAGATGGTGCATCAATCATGCAGTTCACTTGAATAGGGTTGTGTGTTAGATTACAAACAACGTGGTGGCCCCTTATATGCTATAAATTCACTGTATGGCTCACATGATGAATTTAGCATATAAAATGGTAAGCAACTATGAAAATGTTGCTAAAGTAGAAGACCTTATAAGATAACTTCATGCCTATATGGAAAGCAGCCAAAAGTGATTTCTTGAGCTCTAGAAATTTGCAATTGGAATTACAGATGGCAAAAAAATTGAAGGATGTTGAGACGAGATGGATTTCTTTGTATGAACCTGTATGCAGAGTTCGTGAGGAGTATCCTTCGTTAGTTGGTTTTATGCACAAATATCGTCATGAAGTTGATAGGGTGAGGGACTTGTTGTTCTGTTTAACTGATTTGGATACATTGCTTACATTGGTTGGTATTCTTCCAATGTTGCAGGAGATCAATACACTGATGAAGCATGCACATGGGAGATTAATCTATATTGTGGATTTTATACGGATGAGAAAAATGGTATGTCAAAATCTTGATGTCTTGTACACTTCCCAAGATAGTTTTGATACACTTGTTTTCAAGAATTGGAAAGCTTTATTAGATCTTAATAAATCCAATAACTATTTTAGATTTAATATACATGATCACCTTTGCATCAATGTTAATGGGAGGGAAATACCACTACACATTTTGTAAAAATGTCAAGATATTATAGGATCGAAAAGAGAAGAAGTTCCTATGACACATAATCTATTTGATTCTGTTATAGTTGAAACAATAATAAAGCTTAGAAAAATTTCAGAATCCTTATCATCATAAATTAGAGAATGTTTCTCCAAAGATAAAATTCTTGAAGTAATGGGTGTGATGAATCCTAATTTTTGGAATACTAAAGGTGCTCGTGCAGACTTTGTAAGAAAGCATTTCCATAAATCCATGGGTATAATAATGGAACATTTCACCAAGACTTCAGAGGTCAAGGGTATGGAAATCAAAGGTATACTAAATGTTGATTTATTAAAGTCTCAATCAACAAATTTTGTAATAAAAATCGAGGAACCAATATAAAAAGTTAGATGAACCTTCCGAGAGTGGTGCTATTACAAGGCTCTGGCGAGGAATCTATCAAAGTACTGTGTTACAAGAAGACATCAGTGAATATTTTAGATTATATGAGTTATGCCAAACAATGATTTTGGGGCTATGGAGGATGCAAGGGTTTTTCAGTGCTATATCATTTATAAAATCCAAACTGAGAAACAGTTGGATAAAAATCTAGAAAGTTGCATGAGGTGTTATGTTTCTCGCTACTCCTTGGAAACCTTTCCTTTCGATAGAGCAATTGTGCATTGGAATTCCCTTTCCGAAAGAAGAGGTGTAAATAATACAGCTACAAGTACAATTGTTCCCAATGATGAGACTGGAATTGTTGTGTCGTCAAACTTTACAGAAGAGAACATCAACTTTGAAGAAGCTATTGATAGTGGATTGTCTTAGCTTTAAATAGGTATCTCCTTGACCTTAATTTCATTGTTTTTCACCTTACATTTTAACTATTTATTTATTCAATTTCTTATTAACATATTCAAATATAATAATTTGTAGTTAGACATAAAAATGAACACAATTGGAACTCTACAGATGAAAATATTGAATGAGGAGGATTTTTAACATATTTTCTTTCAGCTTTTGTTATCATTAAAGAAGTTATAGGTATTTATATTTACATTTATTTAAATACAATTATTTATAAAAATTGTTTTATATAATTAATATTTTAGAATTTTTCGAATACCAATTTCCGTTTTAAAATTTGTTTGTTACATGCATTTGTCAAATACTAATTTGTAAGGCCTTCAAAGTTCAGATCTACATATTCTTCCATTGTTATACTCTTCCAAAATTCCACTGTCCAAACATGCACAAGTTCTCATTTGCATTTTTTTAATCTTTCTATTTTAAAAATTTGTTTGTTACATGCATTTGTCGAATACTAATTTGCAGGCCTTCGATTACATATCTCGCATATTTTTCCACTATTATACTCTTCCAGACTTCCACTTTCCATACATGTACAAGTTATCATTTGCATTTTCTTTAATCTTTATATTTCTTCCTTAATCCACTCAATCATTATTTCATCTTTTTTTCTTGAAAACATGGGTTGACATCCATTTGAGGAAGCTCTCACTTCTCGGGACTGACAATGTCAGGCAACTCACCCATCTATATACTAATCCATTTTTCATGTTGAGTTTTCTTGAATCGAAGGTCGTCTAACACACTACGAAGGATGATTTCTCATTTTCCTTCCATATGCTTTGTCACAACCATCTAAAAGACAAGAGGTAGCTTAAACCCTATCATATGACATTTCTTGAGTTTTTACAATTATGTTTAATTTATTTTTGTATTTGCAAAATGCTTTGATGAAGTGTTTGAACTTTGTGGGATGAATATCAAATTACATGTAAAAATCACACATTCGAATTTTACAAGTAGAGAGAGGAAGATTTTTCTATATTAAGATGTTTCGTCATAACACATTACAAATTTTCTTAAAGCAATTATCAATTATCATCATCCTCGATCGTGCTTAAAGATAAATCTACATCCACATACAATTCATCATCATCCATAACTATTTAAATGTCATCATCCACATCTATTGTCATTGTATCATTGATTCATTACAAGTAGAGAGGAGAATATTTTTAGAGAAGAAGGTATTTATAGGACAAGTAGAGAGAAGAATATTTTACTATATTAAGATGTCTCTATCCTAAGACATTCCAAATTTTCTTAAAACAATTATCCATTATCATCATCCATGATCGTGCTTGAAGATAAATCTATGTCCACACAATTCATCATCATCCATATCTATTTTAATGTCATCATCCACATCTAATTTCATCATATCATTGATTCATTACAAGTAGAGAGAAGAATATTTTGAGAAGGTTTAAATGTGCAAAAACTTGATACAAAGTTCAAATTTTACAAGTAGAGAGAAGAATATTTTACTATATTAAGATGTCTTTATCCTAACACATTCCAATTTTTCTTAAAACAATTATCCATTATCATCATATATCATTACAAGTAGAGAGAAGAATATTTTGAGAAGGTTTAAATGTCTTTGTCGTACCACATTCAAAATTTCCTTAAAACAATTATCCATTATCATCATTCAGATTCCATGATCGTGCTTGAAGCTAGCTACTAAATCTACATCCACATATAATTCATCATCATCCATATCTATTCTAATGTCATCATCTACATCCAATGCAATCATTACAAGTAGAGAGAAGATTCAAAGAAAATTTAAATGTGAAGAAACATGATACAGAGTTTGAATTTTACAAGTAGAGAGAAGAAGATTTAACTCTATTAAGATGTCTTTGTCATACCAAATTCCAAATTTTCTTAAAAAAATAATTAACCATTATCATAATGCCATCACATTCATATCAAACATAAACACCATATACAAATTACAATATAGACATTCTATATATAATATATAACAAGATATGAAAAATCCATATTATAAAGTATTTCAAATTTTTAAATGCCATCACATTCAAGTTTCATACTTCAATATAAAGTATTTAAAATTTTTAAATTCCATCACATTTAAGTTTCATACTTCAATATATAAAGTATTTAAAAACATTTAAGTTTCATACTTCAATATATAAAGTATTTAAAATTTTCAAATTTAAAGTTTCAATTTTTCAACCTCAATCATGAATTTTTTGGTTTTCCCAAACAAACTGGAATATTCTGTACCCCTTTCCCCAATGGCTTTCCCTCCTATACTCTTTACTTGAATAATCCTAAAACTAATCGATCTTCTCGCAAAGACTTGTTTAGATTCTTTACGATTGTTTTTTCTTCTTTGTCACATCTCTATGGGATAACAAACTAGCATCTCGTAGTTGTATTTGTTTTGAATAAAATGTCGTGGTCAAAGCCATTATCTTTAATTATCCACTTTAGTATATTATTTTGTTTGTTAAGTAAAAAATATTTTCTTTCATCTTCATTGTTGTTGATAAACTATTCTTCATGATTTCCAAGTGAACTTGGAACACCTTTACTTGACTCTTCAAATTTTCCTATTTCAACCGCAAAAAAAAGTGAGATCAATTAAATATATTACTAAAATATGAAAAGTTCAAATTAACAAAAAAATTGTTTCAAAGTGATAATACTTACAACCACTCTATCTCTTTCGGCATTTGCAATTACCACCAGATCCTTGTCCTTAGACCATTTGTTAAAATATGTTTGGGCTTCAACACTAATATTTTCTAATTTTTGTTTAATGCTTTATCTAAAATATTGTCTTTATAATTGTTGTTATATGTGACAGTCCCACCTCTTGCTTGGGTGAGTAAGGCATCCATCTTTACAGTTGATTATAGATCAGTAATGTATAAATTGTCCCTTTGCCAATAATTTTCATAATAACTTATCATCTCATTGATTAGTACTTTTTCCCTTCTCTCCCATTCTATGAGTTGATTGATATGAGGTACAATAAACTCTTAGACATGGGATTGACAATCACAACCAATCAAGCTCTCTAAAGGAAATGATAAAGCAATTGTTCACCATCTCGTGTCCTCGAAGAAGATGATGCCGATGGAGAGGTATGGGGGCTTTCGGGTTGATCATCGTCTGCTACCTCTTTTTCCTTTGGGTGGCCTAATCCTATTTGTGATAAAATAAATCAATATTCAAATATTGAAATTGAAATTAAAATGTAAACAAAGTGGAATAAATAACGTTGAGATAGAATAATACCTATTGGCCTTCTATAAGCTTCATCTAAAGTTATATTATTTAAAATTGATATGCCTGTTATTGCTGACAACCCACCAAAAGAGAGGGTTGGAATTTGAAATGAGGATGCAATGTCTAGTGTCACGCTAGGGGTCGGAGGAATCAAACATGCGTTTACTAATCTTCTTTTATCTCGAACCTCTGGTTGAATTTTGAATCATAATGGTGGAGGATGTGGCGGTGCCACTGCTTTTACTGAGATGGCGAAGGATTGCAATGTAATGAAAATTCCAAGAAAAATAGACAAAATCATTACTAAATCATACAAAATTATATGAAAAACTATACAAAACTTGTACTAAAAGCAATAAAATCATACCCTGTGGTTAAGGGGTAACCTATCGTTATACTTGAGGTGGCCGTGTTGGAGTAGTAATTGGTTGTGTTTGAGCTATGTGTGGCTGGGATTATCGAAAGGTGTTGAGAATCAACAATTGCAAATTTGCATGTGATTAAACTAAGTGAGTTAGCAAAGACGGTTGAGAAGCACACATATAGTCCAACGTCCTTGTAAGTGCAAGAACATTCTATCGCATGTCAATTCAATATGATAAATGGTAAATAGAAAATAGAAAATGGTAATTTATAAATAGTAAATGTTAGGGTATTATGTCTATGTCGTTTAACTAATGCAAACACTTAGGAGTTTGGCGATGAGTGAAATTCCATTTCAGATTGCAAATCTCCCAACGCCTCAAAGTGTGTTGTTGGCATATTCCTCTTGATGCCACTTGTTTCATGGAAGGGCCTCCAAACATCTTGTCTCGCATACGGTCAAGATTTAATCGATTCCGTATACATAATGTTAGTTTTGCATGAAGATTCAATCAAAAGTACATAATAAAGATAATAACCATACTAAATTCTAATGTCAAAATATAAACTATATACCGTTGTTCTTGAAATGGAATTGAAAAATTCTTCATTGTCTCGTCCATGCAAGTAGGTATTGGTTTGTCTTTTAAATTAAAAAGAGCCTCGTAATAAAGGCCAAGGAGATAGTTTGTTGAGTGAATAACTGGTTTTTCAAAACTAATGCATTTGTTATGTCGATTTTATTTTACTAGATAAAAAGGTGTGCCAATCAAATTTTAGCTTTCGATCATTGCAAGAATGTAGTAATAGCCCAAATTGGTATATCCATTTTCCGACCCTACAAAACAATTATGGCTTGAAAGAAAGAAATATGGCAACAAGAAATTGGTGTGCAATTCCTTGCGTATCCACACCTCTTCTTGATTTATTGACGTGAGCTGCAAAAAGTCATTACAATTAATATCCATTTGAATTGTATCAAAATAAAAAAAATTCAAATGAAAATTGAAAACAGATTACACGTGCAATCAACATGGAAACCGAAAGTAGATTCGAGGTACTTCTTATCATTTTCATTGAGGGTTGCTTTCGTTGTTACTATGGGGGAATTTTTTATATGGAAGGCCATCGTCAACTAATGGATATCACTTGACCGACACTACATTGGAATATATGACCGTCATCCACAAAGAATGAAGAAAATTACTCGTCTTACGTATTGTCCAAGGAGATAAGGTAATTTAGAATGTCATGATCAATCTCAAACTGGGGCATCTTAATGATCCCATCAAAATCACATGCATCTAATAAATCCTTGTATTCTGTATTCATTTGCAAAACTGTCTGAATGTGGGGGCACAACAAGTTCCTGTATTGTATCTTTCCCTTAGATAGGGCTTGTGGGTTGACCAATGCCTCGTTAACTTGATTTTCTATTGGATCTTGGTCTTGAGATTGGGTTGCACTTATGGTAGCTATTGTACTTGAGCTTGATTGGAATAGCTTGATTATACTTGACCTTGACTAGAGTATCTTGATTATACTTGAGCTTGATTCCTATAGTAGTAAGTATCGGGAGAACAGAGGAAATTAGGGAGTTGGGAAGTGTAAACGTGAAAATGAGGGGCGGTAGGGTATTTATAGGGAAAAATTAGGGGTTCTCGAGCCTTGGTTACACGAAAATGAGAATTTGTTGACGCATGACAACAACTATTATCGACGCATGTCAATAACATTTATTGTCGCGCATTAGAAAAGTTTGTTGACACACGACGGGAAGTGTGGCTATCATGCATCAACAAAATTTGCTAACACATGACAACAACACTTGTTATCACGTGTTAGCAAAGTTTTTGATGCGTAACATCAATTTTTGTTATCGTGCGTCAAAAAGTTTTTGACTCATGACAACAACACTTGTTGTCATGCGTCAACAAACTTGTTTTCGCGCATCAACAAACTAATTGTCGCGATGACAACAAGTGTTGCCGCTGCGTCGTCAAACTTTGCTGACGTGCAACAACAACACTTGTTGTCTCACGTCAACAAACTTTGTTGATGCGTGACATCAAGTGTTTTTGTCGCGTGTCAACAAAGACTTTTGACGTGTGACAACAACACTTCTATTACGCATCAACAAATCTTTTTGACGCGCGAAACAACACTTGTTGTCGCGCGTCTACAAATTTTGTTGATGTGAAAAAGTAAGTGTTGTTGTCGCACATCAACAAGTGTTGTTGTCGTGCAACAATTAAAAGTTTTGTTGGGCGACAAGTATGCATCAACAATGAACAATAGCTATTTTTTTGTGTCTACATAATTATTTTTTTCCTCAAGGCTCTCACTCTTGCTCAAATAATATCAAGAAAAATTATGTTCTCAAAATTGGAAAATTCTCCTTTACACGAAAGTGGTTCCAGGTATATTTGTTGGGGATTTTCCACCTCCATTTTACCAGAGGCTTCTTAAAATGAACTCAATGTAAAATGCACAATACATGTCTTTGTCTTTAATGAGGTTACATCAAGTAGATAATACTACTTGGGTTTGTATGCATGTTTATATTATTGAGAATCATGTGAGACAACCTCACTTACTTGTTATTCACAAGATGAGAGAGAACTCCAATGTTGAAAACCTTTGTGAATTGGTGATAAATGTTTTTGAAGGAGATCGGTGGCATGGATGATGCTACAATTGCATCAAAGTTGGTATGTGTCGGGGTAGATGGGGCATCTATAATACAAGGTCATCGTAATGTCCTATGTGTAAGACTCCAAACATCTCATTGTCATTCATTGTATGGCTCATATAATGAATCTAGCATATAAAATAGTTAGTAAATTTAAACCTATAGCAAAAGTTGAAGAACTTGTTCAAGATGTGCATTCTTATTTCTACCGTAGTCCTAAAAGGTTCATGGTATGTGTTGGGGCAGATGGGGCTTCTATAATACAAGGTCATCGTAATGTCCTAGATGTGTAAGACTCTAAACATCTCATTTCCAGTATATGATTGCCATTCATTGTATGGCTCATAAAATGAATCTAGCTTACAAAATAGTTAGAAAATTTAAACCTGTAGCAAAAGTTGAAGAACTTGTTCGAGAGGTGCATGCTTATTTCTACCATAGTCCTAAAAGGTTCATGGAATTCTAAATATTTGCAGAAGGACTAACAAATGGGTGTAAACTATTAAAATATGTCGACACCGGTGGATCTCATTGTACCAACCGGTTCGTAGGGTATGTAAAAAATACCAATCCTTATTAGGAGTGATGTGAAAGAATCACATGGAAGTGGACAAGGCCTAGGATTTGATACATCGTTTGATTGATATAGAGTCATTTTTTATGTTGTGTGGTCTCCTTCCCATGTTGGATGAAATGCATTGTTTAATTAAACAAGCCCAAGAAATAACTATCTATATTGCCAATTTTTCTAGTTTGAGGAAACAAGTTTGTCTAGCAATAGAATATTTGTTTTTCAATGACTCGATTTTCATGTCCAAAGTTTGATGGTTGGAATGATTTGATAAATATTGAAATGCAAGTAGCTTTCTGAAGTTCAACTTGTTTGGGGAAGTATGTACTTCGTATGTGGATATGACATACCAATGTAAATGTTTAAAGTAGTTACTTGTAAGGTTGAGAAGGTAATTGTATAAGGCCACTATTTGATAACACTGTATCATCAACAAGGGTAAGGTTAAGAGAAATTGTAGTTTCCCTACTACAAGAAATAAGGGAACGATTTAGTAGGGATGTTTTACTTGAAGAAATGGCTTTAGTAAATCCCACCTATTGGAATAGTGTCCAAAATGAAAGATTTTTACATGAATACTACCACAAGAGGTTGACTACATTGATTCAACATTTTTGTAAGCCTATTAATATCAATGGAATAAATATTCCAAGTATTTTAAGTAAGGAGAGTTTGATTGATCAATCCCATGAATTCACCTCTACAATGATTGAGCAATTCAAATGTTTGGATAATCCTTTAGAGTGTGGAATAATAACCCGTCTATGGAAAAAAATTGGGTGTTTGTGCATGGTCAGTGCAACCATGGTGGGTAATAAAAGAAATGATAAAAATAGTAGAGATGATAGCAACAATGTAGTACTAATGTATGTAGAAAATGATAAGTACAACAATAGTAAATTCACATGCAATAAGTATGCAAAAATGTCACACAAAAGGTATAGATCCACAAATATGGGACACCCGCAATTTCATAAGACAATCAAAACCAATATGTATACTAATAAGAGCAAGCAAGAGAAAACAAGCTAGGTACAAAACCACAAACTTGGGACACCTACGACATCTTAAGAAAATCAAGGCATGTATGCCACAAGCAAAGTGAACTCGTGAAACAAGAAAGTATGCATGAAAAAAGAGAGTGTCAAAACATGATGATATGATATAGTAGTCAATATAGGTGAAGATATGTGAAACAAGAGATGTCAATGCTACAAAAGACACATGTGTTAGTCTTGTTAGCTCAAAAGATAACATGTACACAATATATGTAATCAAGTGTAATGAGGAAGTATAAAGGAACTATAATAGAACAATAACACCTAGATGTAGTGTAAAATAGATGCCCCCAGATGTATAGGAATTTTTAGTAAAGGGCAAAGCTAGAACCTATCATTGTTTATAACTATGTGTATGTCTTGCACCAATCACAAAATACCACATGAACACATGTGTGTAAAGAGTAAAGAAGCATGTTATCTATCAAACCAAAGTGACAAACAACATGTATAATGTAAAGTGCTAACAACTCAAGCGAAGTGTATAAGTCCTAATTTTGTATTTTTACAAATATATGAATGTTTTTGTATTTTGAAATTATGTTAATGTTTTTATATTTTTGAAGTGCTTAGCTATGTACAAGAAAGAGGGGTGACACCAATGCTACCGAATGTAGGAAGGACGATGTAACATGAAGAAAGTCATGGGCCAAGGCCATAATACCTTACCATGAAAAATAGGTGCTGAGGTAAGACATGGGACCGTAAAGAATTAGGTTGCCCTATGTCAAAGGGAGATGATTCGATAATATCAACAGATTCAAAGTGATATCGAGAGAAGTATGAGAAGTAGAATGTAATAGGGAGTATCCTTGATAGGTATAGAGGTGTCATAAAGTAATCAATAGGGCCTCATGCATGAGAAAATAAGAGTGGCCTTGTTTTAATTATAAGATATAGTTGTGTAAAATTATTTCAATGGTTTCAAATAGATGTAGATCAATGAGGGTAGTAATATATGTAGGAATAGAGTAGAGCAGTTGAATAATTTGTTGTGAGATTTATAGAAAGAGCCATAAGAGGATGTGTATTGATAGGAAGAAAAAGTGATAAAATGGAACATGAAGGATGGCTATCAAGTGTGTTGGAAAGAGGTGTATGATCATTATATGTGTATCTATCATTATTCCAAGTAACTAACTAGAAACCCATAGTCATGGTGACATTTTGAAGTGGAATATGAGATGCCCCTAACATCATTGGTATATTATTCATATAACTATGGGAGGTAAAATATGAGGAAACACTAGAAGGGATAGAATGGAGGGATTGATCCAAATGTGTGACAAGAGTAGATTTCATAGTGGAGTTGGGAGGGGGCATCCCAATTGAAAGAATGTGCATCAAGAATATTGTGTATAACATGACAAATTTTAGCACATTCATTGGTATGGTTTCCAATCCATCCATGAGAGTTACAATAAATGTGAGCATTGAATTTCTTGTGGAATGTTCATGTGTATCATCCTAAAACATGGATGGAGAGACACAAGGTTGCACAAAAATAAGTATTTTAAGACAACATGTGGAGGATAAAGTAAACACATGAAAATATTTGCTAGGTGGAGAAATAGGAAGAGATGGGGTATGATCATTAATTTATGTTTATCATTAGTGAGTATATAATTTGAAGGGGTAAGGGTCCCATTTATAAAGATAAGTAGACCTTGATGATAAAATGTGAGACCATTAGATGCTAAGGTGAGATTTGAAGTATGTAACCAAGGGTTCCCAAGGAGGATGTTATAGGTATAATCATTGGGTACAACATAATAAATGGTGTCCAATGTCTTGGGGACCACTAGTGATTGGGATAGTGATAGAACCAAAGACTTGGCAAGGAATATTGTCGAACTATAAATGCATGATAAGTAGGGGAAATATCCCGAATCGAGAGATATAAAAATGGATAAAAGAAAGGTTGTAAACGTTGAGGGTAGATGTCGGGCTTAAGACAAACATGCTCGATTAGGGTCTCATGAATAAAATATTGAACATAGATAAGAAGATCGTAATTAACCGGTGGTGGGGGAGGATTGGAAATAACATTAACATCGATACCAAAAGAGAGCCTTTTAGAGGATAGCTTGAACATGCTCGATGGGTGTATCGGGAAGAATTTGACTATTGTGAAAATGTTGAAGGAGTGCATCCTTACAAATGGGGTTTTACTTGAGATATTCAAGGAATGATATGGTATGATCAAGAGAGGAAGCCATTATTGCAATGAGAAATAGAATGATCAAGCTAAGAAGAAACATACAACAAGATATAATAAAATAAACCCTAAGTGAGTTAGGGTGGGTACCATGATCGATTCATGAGGCGGGCTCACCAAAATGTTTACACCCTAATTAGATTATGTGAAATATAATATTAGTGAATTAGGTACACTAAAGGATGTAAGGGTTAGCTACAAGAGGTTATTCTAATTAATTAACTTCCAACATTAATTACCAATATTAGAACAACACATTAATACTTGCAATTGATGTACTAAACAAGATATAAACTTGAAAACACAAGAATATCAATGCACTTAGTTGATTACAATGGTTCCAAGAAGTTCTAAGAGTGCACACTACTATCGAAACAAGGAGATCTCATACTAATGATGCTTCATTTCTGGAATTGTGACTAGATATTGACTTCGGTGCGTAACTATACACTTCTACTAGGGCCATACTGTACGGTCTTGACCTTTTTGTATGGTTTTGAACCTACTTGGATTCTCGAATCTATAACTTCCCAAAATGGTCATCTGTTTGGAAATGCTTATCACCGTCAAAACCCTAATTTATGATCATGCATAAAAGTTATCTAAACATCCTAATCGAGGTCTCAAACCCAAAACCATGGGTAGAAGACTCTACAAAACAAACGTTATTTGCATTTTGGGAAACTTTTTGCATATTCGACGTTAGCTGATGCTACTCCGAAGAGTCCTCAAATCACACATCATTCTCCACCTAAAG
Source organism: Taxus wallichiana var. yunnanensis (assembly GCA_018340775.1). Classification (NCBI taxonomy): domain Eukaryota; kingdom Viridiplantae; phylum Streptophyta; class Pinopsida; order Cupressales; family Taxaceae; genus Taxus; species Taxus wallichiana. The sequence goes on along the minus strand of CM031234.1, from coordinate 621,849,181 downwards.
ATGTGATATCCGAATAAGTACAACTATATTTGGCAACTTCCCTTGACAATGCTTGAGTTGGTTTTGGCTCTTGCTAAAATACTTGGAGAGGTGATGTTTGAGAAATTGTAGATGAGATGGGCTAACTTCTTTACTTAGTAAGAAACTTCATACTTATATTGATTGCTACACTAATGCTTATAGACATGTTATTGTGAGATTTAGGGAGCCTTGGGTGCCTTTTACAAGTTTCAAAAGTGAGTGTGTCAATATAATGTCATAGGATTTTAGGTTATCAAATGAGGTAACATTTACTTTCTTATATAGAGTTTTCAGTAGGTGAATTATTAAAGAAAGGCCGACCCATAGGGATTAAAATACCCAACAAATAATATAAAATTGAAATAAAAGTTGGATAACATGTCACAGTGCGAGACCATACAAGTCATCCATGATCATATATAACATCATGACCAAACTGTATGGCCTTACCTAGGGATGGAAAACATGCAATCTAAAGTTTACAACTTGTCAATTGATGTTTGTCTATGGATTTTATGCATTGTACTCTTACAATTTTACGACATGTTGTTGTGTAAAGATAAACAAGCTAGACAAGAGACCAAAAATGTGTTAAGCGGGAACAAAAAGGTGGTGTTTATCTTAGCAAGATTGTATTGTCAAAACCAACAAAGCACAAATATTAAATTGCCAAATTTGAGTGTTTACACGCATATAACCACCGTTGTTATATTGGTTATGATTGTATAATGCACATATACATTACAACTTGTACCTTTGATCAGAATCGGTCGTTTCATATTAATAAAATACAACAATAGCCTAGTTCATAGTTATCGGTTCTCATGAGATGTGCTAAAATAGTTCCTTGAATCTTGTTAGATGATCACTAGGTAGTAGCTAGATGATAAATGATCTTAGTAAATTTGTATATATATAGGAGTTTTTCACTTTAAAATTTGAACCTAGTGGTGTGTAATGCCAACCTAAACCATAAGAAGTGAAATCAAATAAGAGTAATAATAAATCCTACCGATCTAAAAATACCCAAAAGCAAATAGGGATGAAACTGTTAGTTATTATTGTGAAATCTTTTGCGATTTCATCTAAAACTAGTGGTTTCATACTATGACCTAAAAAAATTTAAGCAATTAAACCAAAATCCAAAGATCTTTGTGACATGACATAAGAAACATTAAAAGACCAAAATAGAACAATAAAAACTAGTCAACCAAGCCACATGACCACAAACCAAACAAGAACTTGCGCCACTAGACTCTTGTTTCATTACTTAAGACCCATATATATATATATATATATATATATATAATTTGTTAAAAGTGTTTTGTAATACTACTTTATGCCAAATTCGGTGTGTCTATAGATATACTCTACCCGAAGTGAAATTTTTTGGTACCAATAGAGGTTCTATAATGAAATGTTTAAAACTTGCTTAACCAAGACATCCTATTTTTCTTCAAGCGTGCCATTGTAATATTTTAGTGTGTTAGTATCGACCCGTGAATAAAGTATGATGGTAATATTTGAGCTACCCATGAATTCCTCCGCCGCTAGCATACAATTAACTTGAAAGCAAACTATATGGATGAAATGTCTATAACTAGGTTACCGATAAAGTGCACTTCTCTCTAATTGTCAATAAAACCAAAATAAACAACTATTTGGAAATACATATTTGATGAAATATACTAGAGAAAACCCTATCGAAAGGCATGACATTTTCCTACAGGGCCTCCCACAATAAAACCCCTACGTCCTAATTAATTTCATTCTTAAATTTATTACGTCGAATAGGCATTATTTACAATGGGGAAACTTACATGTTAGCTCCAATATAAGGTATATATTATAAGTATTGCACTATATTCATTTACTATTATTAATCTTCTCTCTATTATAATCTTTTATAAAAATGCATGGAATGAATTATAAATATTTTCCTACACCGAGTAAGGTAGTTATATTGTTTCCACCAAGATCATTAATTTTCTCTCTACTCAATAACAATATGCATTGTGTAATATTTCATGTGTTTTATAAAGTTTTGCATTATTTTTTGAAAGAATATTCTATTATTTTTACTTCTTTCTATAGTTTTGATTTATAATAAATCTTCTTCCAATAAGGAGAGTGACCATTTGGTGAGTGATATTAATATTTTGGTAGTATATGGGCCATAATCTTATGTCATTTAATGAATTAATTTCAACTCCTAAATTTTGACATTTGTATTATATTTTTATTCCAAAATAATTCACAAATGACCACCCTTATATATTTAATTCTATATGAGATATGAGGGTACATACCAAGGGAAAATTCATTTTCCAAAATTTTAAAAGGATAATAAGGTTGATATTTATTGTTGTGTTTGTTTTTTTAAATATTGGCAAATAGTTTTTTTGAAAGGGACTATACCCTTGAATACAAAAGAAGGCCTGAAAGCCGGAATAAGAGTGAGAAACAGAGCTGATGGAACAAAGTCCAAGTATTACAATGAAGTTTTATGTAGCCTAGAAACAACTACACAAACGAGACATAACAAAAAACAACAACAAAAAAACAAGAAGTTTCGATCGCCAAGAAACAACAAAAAAATAACAACTAAAAGCAAAGAAGCATCCGGGCTACTTCTTGGCACTTTATCGACATCGATCTTGACTCTTTTCCAGCATGAAACATACCCAATGCAAATCATGTGGGCAAAGATCCGTCTTATCGAGCTCCTCGATGGTTCTTTTGCTCTCTTTTTCATTGCCCCAAAGTGCAGCCGGGACACCGCTGAGGTTGGAAACACTTTTGGCATGACCCTCGATGAACTCCTCGATGGCCCTAAAGGCGGCAATGTTGTAATCGTGTCTAGTCTTAGCCTTCCCTAGGCGGGAGTCTAAGGAGGTCAGCTTCTTGTATATGTCTTCAATCTGACTGTTCTCAATGCTCCCTTCCCCCTCCATGCTTTTCTTACCTTTTTGCTTAGCTAGGTTTTTGACCTCATCCTTCAGCAGATTTATCTCAGCCTCTAAGGCCTCTAGCCTCTTGGAAGAGCTATCCATCTGTACTTCCCGGGGACTGGCACTACTAATGTTCAGCAGGTCACGTGCAATGTCAAGTTCAATAGGCTCCTTCCCCACAGCAAGAGTCTCAAGGTTGAGTCTCCTGGAAGCCCTGGTGATTGGTCTTTTAGAGGTAGAGGTGAGGTGGGTGACAGGAGCAGCAACAGGAGGAATTGAAGGAGAAGCTTGTGCAAATGGCATGGGGTAAAGCAAGACCGGTGGCGGGGCAAGCAGAAGGGCAACAGGGAAACAGGATCAGCGCAACAGAGCCCATCAAAGCCGGGCTAGGAGAGGAAGGAAGACCGGGGTACTTAAGAAGGCAGCATTTGTGAATTAACAATATAAGCCCTTGATGCAAGGGAACCGCCTGAGTGTGATTCTCGAACTCCAAAATGGAGTGCTCAAGGAGTTTAATGATAATGAGGGAAGCAAACCAATCTATTCCTATGGAAGTGGTTTAAAAAGATGAGATGCTTAAGCAGGACCGTGACAAACCTACCTTCCAAGGAGATGAATCGAATCATCATGTGAGTGACTTCATCATAGGGTGATGGAATTGAGTTGACAAGTAGACCCGCTGTGCTAAATATGAGCTTCTCATCATCCTCCACAAATCTTCTTTCTTCAGCTTCTTTGATAACCCTTTTGTTGAAGAAGCTGCACCCTTCCAAGCCGAGGCTCGGTCCGCTTTCAAAGAATGAGATCTTCATCGACAGTATCTTCCGTCCCCGTAGTCGAGTCCCTCTCTTTCCACTCCTTAGCAAAGCGCACATAAATGCTTTGATCATGTCCCTGCACCCTATCAACGAAGTTGGTGAAGCCGCCTATGCTGAGAATGTTCCAAAGCTCAGTGTTTTCCTTCCAGTCGGGGTCCGCGCACGGCTCAACTTGACAGGGAGGCCCTCCCATCTTCTCTGTGGTATACTGGTTACAACAATTTCTCGAATGCCTCTGAGCTTGAAGAGCAGTCCGTTTCTTGCTGTTGAAGGTCGCATAAGACTGGGAACTATAGCCGTTGGTCTTCTCACGAACGGCTACGTAACTGCTGAACTGAGCCTGCGGGAAGTCATGCGTGTGATAACCCTTTCCCTGTCAACAATCACATTGCATTTATCATCGGTTTTCGTGGAGCTTAGCATCCGGATATCAACAGCTGTTGTACCTCCCGCGTGCGCGATTTTCAAATCTAGATAACTCCACTTGAAGTTCCCTAAATAATTCTTGCTATCATTTGAAATTGATATTATTTGCCTCGCCATATTCATTAAAGCAGCACGTGTGAAAGTATTAATGATTCTGATCTTCCTCCAGGGCTTAAGGCTCATCTCTAGGGATTGCTTACTTATGAAGGTCCGCATGGATGCTGTTGTGAAGCTGATTAGGGATACTATCATTATCCCAGACGGTGAAATTTATATTAATGCCATAATTGGCCAGTGCATCCACCAATTTATTGCCCTCCCTGTAAGTATGTATGATTCTGATGCTATTGAAGGTGTGACTAATGCTTATGGATTCAGAGATAAAATCTTTAATACTCCAACTGGGAGATGAGGACTGATTAAGAAGTTTGATGATATTAAGGGAGTCCCCTTCAACAACAAGGTTCTGAATATTTTGAGCCCGTGCAACTCTCAAGCCCCAGAGAGCAGATAATGCTTCGGCAAAATGATTGGTTTGAATTCCCATTTTTCCAGCATATGCAGCAATCAAATTACCTTTGTGGTCCCGTATTGCTCCTCCTCCTGCTGTTGTCCCAGGGTTTCCCTTAGAGGCGCCATCAAAGTTCAGCTTGTACCAATTAGAGTCAGGAGGATGCCATTTAATCGAAGATCTATCTACACTATTCCAAGGGGTCGCTCCAATTTCCAATCACGCGAATGGATAAGATGTGTTCTTCATTCTCAGGATAACACTTGTTCTTGGGAGGTTTAAATCTGGCCATGTCCTCTTTGAGACCTTGAGAAATTTTGCCAATACTGAGTTTATAATTTTGCTTCTTATTTCTGAAAATGATATTATTTCTATCCTTCCAAATCCTCCATATTGTTGTGTTTGTTGTCAAAGAATATTTTTGTGATTTTATTTATCAATTTTTTTATAAAACTATAATTTTAATATGAAATTTAAATTTTTATAGAAATATCCACTTCTTTTTATATTCTTGAATACACCTGGGAAAATTTTAGTAGCGAATTTTCATAAACTCACGAATATTAGAGATTTTGGAAATTGGAAATGGTGAATTTGCGGCAATTGGTCGCCATCCAGTTGCTTAAAAATTCAGCCGACAAGTCATTTTTATGGGTCACTTCGCCTACTATTTACAATAAAAATGAACTTATACATGTATTTCACCAACTTTTCTAATCAAAATATGATCATATTCACGAGGTATAATACATAACCCGGGAGTTACAAGGGGGTACCTCCCTCGCAGGTCCAGGGGTCATGTGCCCCTACAGGGTTCGGGGCGCCACCAAAGCCACATTTTATATGTCTGCTTTAGGCGGCATAAAGCGTCTATTTCTAAAGAGATGATTGTCTTAATAACACAACATACAAAGGACCCGTGTTGACAACAAACAATGGAAGACCGTCCAACCTAGGTTGGGATTTATAGACAATGGATGGTCTTCTAACCCAAGTTGGATGGTAGGGAATGGACGGCCGTCCAACCTAGTTAGACGGCCGTTGGCCATCAGATGTCATCTCCAACTTGGGTTGGGATTTGGTAGACAATGGATGATCGTCTAACCCGTGTCGATTTGAATGATGGTAGACAATGGACGACCATCTAACCCGTGCTAGAGGACCGTCTAACTAGAATAAACATTCGCTCAACCAAGATCAACCAACAACCATCCAACACAAATGGGTCTAAAGACCCGTCCAACCATATGAAACTCGTCGAAAAAACACCCTCGCAATTTTTCCTTTGCACGCAAATTACTTTTTTGAAGATTTGCCATCGTTTCTGAAGTCCATTTCGGAGATTCGCCACCCATTCTATAATAATTTTTTGAGGGGGTCTTAAAATGAACCCTGAATACACTTATATGGATTTTCTATAGTCATGATTTTTCCCAAAGTGTTCACATTGAAACTAATTGTGAGATAGTAGGTTCGTTTCACAAGCCAAAACTCTTACAGAACTTGTTTACTTTTGCATTTGTTTTAAAAATTTTCCTACCCACAAAGTATCACCTTCCCCAATATTTGCCAAATTTTGGCCAAGTTATTACATTTAAATTTAAATTTAAAAATTAATGTCCACAAGTAACCAAAAAGGTTAATGGGACTACAAGAGGAGCAAAGAGAACAAGAAAATGTAGGAAAGCAAAAATAAAGACAAAAATACAAGAAGCAACTAGAAAGAGACAAGATACAACAAGTCTATGTGTCATGCTTAAGAGGTTCTACGCCTAGTAGATCATGACTGTTGTGTGGAGTCATGAGCTTGTTTATGCCACCGATGTTGTGTAGAAGGCTGAAGGAATGAATCAATAGTCTGAGACCCAAGGCTGCCATGATGATGTTTGAGGAGGCCATATCTATGTTGGGTCATCTCCCTGATAAATAAAGCTACACACCTTTGGTCTTCATAATGGATAAGGGCCCGTAATGAGCCTTGAGTTTCTCGGAAGAGACAATAGTACCTGCCACAGATCTCATAGTACACAAGACAACGAAATATAAAGTGATCCTCTGATTTAGGTTCATTGTTGTAAAGTGTGCAAGTGTGTTGGTCTCTAGGAATGTAATGCTCTGTCTCCATGCAAAGCTAATGAGAACAAACTCGTAGTTGGCCCAAGGGGAATCTCAAACCAAGTGGAAGCCTGATGTATTTGGGGGAATGACATGTTCATCTTCAATTTAGAGATAATGCTCCAAATAGTGGTGCATTTTTGTTGGCAATGGTTCTATTGGTTCAATCCAAGTTGATTTTATGTAAGATTTGTAGATCTCCTCTCTAATTCCTATATGAATTTCCCTTCTTAGCATGTGGGGAGAATTAATAGAGAATGTGAGAGGGGAAGATGATTAATATCCAATCCGATGCTTTGGAGGAAAGTTGTACAATGTGCATACCAAGTGGTTTGGATCCCCAATTCACATAGCCTCATGGATGATTGGAGAGCCTTAAGGGATATCTATTCTCGCCTTGATTGGTGTATCTCGCCATACATCTTCGTCTATGAAGTAAAGCATCACAAGATGAAATATAGTTGAGATACGAGAGAGGTCATGCCAAATTTAGCCAAGATGATTGCATGTGGAACTAAGCGTTTTGTCCGGGAGAGTCCTGGATAGCATGGAGACGAGTACTCTATCAACACGAGCCCAACCAATGTGCCGAAGATCAGGGCCCCAAATCTCACAACCATACAACATTGTTGGTGTCACTAGAGTTTGGAAAATGCGCAATTTTGCTTTGGCATCTTGAAATTGAAGTTGGAAACATTGTCTCTCAAGTGTATTGAGGGCTGCATAACCTTTACATAATCTCTCTTCTGCTGCATGAAGCATGTTCAAAGGAGGGCCCGTGAAAGTCACTCCAAGATAAGTGTAAGAGGAGACCACTTCCACCAAGTTTCCTTTGTACATGAGGTTAGTTGCATGGGCAACCCTCTTGGTTGTATTAAATACCATGACCTTAGTTTTCCTCAAGTTCACTTGTAAACCATGAGTATCACAAAAAGAGCTTAAGATGTCAAGGTGTCATTGTAGGCCTGCAACAATATGTGACATGAGGATGATATCATCTCGCAAATAATAAAATAACAATGATGATATCATATAAAAGACAACCATCATCTCTAAGACTGGAATTTGCAATGATGTGCTCTAGTTCATCAATGTAAAGACCAAATAGAGTAGGAGAAAGTGGGCAACCTTGTTTAACATTGATGGTGCTATTGATATCACTTGTATAACCAGTAGGAGTTCGGACTTGGCCAACCACCTTTTCATAGAGTGTCATCACAAGAAGAACCAAATGCTTTGTTGGATTAGAAGGTGTCTACGTACAATATCAAATGCCTTTTGAAAGTCAACAAAACAATAATAAACCTTACGCTTCTTTGGCCCTTGCTTCTTCAATTATGGCTCTAAGTGTTAAGACATGGTCTATTGTTCGGTGATCCTGTCTGAACCCCACTTGTCCTTTTGCACGGAGTTTCTTGGATTCAACAAATCTGGAAATCAAATCATCTAACACTGTAGCAAATAACTTGCTCAAAGTATGCCCAATCATGATGGTTCTATAATTATTTGGCTCATGTTGATTCCCTGATTTAAATATGGGGCAGATGATGTGAGACGTCCATGCTTGGTGGGAATCCATGGGAAGCCACTAGATTAAAGAGATCAGCAATGTGTGTTGCTAAGAGTTTTGGACTATGGTGAAGAAATTCAGCTCTCAAGTTCTCTATGTCTACTGATTTCCCTGCCTGAAGTTTGAAGATAGCCCGTAACACCATACAGTGTGTTAAGAGATTAGTAATCTCCCCACAAAAATTTATTATAAAAATGTATGGAATGAACTTACAAACTACACACAATCACTAAAATAACAGTCAGTCGTTACACTTTCCATCCCATAAGCTGCCTTTGGTAGCCTTGTAGATGTTAAAATGTCTTCTTCTTCTTCCCCAAAAAACGCAGAGGCGAGGCTACCCATCAAATCTCATCCCTGCAACTCATAAACTACACCACAAGATATTGATCGATATTCCTGTATCAACCATAGCGGTCATATCATCCACCGGGAAATGTGTTTCACCTAAATGGAGATCAGATCCTGTAACTGGAATGTGTATGCTACGTAAGTCTAAAACCTTGGCTTGAGAGAAATGAAAATTTGTAGCACCCGGGTTTGATGTTTTGGTGTGGACTTAGATTTACAAGTTAATTGACCCGAGATATCAATTACCCTTTACGCCATATACGCCCAGTTCCCTAGTCCGTTGACAAAATCTGGGTTGATTTGGGAGTGCCCTTTTTGATATGGACGCCAGAGTATGCGCGCTACATGTTTGACAAAATTCCGGATAGAAATGTAGCTTTACGGACTGCAGTGATTACGGGTTATGGTGGCAAAGAGGCCCTCGGACTGTGGGAAGATGTGATGCCAGACAAGTTTACTCTTGCCAATGTTCTGAGTGCATGTTCAAACCTAATGGATTTTGAGAAGCAGACTCATGCCTTTTAAAATTAAAATTGGTACTAGAGTCATTTGTGTGTTATGTTAATTCTCCTATATGATAAATGTGGATGCTCAGAGGGTGCACTTTGATTTTTCTACGGACAGGCTGATCCAATGCCTTGTAATGCGCTAGCATGATTAAGTGGCATATAACTGGGATCGCGGATGTTCATATGCATGGCCATACCCTGCTCCAAGTTTTTATTTTTGCACCAGCAGCAGATGGGAGGGGCTCATCTGGGAGTGGCGTCTGCGGCAGGGATTGAGAGCAAGCGACGGATTCAAAGGTTTTGATTTTGAATCTTGGGCAGAGGGTCTAGCAAAGTCCATGATCGAGTTCGACATCTGATGTTTGCATGCCTTTTCTAGTCTTCTTTGATTTACATCCATATCTTGTTTCAAAGGTCCAAAATAATATATTTTGGCGGCACCTCGCTGCAGATAAGGAGTTCTTATGAACTAGGAGGAAGGAAACCAGATCATCGTGGCTTATTGGGAGTTCTAATGGAAGAGAACCAAGAAAATCAGCATTTAAGAGTGGGAGTTCTCTCGGAAATTTAAGCATAGTGTAGGAGAAGATAGAATGAAGGTTCACAAACTGCAGTCGCCCCTCTTAAAGCTCCACTTTGTAAAAGGTTTGTGAAAACTTCTGCACATGTCTGCAAGTAAGAGCAGTGTTGATAAGGAAGTATACTCTTGTGGTGTTTCGCTGATTCAGGGCATGTCTTGTGAGTCTATACTTAATGATTATACGTGTGTTAATTATATAAAGTCATAAAATCACGCATCCAGTTGATAATTTAGATTGGTGAAATCATAGTAAGGTTAAAACTCTGTTGCAGTTGTGTTTTTTGGACTCTTGAGAATGTTGTGAGTATACACTCATTGAGTGTATATGACTGTTTAAAACATATTTATAAAATCAGAATCATATCCGCTTGAGAATTTTGAATACCCATATCATTATAAGGCTAAATCATATTGAAAACTCTGTCGTAGTAGTGTTATTTGGATCCTTGATTGTGTTATGAATACATTTTCAATGAGTATATGATTGTTAATCACACTGACAGAGTAATATAATTACACCTACTTGAGAATTTTGACTACCCAGCACACCGTGAGCATTGTCATGGATTTTCGTATGTTTGCTGAAATATATTCAATGATTCTATGCCTGTTTATTAAACAAATGGACTCATAAAATTACACCTACTTAAGAATTTTCAGTGCCCAAATCTTTGTAAGGCCAATTTAGATGATGATCCAAGTACCCACTTTAGCCCAAAAATTATGATCAGGGCATATTTTCCACAGGTAAGTCATAATCAAAGTCCCTAACAATTGAGAATTTTCACTGATTTGGAGTTTCTAGTTCATATCACGTATTTCAAATTTGAAGGTCTCAGTCTGCTGAGCATTTGACTTCCCACATCTTGTAACCAAGTGCAAGTGCCTTGGGATATTCATTGTAAGAGAATTTTAGTTGTCATGCAATAATTTCAAATGTTGGACTTTCCCTAAATTTAAAGCTTATCAGTTAGATTCTGTAGGAAAATGAATAAAATCGTAAATGGATCAGTCAATTGAAGAGAGATGGAATACCATCGAGAATTTGGACCTCTAAGCACTGAAATGCCTCGTAGGAGCAGCAATACCACTTAACCCAAAACATGGATGAAGACCACGAACATAAACTATTATTGTGAAAACAACTCTTGTTCCTCTGAAGGAAACATTCTGCAGGTGTTCAAACCCTCAGGGCGTCACTAAGAACATGCGCAGATGTTGGTAATATGGAAAAAAAAACTCAAAACATGATGCATTTGACACACGCCAAACTTGTAACTGATGTGGAAATGTAAAACTTGTCACTGCTGTAGAAATGCAAGACCTGTCACATAGAATCAGGAGGGGTATGGCTGGGTTGGATGGCATTTAAATCCAGCTAAGTCCATTTGCACGAGTTTTACAAATGCCAAACTTATTTAAATGCTCAGAAAGTGCCAAACCTATCATGAATGAACTCTCGACCTTACGAATCATGGCACCAGCAACAGCATGTCACCCAGATGTTGTTGCCTTCCCATGGTGTGTCATAGGTAAACTACTGAACTGTAACTATTTCAGCCTTTTGGTGCTTATAAATTCAAACGATTGGTCCATAGTTGATCATCTTGAGAGATAGCTACGTGTGAGTTTGCTCCATAACCATTTTAAAAAACTGTAGCAATGGATTGGGAAGGCACTACAAGAGAAAAAGGTCTTGTCCTGAGCAGATTTAATCTTCTGATAAATCATCTTCAAGAGAGCAATAAAAGACATTCAAATTGGAGTTTGTTGTTATCCCAATTGTTGCATTTCTCTAGGTTAAATTCTTGGTGTTTCGTATGTTTTTAAATTATTTTCAGTTGATCTGGAGGATACCCACAGGTCACATGGACTGCACAATCTCCGAAACTGTTTGCATACGGAAGAGCTTGTCGAGAGCTTTCCAATGCCTTTTGAATGGAGTAAAACGGACACTGTATTCAGAAGATACAACCCGCTGAAATTTCTCTCCAACTAGTAAAACAATGGGACAGGTTGCACAGAGATGATGTGGCATGATATGAGTGTGACAAGTGGACAAATGTGGAGATGATGTGGAATGATATGAGTGTGACAAGTGGACAAATGTGGTGGTGACAAATAGGTGAGTGACTGCCTTTCTTCTCATTACATTGTGTAGGTTTTTGCTTATAAACCCTATTGAGGACCAATTTGTGCTGCATGTGTGACTAAGATCCTAAATTTTCCAAAGATCAATAAGCAATTCATCTTTTTACATCAACTCGGCGGAGCCACAAGTCTGAGTTAACATTCCAACTCACTGCACATAGCTAGACAACCAGCTCCCCATGGCCGAATCAACTTTCAACTCATGCTTCGTGCCAACCAATCAACATTCATTACAACCACCTTGTGGGTAAGAGGCGAGTTCCAATCGCAAGGGGCTTTTAACAAAAGCCAAGTTAAATGTGACCGAAGCCACGTAGCAACCATTGCAGCCAAGCCTTTAAAAAGGCAGGTGTTGGTTATAATCCAATCAATGTGGGATATTTTTCCCACAATACATGCAAATTGCCAAGCAAAATTGGGACTTGGGGAGTGGGGTTGAACCCATGATCCCACGTGGATTATTCAAAGGCCCTTGTAGTTAAAGCCACGTATGGCTTTGTTAACAATAGCGAAGGAAATAGTTTTTATCCTTTAGTTTCGGATAAACAAGCAAAAACAAATGCGTTGGAGAGGGGATTTGAACCCCTGGCTGCTCGGTCAAAAGGTTAAATGCCCAAACATTAGCCCATGAGCTCGGAAATATAATATGAGGCCCAAATTTCTATTTGAAGAGCTAACTTTTATTATTGCAAGCCATTTTTGGAGAGAGAGCAAAATCAGAATTTTTCGTTGTGGGATTGCAACTAGAGAAGTGATCAGAGCCTCCTAGAGACTAAGCAGAGACTGTGTATGTAGACCAAAGAGCATTACTGATGTAATATTGTACAGGAATTTGTCTTTTGCATCATAATAGAGCAGTTCCTGAGCTTTTTCCGGACCCGGAGACATAGCATGAATTGGGTGAATTCCGTTATCACGTGCTTTGCATTATTATTATGTTTTTCTCTCATTTTGCCCACTGTCAAAAGTGTTTTTAAGCCAATTGAATTGTTTACGGGAAATTGAGATAGCTTTGTGAAGTATCCAAAAACAGTAATGATCAATTCGAATTTCATAATTAAGATATAATACTGATTTTGGCAAAGTAAGCCAATTTTTACGTTTTATGGGAAATAACAGAAAATTGAGAAATGATGGAATAGAGTTGCAATCCATTTCAAATCAATTTCAGATCAATTTTTATGCCAAATTCTAATGTAGTACGTGAATTTGAGATCAATTATTAAGTATCCATAAAGATGGAGAAAACTGAGTTGGTTTGTGTTTAACCTGTTTTTGAATCAAGTTTGGTATTAGAGCAGATTGCTAACACCTTTCCGCTTTGAATAATCTATTTTGCCATTGTTCTATTGCAGTTTGGAAGTGCAAGTTTCTTGCTTGCAAAAGTTCAACCATGGGTAAAGCTCTGAAGAGAGAAAACTTTAGGAGCTAGAAGAGATAAACCGGCAAATTCAGGAGGAAAACTCTTAGCTAAGGAAAAGGTGCTTCTCTTGGAAGAGGAGAAGCAAGATCTGCAAGGTAGACTGATGTCTCATGGAGAATTTCTCATGGGAATCATTGCAGAATTGCAACATGAATTGCAAGCCAAGGAAGAAATCTTGGCAAAATACCAAATTGGTGAAGAAGTGGAGGAGAAAGAAAATTCCACCATGAGACAACCCTCTACCACATATGCACAAACCACTGAGGTATGCATTGTAAGTGATTCACCATGTTCTCTTTCGTCCCATCAAAATGTAAATCCTTCCTTTGGAGTTCAAAAAATATACTCGGGGTATAAGCTCTACACTGCTAACCAAAATGGGTTTTGATGGAAAGAGCCTTGAATGAGCGGCCAAGGAATTACTAATTCCATACAGGTTGAGGAAAGACCTCGTTATGCAGGTTTGGGATATGGCAGTGGTAAAGAAGAGATTGGAGAATGCTCCAAAACAACTGAAGCAAGGAAAACTTTAGTGCCCAATCCACTAGAAAAGCAACCCATACAAGGTAATGGCAATTTTTTTGTCAATACTAACGAGAATGTGGTTTCTCTAAATAATGGGCAGGCCTCTCATAAGGATTTTGAGAGTGAGTGCAAGTTGAAATCAAGGAAGGAACAACCTTCCAAGCATGGAAAAAGCATCCAAAAAGGGTGCAAGACATCTCCAAAGCGAGATGAAAATTCCAAAAGAGGAGATAACATCTATTCCCCTTATCATTCTTGCACAAGTGACAGTCCTAAAAGGTATGGACAACATAAATACTCCAACATTCACTTTGATTATGCAAAGAATGGTCAGTTAACACATAATTTGTGGTATGCATTTCCATGTACTTTTTGTGGATTAAATAACTATGTGGCCATGTGTTGGAAGAGGAAACCCTTAGAAAGGAATGTAGACACTAGTTTTTCGGCACCCCTAGGTGACCTACCCACACAGCTCTCAACTATATATCAATCATTATACCTGAGTCCTAAATCTCATTCTACCCCCATAAAACCTATTTACTCCTGTAAATAGTCATTTATCTAACAGCCGGTGTAGCTTCTGGATATGGCACACTTCCGCAGATGTCCAACACCTTCCTCAAACTGTCTGGTGATTCATATGCTGAGCTTTTCAAGCTTTTGTCAACTGCTGCGCCCAGCTTTGGAGTTGGACTCTCTCTCTCTTGCCAATGGCACCTTGCCCTTCAAATTCTGTCTTCTCCTATGGATGCTGCCTTTTTGCAGCAACAGTGAATCAAATAAGAATTGCTCTCAACAAAGAATGGGTGTATTGCGCCACACAACCTCCAGGGAGCTTCGACATGTCAACAAAGCAGCAAATCACCTCAGTAAAACAACAAATACACCTTAGCATAGCGGTGGAGTGCCTTTCTTGAAATATGACACCAGTAGAATACCCTGCTCAAAGAAGCGCCTCTTTTCACCAAAAAACGCCTCACAACTTCCTGAAAACTACTCCTTTACTACCACGCCTTTCTCAAGACTGCCATGCAGTTATTCGGTAAAAAGAACAACAAATATCTTCCAGTAGAGCGTCTCCTTCTTAGATAGGAAAGAATGCATCTCACTTCCAGCAGAACATTTGATCAACAAAACTGAATTACCAATGCTCACATCACCTACCAATGCTCCTCCAGATCTATCACGTCCCTCTCTAGGCAAAGGCTCTCTATTGCTTGATGAAAACAATGTATGTGAGTCACTTCAAGGGTGTTGGTTCTTCACACACTTCCTCTCACACACAATCACCCCAAGCAATTTCTCCTGCGTCACAGACTTATCTCCAGGGTTTTCCAACTGATTACCATAAAAGATTAATTGGAGAAGCCACAAGCCTTATTTCATCATTGATAATAGCCATATAAATAGCGTATTACAAGCTACAATCTAGGAATGTTGGTAAAACAACATTTGATTGGAAGGCTTAAATAAGCCACATATGCATTTACAACAATATCAAATTGTTCCAACAACCAAACTAAGTGAACTATATAACAATACATTACATTATTAATTATTACAAAGTATAATAAACTATCCTAACATTATGATTATCTACTTTCGACATATTTTCTTGTGTCATTGGTACCTTTGACCTTCTAACAGCAGCAACCAGATCCTTGCTTCAATGCTGATGTTCAAAGACTATCTGCATGTCATTTAAATCGAAATAAATGATTTTTTCAACATGCTCAGCAAAGAGCAGATGTGGAAATCCGTGTAGTGGTGGGCCCAATCCCCAACTTGCTTTAAGAAGATTTACACAACTAATGGAATGCTCATGTATGAGAATGAAGATATAGGGTTGTCAATTCAGAAAAAGATTAATTAGTAGCAGTTCCGAGGTTAGATATTGGGCTTTTGATGGTAGTTACTGAACATGATATCTTTTGAATGGTGCCTCAGTACTTAAAATGCAAATTTTATTAAAAGATAGGCGTGGTTTGATAAATCTTAAATGTTGGATGAATGAATGAATGAGGATTCTAAAGTAATTCCAAGGTGTGCTGAAAAGGCATATCTGACTTGGGGTAGTAACATGTATGTTTTTGGTAGTTTGAAGCAACAAAGGGAGAGAGGAGGAAACGAAGCAAACAAACATATTAACCCAGCAATCAAAAGTTTTCATTATTATTAGTATTCTTATCTGTGCTGAGATATCTAGAGTTGATGTTAGTTGTATAGTTTAAGCATAAATATTAAAATTATTCACACAAACAGAAAATAGTTTACACATGTTTATCCTTTCTCCAGCCAGCTCAACCTCATGAAAATGGATGAATATTGTACACCTACATTACCAATAAATGCTCTCACGAAGTTCCAATCAGAAAAAACATAGTTAGCTCTTGAATATGCCCAACATTTCAAGGCCTTAACTATATTGTGTATAATAATACAACTGAAGTTGGGTATGTGTTTTATAATATGGCATCTGACAAGGGATATTTATGGCTGCATACCACGGGATTTGAAACTGAGTCACTCATGTACAAATGGTTACATTTAACCGTTACACCACATCCTGGGAGATGAGTACTCTTAGCTTTACTCTAACAAAGAACAATAACTATATCATTAACTTTGTTAGAGATTATTATGCTCTTCAACCTGCCCACTTGATGCCAGTTCCTTACTGATTCATCTTGACATTCGATGTTGCATTACATCATATGATCCACTTGAAATTCCTTATTGCTTATCAAAATGTTTCCATTCATATCTCCTTTCCTTATATCTTTTTGATATGACGTCAAACCAACATTTATCCTCAATCAAGACCGAATGTGCCGAAAGAAAAATTACCAAAAAGAGGCAGAGTGCTAGCTCGGACTATAGTGCGTTTGTTTATAGACGGAAAACTTGTTCTATATGGAAATAATTTTCTGTAACCTTGCTAGTTTTTCTCTGCATGCAAAATTAATGTTAAAAACACTGTTGTATATCATGATTGTGATAGCCCAGAACTAACTTATAAATGTAAAAATAATGCACATAGTGAGAACCATGGTATATTATCATTTTGATGGCCATTAGCTAAGTAGTTGCATATGTACAAGGAATCTTAAAATTAACCTTCTATATTGAAAATGTTATGAGAGAAGACCCAGGCCAACACAAAACCATTCATTATCAAGGTATGTATACTTTTGAGAGGTGTTATAGGATTCTATCCTTTGAGATTTTTGATGTTCAGAATGAAGAACTTTGGCTTTCATCATTTTTGCCGACAACACTTGTGCTGCCAAGCAAATGTGATAAATCCGATTGAAATGTTGGAGTTGACGCAGCTCCAACAAATGTAGCTTTGATACTATGCAATATTTTCACAATGTCAATCATACTTGGCCGTTCTTCAGGAGATTCTCTTGTACAAAGCAAACCCAGACGGATGAGTTGTCTGAGGCAGTTGAATACCTTATCTTCATCAATCTTTGCAGCAGCACTCGGTAAATGGCTATCAACAATTTCTAGTATTGCATTTGGAAAGCATCTAGTCACCCAATTTTGCAAGTTCATTCCTTCCACAAATATGCTGCTGGTGGGCTTCTTTCCCATCAAGATCCCTAATAACACTATTCCATGGCATCTCCTTTTGTAGTAACACCTCCACCCACTCCATACTCTGCATTCAAGACATTTCATGGTAAGACTTGATATACACAATTTCCCACAACAAACATAAGAAAGAATAATTGACATTTCATCCTACAAATTTCAACTCATACCTGGGGCAATATATCCAATGGATCTCCTTTTAGTGTATGTGTAGAAGTGTATGAATCCACAGAGTTTCCAAGACACAATCTTGAAATCCCAAAATTTGTCAAATAAGCTGTCAAATCCTCACCAACGAGCACATTACCAGGCTCTAGATCACAATGGATGACTTGCACAAAACAATGGTGATGAAGGTTTTTCATGCCTTGTGCAATGTCCGCTGTGATGCTCAACCTTTGAGTCAAATCCAAGCTACACACTTGCCCTTGAGAACTTTTTTCAACTGCAGGATATAAAAATTTGTCTAGGCTCCCATTTGCAACTAGAGGAAATATTAAAGCTTTGAAGTCTGGATCTGAATAAGAGGTTATGACTCTAAGCAGATTTTGATGTCAAACTCTCCTCAAAACATTGCACTCTCTATGAAAACTTTTTGTGCATCTTCATTCAGCATATTAAGAACTTTGATAGCAACCATTGTCCCATCTTGCAAAATCCCTTTGAACACTTTTCCAAAATTACCGATTCCTAATAAGTCGGCCTCATCAAAACCACCACATGCTATGAGGAGGTCTTGATATGAAATTCTTTGTGGGCCCAATTCAAGTTGTGAAGTCATATGGTATCTCCTGGAATAGTGTCTCCATAAGAATACCATAAATACACAGCATGCGAAAAATACGGAATTCCAAATAGGTCAAGATTACCCTTTTCAGATGTGCAAGGCTTTTGTGGGTGGGAGCAGAACATGGTGGCAATTTTACCCAAGGTCCACACAGGTCAAGATTTCCAGCAAATGATTTTGCATCAAGCTTTTGAAAATACCATCTTTTGGGACTTCTCCTGACAACTTGTTTATAGAAATGTTCAGATATTGAAGTTCTTTAAGTTTTCCCAAAGACATTGGAATTCTGCCTGATAAATTGTTGAAAGAGAAATCTAAATCTTGGAGATTTTGAAGATTACCAACAGATCCTGGAATTGGACCTTTGAATTCATTGAAAGAAAGATTCAGATATTCAAGTGCTTCGCAGCTTCCTATTGCATTTGGAATATGGCTTGTTAAATGATTTCCAGAAATATCTATACCTCGAACCTTTTCCATCTTGGTGAGTTCTAATGGCAAGGGGCCCTATAAAAATTATTTGAGAGATAAAAAAGATAGCTAAATTTGGAAGCCCTGCCACTTGTGGAGGTATGCTTCCATGGGGCCTGTTGTATGATAGGTCAAGCTCTTCTAACTTCCTACATTCACCCAAGCTTGCAGGAATATTGCCGGTTAACTGGTTTTTATCAAGATATAAATATCTTATCTGCTGTAGGTATGCAAAGGAATCGGAATATTTCCAGAAAGCTTATTTTCTGAAAGAGATAGTACCCTAGGCTTTGGAGCTGACTGATCTGCATTGGGATATTTCCTTGTAAATTGTTCTCACCCAAGTATAACCTTTCCAGCCTTTGAAGCATATTCACTGTGGAAGGAATTTCACCTGTGAAAATATTTTTATGTAAAGATAGCAGAGTTAAATTGGCGAGGTTTCCAATCTGTGAAGGAATTTGGCCTCCTATTTTGTTGCAGTGCAAGAACAGATCTTCAAGTTTGGGAGAAAGTTGTCCCACAGAAGCTGGTATGACTCCTTGCATATGATTATTATCTAATGTGATCATTTTTAGAAATGAACAGTTAGTAAGAGCAGTAAGAATGGGCAGGCTTGTTGTACTACCACTAACAAATTGATTACCCGCCAAGGCCAGGCGAGTAAGTCTGTGCAACTTTCCCATTTCTGCGGTCACCATTCCACTCAGGTGATTGTCCTCTAAGCCGAGCACTTGAAGTTACGAACAATTGAAGAATGTAATAGGAACTCTTCCACTCAATTTTTACCACCTAGATACAACTCTCTCAACAGGGTATTCCTGGCACACAACTCCTGTGGAATCTCTGCAGATATGTAATTATGATACGTCCAATATTTATAGGGCGGTGCAGTTTGACAAGGAAGATGGAATTTCTCCTGTAAAATGGTTTTCGTCCAAAAGGAGTTCCCTCAGTTGAGAAAGCATACCCAGTTCCAATGGAACATAGCCTTCAAGATTGTTCTCTCTCAAATATAAAAGTCGATGGAATTTGAATAAAATGAGCTAAGCACTTCCGACAGAGATAAGTGGGGTTTGTATAAATGGAGTTGCAGTCCACTTGAGTGGTTGTCACTCTCACTTGTGATATGATTTGAGCGGGAAATCGTTGCATCGTCTAACAAGGGGGAAATTTTCTCAATGTACCCTTGACAATCCATAATGAAATTCTACATTATATGAAGTTTGGCGTTGAATGGTCTGCTATTTCGACAACAAAATAATCGCAGGCTTGACGAGGCTACGTACTTTTGCCTAAGATGATGGAAAAATGCACATACTCCTTTGTATCTATCCAGAATAATGTGTCATATTTCACGAGATAATGAACCGTATAATCTAAAACGAAATAATCACGTGGCACCTTGTACCTATGCTAAATAATATCACGTTCACGTCGGGGATAAAATTTTATAAGATTTTAAGGAAGCTGCACGGAGGTGTGGTTTGATAAATCTTAAATGTTGGATGAATGAATGAATGATGATTCTAAAGTAATTCCAAGATGTGCTGAAGAGGCATATCCGACTTGGGGTAGTAACACATGTTTTTGGTAGTTTGAAGCAACAAAGTGAGAGAGGAGAAAACGAAGCAAACAAACATATTAATCCAGCAATAAAAAGTTTTCATTATTATTAGTATTTTTATGTGTGCTTAGATATTTATAGTTGATGTTAGTTGTATAGTTTAAGCTTAAATATTCAAATAATTCACACAAACAGAAAATAGTTTACACAGGTTTATCCTTTCTCCAGCCAGCTCAACCTCATGAAAATGGATGAATACTGTACACCTACATTACCAATAAATGCTCTCATGAAGTTCCAATCAGAAAAAACATAGTTAGCTCTTGAATATGCCCAACATTTCAAGCCCTTGATTATATTGTGTATAATAATACAACGGAAGTTGGGTATGTGTTTTATAATATGGCATCTGACAAGGGATATTTATGGCTGCATACCATGGGATTTGAAACTGAGTTACTCATGTACAAATGTTTACATTTAACCTTTACACCGCATCCCAGGAGATGAGTACTCTTAGCTTTACTCTAACAAAGAACAATAACTATATCATTAACTTTGTTAGAGATTATTATGCTCTTCAACCTGCCCACTTGATGCCAGTTTATTACTGATTCATCTTGACGTTCGGTGTTGCATTACATCATATGATCCACTTGAAATTCCTTATTACTTACAATAAATGTTTCCATTCATATCTCCTTTCCTTGTATCTTTTTGATATGACGTCAAACCAACATTTATCCTCAATCAAGACCGAATGTGCCGAAAGAAAAATTACCAAAAAGAGGCAGAGTGCTAGCTCGGACTATAGTGCGTTTGTCTATAGACAGAAAACTTGTTCTATTTGGAAATAATTTGCTGTAACCTTTGCTAGTTTTTCTCTGCATGCAAAATTAATGTTAAAAACACTGTTGTATATCATGATTGTGATAGCCTAGAACTAGCTTATAAATGTAAAAATAATGCACATAGTGAAAACCATGGTATATTATCATTTTGATGGCCATTAGCTAAGTACTTGCATTATTGCATATGTACAAGGAATCTTAAAATTAACCTTCTATATTGAAAATACTATTAGAGAAGACCCAGGCCAACACAAAACCATTCATTATCAAGGTATGTAAACTTTTGAGAGGTGTTATAGGATTCTATCCTTTGAGATTTTTGATGTTCAGAATGAAGAACTTTGGCTTTCATCATTTTTGCCAACAGCACTCGTGCTGCCAAGCAAATGTGATAAATCCGATTGAAATGTTGGAGTTGACGAAGCTCCAACAAATGTATCTTTGATACTATGTAATATTTTCACAATGTCAATCATACTTGGCCGTTCTTCAGGAGATTCTCTTGTACAAAGCAAACCCAGACGGATGAGTTGTCTGAGGCAGTTGAATACCTTATCTTCATCAATCTTTGCAGCAGCACTCAGTAAATGGCTATCAACAATTTCTAGTATTGCATTTGGAAAGCATCTATTCACCCAATTTTGCAAGTTCATTCCTTCTACAAATATGCTGCTGGTCGGATTCTTTCCTGTCAAGATCTCTAATAACACTATTCCACAGCTGTAGACATCTCCTTTCGTAGTAACACCCCCACCCACTCCATACTCTGCATTCAAGACATTTCATGGTAAGACTTGATATACACAATTTCCCACAACAAACCTAAGAAAGAAAAATTGACATTTCATCCTAAAAATTTCAACTCATACCTGGAGCAATATAGCCAATGGATCCTTTTAGTGTACGTGTAGAAGTGCATGAATCCATAGAGTTTCCAAGACACAATCTTGAAATCCCAAAATCTGTCCAATATGCTGTCAAATACTCACCAACGAGCACATTACCAGGCTTTAAATCACAATGGATGACTTGCACAAAACAATGGTGATGAAGGTATTCCATGCCTTGTGCAATGTCAATTGCTATGCTCAACCTTTGAATCAAATCCAAACTACACACTTGCCCATGAGAACTTTTTCCACCCGCAGGATATAAGAACTTGTCGAGGCTCCCATTTGGCACAAGAGGAAATATTAAGGCTTTGAAGTCTGGATCTGAATAAGAGGTTATGATTCTAAGTAGATTTCTATGTCGAACTCTTCTCAAAACATTGCACTCTCTATGAAAACTTTTGCGTGCATCTTAATTCAGCATATTAAGAACTTTGATAGCAACCATTGTCCTATCTTGCAAAATCCCTTTGAACACTTTTCCAAAATTACCGATTCCTAGTAAGTTGGCCTCATCAAAACCACCACATGCTATGAGGAGGTCTTGATATGAAATTCTTTGAGGGCCCAATTCAAGTTGTGAAGTCATATGGTGTCTCCTGGAATAGTGTCTCCATAAGAATACCATAAATACGCAGCATGCGAAAAATATGGAAGTCCCAATAGGAATGACTAACCTTTTCAGATGTGCAAGGCTTTTGTGGGTGGGAGCAGAACATTGTGGCAATTTTACCCAAGGTCCACACAGGTCAAGATTTCCAGCAAATGATTTTGCATCAAGCTTTTTGAAAACACCATCTTTTGGGACTTCTCCTGACAACTTGTTTATAGAAACATTCAGATATTGAAGCTCTTTAAGTTTTCCCAAAGACATTGGTATTCTGCCTGATAAATTGTTGAAAGAGAAATCTAAATCTTGGAGATTTTGAAGATTACCAACAGATTTAGATAAATTGTTCCGTTCGAGCAGGAAAATTGTTGGGGCAATTTTCCTGCTCGAATGGAACAACACCAGATCACAACAGGCACAAGGATTTTGTTGTATATATAAAAGTTGATGGAATTTGAATAAAATGAGCTAAGCACTTTCGACAGAGATAAGTGGGGTTTGTATAAATGGAGTTGTAGTCCGCTCGAGTGGTTGTCACTCTCACTTGTGATATGATTTGAGTGGGGAATCGTTGAATCGTCGAACACGGGGGAAATTTTCTCAATGTACCCTTGACAATCCATAATGAAATTCTACATTATATGACGGTTGGCGTTGAATGGTCTGCTATTTCAACCACAGGCTTGACAAGGCTACGTACTTTTGCCTAAATCACCGTTGAGACGATGGAAAAATACACATACCCCTCTGAATCTATCCAGAATAATGTATCATATTTAAATGTGGCACCTTGTACCTATGCTAAATAATATCACGTTCATGTCGGGGATAAAATTTTATAAGATTTTAAGGAAGCTGCACGGAGGTCGGGGCCCGGGGAAAGGAAAAATGACCCCCATAAGATGTGACCCTAAGCTCCAAGCCGCCTACAAATTTAGAGACACTTGAGGTCGCATCACATGATTTGGACGTGGGTATTGAGGAGGAAGTAGAAAACAACTTTACCCCGAACAAACCAGTGTCATGCCATTCGAATGGAGAGGAACAAGGTAAAACTGATGTTGTCGTGAAAATGATTGGATGTTAATTAAAAAAGAAAAGAACCAACATGTCTACCTCTTCATCATGACCGTTTCTCTCTCACTCGTGACAGTTCCCCCTCCTCTTCCCCTTCATCTACCTTGTTAGAACCCCCAAAACAATCTTCTAATTCTCCCTCTTATGTTTCACACCAAAGATCAAGATCTCCTCCTACTAACACTAGAGATCAAAACAATAATGTGCAAGCGTTAGTACTTTCTAATAGTTTTGGAGCTTTGCCAATAGAGGAGGAAACCATTACTCCTTTAACATCATGAGCTGCAATATCCTTTCTTGGAATGTGAGAGGGTTGTCCCTTCCTCCTTAGAGCTACAAATTTAAAGAAGCCATTAAAAAATGGAAAATTGATATTTTATTTTTGCAAGAAATCAACATTAGTGATTTATCCTTGCGTAATATATGGAAAGATGCCTTTTTTTGCATACTTCTCATAATGAGGGAAGTGGTGGAGTTGTTATAGGGATGTCTTCATGGTTTTCTAAATTTTTTATTGATAAAGGGGAAGATCCTTCACACAACTGTGTTTGGGTTCTTACGTTTATCAATGGACAAACTGTTGGATTTTGTTTTGTTTATGCTCCTAACAATACTAAGGAACGAACTGTCCTATGGGATTGGATGGCCAAAAATATTCCCAATGTTGATTGGATAGTGGGGGTGACTTCAATATGGTAGAAAATCATAAGGACCACAACGGGTATAACCATAGTAAACTCACCAAGATGAATTTGAAAACTGGATCTTGATGGATAGAGATGGAAGAGAAACAAATTTCGATAATTTCATTGCCAAGCCAAAAACAACAATAAATACATACAAGGACGATTGCCAAGGAGAATACATGTCGACCATGTTGATGCCACAAAGGCATAACCAACCAAGTCGGTGAATAACAAAAATTAAAACAATGTATTATTATTTATGCTAACATTCCCCCCTTAATACATTGTTTTTACAAATGTACCCCGAAATAATTCAAATTTCACCTTACCAAGAGACTTGGTGAGTATATTTGCAACCGAGCATCTATCGTAATCTTGAAGTGAATGTTGTGATTCAAGACTTGTTCTCGAATGTAGTGACATTCGACCTCAATGTGCTTTGTTCTCTCATGGAAAACTGGATTTTTCACAAGCTTCAACACACCCTAGTTAGACATGGAAGATAGAGAAAGCTCTTGGCGGTTAGACTGCTTGGAGTTGCTAATTGGAGACCGTGTTATCCCGTAAATTGACAAGGGCAATTTTACCGATAACCATACCGAAAATTTTTGTCTTGGTCCCTCGATAGGATCCTCGCTCAAACGATTTAAAATTCCTTCTCGGGAAATCTAGCTTTCGAACTTAGTCTTTTTGAGCCTTTTGGTAAACTTGTAACACCACGTTTTGGTAGCCCTTTAAAAGCCTTTGGCGCATGGTTTCCCAAGTCATACGTCTTCGAGAAAGCATGTTAAGCCTTATTTCGTGCGCCGAGGCGCATGCGCCTCGATGTTGACATATCATTTGTCGCGCTTTTTTCCATGCGCCAAAAGGCGCATGTATTTTCCTTGTTACAAAGACGTTTTGGTGCGCCAAAGGGCGCACATAAATTCATGTCGACAACTCGGCGCAAAGATTGCACCCATTCTCCTCGCTGTTGCCATTTCCATGCGCCAAAGGGCGATGCTTTCCTCTCGACGTTTTTGCGCCTTTTCAAATAGTGGGTGGCGATTTATGACAAAGTTTTGTTATATATAACGAAAACCTGCTCATTTTCATTCCATTTTGACAAGCACGTGATCGCTCTGATTTGTCGGCTCCCGCCTGTCGCCGTCATTGCTCTGTGGACCCACTCGCCACAAATTTTCGATATATATTCGAGGTAGGTGGTTCTCTGGTTTGTTTTTGAAAGCTTTCACGCTCTTTGGTCTAGCTTATTTCTTTAAATGCCGCTTTTGCTTGCATGGTCTGTCTCTTTAATGGCTAGCCGGCCTTGTTGGGCTTGTTTCTCCCCTGTCCTATCGGTTTCTTCTTTTCCTACTCCTTTCCTCTTTCCGGATTTGTTGGAAAAAGGGGGGTGGTTTCGCATCAGCGCCATCTGATCCTCCTTATAAAAACCTTGTTATACCAAGCATCCTTTCGAGTGGAAGATAGAGTTGAAAAATGTTTAAATGGTTAAAGTGTTTTCCATGGCGCACTGTTGCGTCATGTTGCAATAAAGACAGTCGCGCCCCTCGGCGCGTACCCAAAGATGTCATAGTTAAAAATCATGCGCTCTTAGCGCACTTTTTCGGCTTTAACGCTTTCAAAACCCGCGCCTCCTTCATCCCTTTTCGCGCGTTTT
The DNA here is from genome assembly GCA_018340775.1 of Taxus wallichiana var. yunnanensis. Taxonomy (NCBI): domain Eukaryota; kingdom Viridiplantae; phylum Streptophyta; class Pinopsida; order Cupressales; family Taxaceae; genus Taxus; species Taxus wallichiana. The sequence continues at coordinate 621,823,028 of CM031234.1, read as the reverse complement.
TTTCCCATGTCGAAAATCTGCCTGCGCCAAAGGGCGCACCAAATATCAATGTAGCATGCATTTCTGTGCGCCTTCTATAAAATGCATGCACTTTCCATGCGCCATGCTTGCGCCATTTTACCTACTTTACGCCCTTTTCTCGTGTGCCTTGTCTTTTCAAATGCCATTTTCCATGCGCCTTCGCGCCCGAGCCTTAAAAGTTCTAACTCTTTCTTCTGCTAGTATTCCAATGGAAGATCAAATGACTAATTCAAGCTTCTTGGATTGGGTTTCACTCCTCCTACGTGCGTATCATCGATAAGCCTCAAGAACACATGTCTACCTCAAGCAAGAGACCCGCCAAACCAAGAGGAAAAGCTAAGCTAACAGAGGAAGAAATGAAGTATAAGTACCAAAGGGTTAGAATGCCCGAATCTCAGGCGGAATGCAATATGGATGTCAGAGATTCTAATACATCGACATGGACGAGATCTCAGTGAGAACTCGAAAGTAACAAGAAGCCCCTGATGGATAAATTGATGGGTAGTGCTCTACAGTGGGATTCCAAACGGCTATTAATAATGAGTTCATAATGGTGGTTGCCCAATCTTACAACAAGGACACCAGGTGTGTCGAAAATAGTAAGGGAGAAGTGGTCATTGACCTCACCACTCGCCATTTTGAAAAGATTCTTGGCATCCCTCATCACCGAAGCTTCGTGGCCGTTACCCAAGAAGAATGTGTCAAGACCTGGGAGGGCAATGAGGACCTATGCATGCAATTAATGAATGAAGTCTACCTCAAAAATAAGAAGGTAGTGACCCGGTGGCCCCAGACTATCCACCGAAGCGACTTCTCCGAAGAACTCAGTGACACCATCACTTTCCTGAGCAGAGTCTTCGGGCTTTCAAACGCCCACTACTTCCATAAATGGATGCTGCGGTACCTGGAGACGATGAACAAAAATTTGCCCGATCAGCGCTTCATTGGGGGAAATAATAAAGCGAGCGCCATTTACGAGCAAAGCCATGACAAGCCACAACAGAGTGTTTCATATGAACTCCTACGTAGTGTATTTTGAAAGGGACTATCCAGGTCTGCAAAGTGGAACTTGGCCTCGTGCCAAGATATATGAATACTACCCAGTTAAAGGCGAGAATAGCATCCAACACTTTTCAAAAATCAATGATGCTTTCTTCTACCATATTATATGCATGCTGCGACCAAAGTTGACTCATGGCCGCACAATTAAGAATACTGTTTCTGCTGTGGAAAAGTGGGGGGCCTTGTTCACCCAATTTCCCACATTCACCTATCTGAGGGCGGTTAACTTCTTGGGCGAGCCCACTAGGTTGCCAAGGTATGCTGGACCAAAGCTGGTTCTATTGGAATTGTCAAGGCAGCTGGTCACATATCATGAGAAGTGCCAAGAGAAAGAAGGGTGGAACTCCTTTCCCCCTCACACAGTAGGCCGATACACTTGTTCCACCTATCACAAGGCGAAGGAGATGTTTGAGCTAGAATTGCTCAATCTAAAGCATGATTTCCCGTGAAGGCCTACATTCGACCCGAGAGGTCGCTTGCGAGGGCTAAGCTTGATCTATCCATGTCCCTCAAATTGAGACATTTACATTGACGTCATCCATGAGGTGGCACTCGGACAGGATCACTCCCGCTTAGCATTGGCGAAATTATTCGGTATGGAGTGGCCATCGTCCCCAAAGGCTTCCAAACTTCGGAAGATGAAGTAGACAAGGTGTATAATAACACGATGGGGACAATTGGCCCTTCCCGAACATTGATAAAGCAAGGCTCCTCGACGATTTATCGAGAGAGGGTCAAAGAAACCATGCGGAGAGAACGAGCTCACTTGCCGTATGAATGGATTGATCTACCTCGCTTTTATAACTTCTCCTTTGGGTAATGCGCCTCAAGATCAAAGCGCTAAAAAAAGGCAAGGGTGCGATGAGTGAATCAAGCACCGAGTCGGAGGAAGCCCTGAAAGTCCTCTTCCCTGAAAAGTCATAACTTTGGAAGAGGAGTTCATGGAGGACGTTCCCGAAGGCCCATCCACTCAGGATGTCGGCGTTGCTACGACTACGGAGGTTCCTTCTGTCCCTTCTTCTTCTCTTCCTCTCCTTCCCCAGGTGTCAGCAACCACTCCTTTGGTTGTGTCCTCTCCCCCTTCTTCTACCCTTTCCCCTGCCTCTTCATCCATCTTCTCCTCTCTTGCTGATTTGTCTCCTTCCATTTCTTCTCTCCTTTCCGGGCTCCCTTCCCTTCCTATGTCTTCTGCAGCCCCGGTTTCCCTTCCTCCCGTGGACACCTCCGCGGCTATTCTTTCAATGCCACCGCCGCGTGTCTCCACGTTCTTCCCCTCTTCTCACCGTTGCACGCTCCCCCCCTCGTCTCTACGGTCCTTCTTCAGGACCAAAGATCTCTCAAGCGGTGAGCCGAGAGGAAAGTCCCCATCGCTCCGATGGACTTTTCGGTTATTCCGGCTAAAGGAGCAAAGAAGCACAAGCCGGTTACACGCTTCTCAAAGAGCGCTGCAGGTGAGAGAGTCCTGGAAATAGCTTACCCCGATCCCACCAAAGAGAAAGAAGATCTGTCTCCAGCAGATTTCACAGTGACCCAAGTCACGATGGGGACGTCCTCTGAAAGTCTCCAGGGGGAAGCTCGTTCCGCGATTGATGCACTTTGTGAAAAGCTTCAAGAAGCCAAAGAAGAGAAAAGGCTGCTGAAAGAACAGAATAAATACCTGCTTCAGGCCTTACAGAAGATGGGAAGTGCACCTCCCACAACTGCCGCCGAGACTCCTGAGCTGCTCAGTCAGGACAAGATCAATGAATATTCAAAGATCGGTGAGCAGGGCATGGCTCATTTTGCTTGGAAGTGATTCTCAAAGATAGCGAAAAGGTAATCGCCGAATATATCAGCTTATCCCTGAACATTGAAAAGGCGAATAAGGAGCTCCAAGCATTAGCAGTCCCGATATCAGAAGAGTTAGAAAACGCTAGACTCCAACACGAGGCCTTCAATGTTGTTTGAGCTCTTACCAAGATTTGGTCAAGTTCGAGTATTCGGTCACCCAAGGACCCTCAACAAGACTATGTCCACTCTGGACTATCGGATAGATCAGCTTGAGTTTGTGTTAGAAAAAATAGATAAGGTGAAGGAAGAGGCCCTGGATGCGATGTATCAAATGGAGAAAATTGTTTTATCCATGAATCCAAGGTTGCTCACTCCTTCCCTCACCTTAAGAACGGCTGATGATACTATCCGGATTTTCAAGGAGTTAGCTTCTCAAGGAACAGGGCCAGAAGTCACGTTTGATACCGAATCCATCAATAACCTGCTGGCTTGCAGGGACTTCATCGGTTTCCTGATTGAGGCGGAGAAAGATTATTCCAAACTTCCCGAAAAGCTTGTAGAAGAGCGGGAAACTTGCGAAGTAATCGGTGATCGGCACAAGGATCCATCACAGGATCAGTTCGGGTCAATGATCAGCAAGTTCTTGGAATACCGCGCTCAGTTCCACATCTCATCTCTGAAAGATCGAAAAGCGGCGACCCCTTTTCGGCCGCAGGACGATGATGATGACTAGCTTCTTCTTCTTCCTCTTCTTCTTCTTCCTCTCGCTATTCTCCGACTTTCTTTTCGCAATATCTCAAGTATGTTGGTGCCAACGATGACATCATCCATGTTGCATCATGGGATGATGTCATCCACTCAAAAATGTAAAAGTCAACATGACTTTAGATATTTTGTAAATATCTTGTAGATAAGTGGTTGGCTCCATTTTGCCTTCTCTCTCTCTCATCTTCTATAAATACAAGAATACTTGTTGTATTCGGGTGAACATTTTTCAGATAGAAATAGAAGTGAGGAGAGAAAGACTTTGAGCTTTCTTGTAACAGAGAAGAACAGTAATATAATTATTCAGACTTTGTGCTCAATAGCTGTGTTATACATTAGATCTTTCTTACGTTAGATCTGTATGTGTTTGATCTGTTAGATTCACATCTACTTTTCCGTCATTTGTTTATCAGTATTGTTTTGTTTATTTATGCAAGTAGGTTTGGCTCTGTTTACTACCAAGCCCAAAGCATAAATCTTCTGACCCTTCCGCTTTGGAACTCATTTCTTTTCTTCCTTCGGATCTGTTCTTTCTCTTCTCCTTTTATTCCTTTCTCTTAAAGCGCTCTCTTGGGATGAGATCCCAACCCCGGCTGGCGAATCTGTGAGACTTGTATAGGTTCCTGCTAGTAGAGTAGCAATAAACCGCCGCTTTCTTTGCTCAAAGAGGGCTAAGCCTGCCGCAACACGCTTTGCCCGTTTATCCATAGATCTGTCCCACGCGGCATGCATTTCTGGACAACAGACCAGTCGAGCTCATACCGTCTTGGAAAGAGGATGATCCATAGTTGGAGATCCTGGACAAGTTATCGATAAAGCAATGGAAAGACTCCAATTCGTGCTCATGGGTAGATTCGAGAGAATTAGACCCAACATCAATTTTTTTCCACGAAAGTGGAGATGTAAAGTTGAGGTTAAAGCCCGGCCGAGAGGGTTTTTATTCTCGTTTTCCAATAAGCGGGATATGCATAATGTTATTGATGGAGCCCTATGGTTCTATGGTAACGTGGCTCTGAGTTTCCAAAGATGGAAACCGGTGTTTCACACAATCTTGTTGTTATCCATATTTCGCCTCCGTGCCAAATATTGGATCGACCACGATCTCGCATAATAGAAAACAAAGTCAAAAGGCGGATAGAAAAGGGCCTCAAAATTGGCTAAGTATAAAAGTGTAAGCGGAGAATGCCAAGTTTCAGTATGGTGCTATTTCAAGGGGTGAATAGAGAAAATGTTTCTAAACGAGCGCCGAGCTCGCCGCGTGTCCTGGGAAAAGTGGACCATCGGGGAAAAGGTTGGTTCTTTGCCCTTTGTTATCTCAAAAGGGGTAAAATTTGTAAAATGGCCCGTAACTCCGCCCAAGGAAAAAATCAGCATCTGGGCTCGAGTCAAAGCCAAAGCGGGAATTGGAAGAAAGGGGACCCATTTTTCGAGCTATTTTCCCACCCTCTTGTATTACAAACTTCAAGGGTGTATCTTTCAATTTAGGGCTCGAAATATTGCAAATGATGTCGTTGGAAAGATCTCGGCCTCACCCATGTCATGGAGGTCTGGAACTTTAATTTTGAGGAGGTTAGGTGAAGAAAAATGGAGGAAACGTCTTTGGGATTTCAATGCAGGATCTTCTTGCCTCAACAACCAGATCGGATTTGATCTGCTTTATTTGCTTTCCTCTTCCTTCAAGGCGCCGAATCAAGGATTGATGCAGTAAAGATGGATTTGGAGAGAGATTTCATCGAGACATTAACAAGCAGGTTGAGCTTCAACCTTTTCTCGCTTCTCTCTCTCTTTCTTCTTTCAGTTGAATCTATAAATATGGGGCAGGATTCATTGTAAAGGGTTGGACATTCTTTGTTTTGCAAGACTCCTCCTCCTTCTAGCAAAGGGATCTGTGGGGTTCATGCCTTCTATCAAAATTGCATTACGTTTCTACCTCTTGGCTACTTTGTAATGGATTGTATCAATCTACAGAGCAATAAAACACATCTGTGATCAATTTTAGATCCTCTCTTGTCTCTTTTGCTTTCATCTGGTCTCCCATTACATATCTGGCTATCTAGTGCTTGTTTATTGTATGCATTTTTGTTGGTTTGTGTCTATTAGCAAAATAAGTGTTCATCATTCCTTTGGTGCATCACCTCGTAATTTAGCTTTGTTTTAATTTCTGTATTCCTTCTATCCCTGTCTCCTTGGTAAAGTTTAGATTAGGATTAAGAATAGATCCTCTGCAAGTTTCTACGTATGCACCTAAATAGAGGAATAAGGAACCAACCTTCAATCTAGAGCTTTCCCATTTTGCAAGGTCCCACACCTTGGGAAAGTTCAATGTTACGCAATCACACCAAATGACTCTGCCTTAGAAAAACAGACTTGTAGAACTCATTTGGGGGTGCTGTGATTTCACGTTAACAGTTTTGGCACGCCCGGTGGGACTAAGAAGTCTCCATCTTATTATAGTAGGGATTGATGTACACTTGCTGTGATTTTGGATTTTAAGAAGCCTTAAAATTGTACATCTGGTGACTCCAAAAGAAACAAATCTATTGGTTTCAGTAGCCCAAGCTTGGGAGATTCATGAGAAAACTCAGTCTAGAGCAAGGAAAGAAGGTATATTTGAATACTTGCGTCTATCCCCAAGAGAAAGGAGAGGAAGAAGAATTCAGAGGTCTCCATCTCCACCAAGCAGAACCTTGTCAACACCTCCACATGCAAGGCCTTTCTTCCAATTTGCAAGGATTCTCGGCCAATCAAAATGGCACAACCAAATCCATATGTCAACTTCACCGCGGTAGTCCACTCGCCTTGATTGCACAAAATCCGAGTTCCGATTGGCATTAAGATTAAAGAGCATCCCACATTTCACTAGGGAAAATCAAACTTCTCCTGGTGACCATGTACAAGATATTACAAATGTCTGATACAATCCACGAAATCCATGAGATGGACATTATAGTTAAGCTACTCGCCTCTTCATTCAAAGGGAAAGCTTCCCAATAGTTCAAGTTTCTTGAAGCAGGCTCTATCCAGGCTGAACCGGTGCACTCTTCACAATCAGTTTGGGGAAAAAGGTGATAACTTGTCTTTGTTGGAGCAATTAACAATAATCAAGAGAGCCCCGAACGAGCAGTTGACAGACTTCAACCTCAGATTCCAGCGGACCTGGGATAGGATTCCAATAGCAGTAAAGCCCACTAATGAAGGTGCCTTCTTATACTTTCTTAGGGCTTTAAATTTTGATATTTCTCTGATGATTCAGTCAATGGGGGCACTACATTACCTGCAGCCTATAGCCTCTCCATAGGGCTGAGAACCGTTTGATTCAAGCTAGAAAAATCACTCCTAGGCCATCCATGCCTCTGTACCCTGAGTTAGGAAGCCTAGATACTAGCCAAGTGCCTACATTAGCTCCTATACCCACCCCTAGGAGTCAAAGCTCACTAAAGCTTCCACTTCATCATCTAATACCTCTAAAGAGTTTCAGGAAGCGGTGATGAAGCAATTTCATTTTTTTGGGAATGAGCTAGTGACCATCAAAAGACAACAAGCTCGAGTTTCGAGCCATACCACCCCTGCACTCAATATCAAGCTAGACCCCAATATCAACACAATAGGCCACCATTTCAGTCTGTGAATCAGAGCCAGAACCAAGGACAACCCCAAGCTACTAGACCTTTCAGGCCGTATGATCCTAACACAACTTCAACATCAAGGGCATTGGTTCCTACATAGAACAATATGGCACATGAATATGATTGGTGTTTTCAATGCAGACAGCCACATAACCAATCAACATGCTTTAATGGTGCTCTAAATCAGGCCTTGATGGTGCAAACCAGTATGGTGCCACCAGAACCTGACCAAGAGGAAGATCAACAAGGAGCTCAACAAGGTGGCCCTCCAAATGGGACTATGTTTGTCAACCGGGTTGAAGAATTTTGTGGGATGAATCAGTCCCTCCTCAAAGTGTAGTTGCCAATACACGGTCCAAAAAGAGAAGTATTGAGAGGGTCGGCCACTGAATTCAGGTGACCCTCAATCTTCCATCACTCCACAAGGTCCTGGTGCTCCAAGTACAACTCCCAACATGTTGAACCAATCTAGACCACCTCCCAAACCCAGTCAAGCACCGGATGTAACAACCCATGTGCAAGAAAGAAATGTGTCTGGGAAGGGGCAACAAAAGGACAACACATTCAATATTATTGAGCAGATGAAAAGGACAAGTGTGAACATTTCACTATGGGAGTCACTAGCCATTCCAGGGCAGAGGGATCTGTTGCAGACTGACCATGCAGAGTTGGTCAAGTTCAAATCACCCCCTAACCAACAAGAAAGAGTGCTTGTCAATGCAGTTCAGCCTGGGAGGAACCATGGAGAACAAGGTAAAAACATGAGACCTCCTCCCTTCTATGTCTCATTAATTATTGGAGACAAATTAGTACACAATTGTATGATTGATTCTAGGGCTAGTAGTTCTGTGATGCCCAAACAAATAGCTGATCAGTTGGGTCTCCAATATGAGGTCATCTCTAGAGGAGTAGTCCAATTAGATGGGACAATAGTGACTACTGTGGGAATCATCAAGGATCTGAGTCTCACTCTACACGCTTGCCCTAATGTGACTATTTTACAAAACATGTCAATCATAGACTTGCCACCACATTTTGCTTTGTGTTTGTCCAGGGACTTCACTGCCAAAATTGGAGGCTACCTATTTGCTTGATTGTCACATATGCTCTTTAGGACAAGGTATGGAGCAAAGGCCACAATCAGATCTGAACCTATTGCTGATTATCATATTGAATCCTATGTGCCTAGCCCAATCAACGCCAACTGCTCAACTTTTGATCAAGAGGACCTCCTAAGCACTTCTGAAGCAAATACCAAGGTGGGATGTATCCCAGACTTAACTCTTGATGATTGGGCCAACAAAAGTCATGTTTTTGACCCCTATAGGGAAATGGAAGAATTTGAGTTAGGCGTCTACTACGCCTACATGAAGAGAATCGGCCTCTTCCTGACCTAATCAAGCCAAAATGCAAGGATGACAATGAGGTATGACAATTTTTCTTTGATGGTTCAAGGAGTAGACAAGGAGGGTTGGAGGAGGAGCCATGATTGTGTCCCCCAGAGGTATGAGATATTATTCATCCTTCAGATTCTAATTCGCTTGCTCAAATAACACTGTTGAATATGAGGTTTTAATCCAAGGTCTTCATTGGGCAAGGAAGTTGGGAATCAAGAACTTGTAAGTATTCGGTGACAGTGAACTAGTTGCCAATCAAGTCAGAGGACTAAATGTTGTAAAAATGACTCCGCTCAAGAACCACAAGAGTAGGGTATGGGATCTCATGGAGGATTTAGAGGCCTTTAGTATCGTGTCCATACCTAGGAAGGAGAATGAAGCTGCTGATAGACTTGCAGCAATTGGAGCAACGTTTGATGTGGTTGACAACATCAAGAGGGACAAAGAACAACCGCATATCCATGTGGTTGTGAGCCAATAGTGCCAGATAATAATACATGCTGGCAGGTGTTTGAGAATGATTAACAGATCATTAACTTTTTACAAGAAGAAGCTGAATTCTCAGCTGTAAACCAGAGAAGACTAGAGCAGCAGTACGGGAATTAGATAATACAGTTGCATACAAATAAGCTCCCAAAGGCTTAGTGACACTGGAATCTATTTTCAATCCTAATGATTAGTTTAGAAAAGAGAAGGCTAACATGCAGATCAAAGGAGAAGATTCAGAGTCAATCCCAGTTGGAGAAGACAAAACACTTCAAGTTGGAAAAGTGGCCACCAAACAAGAAAGGTATGAATTCATACAACTTTGCCAAGAATTCCCTGATGTGTTTTCTTGGAGTTATGAAGACCTAAGGGGGTTCAATCCAAAGCTAGCACAACACACAATAAAACTAGATCCAGCTGCCCAGCCCATCAGAAAAAAAAGCAGAGACCAAACTCACATATTGAACCTCTCGATGAAGAAGGAGCTAAACAAGCCGATAGAGACAAGCATCATATTTCCAATCAAACACTCAAGTCAAGGGTTGCAAATTTGGTCCTAGTCAGAAAGAAAAATGGAGAAATCAGGTTGTGTGTTGACTTCAGGGATCTAAACAGAGCCTCCCTCAAAGACCACTACCCACTCCCTTTAATGGAGCGGATCTTGCAAGTAGTGTCTAGGTTAGAAAGGTTCTCCCTCCTAGATGTCTACTGTGGTACAACCAGATCATGGTGAAAGAAGATGATCAATTCAAAACAACTTTCACCACCAAATGGGGCACTTATGCCTATAGGAAAATGCCATTTGGATTATCCAACGCCGGAGCCACTTTTCGAGGGCAATGGATATGGCATTCAAGGGGCTGATCAACAAAATAGTGTTGATCTATCTGGATGACATTATAGTGTTTTCCAAGAATGCAGTAGACCAAATTTTCCATCTAAGGCAGGTGTTCCAACAATGCAGGAGTTTTGGGGTGTCACTGCACCCCAAAAAATGCATTTTCTTGGCCCATGAAGGCAAGCTTCTAGGCCATATTGTATTAAAGGAAGGATTGACAATTGACCCGGAAAGAGTTCAAGCAATAAGAGCATTTCCATTGCCAAGTCACAAGAAGGCTCTTCAAAGATTCTTGGGAAAAATCAATTTTGTTCGCAGGTTTGTTCCAAACTTTGCTACCCTTGTTAAGCCAATAACGTTGATGCTGAAGAAGAGCTTAACATTCAGGTGGACAACTAAAGGAAAAGCAAGTTTTGAGGTCATCAAAGAAGCCATATCACAAGCCCCAACTCTTGTGAACCCATATTTTTCCAAAGACTTCATACTGTATGCCTTTGGTGGCAGCGACACAATTTCTGCAATCTTGGTGCAGCAGAACAAAGAAAGTACAGAATAGCCAATTGTTTTCTTCACCAAAGTCTAGAAGATTATGAGGTAAGGTACTTGCTTCATTAAGAGGCAAGTCCTCGGTGGTAATCGAGAGGATTGAATAAGTTTAAGCATTTGGTTTTAAACAACAAATTCCAACTATTGGTCTCCCATGCGGGAGTTAAAGAATTCCTTCTCAGTGAGGACCTGGATGAGAAGCGTGCAGGATGGATCACTCGTGTCATGGAATATGACATTGAAATCAAGGTCACCAAGCTGGTCCATGGGAAGGGGTTATGTGAAAAACTAGCCTCAGGTCAGTAAGATGAAACAGACAGTGAAAAGGAGGTTGTTCTTGTTCTACAAGATGATCAAGAAGAAGGGAGAGATGATGTACCTGCTCCTTGTTGGACCCAAGACATGGTGCACTTCCTTTGAATAGGCATGTGTCCTCATGGGATGAGTAAAGCAAAAAGAAGGAATTTCAGGCTATAGGCCATCCCATATGTTCTTATTGATGGTGTCTTGTTCAAGAGGGACATCAATGGCATTATCTTTGAGATGCATTGGGGCAGATCAAGTGGAGAGAGTGCTACAAGAATTCCATGTTGAAGCAGCTGGAGGCCATTTTGCTCCAAGAGTGACAACACTCAAAATCATGAAAGCAGGATATTATTGGCCCAGAGTGTTTAGTGACTGCTACACATGGATCAAAAGGTGCAAGAATTGTGCATTATTCAAAGGCAAGGAAAGGCTAGCATCACTTCCATTGCACCCAATCTCAGTCGACCAACTTTTCATGCAACGAGAATTGGACTTCATTGGAGTCATCAATCCAAACTCAAGCCAAGGTCACAAATGGATCATGACAGCAACAAATTATTTCACCAAATGGACTGAGGTAGTGGCACTTAAGGAAGCAAATGAGTATAGTATCCTAGATTTCTATGAAGGGATAGTGACTAGATTTGGAGTCCTACCACCATCATATCGCATAATGCATTAGCATTCATAGGTTCCAAGATCACAGGATGGGCCAGTAAGACTGACTTATTTGAGTACTTCATCAAACTATTACCCTCAAGGTAATGGCCAGTGAATCCACAAACAAGAACATGCTAAAGATCATCAAGAACTCTTGATGAGAATCGGAAGACTGGCACACGAATCTCAAAACGGCCTTATGGGCTGATAGAATAATGCCCAAGAGATCTATAGGCAAATCTCCATTCAAGCTTGTATATGGGAAAGAGGCAATGTTGCCTATATCACTTGAGTTGCGTAACATTGGAGCTCGTGAAGTAACTAGAGATGTCTCGAATTTGGAGTTCTCACCATGTGTATATTAGTTTAGTTTTGTCTTTCCTCTAAGTGCTTATGCACATTGTCTTGTTATAGTGTAGATTGCTTTTCTCCTAAGTGCTTTGCACGCTCTGCATGTTCCATTTGGAGCATGTATGATTTCAAATTTTGTATATAGTGTGGTGTTGTTTTGTTGCTCTCATACAGTGTTTGGACTCGACATTTGGTCAAGATCAGTTTTGGTTCTAATGGGTTTCCAAGCGGCCCAAGGGTCAGTTTTCAAAGTTCAGATCAGTAGCAGGCTATCACTCATGACTCCATGCCCAATGGATATGACAAGGAAATTGGTCTTTTCATCTAGCAGGCAGATACCCCTATGAGTCGCCAAATTGTTATCCATATTTTGCCCTCATGCCAAATATTGGATCGACCACTATCCCACATAACAGAAAAATAGAGTCAAAAGGCAAATAGAAAATGGTCTCAAAATTGGCTAAGTATAAAGGTATAAGCGGAGAATGCCAAGTGTCGATATAACGTTGTTTCAAGGGGTAAATAGAGAAAATGTTTCTAAACGAGCGCCAGATCACTGTCAGCGTGTCCCAGGAGAAAGTGGACCATTGGGGAGAAAGTGGACCATCGGGAAATTCAGCATTTGGGCCCGAGTCAAAGCCAAAGCGGGAATTGGAAGAAAGGGGACCCATTTTTCGAGTTGTTTTCCCACCCTGCTGTACAGACCCGATACAAACTTCAAGGGGAATATCTTTTGACTCAGGGCTCAAAATAATGCCGTTGGAAAGGTGTTGGCCTCACCCATGTCATGGAAGTATGGAACTTTAATGGTGAGGAGGTTAGGTGAAGAAAAATGGAGGAAACGTCTTCGGAATTTTAATGCAGGATCTTCTTGCCTCAACAACCAGATCGAATTTGATGCTTTATTGCTTTCCTCTTCTTTAAAGGCACCGAACCAAGGATTGATCTTGTAAAGATGGATTTGGAGAGAGATTTCATCGGAGGCATTAATGGTAGTTGAGCTTCAACCTACTTTTCCCGCTTCTCTCTCTCTTACTTTCGGGTTGAATATATTAATATGGGGCATGATTCATTGTAAAGGGTTGGACATTCTTTGTTTTGTAGGCTCCCCCTCCTTCTAGCAAAGGGATCTATGGGGTTTAGGCCTTCTATCAAAATTGCATTACATTTTTGCCTCTTGGCTACTTTGTAATGGACTGTATCAATCTACAGAGCAATAAAACATGTCTGTGATCGATTTTAGATCCTCTCTTGTCTCTTTTGCTTTCATCTAGTCTCCCATTACATATCTGGCTATATGTGCTTGTTTATTGTATGCATTTTTGTTGGTTTGTGTCTATTAGCAAAATAAGTGTTCATCATTCCTTTGGTGCATCACCTCGTAGTTTAGCTTTGTTTTAATTTCGTATTCCTTCTATCCCTATCTCCTTGGTAAAGTTTAGATTAGGATTAAGAATAGATCCTCTGCAAGTTTCTACGTATGCACCTAAACAGAGGAATAAGGAACCAACCTTCAATCTGGAGAGCTTTCCCATTTTGTAAGGTCCCACACCTTGGGGAAAGTTCAATGTTACGCAATCACACCAAATGACTCTACCTTAGAAAAGTAGACCTGTAGAACTCATTTGGGGGTGTTGTGATTTCACGTTAACACTTGCTTTTAAAGCCCTCTAGGTATGGATTCTAATCCCTACCCTCCCTTTGGAGTTTTGGTGTTAGGAAATAAGAGATACATTATGCGGAATAATCCCTTACGAGAATCGCAATAGAGAAACTAATATGCATAAAATATTACGATCTCAAATAAAAGTGCGTAATAAATAACACAACATAGAGAGACAAGATTTAACATGGTTCACCCAATTTGGGCTACGTCCGCCAAGAATCATTTTCTTAGATTTTATTACAAGCCTCCACTCTCTAAATACAATACCTGTGATCCATTTGGAGCTATGCTCAACAAACTCTACAGAATTCACACCCGAATTCAAAACACATCTGCAATGTTTTTGATGTCTTTATCATATGCATAAAACCATATAAATAGACAACTGCTTAAGTAGTTTTACAAAACCATGGGTATCAAAACAATGGGCAAAAACCAAAACCATCCCATAAACCTATGGGTAGTCGAAGAGGCGGTTTTACAAAACAATGGGTATCAAAAACCATGGGCCCAAAAACAACCCATAACGGTTACCCATTACCCATGGGACCACCGTAAAAATACCCGAGTGTAACACATAGAAGGTGTACCACACTCTAACATGAAAATATGCTCCACAAACATAACATTTGGTAATCTGATTTTTTTTTTGGGTGTGGCCAAATCAATGAGGGGCTTAATAGTTGTGGATCCTACTACCTAAGCAAGATCGAGACTAGTGTTTGACAAGCCATGCATCTCTGTAATAGACGACACTAAAATCCCCAAAAGGATCTTCTTAAATTCCCCGCATGGTGTTGGGAACAAAAAATTGAAGCGGAATGTTCTTGGCTTTTCGTGACAAGTGTTGCAGGTATGAAACACTTCTTTTTCCTGCTGTAGGGATGAAGATTCCGGTCTGAGGCTTGTGGTTAAGGAGGGAAAATTAGAGACCAAACGAGATGATTACTGAGTGCAAAGAATCCTTGGACGAAGGTGAGAGTTTTGACAGGAATGAAGAAATTGGAGAGAATCCTGCGACTAGATTCGTCGGTGGAAAGGATGGGCTACATCAGGTAGAAAGCGAGAAGAGAATTCAAATTAGAGGGGGGATATTGAATGGCTAAAGAATTTAAATGAGAATGCATAGATCGAGAGATCTTGACGCCGACTTTGGGCAACCATTAGATGCTGAGTTGGATCTTATCGTGGCGCCGGTGGTTGATCTCGGCAGAGGTGAAATGTTGCACGAGGAACGGCCTTCTCCGAGATAACATTGTGATGGGGTACGAGTGGTCAACGATGACACAAAAGAAGAAGCTTAAAAATGACCACCCTCATGCTAAAATGTGTTTGAGATCTCATAGGGGGAAAGGCTAGTTGGTTAGGGCTGTCTCTCGGGTCAAGTGGCTTTGACCATTTTTGGGTGGCTGGGCCTCTCTTCTCTAGCGATTTTCACCATTCGGTCTTGGGCTTTTGGTTTTGTTTCTTGAGGGTCTTAAGGACCTATTTTTTTTGTTGTTTCTCCTTTTGGGCCTCATCGCTTTATCTTACATTTGTAGATGGTTCCTGATCCCTTCAAAATCTATTTCTTACCTAATCAAATAACAAACACACCATGATTGTTGTAGTGAATGATGGCAGGGTTTTCTTTAGGAATGCCCATATCTACCAAAATGCGACGTAACCAAATCACTTCACACATAGCTCCTCATGTAGTGCGATACTCTTCCTTAGTGGATGAGAGAGAAAAAATAGTTTGCTTTTTACTTATCTCAAGATAGGTCCACACCGAGATGAAAAATATAACCTGAAGTTGATTTCTTGTCATCAACAGATCCAACATAGTTTGATTTTGTATATATCCTTGCAAGAAGAACTAAGAGTTCTTCTAATACTCCAAACCATAGTCAACTATACCTTGGACATATCTCAACACATGCTTCGCTACTACCCAGTGACATTTCTTTAGCTCCTGCATGAATATAGAGAGATAGCTCACAAAAAGAAAAGGTTTGGTCTAGTATACGTCAAGTAAATGAGACTCCCAACAATATTTCTGTAGAGAGTACCATCTACTTGAGGTGAATCCTGGAATCTAGAAAGTTGCAAACCTTTTTCCATTGGAGTGGACACAGGTTTACAATCTGACATGCCATACTTTTCTAGGAGTGTCTTAGCGTATTTCATTTGGGAGATAAAAATATGATTCTTCTTCTACCATATCTCCAAGCCAAGACAATAGTGAAGTAGCCCCAAATCTGTCATGTCGAGGATTTCTTCAAATCATTCTTCACATCTTTGACAAGATTTTCTGAACTCCTTATGATCACAAGATCATCTACATACAAAACCAAGATGACAATCTCTCTGCCTATCTTTTTGATATACATATTTGAATCAGAGGGGCTATAAGTGAATCCATGCTATAATAAGTGATCATCTATTTTTATGTACCATGCCCTAGGTTCTTGTTTAAGTCCATAAAGATACTTAATTAGATGACATACCTTATGAGGATGCTGCTCATCGACAAATCCTTCTAGCTGGGTCATGTATACCTCTTCTTTGAGATCACCATTCAAGAAAGCAATTTTCATGTCCATTTTTGAAGTTTCCATCCTTTTTGTGCTTTGGTGCATAGACAACTATGATGGTTTTGATCTTCGTAGTGGGTGTAAAGGTCTCATCATAGTCAATTCCTTCATACTTGAACATAACCCTTTACAACTAGCTATGCTTTGTGCTTTTGATAAATCCATCTACCCTATATTTTGTTTTTAAAATCCACTTACAACCAATGGACTTCTTACCTGTAGGCAGATCGACAAGTTCCCATGTCTCGATTTTGTATCAAGGAGTCATATTCTACATCCATGGCCTTCTTCCACTTTGGCTGATTGAGTGCCTCACGAACTAATCAGGTTCGGTGCTATCAACCATTGAACTCATGAGTGCAATATTTATCTCATTTGAATTCCTAATGAAGTATCTAGAAGAGAGTTCAGGTGGGAGTCTCTCATGGTGCTTTGGACCCACTTCGGACATTAACGTTGTTGTTGATGTAAAGAACTATTTTCCAAATTCCCAAGATCAATGAATAATTCTCCTTATAGTTCATCCTTCTTCTCTGAAGAATCCTCATGCTCATCATCTGGATGTGTGAACAATCTATGAGAGGAAGTCGGTGTTGAATCTTCCTTATGTGGAAATGAGTCAAATGATGACTCATCAAAAACAACATCTATGCTCTCATATATCTTCTTTGTCTTAGGATCCATGAGATGATATGATTTTGAGGTAGTAATGTATCCCAAAAATATGCACTTTGGTGTGTTTTTGCATCAAACTTCTTCCTCTTCTTATCTGAAACATGCATATATGCATTTCAGATGAACTTGTTATCAACTAATTTGACTTAATAAATTTAATAAGCATGATTTTTTTTTTTTGAAAATTTTCAAAAGTATTATTTTTCATGTTTTATCACCCTCGTTGCGATCATCTCATTCTTGTGATCATTCTGGTCTTCGTTTCGATTCATTTCAAGCGAAAATGAACAAAATAACTCTCGAACTCCTCTCGCCCATTTTCCTCGTAATGCCACTACCCAAAGTTAATAATTAATTGATTAATATTTAATTAATTTATTACCCTTTATTTGATAAAATCAATTTTATTGATTTTTGGGTTTTTAATTAAATAAATATTAATATAATATTTATTAAAAATCAATCGACAAGTTTTTCTTTATTGTCGGGGGAAAATTTAAAAGCTTCGCTTCCAATAAAGGAAGATAATCACAATTGTCAAAGGAGGATGCCAAATTAGCTTCCCGTACCCAAATTTTCCCTTTCTTGGAAAAATTCTTCTTATTTTCCCACTTGTGGGATTTCTTCTACTGATTGCCAATCCAACTAGTTGGAAAACGAACAAAATATCTCTCGATCTCCCACATGGGGAAATAGGATGGGGATTGCTAGCTTGCCTTGCCATTTCCATTGGAAAATGATTGATTTTTTCCCTTTTTCCTCACGGGACAGACCGGTAATTAATGCCACTACCCAAAGGAAGAGAAGTCAGTTATTTCAACGGGAAGGGGAAATAGTTACAATGAAGCTTCTTTAATCCTTAGAGCACTATTCATTTCCCCATGAAACTAGTTTGAAGACATTTTGTTTCTTATTTCTTTTAGGGGAACGTGAGTAATTGAGTTCTCAGTAAAGGAAGTTTCATACTTGATTTAATCGATCTGCTCATGCTATTGCTAAACTATTTTTTGCATTTCAATACAAAGAATAAGGAAATGGAGATTCCACGCAGGGTAAAAGAGTAGCTCTCATGCATTCAAAGAAAGCATCCAAAGGAAGCTCACACATTCATTCAAGAAAATAAGCTTAAATCAGGCCACATAGGAGGTTTTACGGGCCAAAGAGAAGGACACACATTTAAAAGCAAGTATTGCTCACACCAAAGGAAGATAATCACAACTGTCAAAGGAGGAAAATTGGCCAAAATCCCACGTAGCCTAAGGTAGGAGAAGCCCATGCAAATCAAGAAGGAAATGCAATATAAAACAAAAAAATTAGTCCTCAACACATTCAACAAGAAGTCTAAACCAGTCCACACATTGGTAGTTTTCAACGCAAAAAGGAGGAGGAGGTTTTCGATGCAGTTGGAGAACATAGGCCCACGCATCTATACAAGCCATTGTCAAATAAAACAATTCCCACAGATTCAACAGAGATCAATCTCATTCTTCTGTAGCTGCATTGAAGACATCTTGAGCTTAAATGTTATAGATGACATCTGCATCATCACCCAATGCAACACTCCCACACACACAAATCCCACATACCAGTAAAAAGAGGAGCTCAAGACCACTGTCCCCGCATGTAAGGAAATTGACACCCATGCAGGCCAAAGGAAGGTAAAAGATCCATGCAAGAGTGTAAGGAGACAGTCCTCTATGCATGCACAGACTGGGCACAACTATCAACACTTTCTACAGTCCAATCAAAGGGGAAGAACCTGTGATGACTGGGAGATACACGAGCCACTAACCATTCTCCTACACAAGCAAACAAATGGAGATACAAGAGTTGACCACACTACGCAGGGGAGAAGAATTATAGTCCACGCCAGCTGTTAAGGAAGGATAAAACAATCCAAATTGACCTCGCATCCATTCAACTTGAAACTGCTTCATTCGATGGCTTTTGTTTCATTGTATGGATAGCTATGATATCTTTATCAAGGATTTGCATCATGTATTTTGCTCGAGTTCGCAGTGTTGATTTCCATCTGTATCGCCATGGCTTTTATTGGAGCTCTTCATGATCTGGGTTTTCTTTTTCAAACTCTTATGGTATCCACCTTGGTAGTGTCAGCCATCTCAGCCAATGTTTCACATTTATTCCCCAACATTCCATACATAGCTCGATGTGTCAGAAGCTCAGCTCGCCCTGTAAAATTTTTTATAATTCGGCCATGCCATAGAAACAAAAGTCCAACTAGTGCAACGTGGGGGCATATTTTGAAATGTCAAACATTTCTACAAGTATATTCCTTGGAATATTCACATATTATTGATCTTATATTGATGTTCTTACAAGTTGAGGAATACGAATTCCCTAAGGCTAGGATTGATGATGAATCCACTAAAACCAATTGATATCTCCTATGCACAATTTGTTTTAGAAAGCAAGGCAATACTTGAGTCATTGAGAAGAAGAGGTAACATAATGAATTAGGGATTCAATAGTTGTCAGAATGTAGTTTGCAATTTCATAGAAGGGGCTATGTATTCATTCCCACAAATAAAATTGCCACCCAAGGTCATATCAGTTGCGAAGGAGGCCAGAAAGGTTCCATATTTTACTATCTCAAATTGCTAGAGGCCACGGGAGTTTCCACTGTGTCTGGTTCAGGATTTGGTCAAAAATAAGGGAATTTCCACTTGAGAATAACAATTTTACCAGCCAAAGAAGAAATTGATTAACATAGTGCGGGATGTGGAACGAAGGCAATTTGTTGTATCTTTCAAAGTAGTCAACTTTGGAGCTTGATATCTCGAAGCAGGATGAGTTTCGTGAAAGACCAATCATTGCCCAAAGTTTACTCAAGCTAAGGTGACTATATACTTATCCTAAAATCCCCAACACCTCATTTGATATTTTTCATGGAGCCAAATAAAAGACAATTTATTTAAATTTGTTGCGCGTGCCATTTCCATCATGTCAAGGGGACTCACTTTGAGAGTTGATATTTTGAACTCGAGATGATCTTCAAGAGAAAATAATTGGTTCTTTGGATTCTCCCCACCTTCATGTGCTCCTTGCCAAGTTGTAGATTCCTACAGGTGACGTTTGGTATTTTTCCTAGGCTAAAACCAAACGGGATTTTCGTAGTTTTACACTTGCATTTTCCTAGCAGTTTCAGAAGAGTCAACTTTGACCTTTAATATTTCACTGAAGAATTTGATTTGGGAAAAAAATATCTGATCCAAAAACTTGTGGTACCTTAATATACTCCCTCATCCAGTGAGAGTTTCTCGAAAAAATTTGTTATTTTTCCTAGGGCAGTTTCAGAGGTGATTTGTGTAGTTTTGTAAGAAGGAAGTAATAGCTTGAAATCACGCTTTTGTCACAATCATGTCATCTTCAAACAAAACGATGTTGCAGTATGGATTCCAGGGCATTCTAATCACCTCGACACTCCATTCAGAGTATGAGAACATTGTCGATACCAACTTGGGACACATTGACGTAGGTCGATCTGCGATCACATATCAACCAAGGTGAGTCACAATTTTCTGACGCTTGTTATGAATTGGTCATCACTTGCATGGATACACCATGAAACCTACATAGTGTGGCAATTCAACTCCAATGACCCCGAAGTGGAAGCAGCCTCTGAATTCCTCATTATGCGGTATAGGTCATAGCTATTGGCAGAGGTCTTTTTAGAGTCAAAAGCCATTGATATCTATAGAGATCGATAATGGGAGAAACTCATCTACATCAATTATCTTCACTTAATCGTTGTATGGATCTATTCATCGAAAAATCAAAATCATTGACAAATGAAGTTGTGTGGATCATAAAACAAGGCCACATCATTCAAGCGTGTCCCTGTCAGCTCTCAGTTAGTAGTGGGTGCGATACTTCATCGACTAATCTTAAAGTTGGAGCGTTCTCGAATTGGATGATCGTGAGTAGATCAAAATGGAAACACTTCGGGATGGTGACAAAGACAAAAGACATAACTCCAAGTAGTGAATTGCAATCTCGACTCTTGGAAGAGCCTCTCAATGGAAAAAGAGGAGTTGGATTTTGATAAGCCAAGGTGGCGTAACGACTATGGTCTCGTGAAAAATGAATAATTCACCATGGAAAGGTATTCGGAGCATGTGGAGAATTGTGTGTAATTGTGAATGCAAATGTGAATAAAGACAAAATTGCTCACACCAAGATGATGCTCAAACAAAGAGGTGGATGAATTACTCAAGTTTCAAGCTCGACTCTCTTGTCAGCTTGGAGGATTGTGGAGCATGGTCAATGAGTTCATTCTCGTACGACCAGGATAGGCGGACTCTTGGCCCAATGGATAAGGCACTGATCCTAGGTGTCTTGATCTAGGTGGCATGTTGTTGACTAAGATGTCTATGTGTGTCCAAGTCATTTAAGTGGGGTCCACATGTACCCATTGCTTTTTGTTATAAAGTGGTGTTATTAAACTCACTTTTGGCAAACTTTGGATAACTTAAGTGATTTCTATTTTTAATTACTTTTAATAAAGTTGGTTGAGAAATTCAAAGCCACTTAAGATGCCCTATTTAATGTGTGCATGTAAACCCTAACTACTTTGTAACCAACTTTTGGGTTATAAAATGAAAGTCAGGGGCTCATTTGTAAATGGCAACTTTGAGAGAGGAGAAGAAAATACTCTTGTGTGCAAGATTTATTTCAAAGAAAGATACTTTGTGTTCTTTTGAGAAGACATTTTAGAGTTAATGAATATGAACTTTGTGTCCCATTCATTGTCTCTTATAACATTTGATGTTATTATGTTATTTAGATGTTAGTATTTGAATCTTGCATGCAAATATTATCTTGGATCTTATTGTCAACGCTACTTTAATATGTTGTTCTAGTTCACAGTGATTAAGCTATGATTATCTACTTTCTCATGTGTGTTCCCTTTTACTCATTCTCATTTAGCTGATGCAAAGTCGTTTTTATTTGTGTTAGTTATTTATTGTTCTTCTCCATGCAATATTAGGCTCTAATTTTACCTAACTATTGAATGTTCCTTCCATCCATTCCTTTCCATTCCTTTCCTTCATTCCATTCCATCTCCCTCATTCACTTTTATTTCCATTGATGTTCCAAAACACCCCCAAATAAAAATTTGAATGTACATATGTAAATACAGAATTTTGGTTTTCATTAAAGGCAACCTCACCTTCATTGAGGAGGGACTTTGTTCCCATACTGTTGTATGTCATTTGCATGCGTGCAAATCCATATGCTAACACAACCAAATACTCTCAAAATGAGAAATAGAAGGTTTACAATTACTCCATACCTCTTTTGGTGTCTTGTCCTTCAATATCTTTATAGGTGATTGGTTTAAAAGATATACAACAGTCTGGACCACTTTTTCCTAAAATCAATTCTCTAACTTCACAGTGGAAAGCATGCAATGAGCCATCTCCATGACAATCCAGGTTGTTAGCGTTATGCAATTCCATTCCATTGAGGAGTGTAAGGGACAATTAGGTGTTGTGTGATGTCATGCTCCTTCAAGAATGCCAAAATTTCTTCGATGTGAATTCCCCTTCGATCTTAGCAGAGGACAAGAAGGGGATGCCCAACCTGTTGAACAACTCTCTTATAGAAGGTCTAGAAATGTGTAAAAGCTTCACTCTTCTTTCAGAGAAAGAACACCCAATTATTGTGGGAATAATCATCAATGAATAGTTGGAAGTACTGAAACCCATTAAATGAGGTAGGAAAGGGTCTATAAAAATTAGTATGTACGACCTTGAGATGATTCTTGGCACAGAATGTACTCAACTCGAACGGATCTCTATGTTGTTTTATGGCCAAACAACCGTGTCAAAGAGGTAATGACTGAGAGAGGAGGAAGGCCTCATACCATTTGCTTCGAACTGAGATGATAAAGGGAGCCAGTAGAAAGATGTCCATATCGGTAATGCCATAGTGTAGTGGATTCCACCATGGAGGTAGATAACATAATTGCAGAGGATTAAACTGCATCTAATGCAAATATCTGATCCTTAAAAATATCTGGCAATTATTGTACCTTCTTTAGATATCACACATGATTTGATGCCATTCTAAACTAGGAACTCCACCTTGAGCTTGTGATTCAATAGCTAAGATACATATAGGAGATTTGTGGTCAAGCCAGGGACATAGAGTACCTTCGTGAGAGTACATCTTCTTATCCCGAGAGGAATAATCACATTGCATATTCCTTCTACATACTCTTTGTTGTCTAAAATTCAAACTTGATATCTAGTGGGTCGATCAGTCAACGAATTAAACAAATCTCTATCTCCCATCATGTGCTTACTAGGCACACATCATTCTCTAATAGATGTGATGTTTGGGATACAAGAACCAAACCATCTTCATGTGCACTACTATGTGTTGATTCGAATATCTTCATCTATGTCATCATCTGGTTAGGCTATGACATGTCCTTTCTACTTATTTCCTCTCGGATGCCACTTGGATTTCTTTGAATCACCTTGGCTAGATGTTCTCTTTTCTCCATAAATACACTTTGTGTGAACATTATACCAATAGTTTGCAGTATCATGTGTATTTTTGGTGTAGCTATGACACCATCAATTCAAATTTTGAGACTTTTGCTTCTATTGAGGATTTTGTGGTTGCTTTTGTGTCTGATTCTCTTGTTGTCCTTTACGAGGCTTCTGACTCTTCTTCTTCCTTGAGATCAATGTTTTTTCCTCAAACTCTTCTTGTACTATCTGAATGGCTTCTTCATGTTGTAGAAAATTCACCAATTCGAAAAACTCACCTCCTTTTGTGTGATGGTAAATGTGGTGATGAATGTCCTGAATTGGGATGGAAGAGCTCACATGAGTGGGACAAGAAACTTATCTTTGACCTTGTCTCCAAGTGTGGCAAGCTCTGCTCACAAATCCACCACTTGATGCAAGAATTATTCCACCTTCATTCATACTCATGGTATGAAGCTTTGACTGGAGATGTAGAATTTCAGTCAAATTATTTGCTTTGTAGATCATGCACAAAGTATCTTAGGCCTTCTTTGATGTTGTCGCATTCCAAATGTGTGGTTGCACCTCATCGAATATGCTCAGAGTGATCAACATCAAGGATTTTGCATCGGCCTTGTCATACTTTGTTTTCTCATATGGATCAAGTAAGGACGAGCGAGTGTTCTGTTATGATGTCCTAGAGATCTTCAAAGAGGAGAATGGTTCTCATCTTTGTCTTCCATGCAACAAAATTTGGCCCTTTCAAGAACTGGGCATTGGAAAGCAATATTTTGGAGCCGATAGATGTCAATTTTTTTAAATTATTTATTCAAAGGTACAATGCCTTACTGATGAACAATAGAATGAAGGTGGGCTCAATATGCTCTTATAGTGAGACACAGACATTTGTGTGGGCATTCTTTTTCGCATTCAACATCTACTTTGGATCCATTTTTGATCTCTGCACGAACCTTGTTGGCTTGAAATTGTATGTCGAACCAAAACCACTCCAGTAGTCCTTGGTGCACAAGCTCCTCAAATTGAAGATTCCTACTGTTATGAAGGGAGTAAAGCAATGTGGAATACAATCTACTAGTTTCAAAAGCTTGTTCTTGGCTTCTTAATTGCGATTCATTTCTCATATTGGTTGTAGCGCTACTCTCGGCATTTGAAATGTGTGAAATATGCTTCTCATGGTCACTTTTCTCATTCAAATTTTGTAACAGGTCTTCTACGCCAACAAAAATGCTTTCAATCAAAACAATCGGTGGATACCTATGCAAAAATAGGTATACAACACAAATGTCCTCCTATTGTCTCTAGCGCCAAGCAAATGGCTTTGTAGGTGCAGTCATATTCTGATCTTTATAACTCACACATCTGCAACTTTTCCAATAAGCCAAGACAAAGTAGATTGTTGCCAATTGGTCACTTTTTAAGTTACTTCACATATTTGCACATCCAAAATGCCAAGGATTTTAAATGCCACATATGTAATTGACCACGCGGTCTCCGAACTTCCACATGGTCGCACTTCCAAAGAAAGACAACAAGGAAAAAAATAGATTTTCCACGCAACTTTGGTCATGCAGGTCTTGTTTCCACCAACACACCTCAACAAAAACTCCATGTTTCCCAAATAGGTCACTTAGATCTTTGATTGACTCGATACCAATGATGGAAAAATTTGGAAGAGAAACATATTTTGATGATTTCATTACCAATCCAAAACAACAATAAATGGGGTTTAGGCTTAGTGAGTTATTTTCACAGTGAATGCTCAGCCTTTCCATACGCCGCCATCGTGTCACACCACCAATCTATAGATCTAGGGGGATTATTTGCATTAATTTTGTATCGATCGCTAGTCCACCCCTTGGGTGGTGGCTTATAAAATGACCACCTCCTCGGGCCATGCATCTATTGATGCTGGTCTTATCACAGGAGCTCTGGACAATGGCACCGAAACGAGCAAGGAAGTTTCACCCGAAGGTATTTGATGAGGTAAGGATACTTGATACTCCTTCCCCATATATTGTTCTTGATTTACCAACTTTTGACAAAGCTTGCAACTAGTTTGAATCATATTCTCTTGTTGCTTATTTTGTGGGCTGAGTTCCCCCTGAAGGTATCCTCCGCCAATGGATTCATAATCATTGGAAACCTCATGGAGTCAAGGTAGAGGGAGTCCAAAACATGACCAAGGGTTTCTTTCTGTTTCACTTTACCAATGTTGAACATTGCAAAGCCATTGTTAACCACGGTCCTTGGTTTATTTGTAATACTCTTGTGGTTTTCTCCCACTGGACTCAAGATTTTCAAGTCTCTGAGCAAGCCAAACTCAAAATTCTTGTTTGGGTCAAATTTCCAGGCCTTCCTTTACCTCTGTGGGGATTCATTGATCAACTTATCAAACCCTTAGGTCACCTCATCTGCCATGAGCAACATAATTTCTACTCGGCTCGACCCCAAAATGGGTCTGTGTTGAAATTGATCTTTCAAAAGACCTCAAAGATACCCTCGATATCCAGGTTGGAGACACATGCTTTGCACAGAAAGTTCTGTACATCAATCTACCCAACACTTGTTTTCGGTGCCAATCTGCTGACCATATGATCAAGGACTATCCTCTCATGACTCCAAGCCCACCGCCGGTTTCGAGAAAACCCCGATGGACCCTAAATCTAGCACTCCCTCCTCTGATGGATGGACTACTATCACTGGCAGAAAACCTTCGGCCTCGGCCCGAAATAAGCCCCAACAAGCTACTTACAAACCGGTGGTTACTTCCACTTCTGCTCATTTGAAGTTGTCATCTACTGTGACCCTTCCCAAGCCCACGCTCGCCATCTCTCGGACTCCACAAGCTACAATTTTCATCAGCTCTCACCCCTCAGCTCCTGCTCTTTCACACCCCTCATTTCCCGAGACTTCAAGCTTTTTGGATAACACTACCGGTGGTTCAGCTACTCAGACAGATAGAAAGGCTGCCTTACACCATTCCCAAAGTCCTTCCCCTCCTTCCGAGGAGGATTTCTCATAGAGACCCCACCGGCAGTTCAAGCTCAACAATTTTATTCATGGGAATGTGCACAACAAGTCACTTTCTCTAACCTCTTTGGAGCGTTAGTTGGCCTCGAGGAGGAAAACATGCACCTTGATAATTCTCCATGTTATTTTACTCATGGAATGTCAGGGGGCTTACTAATCTGACTCACAGATATCTTGTCAGAGATAGTTGTAAGCATTTTACAAAGTTTCAGGTGTTGTGTTTGTAGGAAGTCAAAATCTCTGGCTTCCATCTTTACTGTTACTATATGTGTACCATCTGGCCTAGTTCTCTCTGCCAGATGTCAGCTCATGATAATGGTCGAGGTGGTGTTGTCACTCTTTTAAGCCCTAACCTCACCTCCAATATCATATCATGGGGTTCTGACCCCACTCATCGGGTGGTGTGGACCCTTTTTGATTTTGACGGCCACATTCTTGGGTTGGCCAATATCTATGCTTCCAACGATGCCTCTGAGCATTCTTATTTTTGGCGGTGGTTGGCTGATCATCTGCCCTCTGCTACCTAGATTTTTGTGGTGATTTCAACATGGTTGAATCCCCTAAAGACAAGTTGGGCTGACTTCCAATGCGTTGGTGTGCTGGTGAACGTGAAGCCTGGTTTTACTTGCATAATAAACTTTGTCTATTTGATCCCAACCACCACAAGCACTCTAATTCTGCCACTCCTTGGTTCACTTGGTCTAATTTTAGATCTGGTGATGACAGAGTTTATAAGCATCTTGACAGAGCTATGCTTTCAGAGCAGCAATGGTTTTCCTTTGACTCTTCATACAACCTCCTGGTCTCGGTGGTGGACACTACTTTGGTTTCTGACCATAAGCCTATCTTCTTTGGGATTCAATGGAACTTTCAGTGTCCCAAGCCCAAGTCCACCCAGTTCTATTTAAATACGTCCCACCTTTCTCATCCCAAAACTTTGGATTATATAAGACGTATTTGGAATCTTGACCCGAGACCTATTGATGGGATTGGCTGGATTGATTGGTGGTCTCATGCCATCACTCGTACCACTTCTTTCCTTCGGCTCTATGGGAAACAAGCTACTCTTTTTCATAAGAATGCTCATGAAGCCTCTCATATTGAATATCCGAGGGCTATTCAAGAGCTTAATCTGTCTCCTTTCAACACCCACCTATAAGTGCAAGCTACTCATTGAAACATAAGCTTTAAATTGAGGAGCACTATAAGGCTAGAGGAGCCCAAGTTCGAGCCCATCTGCACTGGCTTCGCATTGGTGATAGAGTTACTAAGGAGTTTTTTTCTTCCTTTAAATCTAATCAAACTCTCACCAAAATCAAAGCAATCAAGGAAGGAAATCAAAGGCTTACTCTCTTACTTGACATTCTGCAAGCTTTTGTGCATCACTATCATGCTATTTTTGCTACTCAACCTGCTACTCCGGCTCACGATGCTACTCTCCTCCAATGCATTGAAGTTGTTCCCTACAAGCTCTCTTGAAAGTCAGTGCATTGCTTGTGATAGACCTCTCACTCTTGATGATTTGAAGGAAGCTTTTCTACAGATGGCCTCTGATAAAGCCCCCGGTGTTGATGGTTTTCCCTATGAGTTTTACCAGTCTCTTTGGATGACTGTTGGTCTAGATCTTTATCAGGTCTATTTGGAAGCTATGTCCTCCAACACCCTGGGTGATCTAATTAACCAAGGCAACATCAAATTCATCCCCAAATTTGGAGATCCCGAGCTTATTACCAATTGGCGGCCAATAACTCTGCTCAATGTATCATACAAAATTATTACCAAAGCTCTTTCTATCAGGCTCACTAATTTATTGCCCCTGATCATCAGGAGCGAGCAAACCAGATTTATCAAAAATAGACATATTTTGGACAACATTATTGCAGTTTGGGAGGGCATGGAATATGCCCGCTAGACTTCTCAATTGACTCTATTTGTTAAAATTGATTTTGAAAAATCCTATGACAGAGTTGAGTGGCCTTTCATTCTAGCCATGCTGCAGGCTATTGGTTTTGGACCCAGATTCATCCACTCTATTAATATGCTCTTTCAAAATGTGGGTGCCTATATTACTATCAATGGTCGTCTAAGAGATTCTCTCTTCATCGTTCCATCCGACAAGGTTTCCCTCTTGATCCTTCTCTTTATGTCATTGCTGTTGGAGGTGTAAGCTACTTGCTCACTAATGCTGCCAATGCTGGTTTGGTTAAAGGTATTCAACTACCTTCCTCTCCTAAGTAGTTGATTAATGGTCATTTTGCAGATGATTATTTTCTCACTTTGGCTGAAACAATGGCCTTTGTCACTAATGCCATGAAATGTCTTGATATTTTTTGTCTTGCTTCTGGTTCTACTATCCAATGGAAGAAAACCAATGTTATAGACATGTGATGGTTCAATGCTAATGGCTTTTCAATGGCTTGAACCTAGTGTTTAATTCAAATTTTTAGGAATTCATTTTTCCTTTATGGCATCCCCTATTGACCTTTGGAACTATGTGATTCAGCGAGTTGAGAAAAAAATCTCTTTTTGGATTACCAAACATCTGTCTCTTGCTGGAAAATTCCAAGTCTGTTCCAAGGTTTTGGCTGCCACTCATGTCTATTACTCATCATGTTGGGCACCTTCTAAAGCCACTTACCACAGACTAGAGAAAATTCTATGTGATTTCTTGTGGGCCAACTCTGAAGGGAACCATGGTTTTCACATAGTTTCTTGGGACATATGTTGTACGCCCAAGGACATTGGTGGTCTTGGCCTAATCAAAATTCATATGCAAGGGTTTTCTCTTACTGCCAAATGGATTATTCACAGCCTTGAAGGTGAGGAATCTTGGAAAATTCTTCTCAGAAATTGTATATCTCAAGGGTCTCCGCTTAATCGAAAGGCATGACAAGGTTTGAACTACTACTCCTTACTTCTATGCCCTGCTACTGTTAAAATAGGTGGCTCTTTTGTGGCCAAAAGCATATGGAAATCTTGGGAACTTCTCAAACCCCATATGCTCTGGTAGGGTGATGGTTTCCGAATGGGCTCTCTCTTAACTCTCTTAGTTTGTGGTGGAATCCGTGCTTCAATTTCATGACAAACCCCTTGCTCTTTCCTTGCAGCTCAAGGGTTTGTGTTTTTTCAAAAAAGGGATTCAGTATATTCAGGACCTTTTTTGTCCTATCACTAGGGATTGGCTTCCATGGGATAGCCTAAAAGCTAATTTTTCTCTAAATGACAATGACAAACAAGCCATTTCTATCATTCAAGATCTCATACTTGGCGATTGTTTGCATAAAATTGGTGTCACTACGTAGCACCCGTGGTGGTTTGATTGGCATTGGCCCTCTGCCACCCCCTTCAGAAATTATAAACCTCGGGTGGGCTACAAGCTTCTCACCCAGAAGCAACTTCCTCTCAATAAGTTAAATGCTTGTTGGAGCCTGCATTCCACTCGTTTTGGGTGGAAGCAGTGCTTCACTGTTGTTTGGGCCATTCCTATAGAGCCCAAAGTTGCGCACTTTCTTTGGAGCATTCTTCATCAAGGGCTTCTAGTGGGCAAGCACCTTGTTCTTCTGGGAGCTCCCCGTTGTGCTGCCCTTTCTGCAACCACATTGAGACTCTTCTTCATCTCTTTTGGTTCTGCCCTCATGCTTAGTCTACCTGGCGCTTGGATTCATACCCTTTTTCAACCTTTTTGCCCACCTTCTTAATGTGGAAAATGGTTCTTCTGGGGGATCCAACCTTTATTCCTGCAAAATTTTACAACATTTGGCATTCTTTCAGAGCGGCTATTTTATATCACATTTGGAAATCTAGAAATGCTACTATTTTTAATAAGGAGACAATGGATAGAATTTTTGCTATTTCTAACAAACTTGCTTTGTCATCTCCAATGTTTTGCTTCAGATCCGGGTGTAGGCGGAGAAAGTCCGCATTAAAGCTGAGCACTTGCAAGGTCACCGCTCAGTTTCCCATGGGCAGCGTAATTTTGACCGTGGTCCAGCTCATGGGTGGCATAGTGCCTCTCCTCACTGGCGGGTCCCTTCTCTGCCTCCGTCTTGGACTCTGCCTACTACCGGGGTGTTTGGTCGGCTGGGCTCTGGCAGTGGTGGTTACGCTAGCTACATATAAACGTCCGCTAGTAATGCCTAAAATCATAAAAATGGCAGCCAAATCAAATGAGCATGATATAGGAGAAAACCCTTTTGACACCTTCCCATTCAGTGGTCACAATTTAGGACCGCTCTTTTCTCAAGTCAAAGATACGGAGACGTTAATTGATCATAGTGGAGAAGAGTCAGACTCTTCCGAGAACAACAAAGGTTAGACCTAAGTAGATTTGATGAACTCCTATATTATAATAAAGATCAAGTACTGCAAGAGTCTTAGCATTAGGAGATAAACTTCCACATGAGCGTGAAGAAGAAACAAAGGTCATTAACCCTAACCTAGGAGAGCGAAGATTCATCTTAGACACAGATAATCCTTTTGATGTGGGGTACACTTCCACTTCTGGGAAACATAAGGCCGTTGTCGAAGGTGAACCATCACGGAAACCTCACTATAAAGCTTCACATAAAGTGAAAACTGAGTGGAAAGCTTCCCCTCCTCCAAAATTTGATGAAGAAGAGGACCCCCTGGTTGAGGAGGAGATCCTCCAAAAATAGATCTTGAAGTTGAGTCAGAAACTAGCAAACCTAGGCTCTTCAAGAAGAAACATATACAAAGACAAAGACAAAAACAAACTTAACGAGTTTCAAATTGATCCACATACAAACTATACCTTTAAGGCAACTCAGGATCAAAGGTCAATATCACCTACTAAAGAGAAAATCATTCAAGAAGAATTGAAATCTATGAAAGATATGCTTACTACATTACAACAGGGAAATGTAGGCCAAAATAGAAAATATTCGTATGAAGAATTATGTCTTTACCCCTTTGATAAGGACATGCTACAACAACCTTTCCAAAAACACTTTACCGTTCCCAAGTTTGATAAATATAAGTGCAAAAGTGATCCTCGTGATCATATAAAGGACTTTTACATGGATTTTTAAGAGGTCACGTATAGCGATAATTTCTTAATACGACTTTTTCCTAGCAGCCTAGGAGCCGTGGGATTGGAATGGTTCTATAAAGATACCTAAGGGATCCATTAAAACATGGACCGCGTTAGCGAGAGAAATTTGTAAGACATTACTCCTATGATATGGAGAGTGACATCACAATGAACGATCTATGCAACACAAAAAACAAAAACCCAATGAGACGATTGCGGATTTTTACAATGATGGCATGGGTTAGCTAGTCACTTTCCTTGTGCCTTACCAGAAAAATAGTTAGTGAGAATATTTGTTCCTAACTTAAACCCAGAAATAGCCTTTCACTTGAAAATGCATTGTGGCTCAAACTTCGAAGAAGTCATAGAGAAAGGCAGTCAAATTGAGATAGCGCTCATTGACAAAGGAACGCTTAAACCTGTCACTAAAAACAAACATGAAGCCAAATACATAGACAAACATAAATTCTTCAATAAGAATAAACATGTTGTTGGTGATGGCATTATAGACTCCAAGAGAGTCCAAGCCATACAGACAAGTCCACTCTTAAAGCTTTCGCAAGGACCTTGTCCCAAAGCGCCTACAAAACATACATTCACATCCTTGACAGAATCTTTATCTACCATCCTAAAACAATTAGATGGTGCAAAAATGGTAGAATATCCAATTGCAATCAGTACCATATCCGGAAGATGCTCCAAAACCGGTTTGGTTCAAAGACCATGAATATTGCGACTTCCACCATGTTAAAGGACACAAAATGGATAGATGTTTGAGATTGCGCCATTATATCCAAGACCTCATAGAGGAAGGGAAGATTGCTGTGGAGTCTCCCCCTGAGACTGGTAAAAGTTCAAATGAAAAAATGGGTATTTACAAAGAACCTTTTCCTGACCATGTAGATAAAAAGAAAAGAAAACCAAATCAAGGGAAAACTTCCAATGACTATAGGACTGCTGCCTATGTGTACCCTACAAATGATAGTCCTTATGATTCCCTCATTGGATGTATTAACTCATCTAATGAACAGATCAACACCATTTGGATTTTAGAAAAGAGTTGCGATCGGACAAGACGTGCCCACTTAATCATACCAGATCTTGTGCCTATCCCTCGGAAAGTTAGTATAATTTAATAGAGCAGTTAGAGAAAATTCTTGCTAAGATATCTATTCTTGATATCCTCAAGATATCTAATGCCCATAAGAACATACTGTACAAAACTTTGCAAAATTTAGGGGTTTCCACAGAGGTAGACCCCACGAACCTTCAAGCCATGATTGCACGCTTAGACACCAATGATCATATTACTTTTGATCATACTACAATCCCGCATAACAACCCAGAGCATAAATTACCATTGTATCTCGAAGTGGTGGTTACCCGTCATCGCAAAATCAAAAGAGTACTTGTAGATGGGGGATCTAGTTTGAATATTTGCACCTTAAAGCTGGTAAAGTAGCTAGGCCATTTAGAAACAAAGTTGGGTGCTAAGACTATCACAATCACAACATATGACAATGAAGAAAGAGAGTCAGCAGGGACTATAGTGGTTCCCATGGAGGTAGGACCAACATGTCATGACACAATGTTTCATGTCCTTGACTTGGACCTTCCATACAACATGCTCTTGGGACGCCCATGGATCCATGCCATGCAAGCTATTCCATCAACTTTTCATTAGTGCATCAAGTTATGTCATGAAGGGTAGGTGGTTACCATTTTGGGTGACCCGAACCATTCACACATTGTAGAGCATTGCACAACTTTTCTTGTGCTTCTTATGAATGTCCTTCTACGGATGTTGTTGTTCCTCTACAAACGGAGGCTATAAAAAATGAATAGATTCAGAGTCCCTCATGCCTTTCAATCAAGATTTTTCCTCATTGGTCAACCCATTTGCTTCATGGGAGGCAACATCAGCAAAATATGGCCCAAGTAAGCCATTCACTCTTAGTAGGTTATGTTGATATCAGACTTATCAGTATCCCCAAGGACAAGGGGTAAGCCTTATTTCTAGTTCAAGAGCACCCACGAGCAATGTCCTAAACCATTGGAAAAATTTGTCCATAGTGGTCTCCTATCTAAGGAGAAAATGTTAGAA
This sequence comes from Taxus wallichiana var. yunnanensis, assembly GCA_018340775.1. Classification (NCBI taxonomy): domain Eukaryota; kingdom Viridiplantae; phylum Streptophyta; class Pinopsida; order Cupressales; family Taxaceae; genus Taxus; species Taxus wallichiana. The sequence goes on along the minus strand of CM031234.1, from coordinate 621,789,575 downwards.
GACCCTACTAGCAGAGTGCTAGAAGGCACCATGGCTTCATGCAATCAAGCACCTCAGTACATCAAAGGTCCTCGCATGATGTTTGTCATGGGCTATAGTGGGTTTGGATGTGGCGTTAATGCATAAGGCCGGTTGGAGCCTATCCCTATCCCTCATTTTAAAGATGATAAACATGGCCTTAGAATAAGGCCCCATGATGCTCTACCTTCTAAGAATGACGCCACCTCTTCTGAACGTGAGGACGTTTCATCTCATTCTGATAGTGACACAAATTCCCAATGTAGCCTTTACGAGGATCTTGCCTCCACGAACCTATTCCCAGATTTTTTGGTCCTTACCTTATCTAAATCCATCCCCCTAGATAAATATCCAGTAGCCCTTGTATATCCTGAACTTATAGATTGGGATCAACAACTTCACGTGCCCCTGGATTTCTTTGAAAATGATGAGGCATTTGCAGAGTTCATGGGACTTTATTCCAGCTGGAGACCACAAGAAAGGATTTAAGATTCAACTAGATGCTGCACCTACTTCAGGGGAAGAAGCAAAGCGGTTGAATAAAAAGGATGTAAATAAAAGTACACCCACTTCTGAGAAACCAAGCAAGAAGGCTCAACGGAAATCCCATAGTGACAGACTCTTTGATGAACTCATAGACAAACAAAATGAAGAGTCTAAAAATGAACCGAGTTATCCATTCAAAGATGAGCATGAACTACCACAGGAGGTCGATATTACTCTTCCCCCTGATCCTACATGGATGGAAGATGCTTCTAAAATTCTTATTGAGGAAACAATCAATGTTAACACCGGCTCAGAAGAGCAACCTAGAATAATAAAGTTGGGAGCTTCACTCTCAGCTCAGAACAAAAGACTTTTGTAGAGATCTTAAAAGAATACATGGACATATTTGCATGGACATATGTAGATATGCCTGGTTTGGACCCGGAGCTAGTTGTGCACAACCTCGTTGTGCACCTAGATGCCAAACCAATCAAACAAAAGTTGAGAAAGATGCATCCTAAGGTGGCGCTCTTAGTCAAAGAAGAATTAGAAAATTTGTTGGCTACTGATTTCATTAAACCTATTGACTATTCAGAATGGATCTCTAATATAGTCCCATTACAGAAAAAACCTGTTGGCATAAGGATTTGCACGGATTTCCATGACATCAATAAAACATGTCCAAAAGATTATTTTCCCCTACCTAACATTGACATGATAGTCGATTCAACAGTTGGTTATTAAATGTTGTCCTTGATGGATGGTTTTTTAGGTTATAACCAGATCCGAATTGCGGAAGAAGATCAACATAAGACAACATTAATCACCCCTTGGGGAATGTTTTACCACAAAGTCATGCCCTTTGGGCTCAAGAACGCTGGGGCTACTTATCGGTTAAATTGCATAATTATCCCTTTCTCGCAAATCAAGGACATATCGTCAAAAGCACTCATTTTCCCTCATATCATCATTAATTAATTACACTAAGCTAATTAATTAAGTTGCTATCAACAAATACCTAATTAACAACCTTTCGTTAATAAATCACCCCTTCTACCTAGACTAATTAATTATTATTAATTAATTAGCTTTCCCTTCCATTTAACCAATAAATCAATATTTAATTGATTTAATCCCCTTATAATAGCCTAAATCGCACTAATATTCTTCTAATTGGCTTATATAAGCTTACACCTACCTATTAATTAATCACCTTTGATTAATTAAAATACCCCCCAACTCCCATGACTTGCTAAACATGTATTAAACCCTTCTAAAGTAAGGTTACCTTTAATAAAACAACCTTATCCATTCCTAATCATGTTTTACCTTTATCCCACATTCATGAGAATGTGTTGAATCCTTTATCCTTTGGGCTATATAAAGAGCCCTCCACCTACCTTTTTACTTACACCTAAACTCCTTAGAGAGCAAATGCAAAGCATATAGCAAAGAGACTAAGAGCTTGCACCTTGCCCTTTTGAGAGTTCATCATCTTGAAGAGTTAAGCCTCTTTCTTAAAGTGCTTGGGTCATATGGGAGGTGTCAAAAGGGTCTTGTAGCCCAACTTTGATTAGCCCCCATTCCTAGGTTCTTGGAACATTAAGGACAACTATTTTGATAGCCATGGAGCTTACTTAGGTCCATTCATTTATTTGTTGTTAGAGAATAGAGGAGTTTAGATATTTAGCATTGTTAGTTTCAAAGTTTGTATTGATGAATGCTAGCATCTAACCCTTGTTTAATTCTTATCATGATGGTGTTTATGCTTTGTTTTAGCTAAATTGTAGAACTATTTTAGGTGGTAGTTCTTGCTTCATTTGATTTAGCATTAAGCAAAGTATACATGCACACATTTGGCACGCCCGGTGGGACTTACTCCATTGTCCTTTGCACTTAATTTCAAGTTTTTGTAGTTAAGTTTCATTTTTGGTTACTAACCCTCTTTTACACATGTTGATCTAACTTGTTTTTTTAACTTGTTTTGTTGAGTTTGCATGTGTTGAGTCTTCCTTGTAGGTATGAAGGAGGTGAAGTGCTGTCAAAATTGGAATTGATGGGAAAATTTCAAGATTTCTCCATGTTTTCATTTTTAGAGCTTACTTTTTCAACATTCTACATGCTAGTTTTGTCAATTTCTTGAAAATTTTAAATTCTTGAGCATGTAGGTTAGTGTTTGATAGTGCTGAGTCTTCTATTTACATATTAATGTGGTGGGTTGCTGTCAAAATTTAATCTTGGTGAGAAAATTTCAAGATTTCATCATGTTTTCATTTTTAGAGCTTACTTTTTCATCATTCTACATGCTAGTTTTGTCAATTTCTTGAAAATTTTCAATTCTTGAGCATGTAGGTTAGTGTTTGATAGTGTTGAGTCTTCTATTTACATATTAATGTGGTGGGTTGTTGTCAAAATTTAATCTTGGTGAGAAAATTTCAAGATTTCATCATGTTTTCATTTTTAGAGCTTACTTTTTCATCATTCTACATGCTAGTTTTGTCAATTTCTTGAAAATCTTAAATTCTTGAGCATGTATGTTAATGTTTGATAGCGTTGAGTCTTCTATTCATATATTAATGTGATGGGTTGTTGTCAAAATTGAATCTTGGTTGGAAAAATTTGCCCATTTTGCAGATTAAGGGACGTTTTTTTGACATTTTTGAGTGCATGTCAAGTGCATACCCATGAGCATAAGAGCATATGCGTAACCCATCTTCCGAAGGCCATAACTTTTTCTCCCGAACTCAAAATGACTCCATTTTTTTGCGTTGGAAAGGTATTGAAGTTAAATATGCAATGAAAACATAAATTTAGATTTATACTTACAAAAAATTGTAGATTTTTTTTATTTTAAAACTAGTCATTTTCTAACATGTCTAATGTTTTGATGAATGTTGTATTTCCATGCTTACTCGATTTAGACCAAAGCATGTGTATGCTCTTCTCTTGCACCTTTTGGTGATCTTGAGAATCAAAAACAACTTTGATCTCTATCTTATTAACATTGGTTAAACTTGGAAACTTGATTATTCATTTTGCTTAAGGGAATGAACCTTTTACAAAGCATTTTTCAATGGTCCTTTGATTTGAAGTTTTCCATTTCTATATAGTTGGGATAAAGTTTGTGTATGCTCTTCTCTTGCACCTTAGGGTGATCTTGAGAATCAAAAGCAACTTTAGTCTTCATTTTATAACATTTGGTAAATTGGAAACTTCATCTTTCACTTTTGGTTTAAAGGGAATGAACATTTATCAAAAATTTTGTATGGTTCATTGATTGAAAAGATTTTCTTTACTTTTTAGTTGGATTATTTGTTGTGTATGCTCTTCTCTTGCATCCTTGGATGATCTTGAGAATCAAAAGCAACTCTTAATCCTCTTTTAAATAATGTGATTTTCTTGGAGAACTACTAACGCTTGAGTGCAGGACCTAAAAACGCTTGTCAAAGAAAGGAGGAATCAAAACGAAATCAAAAACTACTAATACAGTTGTTATACAGGTTGCCAAAAGGTGTTCAAGAAAACCACACCTAATTAAACAAGATAAAAAGAACAACATATTCAAAACATTGTATTGCAGGTTTGGAAAAGGGTACGTCCCTCTCCGCTCAACTGGAACATAACCCCTTTGGCATAACGCCTTAAGCTACAACAATGGGGGTGGTTCCAGGAACCCCAAAGTAGTCCACGCAAGAGGGAACCTTGTGGATGAAATGGGAAGTGCTCCGCACTACCTACTTGACTAGTGATTCCTTTGTGAGATAGCGTTACAAGTTGTCCATTGTGGTGACCCCAGTGATAGTACACGTAGACGCACTAGTTGCCTCTATTTCTTGAAGGGGGTAAAGTAAAGCCGAGATACTCCCAAACTAGTCAGTGTGACTTTTTGGGTAAATCGCTGCTCGCTCGTGGCAACTTTGTAACACCTAGGGTGAGAGAACCACCTAGGAGAATATACTTTGGCCAGGAGCCCACTTTGACCATTTTAAAACAGTGTTGAGTTGTGAACCTTCTTTTTGAGAAACGTGTGACGTATTACTTTCGCCTAGTTTTTACTTGCCTTAGGGCGAGGTGAAACTCTGCCGAAGTGAGGCTAGCATTTTTTGTCATTTTTTCTTGATTTATTTCCTTCATATTCTTTTGACACTTTGTTGATCAAAAGAGGTGTGATTACCTTTGTGTTTCCATTCAACTGTTTCTCTCACTTTTATGTCCGTTTACGCCCATCCATGTTTGCGGCTGGGTTAGTTAAATGTCTAAAGTGAGTGGAGGCATTTTCACGTCATTTGGTAGCCATTGTGATCTTGATACCCACGTCAAGATCGTCATTGTAGTTAGGCGTGGTTCATCACTTTGCGGACTTCCATAGAGGAGTTAGCTTGTTTGTCTCGTATCATTACAATTTTGATATTTACGTCTTGTTTCTTGTAAACTCGACATAAATACCTATATTGTACGGTTACGTTGCACACATTCTTAACTATTCCTAGCTATACTTTGAGATTTTTTTGTTCGGTTTTATTATTACCTCGATTTCAAAAGGTGCTTAAACACTTACTACCATTTGTGCATGTTATATCAATAACACCTCGATATCAATACTTCACTTTCTTGCAAAGTGGGTTAACATATCTTGGTGATATTGTTGTGTCATTCACAAATCATAATTGGCACTTTTTGAGATATAGGTCTTAATCAGACTTGAGCTTGCTCATCGTATATCTTGATTGGGAGATCACATTTAACTTCATGTATTTACTTACGTCTTGTTCATTCCTTTGAACTTGGCATAAGTGGAGACATCTTGTTAATCATCTGGCGTCGTAAATTACTTTGAAATGTAGTCTAGGAAGTACTTCATTTGATTAAGTTTTGGTACCAAATGATTGTTTCATTGGTGACTTTATCATTCTATCACATTGGTATTCTCACCTTTGTTAATTTACTCTTAACACGTACATCTTGTGTTTCACTTAGGGGTAGTCATTGAATTTTGAACAAATCTACAACTTACCTTAGTGAAACTTATCACAAAAACATGGCTCCCAAGACGTCTAGGTTTAAAGAAACAAACATATGAGGAACAACAGGCGCAAGCTTGGGAAACCTCTAACAGACAAGGGTCAAACCCATTTATCGGACACGATCTAGGACCACTATTTTCTACAGAAAAGGAAATAGAAGAAATGGTCGACCATAGTGGAAATGAATTAGAATCACCACACGCGGACTTTGATTTTGACCCCACTCTACTAGATGAGTTTCTCCTTAGAAATAAAGATAGAGTTTTGGCATGGGTCATGGAATTAGGGGCCAAATTTCCCACCGAGAATGAACCAATATTACCTACAAATGACACTACTAAGGAAGAATGCCCCCTTATCAATATGGAAGATATTTTAACAGGTGGGCATGCTTCCACTTCTTACGTAGAAAATGATAAAGTGGTAGGGCATAGAATACCCCTCATCAAAGTGCCACGAAGAAACAAGATAGAACATGAGACAGGGGAAGAACCTCCACAATACGAAGAGGAAGAACCTTTAGAAGAAGAAGACACAAACCAAGTCACAATCCAACAACAACTCAGTAACCTAAGCCGACAACTAGCTTTGCTTACTTTCCAGGTACAAAAAGACACAAACAAGAACGTTCAAAAGTCAAAGCCTAAGTTTAGGATCCACGAACTCCATCGAGAAAACCAAGGAGAAGAAGACACGGGGTATCATCGTGTACACATCCCCTTTCCCCACTAAAGAACAATTGCTCGCACAAGAAGTGCAATCTATGAAAGCAACACTTGCGAGCATACAAGAAAGCAATATAGGGAGTATTAGGAAATACCAATACGAAGAACTATGCCCCTATCCTTTTGACAAGACAATGACCCTTCAACCCTTTCCAAAGAAATTTGATATGCCAAAGTTTGACAAATACAAAGGAAAGGGAGACCCGAGGATCATGTTAAAGATTTCTACATGGCATGTCGAGAGGTGTCTTATAGTGATAATTACCTCATCAGACTTTTTCCTAAGAGTCTCGGAGGTCAAGCATTGGAATGGTTTACGCGCTTACCACGAGGATCAATTTTCACCTGGCCAGAATTGGGAAAGATTCGTGCGTCATTTCTCGTATAACATAGAGAGTGACATCACCATGGCAGACTTGTGCGGCACAAAACAACACCCAAATGAGACCTTCGCTAGCTTCCTCCAACGATGGAGAGGGATAGCTAGTCGCTTCCCTTGCGCTTTCCCTGAGAAGCAGCTGGTCAATATTTTCATCCCTAATCTCAACCCAAATATAGCTTTCCACCTCCAAATGCATTGTGTCCACACCTTTGAGGAGGTTATCGAGAAAGGGATTCAAATAGAAAAGGCTCTCATTGCCAAAGGCACCCTCAAAACCCAATCTAAAGACAACCAAAGTGTCAAACCCGCTGAAAAGCCAAAGATCTTTAACAAAAACAAAAACGTGGTGGGAGACGGAATCACTGATTCCAAACGTGTTCAAACAGTCCAAACCAGTCAACCTTTTAAACTGACCAAGGGCCCAATTCAACCACCACCAAAGTGAACGAACATTCACCTCCCTCAATGAACCATTGTCCGTCATACTAAAATAGTTGGATGCGGCCCACATGATGACCTATCCTACAACGCAACCATTTGATGACAACGCTCCTAAACCTTCATGGTATAAGGAGCATGAATATTGTGAAATGCATCGCGTTAAAGGTCATAAAACAGACAAATGTTTGCGACTTCGCCACTATATTCAAGACCTCATTGACAATGGGGAGATAGAGGTGGATAACCCTAGCCACATGCAAACACCTAACGAGAAAATGGGGATTTATAAGGAACCATTCCCCAAGCATGATAAGTCGGAAAAGGCAAAGCCGGATCGGGAGAGTCATCCCAAACCTATAAAGCCACGAATTACTTGTATACCAAAAGAGATAACAATCATTACGATTCACTTATCGGATGTATTCACTCCCCTGCTGACCGTGTCAATACCATCCGGATCAAAGGAAAAGGACTGCTGCTGATAGTAGCAGGCGTGCCCGCCTCGTGATTCGAACCCTCTCTGTTGACCCCATAAACTGGTAAATATAACCTTTTAGAACAACTTGAGAGGACACCTGCTAAGATCTCGATCTTAGATCTTCTCAAGATATCCAATGTGCATAAGGACATTTTGTATCAAACTCTTCAGGGGTCGGGAGTGCCTTTAGAAGTCGATCTTACGTACCTTCAAGCCACGGTGGCAAATATTACACCAAGTGAGCATCTCACTTTCAACCATAGGGAGGTCCCTACCGAGAATCCTACACATAATCTTCCCTTATACATTGAGGTAGTTGTCACCCGCAGGAAAATCAAATGGGTGCTTGTGGATAACGGATCTGGATTGAACATCTACACACGCTTAAATTAGTCAAACAATTGGGACATACGGAGGCAGATCTTGAGTCCCATATCATCACTATCACCACATACGACAACGTGGAAAGAGAGTCAGCAGGCACCATTACGCTGCCCATGGAGGTGGGCCCCACTTGCCATCAGACAAAGTTTCACGTCTTAGACTTGGAACTTCCATATAATATGCTTCTAGGCCGACCATGGATCCATGCCATGCAGGCGTGCCATCAACATTTCATCAATGCATCAAGCTGAAGCATGAGGGACATACGGTAACAATACCAGGAGACTCAGAGCCCTTTGCTCATTGTAGAGCTCTTAATAGCTTTGCACGAAATGGTACATACGCATGTCCCTCCACAGATATAGTTGTCCCTCTTCATTCTGAGGCCATGGAATCTCGAGTAGATTCAAATTCTCTTAGGTCTTGCACTCATGGGGCATCCACTTCCACATCTCCATTTGATTCATGGGAGATGAAAATTCTGGAATATGGCTATGGGGAGTATAATGTACAACAAGCGCTCTTGGTTTCTGACCTCTCCTTGTCACCCAAGACTAGAGTCGACCCAACTACCCACTTCGGGAGACCTAGAGAGGAACACACTATTGGGTCATTCCTACACAGGCTTGTTAGGCGAGGAAAAATTACTTGATCCACCTCTACTTGGGTCCCTGAGGACACTCGGCCATCTTGTTATCAAACCCCGAAATATGAAAAATCTAGCGAGAATGATGTACTCCATGGGCTCTGAGGCCTAGGATGTGGGAGGAATGAACAAGGACAAAGAGAACCAGTCCCTCTTCCACATTTCAAAATAGAAAGATATGGCATTGGGATTCGCCCTTATGGAGCACACCCCAACGATCAAGATGTGACTTGTTCTGAGCATGAGGATAGCTCTGATTATCTAGACAGCGATACGGATTCCTGTTGTAGCCAATATGAGGATCTGGCCTCCACGAACCTTTTCATGAATAATGTTGTCCTAACCATCACCCCCACCCAGAACCAACCCTTGACCTTGTGTACCCTTCCCTTGTTGAATGGGACCAACAACGTCACGTGCCACTAGATTTATTCGAGAATGATGAGGCTATTGCAGAGTTCATGGGCATAAGGGATACAATTCCCATTGGAGATCACAAGAAGGGTTTCTTTATCGACTTAGACACCTGCGCCTACTTCGGCGAGGAGGCTGAACTTCATGGTCAGCAAAATTTAAAGAAAAGCGAGGGCAAGAGTTCTAAAGAAAAGCCTCGGCAAAAATCAAAGTCCAAGTCACACAGTGAAAACCTCTTTGAGGCATTGGCTGACAAACAAATAAGAAAATCAAAGGACAAACAAAGTGACCACGCCAAGGATGAAAATCTCGTAGAGACATCCTTGGATGAAGATCTCAACCTACCTCCCGATCCTACGCGTATGGAGGATTTATCAAAATTGTTAGTTGAAGAAACCATTGATGTCAATATTGGTACTGAAGAAGATCCCAAGATAGTAAAATTGGGAGCATCACTCTCGGCCCAGAGAAACAAAAAGACGTTCACTATGTTGTTTGAGAGAGTTTATTGATGTGTTCGCATGGTCTTACAAAGACATGCCCGGCTTAGATCCAACTTTGGTCATGCATAACCTGGTTGTGCATGCGAGATGCTAAGCCTATCAAATAAAGCTTGAAAGATGCACCCAAGAGTGGCCTTGTTAGTTAAAGAAGAGTTGGAAAGGTTGCTTTAGCAGGAGGATTCATCGAGGCCAATTGATTATTTTGAATGGATATCGAACATTGTTCCTGTCTAGAAGAAACCTATTGGTATCCGAATTTGCACAGATTTTAGGGACATCAATAAAGCTTTCCCTAAAGATGACTTTCCATTGCCCAACATTGACATGATTGTTGACTCAACCGCAGGGTATGAAATGCTATCACTTATGGATGGCTTTTTGGGTTATAATCAAATTAAGATCGCTGAGGAAGACCAACACAAAACAGCTTTCACAACTCCTTGGGGCACCTTTTGTTATCAGGTGATGCCATTTGGCCTTAAGAATGCGGGAGCAACTTATCAGCGGGCCATGACAGTAATATTTCATGATATGATTCATGACATCATGGAAGACTACGTAGATGCGACATCACAGGAAAGTCCAAAACAAGAGAGGATCATCCTATCATTTTGCGGCGTATCTTTGAACGCTGCGTGAATACAAAGTCAGGCTAAATCCAAAGAAGTGTCTTGATGGTGTGCTTTATCTAGGAAACTATTAGGCTTCATCGTGTCGAGATGAGGTATTGAGGTAGACCTGCTAAAGTGTCTGCCATCATCGAAATGCCTCCACCTGAGAATATCAAGCAAACTGCGTAGCTTGCAAGGGAAAATTCAAGCCATTCACTACTTTATCTCCCGACTTGCGATAAATGTCACTCATTCACTCATTTTCTTAAGAAGGACATCGCTTTCATCAACAAGCCTTTTCTTTGCTTAAATAGTACCTGGCTAATCCACCTGTCCTCATGCCTCCCACTCCAGGAGAACCACTTTTGCTCTATATTTCCGCTATGCAATACGCTATTGGTGCACTGCTCACCCAATATGACCTTAGCCATAAAGAGAAAGTAGTGTACTATCTGAGTCGCACCCTCATCACCTATGAACTTAATTATCCTCAGATTGAAAAGGCTTGCTTGGCCGTTGTTTTTACCTTTCAGAAACTTCGCCATTACCTGCTAAATACTAAGACCAAGCTCATATCCAAGGTCGACCCACTCAAGTATTTGTTGTCCAAACCCACCCTCACAGGTAGAATGGCTAATTGGATCATTCTACTCAGTGAGTTTGATATAGAATTTGTCCATCAAAAATCAGTTAAAGGACAAGTACTTGCCGACCAGCTAGCGGAAGCACCTTTGCAAAGCACAAAACCTTTGAGTCTGGATCTGCCAGATGCATCTTTGCTCTACATTGAAGAATCTATCATATGGCAGATACATTTTGATGGATCTTTTACGTTTCATGGTTCAGGTGCAGGAGTGGTCCTTATTACTCCTTCGGTGATCCTATACCATAGGCTTTCCACTGGCCTTCCCTTGCACGAACAACATTGCGGAATATGAAGCACTCATTGCAGGGATGAAGCTAGCCATCAAGTGGAATATTCAACATGTTAAGGTTGTAGGTGATTCACAGCTAATCATCAAATAGGTTAATGATGAGTATAAAGTTAAGGATGACAAGCTCATACCTTACAAGAAGTTGGTGGAAACTCTAAGGAGTATTTTGTGTGCATTACCTTTGAGCAGATCCCAGAGCGCGAATAGATCGGCGAGATGCTATGGCAAATGGTGGGATCTATGCTTCGTATTCCGCGAGGAACAATGATATGCCATTTTTCGTAGAAAATCTACACCAGCCCGCGTATGACGTGCCAGAATCTTACCTGGCTTGTGAGGTTGTTGGTCCCCATTCCCCATGGTACGAACCCATTTCACCTATCTTAAGGACAGTACTTTCCCTCCCAATATCTCCCATTTTGAAAAGCAAATCCTGATTCACCAGATAGCCCATTACACCCTTTTAGGAGGTACACTTTATCATCGTGGCTATGATGGGAATCTTTTACGTTGTCTGGATGTGCCGGAGTCAATCCAGGCAATTAAAGAAGTACACGAAGGAGTATGCGGAGCACATACAAATGGAATGGTCTTGGCTAAGAAACTGTTAAGAGTAGGTTACTATTGGCCCACCATGGAAACTGATTGTTGTAATTATGTTAGAAAATGTGTGCTTTGCCAAAAGTATGGAAATTTCATCCATGCTCCATCATGACCATTGCTGACCAATCACTACCCCATGGCCATTCTCCAAGTGGGGACTTGATCTAATAGGGAAGCTTACTCCTACCTCATCTGATGGTCATACACATATCATCACAGCTACATAAATACTTTACAAAATGGGTGGAGGCTGTCCCTTTAACCTATGTCACAGGAGCACATGATTTCTAAATTCATCATGAATCACATTATTTGCCGATATGGTATCCTACAAAGCCATTGTCACAGATAATGGGAAGTCATTTAAGAACAAAACTGTGAAAGGTCTTTGCCAGCGGTTCCAAATCAAATTGAAATGGTCCACGCCATATTACCCTCAGGGTAATGGACAAGCTGAGGCAACAAACAAGACTTTGGTAAGGATAATGGAGAAGATGGTTAGCAAAACCGGTCGAAAAACGCACCTACTGAATCCACCCGACCCTCTGGGCCTCACCGAACATCAATTCGCACTCCTACGGGTGCGACGCCATATTCCCTAGTGTTCGGGATAGAATCTATCATCCCTTTAGAGATCGAACTCCCATCCTGTGAATTTCTCTTGGGACTATTTGGATAAGGATGAAGATTATCGAGTGGCAAGATTGGCTGAGTTAGAGCTCTGGATGAGAGGCGCATTCGTGCTCTTAATCACTGAAGGTATATCAACACATAGAATCTCCCATGACTACAACAAGAGAATCATCCCTCGCCGGTTTGAGGTGGGTGATTTAGTTATGAAGGAGAACCGAGTTCAACACCGAGAGCGCGAGAGAAAAGAAAGGGAAGTTCGAACCACACTGGTTAGGACCCTATGTCATAGTTGCCAAGTATGGCACCGGGGCATACAAACTGGCTCACCCCAATGGTGATGAGCTCCGAGAGCCAATGAATGCCATGCATCTTAAGAAGTTCTATGCTTGAACATGGCACAAAAATCAAAAAAATACAAAAATAAAAAAAAAAAAAAAAAAAGAAAAAGAGAAAACAGGTCGTCCACTAGTGAAAACCACGCAATTGTGGCACTTTGGACAAGTCCTTGGGTGAAAACCGGTTTCGGCACCTCGGGAGGATTCGTTGTTCACAAGCATTATGTATTAGAAGGGTAGTTGTCTTTGTCTGGACCTGGTTCTACCTTCGAGTTTCCTTGTGCACACCATCTTGTCTAGCCTTGATCCGGCTTTGCCTTCTTCTATTCATCTGTAAGGGACGTGGTCTTTCGTTATTTCCCATCTTACGTTGGGGGCAACTCAATGACTTCACCTTCTTGTTCATAAGCGCATGTGGCTTCTGCCCTTGTATATTCCCCACCTAACTGCTTGGGGGCATCCATGCTTTCTTGGTTACTGCACATAGCTTTGGAAAACTTTGGAAAAACAATAGAAAATTGTTTGAAAAACACAAAAACAATAGAAAATTGTTTTGAGAGAAAAAAAAAAAAAAAACAATAGAAATTGTTTTGAGAAAACACAAAAACAAAAAATTGTTTTGAGAAAAACACAATAGAAAATTGTTTCAATAGAAAATTGTTTTGAAAACACAAAAACAATAGAAAATTGTTTTGAGAAAACACAAAAACAATAGAAAATTGTTTCACAAAACACAAAAACAATATAAAATTGTTTCACAAAAACCTAAACAATAGAAAATCGGTTTATGAAAACATATCTTACAAAAACATTTACTTGCATTGTCTTGTTTTCTTGCTTTGCTTGTTGCTTGTATAGTGTTTTGCGTGCTTGCTTTTGAGTTGTTTGTTGCTTGGGTGTACTTTGTCATAGTTTATCTTTTCTTGCTTAGAATAGATTCATTCTTGCTTGTGCATATTGTAGTGGGTTTCGACATGCTAGTGTGTTAATTCTTTATTTCTTTCTTAATGCATTTGGTTGTGTTTTGTTACTTGTTAATAAGGCATGGTGATTCATGGTGTATTGCATTAATTCCTGGTGTTCTTTGTAGCATTTGGCTATGTTTCTTGCATGTGCTCTATTTTTTTATCATTCACATCACATTACCATCACTATCATCACATCTAGCATCATCTATACATCATATATAAACAAAAATGCTAAGTTTTACATCATGCATGTATGCTAAGCTAATCATCACATATCATATCATCAATGGGGCAAGAGGGGTTGCGCATAATCAAAAATCTATCCCCCACACCAATATCATCATATCATCCCATCCATATACATCAAAATAACACTTGAAAACAACATTTGATATTGTCTACAGATCTATCATCTACAATCTACAACACGCCTCAAACGATCACGTGCGATCACCATCTCTCCTGAGTGTCAGAGCCTCATGGTAAGTTTTCTAAACTAAGCGGTTAAAATGAACTGATTGTGATGTTTTTACCCCCCTCGGGGGTATATTAACCTATTTTTCACCGATCGGACGGTCGGGACACCCGTTTAGCTCACCGTTTTCTCCTCTTTCATTTGTGGAATAATTATTTTTAATTAAATAATTATTTTTCTCTTATTTTTCACCGTATTGGGGCATTTTTTGTCCAATACCCCTTTCTTCTCCCAGGAAATTTTATTGCTCCCTGGCGATTTTTATTCTTCTTCACACCCTCGTAAATAATTATTTTTCAAATAATTATTTTTTCTTAATTTTTCCACTAAACAAGGACATTATTTGTCGTTTGTTTCTCTTTTCTTCCACCTAGGGCACTTTTTGTTGCCCCTAGGCCCTTCTTTTTCTTCTTCTCCTTTCTTCTATTGTTTATCATGGTTCAAAAAGCCAAAACAATACAAACATTTACTATATCAAAAAAAATCCAAAAACAAGGCAAAATTTTTTTAAAAAATCCTAAAAAGTAAAACACCCTACAAAATGGTAACTTGCTTCTTACGGCTGAAACTTGTGTCTTGCGCATGGTATTTTCTCCATATCCTGTTGGTTTGTCTCACATCTTCCCGATTAATATGACTCATGGATCACGGATTCACCATTCACAAAAGCTAGTTGCTTGCTTGCATGCATACTCTGGGGGCACTTTTGGTTGCACAGTGTTTGTTTCGTTGCGCCTGAAACGCTTTTCATGGACCCGTGTCCATTTTCATTTCCCCTTGCATGTATCCTTGCTTGGGGCATCATTTTTAACCCTTGTCATCAATCATGAACTTGTGGATCTCTTTAGCATTGATAACAAAACATTTGTACAATTGTCTTGACCGTTGTTGGGTTGGATATGTGCGTTCGTACTTGTTTTCCTGTTATATGAGCTTGTTTCCTTCTCGTATTGCATTGCATTATTGTATGTTGCGTGGAGTTGGTACTTTTCAGCAATGGACAATTGTTCGTATATATATGATTTTCATGTCATTCTACCTTTGTCGTATGCTTATATTTTTCATAAGGACCGATGATGTAGTTCCTATGGCAATATGATGACATCAAATTTGTTCCAAACAAATAAGTGGCTAGAGGTTAAGCTCTTCTCTCCCCTCATCCATATTTCTTCTACACCACTTCCCTTTCACCCCTAATTCTCCCTCTCATTGAGGCATCCTGCCTCGTCCCCCTTCTTCTGCCTATATCTCACCTTTTTCGATCGTCGATCGGCTTCTTCCATCACCCCATCGACACTCGAGGGGGCATCTCTCCCTCCTACTAATTTTTCTTCTATCCCTTCAAAATCTCTTCTATCTACTATCTTTGAAGTGGCATCACTTACGCCACCCCAAAGAGGGGCAAATGTAGACACCTATAATTACGCCCAAGCAATTTAAATACTTAAATTGCGCTAATTATCCCCTTTCTCGCAAATCAATGACATATCGTCAAAAGCACTCATTTTCCCTCATATCATCATTAATTAATTACACTAAGCTAATTAATTAAGTTTCCTATCAAAAATACCTAATTAACGACCTTCCATTAATAAATCACCCCTTCTACCTAGACTAATTAATTATTATTAATTAATTAGCTTTCCCTTCCATTTAACCAATAAATCAATATTTAATTGATTTAATCCCCTTATAATAGCCTAAATCGTACTAATATTCTTCTAATTATCTTATAAGCTTACACTACCTATTAATTAATCACCTTTGATTAATTAAAATACCCCCAACTCCCATGACTTGCTAAACATGTATTAAACCCTTCTAAAGTAAGGTTACCTTTAATAAAGCAACCTTATCCATTCCTAATCATGTTTTACCTTTATCCCACATTCATGAGAATGTGTTGAATCCTTATCCTTTGGGCTATATAAAGAGCCCTCCACCTACCTTTTTACTTACACCTAAACTCCTTAGAGAGCAAATGCAAAGCATATAACAAAGAGACTAAGAGCTTGCACCTTGCCCTTTTGAGAGTTCATCATCTTGAAGAGTTAAGCCTCTTTCTTAAAGTGCTTGGGTCATATGGGAGGTGTCGAAAAGGGTCTTGTAGCCCAACTTTGATTAGCCCCATTCCTAGGTTCTTGGCAACATTAAGGACAACTATTTTGATAGCCATGGAGCTTACTTAGGTCCATTCATTTATTTGTTATTAGAGAATAGAGGAGTTTAGATATTTAGCATTGTTAGTTTCAAAGTTTGTATTGATGAATGCTAGCATCTAACCCTTGTTTAATTCTTATCATGATGGTGTTTATGCTTTGTTTTAGCTAAATTGTAGAACTATTTTAGGTGGTAGTTCTTGCTTCATTTGATTTAGCATTTAAAGTTTCCCCATTATGAAGGACATAATCCAACATTACAAAGAGCCATTACACCTTAGCCTCTCGAGACAAGTGTTTAGGGTAGTTGACATAAAGTTTCCCCATTATGAATTCCACTGGGAATTACACCCCTCTCCAATAGGTACTTCCATAGATGGACTGGGGGGTGGCGGTGATGGTGGATAGTTGACTATCCTTCAAAGAACAGCTTATAGGTAGCGATTCTTTGTGCGATTCTGGTGGGCACAGGAGAGAGAGAGATGCAACAAGGGAAAAGGTAGAGGCCCTCATAGAAGAGCAAGATCGGGCACATGCTCACCAGAAATTTTGATAGTGGAGAGATATCATGCTAGAGTCAGCCACCCAGGGCGGTGATAGTACCCTATGGCAAAGTCGATTAGTGAGATGGTGAATAGAGGGCTCAAATATCGATCCTTTTACATCGGTCTCGGACTCAAGTGTAGATGGTTGTTACTCAGAGGGAACATGCCCAGGAACAATCATAAGGCTATATCATCAGAGAGAGATCGTGCACGAGCCCGGTGTGGGTTATTATGGAAGACAAAGATCGAGAGGTCACCACTTCTATACATGCTCAGCCGACAAAGTGGTAGGTTGATAGGTTAGTGAGATGCTACCTTACAGGAAGCTATCACTTCTAGAGATGTTGATCTGATACGTGATGCCATGAGATCGACGGTGAGGCCTTATACTATAGGATTTCTTACTTGGGGTAGACACGGCGAGAAATGAGTTGTGCCTTTTGAGTAGTCGATCCGAGCACGACGGACTCTAGATCATGATGATCAAGAAATTTAGTTAGATTAGTTTGGTATCCCATTGAAGCACAACTAGATGGACAACAACCATCCGGATAGCGAGGTGGTACCCCTGGTGCTGGTCCATCATAGCCACCTCTCTTCCATCCACCAGGTCATGGACCCGGGAGCCCTAGTGAGGGTGAGAGCTATGGTTGAGCTCTTTACTTTTCCTTTTGTACAGATGTATTTGTATATATGCCTCTTATGAAGGCCGATTCTTTTGTATAGTTGTATGTACCATTGTTTTGATGACGCCTCTTAATGAAGGCTCGATTCTTTTTTATGCATGCCCTTTTTAGATGGCATATTGTATCGATGATGTATATTTTGAGCACTGACTTGGACAATTATACATGTATTATATGGACATTTTGATATACTATATTATGATTATGTTTTGTACAAGCATTGATTATGATGTATGAGTTCTCTTTCCTCTATGTATGTGACATACCTTAGATTTAGAAATGTGTATGTTTCATGCTTTCCTATTGATGATGTATCTCGCATATAGAGCCACATGTTTTTAGATTTATGAGATGTTTCGATTTTTATTATAGCACTTGGGATGATACTAGATGATATTGGAGTGGGGGATAGATTTGTGATTATGCGTAACCCCTCTTGCCCCCATTGATGATACGATATGTGATGATTAGCTTAGCATACATGCATGATGTAATACTTAGCATTTTTTTATATATGATGTAGTGAATGATGTTAGAAATGTGATGAAATGATAGATGATAGATGTGATAACAAACAACTGTGTAAAACACACAAGAAAAAGTTAACAAAACTAAACAAATATACACATACAAACAACACAACAAAATACAACTAAACGAACACATGCAAATGCTAGCAAGAGATTAAAGTGGTATCCAATCTAAGCAAGTAAAATGAATTCTAATAGATGCACACAACAAACAAAGAAACCTACAATAATATTTTACAAGTATGAGAGTTCCTAAATGAATGCAATGCAATACACAATCAAATCAAACAAGATTCAATATAAGGTAAGAAAATGAACTATTCAAAGAACAAACAATTCAACAGACTAAGTACATCAAGACTATACAAACCAACAACTAAAAGAAATCTAAATACTACTTTGTTTTTGCGGGACAACATTGATATATTTTCTAATGTTTTTGGGTTATCTCGAAAGATAAAATTTTCAAGGCTATGTTTTCATTGTTGTCTAGGTTTCCCTAAGATAACGTTGTGAAACGAATGTAGCTTTATCCTGAAAAGGAAATTTTCCAGATGTTTAGGTTTTTGTGTATCTTTTTCCAAATGTTTTTGTATTTTCCAAGGTCATGTTCTGAAAGCAATGTACAAGAACAAAGAAGCGTGGATGCCCCCAACGTGATGTGGGAATATACAAAAGGCATAATGCCACATGTGTATGTACGAGAAGGTGATAATGTGTAGGTGCGCTCAGCATTAGATGGGAGTATACAAAGGTAATGTCCTTCATGCAGATATAAGAGCAAATAAGCCAGATCACGGTTTGGCAAAGGTAACCTTAATAGGGTTCCTAGACCTAGCAAAGGAAGTCATATCTAGAAAGTGGGGAGGGTTACCCGTCCTGTTGTAAGAGTAACTTGCATCTAGAGAATCTTCCTTGAGCACCAAAAACTGGTTTTCACCCAAAGACCTGCCCACTACGCCACAATTGCGTGGTTTTCACATGTGGACGACCTGCTTTTTCTTTATTGTTTTCTCAATTTTCTCATTTTTTGCTTGTTTTTATTTGTTTTTCTATTTTTTAGTTCTTATTTGATATTCTCATCGAGGCTTAAGCGTAGAAGCCTGCCGACATTAAAATTTTCTTCTCTAATTTCTATTTTATTAATGTATGTATTAGGAATAGGATGTTGTTAAGTATAATTAGTAGTGACATCCAATAGAAGATAACGGTGCCATCAGTATGGTGCCGCCAATAAAGTAGAGTACGGTAACAGTCAAAGTACAATAGGAATGTTGTGGTAAAAAGTAAATATTTGTCGTAAGTGGTCCGGTAATGTTAAAATGTCAAAATTTGGGTAAGTAGAGAAGTAGGGTCTACATGATTAGGAATTAGAAATATTATATTTGTAATAAGGACAAGGAGTGATGTCATAAATATTTTGTGTATTTTATTTGTAGAAAAGTCTAAAAAGGTGGAACCCATGTGAGATGATAAGGTTTATCTTATTTTAGAAGATAAGCCTACATGTAAAGGAAAGAGTTTAGGCATGGAATATGATTTGCCAGAAGAGGTTTCCTATCCTATTTTAGAGATAGGGTGGATAAGCTTGAATTCCTATAAATGGAGAGGCCATCCCCTCTCATAGAGAAAAGTTGTAATAATTATTTTATGAATAAAGGATTCTTTGTGAAGGTGTGTTAAGGAAGTCATCAAGAGGAGTAATTGTGAAGTTTCTCCCATAACTATTATTGGAATCAAGTGGAGTTGGTAACACTTGGAGTAATTTATGGGTGAGATTGTAATAATTCCATGTTAATAATATATTTTACAGTTGTATTTCATATTTTTCATCATTCTTTTTTTGTCATAGTCTGTGGTATTCTTGTGTTATGTTTGTTGTTGTGTTTCCAGATTACTACCACCAAACCAAAAGTTGTGCATTACTAAAATAATCATAGCACGAGGAGTTCCCGGTGAAATATTATCAGAGTGCCGGATTCGTGTTCACATTTTGGTTCCTTGTTAGGGACCATTCCTCGTTGGTGGATTTTCTGGAGAGATATTCCCACTTAGTCATAAATCAATAGGAGGGTAACCTTGTTTTTATTGTGCCTAGTAGTTACCATGGTAAAGTCACTTTTTACCATGCATAGTATTTACCACAGTAACTTTACTTTTTACCGTGAATAGTATTTACCATAGTAACTTCATTTTTTACCGTGAATAGTGTTTACCCCAGTAACTTCATTTTTACCGTAAATAGTGTTTACCACAGTAAAGTCAGTTTTTACCGTAGTAAGTCAAGTTTTACCATAGTAAATGTAAGATTACCGTGGTCATTCCTATTTTACTATAGAAAGGTGTAAAGTCACTTTCTATTGTAGTGAGTCCAATTATTTGTGCACATAAGTCTTACTAATTGTACTTGTGAGTTGGTATTTCACTGTGGTTACATTTAAAAATGGGGAAGATTCTGTTTTTCAGCCCAATCTAATGAAGATGCTTCCTCTTTCATTCAAGAGTTTAAACAATCTTGTATTTTTAATGGCCTCATAAGAAGGGAACAATGGACTAAATTTTTTCCTACCTTTTTAGATGGTTCGGCCCTTAGGTGGTTTGAAACACTAGGTGATAATGTGAAAAACTCATGGGATTTATTAATTGAAAGTTTTCTTGAAGAATTTGGGGAACAAAAAAGATATGCGATCTCATGATCGATATCACAAAGCTATCCCAAGGAGAGAAGGAGAAGATAAGGGATTATCATGCTCGTGTTCTAGAGCTAAGGAGGAAGCTCGATGCCCAAATCCGTCTCGGAAGAATTATCGGATGGGTTGATGAATGACATGGATAATCTCCTCTGTAAGTACTTCATTTTTGGGATGAAGCCGAGATCGATAACGAGTAAAGTATGACCTCCCATTTACCATTGCACAAGTAAAGGAGATTGCAAGAAGCAAGAAGAAAGCATAAGAGGAGCCCAAAGAAATTACTGCTAAGGTAGAGCCTACACCAACACCTTTGGTCCAGAATCCACAACCACTCTCGGTGAGCACAAATATTTTCCCTAGTACATCTACTGAGTATGAAGATCTGCTCAAGAAGATGGGTCAGTTAACTATTAATCTTCTTCAAGGAAAGGAATTTAGTTCTCAGGGAGGAGATAGAGGTCCAAAAAGAAATATAACTGAAGTTGTATGTTATGGTTGTCATAAAAGGGTCATTATAAGTATAATTGTCCAGATAGAGCTTCTACATATGGTACAAGAGATAATGATAAAGGAAAAACACCTGTGAATTCTTTTGATGTAGTAGATATGAGCATAAATAATGAAGCAAGATGTGTTTGTAACAAAAAAAAAGAAAGAAAAAAAAGATAACTAAGATGGAAATTATCCTAAGAAGATGAAAGGAGAAAACTAGTAAAAACATAGGAGAAGAAAGTTGGGTGTGCGGGATATTTTGATTTCACGGGGTAAGGACCATACTCCATCTTAGAAGATCTGTCCAAAAGGCTGCAAAATATTATATATGGTCAACTTCTAGCTATGTCTTCTGAGAAGAGGTGGGAGCTGCGAAGTGGACTCAATGCTCGATGAAGTAAGGAGGTTGAGGTACCTATTTTGGAGGCAGGCGGATCCTTACGCTCCACAAGCTGAGGTATTATGTAATGGTATTTCAATTCATGATGTCTTAGTTGATGGAGGTGCTTATAGTTAATGTAATGACCGAGTCTGTAATGAATATGTTGGGTTTAAAAATTGATCGCCCCTCAACACTTATGTTAAGGTCATTAAATAAAGGAAAAACTAAACTAGAAGGTGTTGTTTCAAATGTGGCAATATTTGTTATGGGTGTTGTATGTGTGGTAGACTTTTAGGTGATGAAAAATGGTACTGTTGTGTACCCAATGTTGTTAGGAAGACCATGGCTAAGGAGAGTTCATGCAAGAAACTACTAGAATGAAGGCTTCATGACACTTGGACATGGCAGAGAGAGGGTGAAGATAAATGTGATCCCTCGACATCATAAGGTAGAACCTGTGGATTCAAGTGATGAAACTGATGATTGGACATCCTCTAATTACTCTAGTACCAGTGAAGTGGACACAGAAGATGAAGAAAGTGAGGTTGATGTTTCGGTCATGGATATCCTTCCAGTCACATCGACTCATGAACCCATAAGATTATCTGAAGAAGAAATTGTTGATCGTCTCCAAAAAAAAAGATTGGTGATGCTTGTGATGGAGAATGAGAAGGAATATTACCTCCGAGATCTTTTGAAGGTACATACACCTATTCACTTTTGATTACAAGGAACTCCATCAAGTAAGTTGGGTAGAACATTCTATTGAGCTGGTAGATGGTGTTAAGCCCATAAAGCAAATGCCATATAGAATGAATCCTAATTTTTCCAAGACTATAAAAGAAGAAATAGATAAGTTGCTTGATGCAGGATTCATATTTGCTTGTGGAGAATTCATAATGGGTTTCTCCCATTGTGATCTCAATAAAAAATAATGGGAAACTACGCATTTGTGTTGATTATAGGAAGCTCAACAAGGAAACAAAGAAGGATCATTACCCTCTTCCATTCTCAGATTAGATCTTGGACGAAGTAGCTAGCTAGGAGTGCTATAGTTTTGCTGATGGATATAGCGAGATACAACCAAGTTCATATAGTAGAGAAAGATCAGATGAAGACCACATTCACCACTCCTTGGGAACGTTTGCTTATAGAGTTATTCCTTTTGGGTTGTGTAATGCTCGGAAACGTTCCGTGCTTGATGAATATGGTGTTTGAACCCTACATTGGGAACTTCATCGAGTATTTACGGATGATTTTTATATCTATGGGAGCAAGATGGACCACCTGCACTGATGGAGACAATATTTCAAAGGTTAGATGAAGCACAAGCCTCACGAAACCCTACAAAGTGTGTCTTTGGATGTTCGAAAGGCATTTTGTTAGGGCATGTTATATGTAGAGATGGTATTAGTAATCGATCCTGATAAAGTTTCAAAATCAAAGAGTTACCATTTCCTATGAATAGAAGTAAGTTGAGATCATTTTTAGGCCATGTGGGTTACTTATAGAAGGTTCGTTAAGAATTTCTCAAAGATTGCACACCACTAACCCAGCTTCTTGAAGAAGGATGTTACTTATGAACTAGGAAAGAAGGCACATGAAAATTTTGAACAACTGAAGGAGGCTTTGGTGTCTTCACCTGTTTTAAAGAATCTAGATTGGAGCAAGCCATTCATTGTGTATATTGATGCCTTAGATGCAACACTAGGAAGTACTCTGAACCAAAAGGATGAAAATGGGAATGATTATCCAGTTTACTTTGGGAGCAGACAAATGAGTAGTGCTGAGGTAAATTATAATGTAACTGAAAAAGAGGCTCTAGCTATCATTTTTGTTGTAAAGAAGTTTAGAAATTACTTGCTAGGGTAGAAATTTATAGTTGTAATAGACTATCAGGCTCTAAAATATATTGTAAATAAGCCTAACCCATCAGGGAGGATAGCAAGATGGATAGTTTTGCTACAAGAATTTGAATTTGATATTATAGATAGGCTAAGAAAGAAGCATGTCAATGTAGATGCACTCTCTCGAGCCTATGATGGTTTAGGTTCATCTTGTGATGACGATGATTTCCCAGATGTAGCATTGTTAGCCCTTAACACAATCCCTAGTGAATACATAGATATTTGGAATTATCTGAATGAATTCAAGTTTTCTGATGGTGCCAATGCAAAGACTAAGAGGAAGATTACTCAAGCCAGACCATCCATATTCTATTACGCATGGAGTATTATTTCGAATAGGACTCGATGGATAGTCTGAAGAGAGCATTGGACGTGATCAAGGGAAGGCGCTAATAGAAGAATTATACATGGTACATGTGGAGGACACTTCTCTGGACAACTTAAAGTAAGAAGGATATTGGATGCAAGTTATCACCGCCCACTCTTTTTAGAGATTTTAATAATTATTGTAAGATATGTGATATTTGTCAAACACATGGTAACCATAAGAATTCATCAGCTCCATTATGCCCTATTTTTCCACTTGGTCCCTTTGAAAAGTGGGGAATAGATATTGTAGGTCCACTTCCAACTACCCCACGCCAAAATAAGTATATTGTAGTTGCCACAGATTATTTAACCAAGTGGGTTGAAGCTAGGCCATTGAAAACAACTTCCATGGATGAAGTGACAAGGTTCATATATGAAAACATTGTCACTAGATTTGGTTGCCCATTAGAAATGTAACAAAGCAAGGAAGCCACTTCATTAATGAGGTGGTAGAATCACTAGTCAACAAGTTTTCTATTAAGCACAGGAAGGCAACAACATACAAGCCAAGCAAAAATGGATAGGTGGAATGATTAAATTTTATGTTATGTCAAATTCTAGCAAAAGATGCAGCCTTGCAAGTACATAAGTGGGATAAAAGGATTCATGCAACATTGTTGGAATATAGGTAACATCAAAGTCAGCAACATGATACTCCCCTTTTCAGTTGGCTTATGGCATTGATCCAATTCTTCCTATTGAGTTTGATATTCCCACTGTGAGAGTTATGAAAAATGAAAGGATGGATGAAAGTGATTCAGTAAAAGAAAGGTTAGTGCATCTTCATTTGCTAGAGGAAATGAGGGAAATAGCGAAGGATACAAGCTATAAGAAGAAAATGAAGCAAAAGGAATACTTTGATCAAAATATCCGTTGGTCTCCATTTCATGTGAATGACTTGGTTCTAGTATATGATTCTAGATACAAAAAAAGAAGGCAGAGAAAATTTCTTCCCAAATGGATGGGGCCCTACAAAATAGCAGCTATGCATGAAAATGGTACATATCGACTGGAGGAATTGGATGGTACTCCCATTACGAAATGGGTCAACCATGACAAGTTAAAGATTTTCTAGGCACCAGCTTCAGAATGTCCATAAGAGTCTACTCCGAGGACGGAGTAGAAGCTAGGAAGGGGGAAAATGTCGACATTAAAATTTTCCTCTGTAATTTCTATTTTATTAATGTATGTATTAGGAATAGGATGTTGTTAAGTATAATTAGTAGTGGCATCCAATAGAAGATAACAATGCTGTCCGTCGATGGGTGCCGCCAATAAAGTAGAGTACGGTAACAGTCAAAGTACAATAGGAATGTTGTGGTAAAAAGTAAATATTTGTCGTAAGTGGTCCGGTAATGTTAAAATGTCAAAGTTGGGGTAAGTAAAGAAGTAGGGTCTACATGATTAGGAATTAGAAATATTATATTTGTAATAAGAACAAGGAGTGATGTCATAAATATTTTGTGTATTTTATTTGTAGAAAAGTCTAAAAAGGTGGAACCCATATGAGATGATAAGGTTTATCTTATCTTAGAAGATAAGCCTACATGTAAAGGAAAGAGTTTAGGTAGGGAATATGACTGGTTGGAAGAGGTTTCCTATCCTATTTTAGAGATAGGGTGGATATGCTTGAATTCCTATAAATGGAGAGGCCATCCCCTCTCATAGAGAAAAGTTGTAATAATTATTTTATAAATAAAGGATTCTTTGTGAAGGTGTGTTAAGGAAGTCATCAAGAGGAGTAATTGTGAAGTTTCTCCCATAACTATTATTGGAATCAAGTGGAGTTGGTAACACTTGGAGTAATTTATGGGTGAGATTGTAACAATTCCATGTTAATAATATATTTTACAGTTATATTTCATATTTTCATCATTCTTTTTGTCATAGTCTGTGGTATTCTTGTGTTATGTTTGTTGTTGTGTTTCCAGATTACTACCACCAAACCAAAAGCTATGCATTACTAAAATAACCATAGCATGAGGAGTTCCTAGTGAAATATTATCAGAGTGTTGAATTCATGTTCACATTTTGGTTCTGTTGCTAGGACCATTCCTCATTGGTGGATTTTCTGGAGAGATATTCCCACTTAGTCTTGTTTTTGAAAGATTTACCATTATCAGTGACAATGGTTGATGGGATCCCATAACAGCATATGAGATGGTTCATGATGAATTTTGAAATTTGTGCACTGGTGACATAGGTAAGAGGGACAACCTCTACCCATTTGGTAAAATATTCG
This sequence comes from Taxus wallichiana var. yunnanensis, assembly GCA_018340775.1. Taxonomy (NCBI): domain Eukaryota; kingdom Viridiplantae; phylum Streptophyta; class Pinopsida; order Cupressales; family Taxaceae; genus Taxus; species Taxus wallichiana. Next base: position 621,763,509 of record CM031234.1, on the reverse strand, counting down.
GTGGCAGTGATGATGTGAGTATGACCATCTGAAGAAGAAGGATGAAACTTCCCTATAAGATCTAGGCCCCATTTAGAGAATGGATAAGGCGTTGCAATAGGCTGTAAGGCCTATGCTGGCACGTGTATCAAGTTTCCATATTTTTGGCATAGTTCACACTTCTTTACAAAGTTACAACAATCTAATTCCATGGTAGGCCAATAATAGCCTACTCTTAATAGCTTCTTAGCTAAGACTCGCCAATGGTATGCGCTCCACAAATACCACCATATACTTCCTTAATGGCGTGGATAGAATCAGCAACATCCAAACAAATGAAGCGATTCCCGTCATAGCCACGATGATAAAGGTTCCTCTTAGGAGGGTATAACGAGCTATGTGGCAGATAAGGGCTTTCTTTTCAGAATGAGTGATGTTTGGTGGAAAGTTCCATCTTGTAGGTATTGAAAGATTAGATCATACCAAGGGGATAAGGGACTAACAACTTTACATGATAAATCCAATTACGGCATATCATATGTCGAAGACTTGTAAATGCTCTATGAAGAAAGGCATCTTATTTTCCCGAGGGGGTGTAACACCTTGTCAAACTATTATATTCCTCTTTTGCATTGCAAGCGTTGACATGTGATTTTCAGAAAAATGTATGTTTCATGGATGTTGAAAAATCATGTTTTTCGTGGATAAATCATTTCGCTCTTTGATTGTAGGGCTGGTATGTTGTTTCTTGCAATAATCTATTTCACTTCTTATGAGTAAGTTGTAATCTAGTTTGAATGGTTGCAAACTTATCCTTTGCAATTGGACTCATCCTTGGATCAATTCCATTGATCCAAGGTATGTTTTAAATATTCTTATCTAAACTGAATGAAAAATTGACATTCATTGATTAAGAGACTTAATGGACTGAACTTGTGTTTGTTGCAAATTCTTTACTATCTCGAAAGACTGTGCCTACATTCTGTTTTGTGTTGTGCTCGACTCTTCTTGATTGACCCTTGCAGGGTGCCTAATGGTGTTAGGGGAAACCTACTTTAGGATTATGGAGAAAGAGAGAAAAATGTGCCCTATATCTATAAGGTCTATCCTAAAGAGATTCGGGACTCAGGTAATTTACCTAACTCTTTCTACACCACTCTACGTGGGATGACATCCTAACCTAAGTTGTTAACACTAAGTTAATATGAAAAGGGGAAATAACCTAAGGGATGCTAAGTTATTTCTAACCTATTGTTTTGGTTAATCTACATCCTAACCTAAGGTGGAAATTTATTGTTTGGGGTTATATCCTAAGGTTATATATTTTAAACTAACCTAAGATCTAACCTAAGAAATTCTATCTATCCTAAACTAATGGGTATGAGAGGGAACCTATGGGTCGATTGGCAAGTGGGAGCTAAGCGGTGGTTCCTAAGCTTTTAATGTGATGGGATTTTGATTGATTTGGCATTAAGGCATGGCTGTACTGCCAGTTTGGCATGGGCTAGTGAAATTTGGAGGAACCTACATGGAAGCATCACTAAGTTTAGAAATGCATGTGGAAGTTCAATGTGGTCTCGCCAACTTTGGATGGCGGTGGTAAGGAGAGATAGGTAGGAATATGTAATTAAATGTCATTAATTCACCTTGGTTATGGCGAGAAAACCATCTTGGAAGGCATGCTGGTGGATTTTTTGGGGGTTGTTTTACTTTGCATGCTTCACGATTTTTTCTCTACATGGAGCTATCTGGTTTTTTGAACCAGCAGTTTGATCTGCACTTTGTGGCTATTTTTGAATTCTCTGACCTATTTTCAGTTCGAGGAATGTATAAGAGGCATTGTGGAAAAATATTATTGTTGTTTGATCTTGCTTGGAGAAGAAGGGGTGTTGGAAACTCGGTTGGAAGTATTCTTCGAATCGGTAGAGGCACTATCAGGCATGATAGGCTCTACCCATTAAGATTTCTTGCTTTCTTCTAAATGATTCATTAAAACAATTCTACTCACTGGAAATGTATTTTTGCATGATGTGTCTGGTTATTTACTTGCATGTATTCATGAAATCTATGTGGGTTTTGGAATGTGAATCCTTTGCTTTGTTAATGATGGTATTTGGGAACTTTCTATGTACAATATATTAGAGGCATTCATGCGAATTTGTATTGAACTCTGTATCTTGTACTTGAAGCTCTATTGAACTCTGTAGCCATATTCGAAGCTTTTCTTCTAGCATTCGAGACTAATGTTGAATGAACTGGCTAGTTGCTTGTTGGGTTCTGGATCTCTGTTTAGTCTTGTGTTTCGAGAGCTTGAAGTGGAGCTCCATAGTGGTTCTAAACTTGTATTGAAGCTCGAAATTTGTTATTAGTTTTATTGGGACCTTGTGTTTGTTTTGGAATGTGTTGGAACTAATTGAAGTTTTGAACCTTGGTTGAATCTTCGTATTCAAAAATTGTACTTGTATACAGTTCTTATGAATACTGAACTTGTTGTTGAGTTGTTGCATTGTGCCCTGTACTTAAGCTCTGAACTAAAGTTTTATTCTTCCTTAGGGAAGAAGGCTTGAACCCGTAATAGAGTGTTGGTGTTTATTCTGAGCTTTTATTAGGGCCATGGGTTTCGTTATAAACTCGTATTTGAGCTTGTGTTGTTAGAACTTGTGTTCGAAGCTCATATTTGACGCAGTGTAGGTATTCCATTGTTGGTTGTTTTGATTCTATATTTGGAATCAATGTGTTGAATATTTATAGGTATTCTAAGCTAGAGTTTAGGGGTATTAAAGATTGTAAAACTTCAATCTCATTTAATACTGTCTAGAGTTCTTTGGGAAGGGTCTTGTGAGTTTTTTTGGTCAAGTGGACCATGTAACTTCTTTTGAGGTCTCCTTTGTTTTAATTTTGAGAAAGAATAGTTGTATGTCTTCTGCCCTTAAGACCGCACTATGTTCTCAAACTTGACTGTTTTATTTTTGAAATAAATAGATTGGAATTACGACCTGTTTTGGGATAGTCATATCGATGGAAGAGGTTTTTGGAATTTATTATTTATTTCATTTTTGTCTTTAATGTTGAACAAATCCCTACCTGTCATAGGATTTTAAAAGGAACTAGAGAGGTTTGTGGTGATTACTTCATCTTATTCAAATTATTTAGTTCTTACTATCTTCTGATCCTCCATCCGATTCATGGGTTTTTTTATTGAATGTGGAATTTAAAACCTTGTATGTAAGTGTAGTATGATGAGATACATTATCTCTATTCTAAATGCTTGGGAATTTAGTCCCTGGAACCGTGAGTTTCATCGACCCTTGTCTATCTTGCACTGTTGCATATTTCTAATCTTGTTGGGTTCATCGAACGAATCTCGAGTTTTGTGAAAAGATATTAGGATATCTCGGGAAATTTTGTTGTTTAAAGATGGTACTATGAAATTCATTTTGAGAATTGAATTTGAATTGAGCTTGGTGAAAGGAAATAGGTAATCAGTTTGTAAATTTGTAGTGGAAATTGGAAGTATGCATGCTTTGACTGTGCATTCGGTTTTGAGTTCTCTTTTGGGAACTAGCTTGAGAATTTCTAAATTTGTATTAGATAATAGATTTCATTTCATAGTATAAATGAAATATGGATTGGGTCCTTTTGGTTTGAGATCCTTTTTATGTTACTTGTATAAGTTCATTGACCGAACTTCTCTTTTATTGATTCTCTTCCGAGATGGGAATTTTCCTATGGATTGATAAGAGAATTATTTTATTCAGGTATAGCTTGGATTTTTGGAAAGTTGGTTATTTAGACCTTTTTGAATTATAAACTAAAAATATACTGAAGTTAGTAAGACTTTCAGTTAGTAAGAACTTTCATGTTGTATTGCGCTTATTTAATTATGGACCTTATGTAAAGAGTTTCGATTCATTCTTGAATTGTATTAAAAAAGAAAAGTTGTATTGTTTTGGGATAGAGGTTGTTCATTGTACAAGTATGCCTATTATGCATAGTCTTGTAAATGTATAAGTTTTATAATGATGAATTGAAAGTTAGAGATTTAGTTGTATTGGTTGTGTAAATTATCTTGTATTTATGAAGAAGATGGAAATCCTATCTTGATGATATTTTACATATCTGTTATATGCTTAATTTGGATAAACTTGATCAGTTGGTTAAAGGAAATAATTGGATTCCCTTATTAAGATGCAGCTTGTTAAGTTTCATAAGATAACAATCTTATCTAAACAATTCTAATATAGTATTGGAATGTATAATGAATATGCAGTAAAACTATTGAAATTGTGAAAGATAAGAAGGGTATGACAAACCCTAACACTTAATCATGTAGAGGAAGATCCTTCCTCACTAAAATAAATGTAATCCAAAGAATGGTGATATGATTGTTAATCGTTAGACTTCATTTCTTATAAAGTCTACTACTAGTTGAACCTATTTGGTTACTACACCTTCTTTGAATGGTTAAATTACATTTAATGAAACTTATGATGTTGTTGTCCTGTTCCTTTGGATATATGTTTGTTAAGACAAGTAAAACAAACCTAGAAAGCAATCATAAGTTAAGGAAGTTCTTTAATGACTAAATGAATCAAATTTAGAAAAGAACTTATGGAGTGTTGGATTAGGGTTTAGCAAGGTTACTATAATCGAGTAATAATCCAAATTAATAATGTATTAATAACCTCCTTGGGGTATGTACATCTTGATGAGGTAGTTTCTATAGGATGTCAGCACACGCCAACTACAAAACTATACCTTCGAGAAGACAAGGGTATTCTCAAGGATACAACATTGTAGTTGACATGTGGCAACACCATTCTACATTGATCATCTAGATCTACACACAAATAAGGACTTGAATTTAGTTTCTCTCTAGGTCAAGTTAGTGGCATGTTTAGGATAGGTAGTAACTTTCAATGGCTCAGGGTACCTTGGCACATCTAGTTGACTTAGGTCAACCAAGTATGCCCATATACCCTAAGTCATTGTGAGCATCTTCCTATAATAAATTATGTTTCTAACCAGGGCTAGGGTTAAACCTTGGACAAGTGGACTGACGGTAGTTAGTAAAGACCATTCTTGATAACAGAGGAGTGAGGTGAAGGACGTATTCGAAATGACGAGTATGTCATCTAGGAATAGTGACATAAACAGTATGTTGAAAATCTTTGGCCAAAGTATCACAAGTTGCTGGTTACGTTGTCCTATGTCACCTAGTTTAAAGCAACGTGATATTAGATGAATATTGGTAACAAATATTCAAATATGTTCTTTAAATAGATCACTCAGTACCTAGTTTAGGGTAGGAAAACCAAGTATACGATAAGTATTCAATACTTAACATAAATTGTAATTAAATTACTTGGTTAATTATGATTATCACCAACAATAGAACACCAAATAACACAATATTACAGCTAAATTCTCTCAATATGAAAGTATAATAGCTTGGCCACTTGAGGGGCAACCTCCGTAACATATAATAAGACTCAAATACTCAACATAATGATCATCCACTACCTATAACCCCTATTTATACTCTTCTTATGCTATGGCCATCGCAAGGTTGACCAACCAATGATAATAAATCATATATAAAAGAGATACATCATGATATTAAGTTATGATAAAGCAACGAGTTGGCTATATCCATCCCATGTAAGATATATAATTAAGGGTGTAACATGCCCCTCCCCTTCAAAGAAACATTGTCCCCAATGTTGGGAAGCCCTAGATGATGCTATATGAATGCTTTATCTTCCCATGATGCATCCTCAATATTCATATTCTTCCACTTAATCGGTACTCGGTAATGACTCGGTCCTTAATCTTTTGGTGTGTGTCCGAACAATGCCTTTAGGTTCCAATATGATCCTTCCTTCCTTGTCTAGTTCCTAAGCATTGATTCGGGGAAATGTGCTGCCCAATAACTTTCTTTAAGCAAGAAACATGAAGACTGAATGTATTCTACTTCCTGGAGGGAGCTCTAGCTTATATACCACACTACCAATTTTCTACAAAACTTGGTAAGGACCATAGTATTTAGGAGCAAGCTTCTTATCCTTTTGTTGTTGTTTCAAGGATAATTACTTATATGGCTATAACCTTACAAAAACAAAGTCTCCCTCTTCAAAGTGTTGCTCACTCCTATGTTGATAAGCCTGTTGCTTCATACAGTTTTGTGCCTCATGCCAAATTTTCTCTAAGACTAGAGAGTACCTCATGTTGATGCTAAATGTGATCTTCAACGCTCTCACCTTTGGTTTGACCTTCAAGCTAGATATGAGTAATTTAGGATGGTACCCATAAAGTGCCGAAAATGGTGACATTTTGGAGGAGGTATGAAATGAAGTATTGTACCACCATTCTACCAAAGGGTAACCATTTCACCCAATGTTCTTGTTTATCTCAAGTAAAACATCGAAGATATCCTCTAAACATTTATTTACCATCTCAGTCGCCCATTTGATTGGGGATGATAAGAGGAACTCGGGCTAGTTGGGTACCTAGAAAAGAGAAAAACCAGTCCAAAAGTTACTTGTAGATATTGGATCACGATCACTTACTATAATTTTTGGCATGCCATGGAGCTTTTGAACTGTATCCATAAAAGAGATGGTAATGGTACTAGCTGTGAAAGGATGAGCCATGGCACAAAAATGAGCATATTTGGTAAGTCTGTCTACCACGACCATGATGACACTTTTCCCTTCTAATTTAGGTAATCCTGTGATGAAATCCATTGATACCTCTTCCCATCTCTCACTAGGAATAGACAGAGGTTGGAGAATACTAGGTGTCTTAATGGTCTCGCCCTTATTTTTGGTAAGCCAAACATTCTACCACAAATTTTTGAACATCTCCTTTCAACCCCTCCCAAAAGAAATCCTTCTTAACTCTATGATATGTTTTCAGGACCCCAACATGACCACCTATTGGAGAAGAATGTAGCTCTGAAAGAACATGGTGTTTAAGTGTAGAGTTCTTACATAGATATAACCAATCTTTGTACCACAATGTATCCCCCTTCCATATAAATTGATCTGATATAGATGGATCTGCTTGGAGATTTTGAATGAGAGTATGTGTGGTTGCATCTTTCTTCCATTCTTCTCATGCTTGATCTACCCAATCTGCATGTAGTATAGAGATGACACATAACAATGCTTCGGTGGACTCATCCCTCCTAGACAGAGAATCAGCGACCAAATTTTCCTTTCCTTTCTTACAAACAATCTCAAAGTCATATCCCAACATCTTAGTGACCCATTTTTGTTGTTCTTCTAAAGATAGACGTTGTTCTAAGAAATATTTCAAACTATCATGATCAATTTTTACCTTAAAATGTCTACCCATCAAGTATGGTCTCCATTGTTTGACTGCATGTAGTATTCCCATCATTTCCTTTTCATATGTGGGTTTTAACAAATTATTTCCTTTTAGTATGCCGGCTCTCAAAAGTAATGGGGTGTCCTTCTTGCATTAGTACTACTCCGATTCCATTTCCTGAAGCATCGCACTCAACTACAAAAGTTTTGGAGAAATCTGAGTTACCAATACTAGAGTGGTGCACATAGCTACCTTTAATTTTTCAAATGCCCTAGATGCTTCCTCATTCCACTAAAAGGAGTCCTTCTTCAATAATTTTGTGAGTGGTGCTGCTATACTACCATAGTTTTTGACAAATCTATGATAATACCCTATGAGACCTAAGAAACCTCGTAATTGTTTGAGGGTTCTTGGGGTTTCCCATTCCACCATGGCCTGGATCTTGTGAGGGTCCACCTTAACACCTTCATGAGAAACAATATGGCCCAAGTATTCCACTTCTTGTACCCCAAAAGAACACTTTGAAGGCTTGGCATAAAGTTGATGTAAGTGTTTCTCCCACGATTTGTTGTAGATGAGTATATCATCGAAAAATACTAAGACAAAATTTCTTAAGAATGGTCTAAATACTGAATTCATCAAGATTTGGAATGTGGAGGGAGCATTGGTAAGGCCAAATGGCATCACTAGGAATTCATAATGGCCTTGATGAGTTCTAAAAGCTATCTTATGAATATCTTCTTGCTTGACTCTAATTTGGTGATACCCAAAACGCAGATCTAGTTTTGTAAAATAAATGGAACCATGCAACTCATCTAATAAATCATCAATGATGGGAATAGGAAACTTATCTTTGATAGTGAACTTGTTAAGCTCTCTATAATCTAGACACATGCACCATCTTCCATCCTTACGACGCACCATCACCACGGGAGCAGAATAGGCACTTTGACTATGACAAATAATACCCATTTCCAACATTTCCTCCACCATCTTCTTGATCTCACTCTTTTACACATATGGATATCTATAAGGCCTAATGTTAGGAGGTTGGCTTCTTGGAATCAATTGAATAGCATGATCATGCTCTCTTTCAGGTGGCAATCCTATTGGTTCCTTGAAGATAACTACATGTTGATTAATAACCTTTTGAAGATCATGATGCAATACCTTCATTTGCGGTTGGACTTCTATAGAGAATAATCGTGCTACAAAACCTTCAGACCCCTTTTTAAGAATTTTCTGCATTTGGTGAGAACTCACCACTAGAGGATCTTTAGCTTGTAGACCTCGAAGTTCAAATTTTTACCCTCGAATGAAAGTGCATGAAAAATTCCTACAAATTTTTCTCTCTATGGTGCTCAAGGTAGTGAGCCACTAAACACCTAAGACAATATCAACTCCACCCATGGGAATAACAAACATCATAGATTCCAATGTGTAATCACCCATCATGATTTTGACTTTATGGCATTTACTTGAACATTGGACTGTGCCACCATTTGCAATCATTACTTGAAATTTAGGTGCTTGGGTAGATGAAACAATTTAGTCTTGTTGCCAACTTATGATTGATGAAATTATGTGTGCTCCCTGAATCAATCAAGACTATTACCTTCTACTTCTTAAGATAACCCACAACTTGAAGGGTTTGTGGAGTACTAATACCTGATAGAGCATGACATGAAATAGTGGGCTGAGGATCTCCAGATTCTTCCTCTAATTTTTCCACTTCCTCTGTTGATGTTGCCTCATATTCTTCCTCATCACTAGATCCTTCAATGTAGAACAATTTTTTCTCATAACATTTATGATTTGGTCCATATTTGCTATCACAGTTAAAGCATAACCCTTTGGATCTTTCTTCTTCAATTTGTTTAGGTGTCAACCGAATTGGCCGAGGGTAAGAAGGAGACAAGGTGTTATGATCTTTTATGCTAGAAAAGGTCTACCTTTTACTGGAAAGAAAATTTTCCTCTACTCGACGTGCCATGATAATAGAATCAACAACCTTGAGTGGGTTAAACATGCATACCTCATGCTCAATGTGGTCCTTAAGACCCCAAGAAATAGGTCATTCAAATACTCTTTTGTAATATCCTCCACATGCAAGGACAAAGTTTGGAATTGATGGACATACTCCTTAACTAAACCAATTTGGCATAACTTTGCTAATTGGCTGAAGTAATTCTCAGAAATACTAGAACTATAGTGTAATTGAAGCTCTTCAATGAACACCGTCTAGGTGACATTTAGGCCATTCTTCTACCTTTGAGCACATAACCAATGATACCAAACAAATTTATCAGGTTCTAGGTATAAGGGTGCCACAGTTACCTTTTTTCCTTCTGGGATCTGATGGAGATCAAAGAAATTTTCCATTTGGGTAATCCAATTGAGTGGATCCTTTCCATCAAATTTACACATTTCAACTTTTGGAATCATGCCCCTCCATTGATGAGAAAATCTACTTGAATGATTAAAGGGTCCTCCCGATTTGAGTGATTTGGATCGGTGTGACCATTTCTAGTATAACCCATATGACTAGTGGGTAAGTGCAGTAAGTTGGGGACAATTAAGTTGACATCAAATCCTGAATTTTACATCAAAAATAGTAAAACATCAAATTTAGTCTTCCACAAACTTGAACCATACCAAAAATTCAAAAATATGTCATAAATATAGTACTATCACATAGGGAGACTGTTAGCTTTGTAGAAATATTGATTTTAAAGTGAATAGAATAGGATAAATATCATTTTATAATTTGTTACTAATAGTAGGTCTTTAAGACACTTTTTCCGTGAATGTTTATGTCTACGTTTAAGACTGCAAATTTTGTTTCACTTGTCAAAATGTGATAAAACTTATACCATCCCAACCGTGGTGAAATTATATACATGTTCAAAAAAAATTATTTGATTTCAATATTTTTGATGAAGTTATGGCGGGCAAATGGAAAGTGCTACGTTTTCTTTATGTTTTCAGACCACTTTCATGGAAAAAATCATAAAAAATAATATATTGCTAAAAAAATACAAAATAAAATCTATCCCAAGATAGATAGCGGCATCTAACTTCTCACTAAAGGAAAAAAAAATCAATTATTGGTCATCCAAATCGCGGGCAAACGGACTATAATCTTATAGGTGTTTTTAAAAAAATACCAAGTCATTGAATTTTGAGTGTTTAATATAGCTAAACTTGTCCATTTTTTTAAAAATTAGTAGTTTAGAAACTAGATTCGGATGCTACGATTCATATTGATATAAGTTTTTCTAATTTTGAGTGTATGCATTGCTAATAATCCCTACAAGTTGATATTATGTTGTTATTTGCAATATGATGTCCACTTATGACCCCTTTTGTCCCCCCAACTTGCTGCACTTACCCTAGCATTGGAAGTTGTATTAGAAATAACATTCAACAACTCCTACTACATTGCATGAAAATCCTTCTGAATCTCACTCCTAAGGCTACCTTTCAGTTGATGAAGCTCAACATTAAGGTCATCCTTACTCACCATATTGTTTACCCTTTCCTGAAGTTAGATGACCACCTCAGATACTCCCGAACTAGTAGAATCTGAAGCCATATCTTCCTTATTTGGGGTCATTCCTGGAGTTTCTTGTCCTTTTCCTTGGCCTTGGGTAGATCTACTAGCCATGATGAAGGATGTGGGCCTAGGGGTAGACTTAATAGGGCAGAATTTTAGGGTTTAGGGTTTCGTAATTTTTTGGCCGAATATAGGAATTTATAAAATAGAAACCCTAGCTATTTTTGGAGGGGTTTCCAAAAATATAATAAATTTGAAAAATTTCCAAAAATTATGCCCTAGGGAGCCAAATTATGAATAAATATAGAACCATAATAACTTTTGTAAAACAAGTCAAAACTTATTGAAATTTGGAGATAATCTTACTTGACTTATTTCACCTCACCGAGAAAAAAATTACGAAACACTTGCTACCAATCTTAAGATATAGCTGAACCTTTAGAATTAGGGTTTGATGCCATCCTGGCCGAGATCAAGCTCTGATACCACTTGTAATTAAATTACTTGATTAATTATGATTATCACCAAAGAATAGAACACCAAATAACACAATTTTGTAGTTAAATTCTCTCAAATATGAAAGTATAATAGCTTGGCCACTTTGATGGGGAAACCTCAAGAACATATAATAAGACTCAAACACTCAACATAATGATCATCCACTACCTATAACCCCTATTTATACTATTCCTATGCTATGGCCATCAACAAGGCCGACCAACCAATGATAATAGATCGTATATAAAAGAGATACATCATGATATTAAGTTATGATAGAAAAAGTCGGCTATATCCATCCCATGTAAGATATATAATTAAGAGCGTAACATAAATAGATCGGTAGATCACCGAGTTATGAAATAAATAGATCGGTAGATCACTGAGTTATGAAATAAATAGATCGGTAGATCACCAAGTTATGAAATGAATAGATCGGTGGATCACTGAGTCATTTATAGCTGCATATGGTTATCTGTTTGAGATTGATTAGCATGGAATGTGTGTTCTAAATAATTCTTTATTTAGAACGAGACATTATGTAAAAAAAAATTCCCTTGTTTCTAAAGTCTTAAAATGGGAATGTTACATCTTAGTATTAGAGCTGAAGGTTGCAGCTCTTGGACCTATTGTGTCCATAATCTGATGAAACTTAAATTTTCTTATAACAAAAATGGTTAGAACAAGAGTAAATGTTGCAAATAACCCTCTCGCATGAGGAGGGAGCAAAGAATTACCTAAAAACTAGATGAGATCCTTACTGTCTGGACACACGAGATCATTTGGCTGTACTTTTTACAACAAGTAATGGGCAATGAGGAGGAAGATGACACCGATAACAACAATCAGTCACCTCCTAGGGATAACACCAATTTAGGTGTTGATAATAACAATGTTAACATACCTTTTTGCCCGAGAACAAAAATGCTAGGTGGAAGATGAACTCACTAATGATATAAAAATGATAATTCCACGAAATTTTGATGAAACCACATTAGGAGATGGGGCTGAGAACTAGCTCAATGAAATGGAGAAATACTTGGCAATAAGGAATTTCTCGAGAAACAAAGGCAATATGGGGAGCATATCGCTTTCTCACGAAGCATCTTCATGATGGGACAGCCGTAAGGTTGAGTTAAATATTGATGAAACTAATACCACATGGGATCAATTTAAATGTTACTTTAGGCAACGTTGGCTACCGTAACTTTTCTATGATAAGAAAATGACTAAATTTCAAAACTTAGCTCAAGGAAAGCTAATCAGAATCGAGTCATGGGAGCAATTTACAAAACTTCTTAAGTACTTACCTCAATACCAAACTCGATGAGAAGTTCAAGATACATAAATTCATCATGGGATTGAATCCCGTTATAAGAGAAGAGGTGGATGTTCAAAGCCCAACCACAATGGAAGGGGTTATTGAAAAGGCCATAAGGCAGGAACAAAAATTGAAGGCAATTTTTGATCATAAGGAGGAAGTAAGGAAGAAAGTTCCCAACTCCTCTTCATCATCTCTTGCACCTAAGAAAGGACTGTGGAAGAAATTCGGAATGAAAAGTAAGTTTTCATCTGATACTAATAAGAAATCAGAAATAAAAAACTTTACTGGTAATGCACTAACAACTTTGCTAAAAAAATAATAACGGATAGAAGTCCTATGGGGGTCGAATGATAACTCTAAGTCCTGGAAATAAACTCGAGCCTAGGAAGGGACCCGTATGAGGCTATTATAACTATGACAAAGATCATTACAAAAATCAATGCGCTTTGAAAAAGGATGATTGTAATCAGTAGCAAGATATCCTCAGATATCCGCCGTAGTAGGTGACAAGTAGGTGAGAAACAAGCCACACCTATAGAAGTTCTAGGTAAGTTATTTGGTTTACCTATAACTATTATTTTCGATACTTGGAGATACTTAATTTTTATTTCTAGTAAATTAACATCAAAACTAAAAATAAAAGTGGAAACATGGATTGTATAGTATAGAAACAATGTTTTTCATACAGTTAGTATGTGTATTTTTGGAGCAATCCTTGATTTACCTAACTTTTCCACTGAAGTTGATCTTTATGTTACACCTTTGGGGTCTTATGATGTAATCATAGGTGTTAATTTGTTAGCTGAACATAATGCTAAAGTGGATTGTTTTGAGAAACACATTAGTTGTTTAGATGACCTGCAGAAAACAACAGAGATTCAGGGTGTGAAACGTGAGATTTTGTTAGAAAATTGTCAGTTATGCAACTTAAAAAGGCCAACAATAAAGGTTTTACCTTATATGCAGTGAAAATTACTAAAACAACTAAAGATAACATCGATGTTATGGAATAATATCTGCTATTATGAGAAATTAGTGACATATTTCTGGAAGAATTGTCAGGTCTTCCACCCAAAAGGGAGTTTGATTTCACGATTGAGATCAAGCTTAGAATTGAACCAATTTCTAAAGCACCATATTGAATGACTACTACAGAATTAGTAGAGCTTAAGGCTCAGTTACAAGAAATTTTGTCTAAAGATTTGATTAGACCAAGTGTTTCACCTTGGGGAGCACCTGTAATTTTTGTGAAAAAGAAGGATGGAACACTTAGATTGTGCATTGATTACAGAATGTTAAACAAAGCAACAATCAAGAATAGATACCCACTCCCTAGGATTGATGATTTATTTGATCAGATGCATGGATCATTGGTATATTCTAAGATATATCTTCAACTGGATATCATCAATCATGATTAAGGATGAAGATGTTCATAAAACAGCTTTCCGAACAAGGTATGGACATTATGAGTTCACGGTTTTACCTTTTGGATTAACAAATGCACCTATAAAATTTATAAATTTAATGAATAATATCTTTCAAGAATAATTGGAAAAATTTGTGCTCGTATTCTTGACGACATTCTCATATATTCTAAAAGTTTAAAGAAACACCATGAGCATTTGAAGATAGTTTTGGAAATATTAAGAAAGAGACAGTTATTTGGTAAGTTGTCGAAATGTTCTTTCTATGACACAGAAGTACACTATTTGGGACATGTAATAAGTAAGAATAGAATTGTTGTAGATCCTTCAAAAATTCTATCTATAACTGAGTGGCCCGCACCCAAGAATGTACATGAAGTTAGAAGCTTTATGGTACTTGTGCTACTATAGAAAATTTGTAAAAAAATTCTAAGGTGGTGCACCAATAAATTCTTTATAGAAGAAAGATAAAAAGTTTTTTTGGAGTGAGAAATGTGAAATTGCATTCAAAACCTTGAAGGAACAGTTAACTTCAAAGACTTATTTTACGGTGACTTGATTCTAATGGAGATTTTATGGTGGTAATTGATGCATCTGGTGAAGGTCTAGGAGGTATTTTGTTACAAAATGGTCATGTCATAGCTTACAAAAGTAGAAAAATAAAGTTACATGAGTTGAATTATGCTCCACATGATTTAGAGCTTGCTGCCATTGTTCATGCACTGCAAGTTTGGAGGCATTACCTGCTTGGTAAACCTTTTGAATTGAAAACTGATCATCTTGGGCTGAAGTATATCTTCACTCAGCCAAATCTTAATGCAAGACAATGAAGGTGGTTAGAGTTTTTGTCTCAATATGATTTTGACATTAGTTATATCAAGGGTAAAGAAAATAGAGTGGTTGACGCTCTAAGTCATAGGAAGCACATTTCTGCTCTTATAACATTGAGAACTCAATTTAAGGATGAAGTAAAAAGTGTTATGGAATCTGATTCTTATTTTCAGTAAGTAAAGACAACTCTTACTACAGATCCAAATGATTTGAGTTATAAAGGTTTTCACTTCGATAACGAAGGAATCTTACGATTTGAAAACATGGTATACGTACCTTCATTTGAATGATTTAAGAAAGAAATTGTTAGCATAATTTCACAATTCACCTTTTCTGACACCTGGTATTACAAAAATGCTTCCCGATATAAAACAAAAATATTTCTAGAAGGGAATGAAAAAGGATGTTATAGACTTTGTGACACATTGCCTTGAATGTCAATGTTTTAAAGTGAAACATATGCACCCGACCGGTTTATTTTATCCTCATAGCATACCGCATAGATAAATGGCAAGTGATAAGCATGGACTTTGTACAAGGGTTTCCTATGTCAAGAAATAAACATGATGTTATTTTAGTAGTTGTGGATAAACTAAAAAAGGTAGCACATTTTATTGCTTTGGTAATCTGAAGGATGATTCTCCCATGTTAGATAAAAGATTCATACATGAAATTTTCAGATTACATGGAGTACCTGAATTAATCATATCCAATAGAGATCCTAGAATGATGTCAATATTTTGGCAAATGCTTAATGTAGCTTTAGGAACTAAGTTGAATTTCAGTTCTACGTATCATCCGGAAACAGATGGATAGACTGAAAGAGTTAATCAAGTTTTAGAGGATATGTTACGAATGTATTGTATGGATCAGCAGTATAAGTGGGAAGAGTACCTTCCACTAGTTGAGTTTGCATATAATAATACATATCATGCCTCTCTTAAGATGACACCTTTCGAAGCATTATATGGAAGAAAATGCAGAACCCCTGTTAGTTGGGACATCATGGAGGATAGAGAGGTAATTGGACCTAAAATTCTTACTAAAATGGAATAATAAGTTAAATTGATTCATGAGCGCTTGAAAGAAGCAATAGATAGACAAAAGAGTTATGCTGATTTAAAGCGGGTAGACAAGAAATTTGAACTTGGTGAGAAAGTCTTTCTTTGGGTCAAACCAAAAAAGAGCTCTATAACTTTTGGCAAGGATGCCAAGTTATCACCTCATTATGTGGGACCTTTTGAGATAGTTGAAGTAATCAACCCTGTAGCTTACCGCTTAGCATTACCTCCTGCTTTGTCATGAATGCATGATGTTTTCCATATTTCTTTGCTTAAGAAATACATTTCATATTTATCACATGTGTTAAATTTGAATTCCTTGCATGTCCAAGACCTAGGAATAATCATGGTTAAACCCATACGAGTGCTAGAAACTTGCCAGTTGCATTTGAGAAATCGTGAGATAAGTCAATGCAAGGTCCAATGGGACCAGTTTAATGAAGAAAGTGCAACTTGGGAAAAACATGGATGATATGAAAACTATTTTTCCATATCTTTTTAAATAGAATTGATTTTGTTGACTGATAAAAATTTGTGATTTTATCTTTATATGTCAATAAGTCTGCTAGTTATGGAAATAAAACTATTAATTTTTGAATAAACAACTACGTGAATGCTGATTTCTGGAACTTAAAGTTCAGATATTGCTGCAAACATATGTTAAGAAAGTGAATAAAAATTTATTATCTTGAATGCAATGATTAAAATGAGATAATCATCGGACAATGATTATTTTTAGGAGGGAAGTATGTAACACCTTGTCAAACTGTTATATTCCTCTTTTGCATTGCAAGCATTGACATGTGATTTTCAGGACAAATGTATGTTTCATGGATGTTGAAAAATCATGCTTTCCATGGATAAATCATTTCTGATCTTTGATTGTAGGCTTGGTATACTTTGCTTGCAATAATATTTTTCACTTCTTATGAGTAAGTTGTAATCTAGTTTGAATGGTTGCAAACTTATCCTTTTCAATTGACTCATCCTTGGATCCATTGATCCAAGGTATGTTTTAAATCTTCTTATCTAAACTGAATGAAAAACTAACATTCATTGATTAAGCGACTTAACATAATGAACTTGTGTTTCCTGTAAATTCTTTACCATCTCGAAAGACCGTACCCACATTCTATTTTGTGTTATGCTCGGCTCTTCTTGATTGACCCTTGCAGGGTGCCTAATGGCATTAGGGGAAACCTGCTTTGGGATTCTGGAGAAAGAGGGAAAAATTTACCGTATATCTAGAAGGCCTATCCTAAAGAGATTCAGGACTTAGGTAATTTACCTAACTCTTTCTACACCACTCTACATGGGATGACATCCTAACTTAAGTTGTTAACACTAAGTTAATATGAAAAGGGGAAATAACCTAAGGGATGCTAAGTTATTTCTAACCTATTTTTTTGGTTAATCTACATCCTAACCTAAAGTGGAAATTTATTGTTTGGGAGTTATATCCTAAGGTTATATATTTTAAACTAACCTAATATCTAACCTAAGCAATTCTATCTATCCTAAACTAATGGGTATGAGAGGGAACCTATGGGTCGATTGACAAGTCGAGCTAAGCAAAGAGATCCTAAGCTTTTAATGCGATGGGATTTTGATTGATTTGGCATTAAGGCATGGTTGTACTACTAGTTTGGCATGGGCTAGTGAAATTTGGAGGAACCTACGTGGAAGCATCACTAAGTTTAGAAATGCATGTGGAAGTTCAATGTGGTCTCGCCAACTTTGGATGGCGGTGGCAAGGAGAGATAGGTAGGAATGTAATTAAATTTCATTAATTCACCTCGGTTACGTGAGCAAACCGTCTTGGAAGGCATGCTGGCAGATTTGTTGGGGGTTGTTTTACTTTGCATGCTTCATGATTTTTGCTCTACATGGAGCTATCTGGTTTTTCAAACCATCAGTTTGATCTACACACTTTGTGGCTATTTTTGAATTCTCTGACCTATTTTCGGTTCGAGGAATGTATAAGAGGCATTGTGGAAAAATATTATTGTTGTTTGATCTTTCTTGGAGAAGAAGGGGTGTTGGAAACTCACTTTGGAAGTCTTCTTCGAATCGGTAGAGGCACTATTAGGCATGATAGGCTCTATCCATTAAGATTTATTTATTTCTTCTAAATGATTCGTTAAAATAATTCTTCTTACTGAAAATGTATTTTTGTATGATGTGTCTGGTTATTTAATTGCATGTATTCATGAAATCTATGTGGGTTTTGGAATGTGAATCCTTTGTTGTTAATGATGGTATTTGGGAACTTTCTATGTACAATATATTAGAGGCATTCATGTGAATTTGTATTGAACTCTGTATCATGTACTTGAAGCTCTATTGAACTATGTAGCCATATTCAAAGCTTTGCTTCTAGCATTCGAGAGTAATGTTGAATGAACTGGCTAGTTGCTTGTCGGGTTCTGGATCTCTTTTTATTCTTGTGTTTTGAGAGCTTGAATTGGAGCTCCGTAGTGGTTCTAAAATTGTATTGAAGCTCGAAATTTGTTTTAGTTTTATTAGGACCTTGTGTTTGTTTTGGACTGTGTTGGAACTAATTGAAGTTTTAAACCTTGGTTGAATCTTCGTATTCAACAATTGTACTTGTATACAGTTCTTATGAATACTGAAATTTTTGTGAGTTATTGCGTTGTGCCCTGTACTTAAGCTCGAACTGAAGTTTTATTCTTCCTTAGGGAAATGAAAGGCTTGAACCCATAATAGAGTGTTGGTGTTTATTATGAGCTTTTATTAGGGCCATGGGTTTCATTATAAACTCGTATTTGAGCTTGTGTTGTTAGAACTTGTGATCAAGCTTGTATTTGATGTAGTGCAGGTATTCCATTGTTGGTTGTTTTGATTCTGTATTTGGAATCGATGTGTTGAATATTTATAGGTATTCTGAGTTGGAGTTTAGGGGGTATTAAGGATTGTAAAACTTCAGTCTCATTTAATCTAGCTTCTTGGGAAGGGTCTTGTGAGTTTTGTTTGGTCGGAAGTGGACCGTGTAACTTCTTTTGAGGTCTCCTTTGTTTTAATTTTGAGAAAGAATGGTTGTATGACTTTTGCCTTTAAGACCACACTGTGTTCTTAAACTTGACTATTTTATTTTTGAAATAAACGGATTGGAATTACGACTGTTTTGGGACAGTCATATCAATGGAAGAGGTTTTTGGAATTTATTATTTATTTCCTTTTTTCTTTAATGTTAAACAAATCCCTACCGTCATAGGATTTTAAAAGGAACTAGAGAGGTTTATGGTGATTCTATTTAGTTGAGTTGGAAGAAGATAGGACAAAACTTGTCTTAATCAAATTATTTAGTTCTTACTATCTTCTGATCCTCCATCCGATTCGTGGTTTTTTTTTTGAATGTGAAATTTAAAACCTTGTATGCAAGTGTAGTATGACGGGATACATTATCTCTATTCTGAATGCTTGGGAATTCAGTCCCTGAACCATGAGTTTCATTGACCCTTGTCTATCTTGCACTATTGCATATTTCTAATCTTGTTGGGTTCATCAAACGAATCTCTAGGTTTTGACGGAGAAGAGATTAGGATCTCTCAGAAAAGTATGTTGTTTAGAGATGGTACTATGAAATTTGTTTTGAGAATTGAATTTGAATTTGAGCTTGGTGAAAGGAAATAGGTAATCATTTTGTAAATTTGCAGTGGAAATTGGAAGTATGCATGCTTTGACTATGCATTCAGTTTTGAGTTCTCTTTTGGGAACTAGCTTAAGAATTTATAAGTTTGTATTAGATAATGGATTTCATTTCATAGTATAAATGAAATGAAATATGGATTGGGTCCTTTTTGGTTTGAGATCCTTTTTCTATTTACTTGTATAAGTTCATTGACCAAACTTCTCTTTTATTGATTCTCTTCCAAGATGGGAATTTTCCTATGGAAAGAAATGAGCAAGGAATCCTATTTGCATGTATTAAAACTTGAAATAAACAAGAAATCTAACAAATAGCATTAACCTCTATTCTTGAAAGCTTAACAAAATATGCCTACTAAAGACTTAAGCAATCAGTTTTGTTGTTTACTCCATGAGGGTGAATGAATCTCACTAAATGGCTACATGGCCAAGTTTAGCTATTCCATTACTAACCTAACATGGGTGCAAGATGAAGCTATTTTAATGGTGGATGACCCAAGATCAAATGCCTTATTAGCTTGGCTAATGCAAATGAGCTCTTAAGCTTTCTTAGGCTTGTTTTGGCTTTAGCTTATGTAAAGTTGTGTGTTTTGAATGGGTAGGCTTAGCCTTGTATTTATAGTTTTGGTTTGGAAGAATTTGGAATTTGGGTGCATGTGGGACTAAATCTCAAAAAACTTTAGATTAGATTAGGATAAACATGCTTTAGGCTTAGTTAAGCTTGGTTTAGGCTAGTTAACTAGGGTTTAGGCTAGTTAAACTTGATTAGCAAGTGATTAGAGACTCATTGAGAGTTGGGAGGGGTCTGGATAACCAATTGTGACTGATAGATAGCCTACGAAGCCAATAGAAGTGGTCTAGAGAGAACTAGGGAGGTTCTTGAATGGTCAAAAGGAGGAATGTTTAGCTAATAAGAGAGATATTAGCCAAATAAGTTGATTATAGGAGGAATACGACCAAAAGAGTGTCGTGAATGGGCATCCGAGAATGGAGTGAAGAATGGGGAATTAACGAAGTGTCATCAATTGGTTGAATTGGATGAAATGCTAAGTGTAAGCATATTTTAGGTGTCTACATTTTCCCCTCTTTGAGGTGGCGTAAGCGACATCACTTCAAAGAAAGTAGACAAGCATAAACAAGTAGAAAATTTTGAAGGGATAGAAGAAAAATGAGTAGAATGGAGGATGCCCCTCGATTGTCGATGGGGTGATAGAAGAACTCAATCGACGATCGAAAAGATGATAGAAAGAGAACAAAGAAAGAATAGTGTGAAGAAGAAGAAAGGGGATATAGAAAGAAAAAGAGTATGAGGAAGGGGGAATGAGCTAACATCCATCCAATGCCTTTTAAACAACTTTATTTTTCATCATATTGCTAGAGATCTTCATCATCGGTCCTTATTAAAAAGAATGAACAAAAGTGTAGTATGACATGAAAAGCCATATACGAACAAATGTCCATTGCTAAAAACACAAACTCCATGCAACATACAAAATGTAATGCAATACGAGAAAGTAAAAGATGCCTAACTCCATGCAACATACAAAATGCAATGCAATACGAGAAAGTAAACAAGCTAAACTAATAGAGAAACAAGATGTAATGTTTTTGTTATCAAGCTTCAGTTCAACCTATGTGAATTAACGACAAGGGTTAATGATGGTGCCCCAAGCAAGGATACATGCAAGGGGAATAATGGAGGACACTTCGGTCCTATGAAAAAAGCAATGTGCACTACGAAACAGTACCAGGCAACTCATTGTGCCCCAGTACAGACAAAGTAAGCAACTTAGCTTTTGTTGATGGAGGTAGATCAAGATGATCCATGAGTCACACACATGAATAGTGAGAACCAAAGAGCGACGTTTTGTAGGATGATTTTCAATTTTTAGAAGTTTTCTTAAACATATTTGAATGTTTTTTAAACATATTTGAATGTTTTTTTTTTTCTAACATATTTGAATGTTTTTGATGATTTTGAAAGTTTTCTGAAACTATGTATAGGAAGATGAGGAAGTGTGGATGCCCTAGTGATAGATGGGATGTACAAGGGCATAAGGCCACATGCGTGCATGAAAAAGGTGAAGATGTAAAAATGCCCCAACATTAGGTGGGAGTATTCAAAGGAAAACTCTTCACATAGAAGTGGGACCCAAGGCCATTATGGATAGGTTCAACATGATGATGAACATAAACCAATGAAGTGAAGTGAAGAAGAAGCAAGGATGCCCCAAAGTAAGTTGGCCTAAAAGCACATGATAGAAAGGAAGGAGAAGATTGTTTTTTTGTGAAAGGGGACAAAGGTGTCCAAAAACATGGAAAAAAAAGTAATCTTATACACATGGATGTTCTAAATGAAGTAGAAGAACAATGTGAATGATATGAATGTAGCTTAGAAGCCTCATGATGAAGAAGTGATTAGCCAAAGGCACAAATCGTGAGACAAGATATGGACTAAAGTAAGAGTCTGAACAAGGTCCAAAAAAAGACACTTGGTAACATACTAATCCTGTTTACTCATAGAGATCCAATGTGTGCACATGGAATTTAATTACCTCTTGAAGGGAAGATTTAATAGACAACAAGTGAAGACACCCTAGCCAATGTGTAGGAATGATTTATTTTGATAGGTGATAGGTGATTTGTGAATGGAAGGGTGGAAGGATAGCCATACATTGCTCTCTGCCACCAGTGCATCCATAGCCCCGATGGAGATGTATTTGATTCTAATCACAACATTTCTCTACTACTAGTCAGCATCCATAGCCTCGATAGAGATTATTGGAAATACCCCAAGAGAGAGTAATATATCAATTTGCTTTTGCTTTTAGCTTTTAGCTTTTAGCTTTTGATTTTTTTGATTGATTTTGATTCTTTTTCTTTCTGAAAACTTATTTCAGCTCTTGTTTGACAAGGGGTTAAGAACCACATGGCTTGATGGAAGGAGGTGGAAGTGATTGTGATGACGACATTGGCTAGTGTCAACAAATATGTCCAAAAGTTCTTCGCAACAAGTTTATTAGATGTTGAATGTGATAGGATCTCTAAGAGGTCAGTCATTCTTTAATTTACCAAGGTGATAAAAGACCAGGGTCAAATGGATACCATAGAGATAAATGTCACAAAATGTGTGTGAATAGGCTAACCAAAATATCACCAAGGGATGAAAATGGTAGGAAGACTTGTAGAGAATGATGAAAGAAAGGGAAGAAAGAAACATCCATGTGTACGCAATACCTGATTGCAATGTTTGATCTTTGTACCTTTGATTTTTTGTGTTTTCTCAATGTTTTTGTATTTTTGAATTGTTTTTTATTTTTAGATTTTTGATAGTTTTGGAAAGGTGGGACCAAAAAAGTCACTCTGTGATAAGATCCAACAACGATGTTTGTGACTTCCTTGATAAGGGAGACTAGGCATTTTTGTTTATCAAGAGTTATGTTATCCCCGATCTCGATGATCGTGGTGAGCTCATACTCAACAAATGAATGTGATTTATCCTTGAAACATGGATTTCATATGTGGGATCTTGAGTTCCCTATCCATAGGTTTATGCACTTTGCACCATACTTGATGGTTACGTTGATGTGTGTTCTTGAATCGCACTTTGATTTATAATTTTGAGATTGTTCGAGTTGTTGGGGCTTTCAAGCTCTTGGAAGTTTTGATCTGAGCTTGATAATGAACCTGTTTGGGTTTCTTATAAGTGATGCGTGACTTTTTGATCCCAAGAAGGAGAAGAAAGTGAACGTTGACGTTTAGATGACTGATGTGAGAAATGATTGTGGGCTTTCCACAACCATTGATAGAAGAAATATGTGATGGATGAAAAGGATACGGTCCAAGAATTGAAGAGGATGGGCTACCAGGAGGTGAGCCACTAATAGAAGATGATGAAGGGCTACTAGATATGGCCCTAAGATGGAAGAAATTAGGGCTATGAGGACATGGCCCAAGAATAGAAGAATATGACAAAGGGCTGCTAGGATGTGGCCCAAGTATAGATGAGGAGGGACTACTCAAGAGGGTCCCATAGATAGAAGAGGATGAAGGGCTACTAGGACGTGGCCCAAGAATAGAAGGGAATGGGCTACCAAGAGGTGACCCACAAGTAGAAAATGGAGGACTACCTAGGGGTGGCCCAAGATAGAAGAAGATGATGGGCTACTCAAGATGAAGAAGATGATGACCCAAGACCCAAGAGATTTTTGATTGAGGAATGGTGATAGATAATGAATGATTTGGTAATGAGAAGATAGGCCATGGCTCAATGCTAGACCCCGACATCTCATCATGCTCAGAAGAAGGTGAAGATGGAATAAAAGAAGAATCAAGTTCCATGACCTTAGGATTTTCCTCTATGTTCTAATAAAAGGAATCAACTTCTTTTCCCCATACGCGAGTGTATCGAGTTCTAGAAATAATCCTTGTTTGCAATCCTCTAAAGGGATATCATCATGTAGTCTATTGTTTCTTCATTCTGAGAGAAATCAATTAGTAGAGGTTGTTGTTCTTTAGTCATAGAAGGTTGAATAGAAGAAATAGGTCCGATAAGGAGGGAAGATTGATTGATAGAAGAAGATGACTCAAGAGAGGAAGTAGGATTGAGGCAAAATCTCATGAATGGACGATTTGGATTTGGACCTAGATTACTTTTCTAGAAGACAATGCAATGTAGGAGAGAAAATAGGATCACATAGCCATCCATTAAGTTGTGACGTAGGAGTCGAATTAGATGATTGACTAGAGGGAATCCGAGTCATGGAACTCTTTGATGGAGGAAGAGGTCATTGAGATGACTGATGAAGGAGGTCCTACAAAGAAAGGGAGGACCGTGACTCAAGAACCAAATTAGATGTTCGATCGATGGAACTTGGAGTCACACGAGTCTTCAAAGGAGGAAGACGTCATTGAGGTGATTTGGAATAAAGGTCCTGCATGAAGGAAGGGAGGACCATGATTCAAGATTTGATCTAGGGGTATCCAAACAATAGTTGGGATCCGAGTCTTCAAAGAAGAGTGGGAGTCCGAATGGTAGTTTGGATCTGAATCAAGAAGAAGAGTGGGGGAACTTGAATAATAATTTGGATCAGAAGCATCCAAACCATACCACCGACTATGAGATGAAGGTGGGGAACAGGTACCCGAATGGGCCCTCTAAGCACAAAGAACCAAATGAGGTTTAGTTGTAATGGGAATCTTTTGATTTGAATTGCTAAACCTAGGTTCCATATTGTTGTAAATGTGAGAAACCATGTGATAGTCAGTCATTGTTGGCATCGTTTAAGCACAAATGTCTAGACCTAGATAGTGTGATGAAACTCCTTCAAAGGGAAGGAAGTGACATGTCGATTCAAGGAAGCATAATGACATCCAACTAGACATTTTGTAAGTATGGAGATGTGTGTGATTTTCCAAAGAAGGTCTAAGGAAAATAGACATTGTGATGACACAATCTCGATGAGATCAAAAAGATTGTCCTAGAAAATAATTTTTCTAGATGAATAATCACAAGGAACAATCATGCAAGTGTGAAACACAAAGCCAATCAACAAGGAAATACACCCTATGAAAATGCGTGTGCAAAGTGAGTTCGATGCAAAGATGATCAACACAATGTCAATATTTACGTCAAGCTCGAAATGAACAAGGCATAAATATTAACAAAGGGTAGATGTGACTCCCAATCAAAGGATACCACGATAATTTCAACAACCAACAAGGCCAAAATGTTAAAGGGTGAGGATTACAAATGTAAGCCACGTAACCACACCAATTGGACATGTTAATCAAGCTTCACGAGAAGTGAGATATTAGTGTCAAAGTGGTATCAAAACAACACAAACAAAGTAAGTGACACTCTTCAAGATTTTGGACAATGTTTGAAGTAAAACCAAGTCAAGGTATACTAAGGATGTGTTAAAATGTGTGCAACGTAACACCACAATGCGGATACTTAGATCACATTTATGAAAAACATGACATAAGTATCTTAATTGTGTCGAGACAATGCAACAAGGTAACACGTCAAAGGGAGATCAAATGATGAATCAATCCTAACTATGATGATGATCTTGAAATCAAGATCAAGTGGCCATCAAAGATATAAGGACGCATCCACACACTTTAGACATTTAACAACTCAACTCAAAAACATGGATGAGCATAAATGGACAAAAAGTGGTGAACACTATCTATGACAACACTCCCAAAAGATGCCTTCTATTGCCCTAAATGGGAAACAAGAATGCAAAGGTGTAGATCAAAAGATGAAAAATAAACTAAGCACCACTTGGGTAGAGCTTCACCTCATCCGAAGGTGAGAAAGAAGCTAAGCTAAGTGAAACGTCATCTAATTTCCATGTGATGAAAGGCACTTAGATCCAACTTAAGTGGATTCTTTTCCTTGTTTGAAAAACAAGGTTTAGATCCAAACAAGTTATCACTTCATGATGGCCAAGACGACAAAGGACTAGTAAAGTGGGCCTCAAGATAAAATGGCCTCCTTAATAAGATCTCTCAACTAGGTGTTACAAAGTTGTCTTAAGCGAGCGTGATTTACCCAAAAGTCACCCTTGACTATCTTTGGGAGTATCTCGGATTTACTTTACCCCCTTCAAGCACAAAGGGCAACTAGTGCATCCACATGTGCTCTCTTTTGGGTCATGATACGACAACTTGTAACTAACTCACAAGGCATACTAGTCAAGTGGGTAAGTGAGGTGCTTCCTATTTCATCCACGAGGTTACTCAACGGTGGATTACTTTAGGGTTCCTGGAACCACCCCCATTGTTGTAGCTTAAGGTGTTATGCCAAAGGGGTTATGTTCCAGTTGAGCGGATAGGACATACCCTTTTCTGAAACCTACAATATAATGTTTTGAATATGGTGTGTTTTTTATCTTGCTTAACTTAATGTGGTTTTAAGTAGCACACCATTTGGCAACCTTGTAAGAAACATGTGTATTAGTGGGTTTGTGTTGTTTTGTCTTAGCTCCTCCTTTCTTTAACAATTGTTAGGTCCTATATACAAGGAGTTTTAGTAATTTTCATAAAATATCATGATATCAAAGGAGATAAGATTTGTGTTTGATTTCCTAAGATCACCAAAAAAAGGTGCGAAGGAAGAGCATACACAAATGTGAAAATCCCAACTAAAATAATATATAGAAAATAACTCAAGTTTTTTATAAAAGGAAACTCTTTTTAACCAATTTTGAACTTTAATCTATTATTAAAGCTTAAATTTAAGTTTTTTGTAAGTAAAAATAGAAGTGTTTTTGAAACGTTTTTGATTCCCAAGATCACCTTAAAGGTACGAGGAAGAGCATACGCATTTCAAAGGACCCTACAAATGAAAAATGTGAACACTCAATTTAGTTAAAAAAAATATAATGGAAAAGTAACTTGTAAATCACTATTAGTGTCACAAAACCTTTCAAAGTGTTAGAATGGCCAAGAAAATAATTTTTCAACTTTAAGACATGTTAAAAATGACTATTTACTTAATAATGTAAACCATGATTTTTGGAGTCACAATCCTAATTTTATGATTCCATTGTGTAGTTCTCTTCAATACCTTTTGAAGTTCCAATGCAACAAAAAAAAGTCGTTTTCAAGCTTGGGAGAAAAATTAGCCTTCAAAGATTGGTGGTGAATGTAGTTTGACGATACGCACCCCTTTATTGACATCCATGCCCCTGTTTCAATGCAATGCACTCATGCACATATGCACACACCTACGCACACACCCCTTATAAAACCTACAACAATCACAAATTTGATTTTTTTGAAAGAAAACAGTTAAAGGTTAGTCAAAGAAGCCTATTTCTATATCAAACCCACAAAATACATGCAAATGAAGGTAAATTATCTAGTGTTAGAAATAGAAATGAGGAAATAATAAGTGATTTGATCCAAAAAAATTGAAAATGAACTTTGAAGAACTCAAAAAAGACCTCCATTAATGGAGGATGTACATAAGTGTCCCACCTCCACCGGTGTGCCAAATGTATTCAATGAAAGATTTTGCAAAGAGCTATGGATATGGGGTAAGAACCCAAAGATTTGTGCAAAATACCCTTGATTGACCATATGATAAGAAATGAGAAAGGAATCCTATTTGCATGTGTTTAAAACTTGAAATAAAAAAGAAATCTAACAAATAACATTAACCTCTATTCTTGAAAGATTAACAAAATATGTGTTAGAGTAGGTATTTACCTTAGCTCATGTTCACTTAGGTACATTATTTACCTTTATTGTATTTATCCTCACCCACTTATGTAGTCAAAGTGGATATTTATTTTTACTTATTTAGATATTATGAGAAATATCATTTAGGTAGTTAGTATAAAATCTTTCCTTGATCTATGGTATTTGACTAAAAACTTCCTAAAATAACTATTGAAAGATCCTTGATGTCAGACCTCTCATAAATTATGGAGGATGGACATAAGTGTCCCACATGGCATTTAAATTGATCTGAAAGGTTTTGAAAGAGTTCTTATGATATGGGGCAAGACCCCAAAGCTTATAAGCAAGGTCCATTCCCATGGATTTCATTGAGTAAGAAATGAGCAAGGATATTTTGCATGTATTAAAACTTTATGAAATAATTCAAGAAATTACTAATCTTAATATGATGTTTGATTAAATCCTCTCTTCTTGAAAGCTTAATATCAATCCTTTTAATATGCCTACTAAAGACTTAAGCAATCAATTTTGTTGTTTACTCCATGAGGGTGAATGAATCTCACTAAATGGCTACATGGCCAAGTTTAGCTATTCCATTACTAACCTAACATGGGTGCAAATGAAGCTATTTTAATGGTGGATGAACCAAGATCAAATGCCTTATTAGCTTGGCTAATGAAAATGAGATCTTAAGCTTTCTTAGGCTTGTTTTGACTTTAGCTTTTGTAAAGTTGTGTGTTTGAATGGGTAGGCTTAGCCTTGTATTTATAGTTTTTGGTTTGGAAGAATTTGGAATTTGGGTGCATGTGGGACTAAATCTCAAAAAGTATTTTAGGATTATATTAGGATAAACATGCTTTAGGCTTAGTTAGTTGAGTTTAGCTAGTTAACTAGGCTAGTTAAACTTGATTAGCAAGTGATTAGAGACTCATTGAGAGTTGGGAGGGGTCTGGATAACCAATTGTGGTGTGACTGATAGATAGCCTACGAAGCCAATAGAAGTGGTCTAGAGAACTAGGGAGGTTTTATGGTTGAAAGGAGGAATGTTTAGCTAATAAGAGAGATATTAGCCAAATAAGCTGATTATAGGAGAAATTGTTGGGGTTAGCACATCGGTTGTACAGACAATATATCATATCTAAGCATACATGCAAATAAAAGTGGATATTCTACCGTAAGAATTATCCAAAACAAGAGACATAAATCAACACCCAGATTTAACGTGGTTCACCCAAAGGTGGGCTACGTCCACCAAGAAACAAGCCAATCTATTATCCAAAGCTTTGACAAGATATACAATGAAAATTTACAATCTTCTACACTTCTCACATCGTTTAGTACTTTCTTCCTTCAAGCTTTTTGATTCTTAACAAAGAATTCTCTCTCACATAACTATCTTGTAATTATGATCAATCCTCTCATTCTAAACCCTAGCTTTATGCTTTAAATAGTTGTTTAAGACTTTAGGGCACTTAGCCATGCAATTACATTCATTAAATCTATTCCAATGCTAAAAATAGAAATAAATCCCGAGAGTTAATTAAAACTCATCGCACAGGTAACCGATGCGCTTCTACCCAACCGCCACCGGTTCCACCCAACCGTCATCGGTTCCAACTTTCCCTGACCAATGCCGGTCACACTCTAACCGATGCTAGTTACTGTCAACTTCTAGCAAGTTCTATTTGCATGCTAAAACATGAGTAATTTAGCTCCATACTCAACAATCTCCCACTTGGAGATTAATTACTACACACTATACCTATACAGTTCCATTCTTGGATCATCCTTAGCTTTGTTTCTTCCTCCTCAAGCCTCAAAATTAAAGACCAATAGAAGTGGAGTGTAGCTCCAACTTCTCCTTTGCTAATGGTTTCATTAGCATATCCGTAGGGTTCTTTCTTGTATGAATCTTTTTCAGATTTAATTGTCCATCCTCCAATACCTATCATATAAAGTGATACCTCAACTGAATGTGTTTCATTCTCGAATGAAATGCCGAGTTCTTTGCCAAATGAATTACACTTTGAAATATCATTTACAATAGCTCCAATCACGAACCTACTCATCCATATCATCTCCTTGCTAGCCTCTGTAGCTACAACATACTCTGCCTCTGTAGTAGACAAAGCCACAACCTTCTATAATCTCAAAATCCAGCTAACTGCCTTTCCACCTACTGTGAAAATATATCCAGTAGTGCTCCTCCTACCATCTAGATCTCCAGCCATATTCGAATCAACATAATCACGTAATGAAATATCTAAACCTCCATAGCATAACTATGTTAGATGTCCCTTTCAAATACTTGAGTATCCATTGACTACTTTCCAATGCTCTTTACCTAGATTAGTCATATATCTTCTCATAATTCCCACTTTGCGCCCGTGCAATGTCTGGTCTTGTACAAACCATAGCATACATGAGAATTCCAACTGCTGAAGCATATGGCACTCGTGTCATGTATTTGACCTCCTCTTGTGATGAAGGACACTAATCTTTACTCAATTTGAAGTGTCCAACCATAGGTGTGCTAACAGGTTTTACATTTTGCATGTTGAACCTTTCTAACACCTTATAGATATAATCCTCCTGAGATAAATACAATTTCTTATTTTTCTTGTCTCTATGTATTTACATGCCAAGGATTCTTTTTGCATCTCCCAAATCCTTCATTGCAAACATGTGAGATAGCTTTCTCTTAAGCTCACCAATGTCCTGCATACTAGATCCTGCAATAAGCATATCATCCACATACATTAACAAAATAATATAGCTCCCATTTTCAAGCTTCTTGAAATAAACACAATGGTCAAATTCACATCTCAAGTAACCATGCTCATGCATAAAACTATCAAACCTCATGTACCATTGCCTTGGATCTTGTTTGAACCCATATAGGCTCTTTTTCAACCTGCACACTAATTTCTCCTTACCCTTGACTTCATACCCAAGCAATTGCTGCATATAAATCTCTTCATCCAAATCACCATGAAGGAAAGCTATCTTCACATCTAGTTTCTCTAAATGCAAATCTTCTACTGCAACTAAACTCAATACAATACGAATATAAGTCATCTTAACAACAGGAGAAAATATTTCACCAAAGTCAATACCTACCTTTTATGCAAATCCCTTTACTACAAGCCTTGCCTTGTACCTTTTCTGTCCACCCTCTTCTTCCTTAATTTTATAAACCCACTTGTTCTGCAATGTTCTCTTTCCTGCTGGAAATTTAACCAAATCCCAAGTCTGGTTTCTGTTCCAAAGAGTTCATCTCCTCATCCATGCCATGCTCCCATTGAACGTGAGTTTTATCCTGCATTGCTTCTTCAAAGCTTTCTGGTTCACCACTATTAGTCAATAATAGATAAAATAGAGAAGGTGAAAATCTTTCTGGAAGTTTACTTACCCTTTGTGACCTTCTCACAGAGTTTTGGGTACCGAAGGCTCAATCTGGACCTCCTGGACATTAGTATCAACTTCTGACAGTGACCGATGCCGGTCACCTCTAACCGACGTCGGTTCGGCTAACCGATGCTGGTTCTGATCCTCTGTAACCATTGGCGGTTCATCTAACCAATGTTGGTCAGGGCCTAACCGACCACGGTTACTATGTATTTCTGAAGGTGTTTCTTTAAAACCCAAGAGTTCATTTTCATCAATAAAATTCTCAATTTTCTCATCCTTGGGTACCAAAATTTGATCCCTGTACATTCTCTTTTCATTCCATTCAACATCACGACTCCTAACAATTTTAGAATTCTCTAAATCCCAAAAATGAAAACCAAATCACCAGATCCATAACCAATGAAAGTGCACCTCTTGGATTTTGCATCCAACTTTTTTCTATTTTCTCTATCAACATGCACAAAAGCTTCTGAACCAAAAACTTTAAGAAAAGAAAGATCTACCTCTTTTCTCGGTCCATGCTTCCTCTGGTATTCCTCCATCTAGTGAACTTGAAGGGCCATGGTTAATCAAATAAACCACTGTATCAACTACTTCTGCCCAAAACTGCAAGGGCAATCCATAATGTATCCTCATACTTCTAGCACGTTCCATGATTGTCTTGTTCATTCTCTCTGCAACACCATTCTCCTGTGGTGTTCTTGGAACCGTTCTTTCTCTACGTATCTCATTCACTGAACAATAATAATTGAAAGCCTTGCTATAGTATTCACCACCATTTTCAGATCTAAGGCACTTTAACTTAGAATTTGATTCATTCTCAACAAGGGCTTTCCATCTTTTAAAAGTTTCAAAAACATTAGATTTGCGTTTAATACAATAAACCCATACCTTTCTTGTAGCATCATCAATGAAAGTAACATAATACTGGGATCCACCATGAGAAGCTACCTAAGTTGGTCCCCACACATATAAGTGTACAAGCTCTAATTTTTGCTCCTTCTTAGTTTCCCCAACTTTGAGAAATCTCACTCTCTTTTTCTTTCCAAAGATACAATGCTCACAAAAATCAAGATCTAAATCTTTCAAATATGATAACTTACCCTTAGCCTTTAAGATCTACATTCCTTTTTGAATCATATGACCCAACCAATTATGTTACATGCATGCATTTGAATCAAGTAGATAATGCAGAAAAATAATCAAGAATACAGTACATAAATATAACGTTCCTACCTTCTTATCTCTTGCCACAACAAAAAGCACCCTTGGTGACTTTTCAAGAGTCTCCTGTAAAAGTAACCATGCAACCAGATTCACCTAGTTGCCTGCAGAAATAAGATTCCTCCTGAGGCTTAGCACATGCCTCACATCTTTTAATACCCATGTATTTCCATTCTGCAATTTTAGATGAACTTCCCCTTTACCAGTAATACTGCAAGGTTCATCATCACCCAAATAGACATGCCCAAAATTTCCCTAGACATAATTTTTGAAATAACCCTTATTAGGGGTTACATGGAAAGAAGCTCCTAAATCTAAAACCCATGATTCAATTTTACTATCTAAAGAAAGAATAAGAGCATCTCGCATTAGCTCGATGCGCAAAGAAGATTCACATCTTTACCTTTGTCTAGTTTTGGTTCTCTTTATTATTTGACCAACAATATTTCTTTACATGTCCTTTCTTTCCACATTTCCAACAAGTAATTCCCTTACTTATAGATTTAGATATGCTATCCCTTGACTTTGATTTCCCATTACTTTTACTCTTAGATCTCTCCTTCGCCCTTTGCCCTTTCTTTCTACATTCAAAGCATTTCCAGATGATGTTTCCTCTGTACTTTTCTCGTGAATTTATTCATTCAAGATTATACTAACCATATCATCAAACTTCAAAATATTATTAGTAGATGTTTTATTACTAATGCCATTACCAAGTTGTCCTAACTATCGAAAAGAAAATAAGATTAAAAGTGTTTTTACTTCATCATAAAATGGTATTGAAACCGATTTTAACTGATTTACAATAGATTGGAAATCATTCAAATGATTAGAGAGCAGATTCACCTTCATGCATCTTAGAACTAAAAGTTTCTTCATCAAATAAACTTTATTTAAAGCACTAGGTTTTTCATATAAATTAGCAAGAGATCTCATTAAGTCTACCGTAGAAGCCGCTTCATAATATTAGAAGCCTTGGATGCTGCCAAGCTCAATCTTATAGATCCCAAAGCCTTTCACAAGAATCTTCCATTCTTCATCACCATCTTCGTAGGACTAGACTTCTCATCCAACGGTAAGTACAAATCTCTCTCGATACGATAATCCTCAATCTGCATCTTCCATAATTGATAATTTTGGCCGTCAAACTTCTACTTTGTATTTATGATCTTCTCATTATTGCTGTAGCTCCCACTCAATTAGAAAAACCTCTCGTGAGTAAATCTGTCAACACAAAAACCCTCAAACAAAGCTCTGATACTAGTTGTTGGGGTTAGCACACCAGTTATACAGATAATATATCATATCTAAGCATACATGCAAATAAAAGTGGATATTCTACCAGAAGAATTATACAAAACAAGAGACATAAATCAACACCAGATTTAATGTGGTTCACCCAGTGTGGGCTATGTCCACCAAGAAACAAGCCAATCTATTATCCAAAGCTTTGACAAGATATACAATGAAGATTTACAATCTTCTACACTTCTCACATCATTCAGTACTTTCTTCTTTCAAGCTTTTTGATTCTTAACAAATAATTCTCTCTCATATAACTATCTTGTAATTATGATCAATCCTCTCATTCTAAACCCTAGATTTATGCTTTAAATAATCATTTAAGATTTTAGGGCACTTAGCCATGCAATTACATTCATTAAATCTATTCTAATGCTAAAAATAGAAATAAATCCTAAGAGTTAATTAAAACTCATCGCACATGTAACCGATGTTGGTTCTAGCCAACCATCGCCGGTTCCAACTTACCTCCCGACCGATGTCAGTCACACTCTAACCAATGCCGGTTACTGTCAACTTCCAACAAGTTCTATTTGCATGCTAAAACATGAGTAATTTAGCTCCATACTCAACAGAATACGACCAAAATATTGTCACGAATGGGCATCCGAGAGTGAAGTGAAGAATGGAGAATTAATGAAGTGTCGTTAATTGGTTGAATTGGATGAAATGCTAAGTGTAAGCATGTTTTAGGTGTCTATAATTACTTATGATTATTTGTATGATGTTTATTAATTTTTTCATTAAAGTAGAGTTGTTTAATGAAACAATTAATGGAATGCACTTTACTTTAATGCTTAGTGCTTATCATGCCTCGGTTCATTGAATCCGACCCATGCTAGCAATTTTGCAGATGGACATTGTAAGTGATTAAAGAAGACAAGAAATTTCATGTTGTATTGGGATTATTTAATTATGGACCTTATGTAAAGAGTTTCAATTCATTCTTGAATTGTATTAAAAAATAAAAGTTGTATTCTTTTAGGATAGAGGTTGTTTGTTGTACAGTATGCCTATTATGCTTAGTATTGTAAATGTATAAGTTTCATAATGATGAATTGAAAGTTGGAGATTTACTTGTATTGGTTGTGTAAATTATCTTATATTTATGAAGAAGATGAAAATCCTATCTTGATGATATTTTTCATATCTTTTATATGCTTAATTCGGATAAACTTGATCAGTTGGTTAAAGGGAAATAATTGGATTCCCTTATTAAGATGCAGCTTGTTAAGTTGCATAAGATAACAATCTTATCTAAACAATTCTAACATAGTATTGGAATGTGTAATGAATATGCAATAAAACTATTGAAATTGTGAAAGATAATAAGGGTATGAAAAACCCTAACACTTAATCATGTAGAGGAAGATCCTTCCTCGCTAAAAGAAATGTAATCCAAAGAATGGTGATATGATCGTTAATCATTAGAATTCATTTCTTATAAAGTCTACTACTAGTTGAACCTATTTGGTTGCTACACCTTCTTTGAATGGTTAAATTACATTTAATGGAACTTATGATGTTGTTTTCCTGTTCCTTTGGCTATCTATTTGTTAAGCCAAGTAAAACAAACCTAGAAAGAAATCATAAGTTAAGGAAGTTATTTAATGACTAAATGAATCAAATTTAGAAAAGAACTTATGGAGTGTTGGATTAGGGTTTAGCAGGGTTGCTATAATCGAGTAATAATCCAAATTAATAATGTATTAATAACCTCCTTGGGATATGTACATCTTGATGAGGTAGTTTCTGTAGGATGTCGGCACACCAACTACAGGACTATACCTTCGAGAAGACAAGGGTCTTCTTGAGGATATAGTGTTGCAGTTGACATGTGGCAACACCCTTTTGCATTGATCATCTAGATCTACACACAAATAAGGACTTGAACTTAGTTTCTCTCTAGGTCAAGTTAGTGGCATGTTTAGGATAGGTAGTAGCTTTCAATGGCTCAGGGTACCTTGGCACATCCTCTTGACTCAGTCAACCGAGTATGCCATATACCCTAAGTCATTGTGAGCATCTTCCTGATATAAATTATGTTTCTAACCAGGGCTAGGGTTAAACCTTGGACAAGTGGACTGACATAGTCAGTAAAGACCATTCTTGATAATAGAGGAGTGAGGTGAAGGATGTATTCTGAAATGACGAGTATGTCGTCTAGGAATAGTGACATAAACAATATGTTGAAAATATTTGGCCAAAGTATCGCAAGCTACTGGTTGCATTGTCCTATATCACCTAGTTTAAAGTAACATGATATCAGATGAATATTGGTAATAAATATTCAGATATGTTCTTTAAATAGATCACTCAATACTGATTTAGGGTAGGAAAACCAAGTATACAAAGTATACGATAAGTATTCAATACTTAAAGTTAACATAAATAGATTGGTAGATCACCGAGTTATGAAATAAATAGATCAATAGATCATTGAGTTATGAAATGAATAGATTGGTGGATCACCGAGTCATTTACAACTACATATGGTTATCTGTTTGAGATTGATTGGCATGGAATGTGTGTTCTAAATAATGCTTTATTTAGAACGGAGATCATTTTGTAAAAATAAAATCCCTTGTTTCTAAAGTCTTAAAATAGGAATGTTACAGGGGGAATGCGTAACAGAGACCCAATAGTAGCCATAGCATCTGCGGATCTATTATGTGACCTTGGTTTTTTCTCAAATATGATTTGTGTGAAATATTCCTTCAAGGTTTCAACCATCTTTTTATATGGAATAAGCTTCTCATATTTAACTTTGTACTCATCATTAACTTGTTTAATGATAAGTTGAGAATCTCCAATGACTCTTAGTTTTTAGATGTTCCAATTAATAGCTATCTTGAGGCCTACGATGAGTGCCTCGTACTCTGTAATATTATTTGTGCACAGGAATCCCAGCGAATGCTCTTGGTATGACATCGCCTATTGGAGTGATGAGGACCACTCCTACTCTAGATCCATGGAAGGTGAAAGATCCATCAAAATGGACCTACCATTCTATGGATTCTTTAATATACATCATATATGCATCTGTAGATCTAGGCACAAAGATTCCATCCCTAAGAAGAGGCACCTCTGTGCTAACCGATCGATAGTACTTGTCCTTTTAAAGACTTCTGATTCAAAAAATTGATATCAAATTCACTTAGGAGAATGATCCAATTAGCCATTCAGCCTGTGAGGGTAGGTTTGGATAAAAGGTACTTGAGAGGGTTAACTTTGGATATGAGTTTGGTTTTATTGTTCAGGAGATAATGGTGAAGCTTTTGGAATGTGAAGACAAATGCCAAGCAGACCTTTTCTATTTAGGGATAATTCCACTCATATGCGAGCAAGGTGCGGCTGAGATAGTAAACTAATCTCTCTTTATGGTCTAAATTGTATTGGGAAAGCAATGCACCAATGAAAAACTGAGTAGCGGAAATGTATAAGAGGAGAGGTTCACTTGGGGTAGGTGGCATGTGTATGTGGGACTAACCAAATACTATTTTAATGTAACGCGAAGGTATTCTGACAGTTAGGTCCCCAATTGAATGTGACATATTTCTTGAGCAAATGGGTAAAGGGGTGGAACTTATCTGCAAGTTGTGAAATAAAGTGGTGAATTTCCTGAATTTTCCCTTGTAGACTCCTTAGTTGCTTGAGAGTGGTAGGTGGTGGCATTTCTATGATAGTCGTAACCTTTGCAAGGTCCACTTCAATCTCTCTTTGTGAAACAATGAACCCTAGGAGATTTCCTAATAAAGCACCAAAGACACATTTCTTAGGGTTCAAACAAACCTTATAGTCTCGTAAACGCTGAAAAATACACCTCAGTACTGCAGGATGTTCTCTTCTACTCTTGGATTTCGCTAGGATGTCATCAACATAGTCTTCCATGATGTCACTTATCATATCATGGAAGATAACAATCATGGCCCACTAATAAGTAGCCCCAGCATTCTTGAGTCTGAAAGGCATGACTTTGTAGCAAAATGTTCCCCAAGGGGTGATGAATGTTGTTTTATGCTGATCTTCTTTTGTAATCTGTATCTAATTATAACTTGAAAATCCATCCATTAAGGACAACATTTCATAACCAGCAGTGGAATCAACTATCATGTCAATTTTAGGTAGGGGAAATTCATCTTTAGGACATGCTTTGTTAATGTCATGGAAATCAATGCATATTTTTATGCCAACATGCTTTTTCTATACTGGGACTATGTTAGAGATCCATTCTGAATAGTCAATAGGTTTAATAAAATCAGCAGCTAACAACTTTTCCAATTCTTCTTTGACAAGGAACACTACCTTAGGATGCATCTTTCTCAATTTTTTCTTGATTGGTTTGGCATCTGGGTGCATAACGAGGTTGTGCACAACTAGCTCTAGGTCCAAACTAGGCATATCTGCATATGTCCATGTAAATATGTCCGCATATTATTTTAAGAGCTCTACAAAGATCTTTTGTTCCTGAGCTGAGAGTGAAGCCCCCAACTTTATTATTCTAGGCTGCTCCTCTGAGCCAATGTTGACATTGATTGTTTCCTCAACAAGCATCTTAGAAGCATCTTCCATCCATGTAGGATCAGGGGGAAGAGTAAGATCGACCTCCTGCGGTAGCTCATTATCATCTTTAAATGGATAAATCACTTCATCTTTAGACTCTTCGTTCTGTTTATCTATGAGTTTTTCAAAGAGTTTGTCACTGTGAGATTTCCATTTATCCTTTTTGCCAGGTTTCTCAGAAGTGGTTGTACTTTTATTTACAACCTTCTTATTCAAACGTCCACACATCTCTACTTCTTCCCAAGTATGCACATGTGTCTAGTTGAATCGCAAATCCTTTCTTGTGGTACCCAAACTTGGATTAAAATCCTCGACTCCCATGAACTTTGAAAATGCCTCATCATTTTCAAATAAATCTAAGGAACGTGAAGTTTTTATTCCAATCTATAAGTTCGTGATATATAAGGGCTACTTGATATTTGTTTAAGGGGATGGATTCAGATAAGGTAAGGACCGATGAATTTGGGAATAGGTTCATGGAAGAAAGATCCTCATAGAGGCTACATTGGGAATCTACATCGCTATCAGAATGAGATGAAACGTCCTCATGTTTAGAAGAGGTGGTGTCATTCTCAGAGGGTAGAGCGTTATGAGGCTTTATCCCAAGGCCATGTTTATCAGACTTAAAATGAGGGATGGGAATAGGCTCTAGCTAGCCTTGTGCATTAATGCCACATCCAAACCCACTATAGCCCATGACAAACATCATGCGGTGACCTTTGATGTATTGAGGTGCTTGATGGCATGAAGCCATGGTGCCTTCTGGAACTCTGCTGGTAGGATCCTCTAATATTTTCTCCTCAGATAGGAGACCACTATGGAAATTTTTTCCAACGATTTAGGACATTTCTCACGAGTGCTCTTGAACTGAAAATAAGGCTTACCCTTTGTCCTCGGGGATACTGATAAGTCTGATATTAACAAAGCCTATTCAAGAGTGAATGGCTCACCTGGGCCATATTTTGCTGACAATGCCTCCCATGAAGAGAATGGGTTAACCAATGAAGGAAAGTCTTGGTTGTAAGGTGTGAGGGACTCTAAATCTATTGATTTTTTCATAGCTTCTTGTTTGTAGGGGAAAACTACATCTGAGATGGACACTTATAAGTTGGGCGAGACAAACCGTGCAATGCCCTATAATGTGTGAATGGTTCTAGGTTTCCTAGAATGGTAACCACTTGAACTTCATGACATAGCTTGATGCACCGATGGAAAGTCAATGGAATAGTTTGAATGGCATGGATCCATAGGCGCCTAGGAGCATGTTGTATGGAAGGTCCAAGTCAAGGACATGGAACGTTGTGTCATGACACGCTCGACCTACTTTCATGGGAACCACTATAGTACCGTTGATTCTCTTTCTTCATTGCCATAAGCCGTGATTGTGATAGTCTTAGCTCCCGATTTGTTTCAATGGCCAAGTTGTTTAACCAGCTTCAAAGTGTAAATATTTAGACCAGATCCTCCATCTAAAAGTACTCTCT
Source organism: Taxus wallichiana var. yunnanensis (assembly GCA_018340775.1). NCBI lineage: Eukaryota > Viridiplantae > Streptophyta > Pinopsida > Cupressales > Taxaceae > Taxus > Taxus wallichiana. Next base: position 621,723,652 of record CM031234.1, on the reverse strand, counting down.
TGATTTTGTGACGGCTAACCAAAGACTTCGAGATACAAGGGTAAGTTATGTTCAGGTTGTTATGCGGGATTGTAGTATGATCAAAAGTAATATGCTCATTGGAGTCTAAGCGTGTAATTATGGGTTGAAGGTTTGTGGGGTATACATCTCTTGAAACCCTTGAATTTTGTAAAGTCTTGTACATTATATTCTTAAGGGAATTAGATATCTTGATGAGATCAAGAATAGATATCCTAGCATGTGTTTTCTCTATCTTGATCTATTAAATTATATTGACCTTCCTGAGGGATAGGCATAGGATCTGGTATGACTAAGCGGGCACATCTTGTCCCTACTACGCAACTCTTTTCTAAAATCCAGATGGTGTTGATCTATTCATTAGATGAGCTAATACATCTAATGAGGGAATCATAAGGACTATCATTTATAGGGTAAACATAGGCAACAGTTCTATAGTCATTGGAGGTTTTCCCTTGATCTGGTTTCCTTTTCTTTTTATCTACATGGTTAGGAAAAGGTTCCTTGTAGATACCCATTTTTTCATTTGGACCTTTCTTGGACTCAGGGGGAGAATCCACAATGATCTTTCCTTCCTCGATGAGATCTTGTATGTAATGGCGTAGTCTTAAACACATATCTGTCTTGTGTCCTTTAACACGGTGGAAGTTTAAATATTCATGATCTTTGAACCAACTTGGTTTTGGAGCATCCTCTAGGTATGTTATCTTGTTATAGTGGGATGTTCCACCATTTTTACATCATCTAATTGTTTTAGGATGGTAGATAAGGACTCCGGTAAGGATGTAAACATATGTTTTGTAGGTGCTTTGGGATTAGGTCCTTGTGAAAGCTTTAAAAGTGGGCATGTCTGCACGGCTTGGACTCTCTTGGAGTCTTTAATGCCATCACCAACAACATGCTTATTCTTATTGAGGAATTTAGGTTTGTCTATGGATTCGGCTTCATTTTTTTTTAATGATAGATTTAAGCGTTCCCTTTGCAATGAGGGATTTCTCAATTTGACCACCTTTCTCTATGACTTCTTCAAAGTTTGAGCCATAATGCATTTGTAAGTGAAAGGCTATTTCAGGGTTTAAGTTAGGAACAAATATGCTCACTAACTATTTTTTCGGTAATGCACAAGGAAAATGATTGTCTAACCCATGCCATCATTGTAAAAATCTTGCAAACATCTCTTTGGGTTTTTGTTTTGTATTACATAAATCATTCATTGTGATGTCACTTTCCATATTATAGGAGTAATGCCTTACAAATTTTTCCGCTAATGTGGGCCATGTTGTAATGGAGCCCTTAGGTATGCTATAGAACCATTCCAATCCCATGGCTCCTAGGTAGGCGTGAGGAAAAATTCCTACTAAGAATTTATCACTATATGTGACCTCTTGGCAAGCCATGTAAAAGTATTTTATATGATCATGAGGATCACTTTTGCACTTATACTTGTCAAACTTGGAAATGGTAAAGTGTTTTGGGAAAGGCTGTTGTAACATGTCCTTATCAAAGGGGTAAGGGCATAGTTCTTCATATGAATATTTTCTATTCTGGCCTACATTTCCCTCTTGTAATGTAGTGAGCATATTTTTCATTGATTGTAACTCTTTCTGAATGAGTTTCTCCTTAGTAGGTGACATTGGTCTTTGTACCTGAGTCACTTTAAAGGTATAGTCCATGTGTGGATCAAATTGAAACTCATTAAGTTTATTTGTCTTTGTCTTTGCATATGTTTCTTTTTGAAGAGCCTAAGTTTGCTAGCTTCTAGCTCAACTTCAAGATTTATTTTTGGAGGATCTCCTCCTCAACCAGGGGAAGCTTTACACTCAATTTTCACTTTACATGAAGCTTTATAGTGAGTTTTTCATGATGGGTCTCCTTCGACAGTGGCCTTATGTTGCCCAGAAGTGGAAGCATAGCCCACATCAAAAGGATTATCTATGTCTAAGAGAGATATTTTCTCTCCTAGTTTAGGGTTAATGACCTTTGTTTCTTCTTTGTGCTCTTGCAGAAGTTTAGCTCCTAATGCTAAGACTCTTGCAAGTACTTGATCTTTATTATAATATAGGATTTCATCAAATCTATTTAGGTCTAACCTCCATTGTTCTTCGAAGAGTCTAACTCTTCTCCGCTATGATCAATTAATAGCTCCGTATCTTTGACTTGAGAAAAGAGAGGGGCCAAATTGTTGCTACTAAATGGGAAGGTTTCAAAATGGTTTTCTCCTATGTCATGCTCGTTTGATTTGGTTGCCATTTTTGTGATTTTAGACATTACTAATAGACGCGTTCGTGTGTAGCTAGTGTGACTCCTAGGTTTATGGTATCTGCAAGAAGATCAAGGTGATGTTTGAACTCTACTACAAAGTGTATCCTAGATGCAATGTTATGTAGTCATTTTTATCAAGGAACACTCATATGCACACCTAAATGTAATGGTCACTCAAATTTTTGTTACCAATCCTATGCCCTAAAAAGATAGCGACAATACCATATCAATATATAGGTCAAGTCGAATTCTAACAAGGCCTAAATATAATTGACATGGTGTTGACACAGTCCTACACAAGGTATACTTAATACTATTTTGAATGTTGATGAAAGCCAAACCTTATGAAAAATGTGTTAGGTTGTGGATCCTATTTTCATGTGTAAAAGTGTCAAGACTATACACTAAGAGTACTTGTACACTTTTCATGTATCCTCTCCAAGTTTTGGGGTTGGGCCAGGCCCCAAGCCGGGTCGGGCGGCATCCCCCTGGTAACAGGGGTTCGAGGGTGCGAACCCGAGAAAAAAATGTTTTCGGCCTTAAAATGTGCTCGATATACTAGGAAACGTGCTTTTCTCATATGGGCGGGATTTCACCCATAGGTTTATGGGATGGTTTTTTTCCCATGGTTTTGTAAACTGCTTTTGTAAGCTATTGTCTACTTATATGGTTTTATGTATATGGTAGTAACATAGTAACATTACATATGTGTTTTGAATTCGGGTGTGAATTCTATAGAGTTTGTTGAGCATAGCTCAAAATAGATCTGGGTATTGTATTGAGAGAGTGGTGGCTTGTAATAAAATCTGAGAAAGTTATTCTCGGTGGACATAGCCCAAAATGGGTGAACCACATTAAATACTATCTCTTTGTGTTTTTTTATTTTATTTTACACTTTTATTTGAGATCTGTAATATTTTCTGCATATTAGTTTCTCTTTGTTGCGATTCCGTGAGGGATTATTCCATATATTTTATCCCTTATTTCCTAACAATTGGTATCAAAGATTGGTTTGGTTTGCTGAAGTGTTGAATCAGGGAAATTTTATCTTGAGTGGTAGCTATGGTAGATGATGGAAGATCTAGGGTTGATAAATTTAACGGTATAATTTCAATCTTTAGAAGATGCGGATGGAAGATTACCTTTATCAGAGGGATCTTTATACTCCCCTATTTGAGAAGGTGAACAAAGCCTCGAGCATGACGGATACATAATGGGATTTTCTAGGATAGGAAGGCACTTGGGAAAATTCAGGTTATGTCTTGCATCTTCGGTATTATGTAATGTTTCAAAGGAAAAGACTACAAAATAACTATGGATGCATTAGGGAAGTTGTATGAAAAACCCTCTACCTTTAATAAGATTTTTTAATGAAAAATTTGTTTAATATGAAGATGTCTGAGAATGGTTCAGTAGCAGATCATTTAAATGATTTTAATACGGTTGTAAATATGCTAGCTTCGGTTATAATAGAAATTCATGAAGAAGTTAGGGCTTTATTAGTTCTGTGCTCTTTACCTGAGAGTTGGAATAGCTTGGTAATGGCGGTAAGAAACTTGGTTCCAACTAATTCAAAGTTTAAGTTTGAGGATGTTGTAGGGGTGATTCTAAGCGAGGAAATGTGAAGAAAAAGCTTTGGGGAATCTTCTACTTTAGGGAATTCTTTAACAATGGAAACTAGAGGGAGACAATAAAATAGAGGAAGCCATGGAAAATCAAAGGATTGGGCAAGGTCAAAATCCAAAAGCAAGATAGTATGTTGGCACTATGGAAAGTCTGGGCATGTAAAGAAGGATTGTTGGGAGCTTTGGGACAAGAAGAAACAACAGAAGAAAACAAGGAGGAAAATGTGGCAACGAATAATGTATGTCAGGATGCTTTGATTCTTTCTTTGCACAATATTATCGAATCTTGGGTTTTAGATTCGGGGCTTCTTTCCATGCTACTCCACATAGGCATTATTTTTTTGATTATGTTCAAGGAGATTTTGGGCATGTTTTTCTTGGTGATGATGAGCCTTGTAACATAGTTGGAAAAGGTTCTGTTCAGGTTAAGATGCAAAATGGGAATACTTGGCTATTAAAGGATGTCAGACATGTGCCTACATTAAGATGAAATTTGATATCGGCAGGGTAGTTGGGAAGTGATGGTTGTATTGTGATATTTACAACGGACTCTTGGAAGGTTACCAAGGGTGCTCTTGTGGTGGCAAGAGGTAAGAAGGTTAGAACCTTGTATTTAACCACTTATAGCACTAATGTTTGTAATCTTGTGGCTTCAGAAGTAGATACAACATTGTGGCACTATAGGCTTGGTCATATGAGCCATAAGGGCATGGAGATCATAAAGAAGGATTTTCCTGGATATATAGAAACAGGTTTGGAGTTTTGTGAGGACTGCATATATGGGAAACAAAAGTGAGTAAGATTTCTCAAGGTTGGACCTACAAAGAAAGAGAGTAAGTTAGAGCTGGTGCATTTTGATGTATGGGGGTGGCTCAGTATCATCTCTTAGGGGTTCAAGTTATTATGTTACTTTTATTGATGATGCAATAAGGAAAGTTTGGGTTTATTGTATTAGAAACAAATCTGATGTATTTGACACTTTTGTTAAATGGAAATCCTTGGTAGAGAATGAAATAGGTCTTAAGATAAAATGTCTTAGGTCAAATAATGGAGGGGAGTATTGCAGCAATGAATTTGATTATTATTATTCTAAGAATGGAATCCGTAGGAAAAAGATGGTTCTAGGAACTCCACAATAGAATGGGGTTTCAGAAAGGATGAACAGAACAATAATGGAACATGCTAGGAGCATGAGGTTACATGCAGGACTACCTCTTTCTTTTTGGGAAGAAGTGGTGAGCACAACTGTGTACTTGATAAATAGAGGACCCTCAAGTGCCTTAGATGGAGGCATACCTGAGGAGGCTTGGTATGGTAAGAAAGTTGATTATTCATTTCTTAGAGTCTTTGTATGTGAGGTGTTTTTCCATATAGACAAGGATGATAGGACCAAGCTAGAGGATAAATCAAAAAAATGAACTTTCATTGGTTATGGTGGTGATGACTTTGGATATAAATGTTGGAGTATTAAGGACAAGAAAATCATTCGATCTAGGGATGTGGTCTTTAATGAGAAAGTCATGTATAAGCAATAGTTGCAGGAAAATAGGGAAGAATCCAAGAAAGAATATGTAGCAGTAGAGGATCTTCCAGGATGGGAAAGTGACACATGAATTAGTTCAGGAACCTCCTCAATAGGAACCCCAAACTCCTATATTGAGGAGGTCTTCTAGGGTAAGAAGAGAACCTGAATGTTTTTCTCCTTCTCTTTATTAGTTATTACTCATTGATAGTGGAGAGCCAGAGAGCTTTGATGAAGCAATGCGGGGGTAGATGCCGGAAGAAGTGGAAGCAAGCCATGGATGAGGAGCATCAAGCTCTCATGGAGAACCGGACATGGGATTTGGTAAAGCTACCCAAAGGCAAAAGAGCATTATAGAAAAGTGGGTGTTCGAGTCAAAGAAGGAGGAGGAAGAAAAGATACAAGGCTGGTTGGTGGTCAAGGGGTTGCACGAAAAAAGGTATAGATTTTGATGATATTTTTTCTCTTGTAGTAAAAATGACTTCTATTAGAACTGTTCTAAGAATAGTTGCAACGAGAAGACTTGCACTTTGAACAGCTTGATGTAAAGACTACATTTCTCCATGGTGATTTGGAGGAGGAACTATATATGCAAAGAACTGTGGGCTATGAGGTCAAAGGTAAAGAGGAGATGGTGTGCAAATTGAAGAAGAGCTTGTATGTCTTGAAACAAGCTCCTTATCAATGGTATAAGAAATTTTATAGTTTTACGATGGGAGCAAGGTTATATTAGATGTCATTCTGACCATTGCATGTATACAAAGAAATTTGAGGATAGCAATTATATTATCCTTTGTTCTGTATGTGGATGACATGTTGGTTGTAGGTAAAAACATGCAGGAAATAAAAGTACTCAAGAAGTAGCTAAGTGAATCCTTTGCTATGAAGGATTTGGGGGCAACCAAACAAATCCTTGGTATGAGGATATCTCGGGATAGGAAGGAATAGAAGCTGAATTTATCTTAGGAAGAGTACATTAAGAAGGTCTTGGAGAGGTTTAACATGCAGGATGCTAAACCGGTTGGGACTCCTTTGGCAGGCCATTTCAAGTTATCAAAGGAGTAGTGTCCCAAGATAGAGCAGGAGAGAAACCAGATGTCCAAGGTACCTTAATCATCATGGTTGGTAGTTTGATGTATGACATGGTGTGCACCAGGCCTAATATTTCCCATGCAGTGGGAGTGGTGAGTAGATTTATGAGTGATCCAAGTAGAGATCACTGACAGACAAAGTAAAGTGGATCCTTCGGTATTTGAGAGGGACCATGGGGACAATTTTGTGCTATAGTGGATCAGACACCACTTTGTGTGGTTATGTAGATTCAAATATGGCTGGAGATGTAGACAGTAGGAGGAGCACAACAAGTTATGTTTACACTATAGGTGGGACAACAATAAGATGGATTTCACGACTACGAAGTTGGTGGCTTTGTCAACCACGAGAGGTTGAGTATGTTGCTGCCACAAAGGCAAGCAAAGAAATGATTTGGTTACAAAAATTTCTTGAGGAGTTGGGGCATAAGCAGGAGGAAGGAAATTTTCATAGTGATAGTCGAGTTCTATACACCTAGCTAAGAACTCGCTTTCCACTCTAGACAAAGCATATATAGTTAAGGTACCATTTCATCAGGGACAACTTTGGAGGAAGAGAAGTTCAAGTTGGAAGATTCATACCAAGTAAGAATCCTACGGATATGATGACCAAGGTGGTCACAAGGAAAAACTGAAGCTATGTTCAGATTTGGTTAGTCTTCACGAAAACTAGTGAAGGGTTGAGAAGCTTGCTCAGAGGAAAACTAGTCTCCAAGTGGGAGATTGTTAGGTTTGGAGCTTGTTTTCATGTGTGAAAGTGTTGAAGACTATACACTAAGAGTATTGTACACTTTTCATGTATCCTCGCCGAGGTTCGGGCCATGGGCATGGGCCCCTCGGTGGAGGTCCAGGTGTAGCCCAGGAGAAAAAAAAATTGGGCCTTAAAATGTGCCCAATATACTAGGAAATGTGCTTTTCTCATATGGGCGGGATTTTGACCCATAGGTTTATGGGACGGTTTTTTGCCCATGGTTTTGATACCCACGGTTTTGTAAAACTACTTAAGAAGTTGTCTACTTATATGGTTTTATGCATATGGTAGTAACATAGTAACATTACAGATGTGTTTTGAATCCAGTGTGAATTCTCAGAGAGTTTTTGATCATAGCTCCAAACATATCTGGTTATTGTATTGAGAGAGCGGTGGCTTGTAATAAAATCTGAGCAAGTGATTCTTGGTGGACGTAGCCCAAATTGGGTGAACCACGTTAAATACTGTCTCTTTGTGTTCTGTTTTTATTCTACACTTTTATTTGAGATCTATAATATTTTCTACATATTAGTTTCTATTGTTGCGATTCTGTGAGGGATTATTCTACATATTTTATCCCTTATTTCCTAACAAAATGGAAGTCACGACTAGATATAACATAACAACATCACCATGATACATTAACTGAGAAAGAAAGGTGTTAGTATCTTGAGAACCTTATCACAATATATATAAGGTGTTATCGACACTTTTCAAAAAGACTTAGATGACGTCAAAACTAAAACCATGTGATAACTATAACAAGGAGTTTTTAATTGTGTGAGTAGCATAACTACAATAAAAAGGGACTTATATCATTTTCTCATAAAAATTTGAACATGATGTAAGTACCAAGATTGTGCATCTAGAATGTGAACAAAACTATCAACTCAAGAAGAGATGAATGATGAACCAAAATCGTAGCGGTGAAGATGATCTTGAAATCAAGATTGAAGGAATTTTATCAAAGATATGAAAAATGTACCTACACACTTTAGATATTTAACAACCCATCTGTAAACATGGATGGGCGTAAATGAACAAAAAAGTGGCGAGCACTATCTCTAATAAAAACGCGCAAGGTATGCACCTTTCTCACCTCGAAAAATGGGCGGTGAGAATGCAAGGGTATAGATCAAAAGATGAAAAAAAGCGTCACTTGGGCAGAGTTTCACCTCGTCCGAAGACAAGAATAAAACTAAGCAAAAGTGGGACGTAGTTTAGTTTCATGATGAAAGACACTTAGATCAAACTCATAAGGGTTCTTTTCCTTGTTCAAAAACAAGGTTCATATTCCAAATGAGTTGTCACTTCGTGATGGCTTGACATAACAATGGACTAGTAAAGTGGGCTCCAAGATAGAATGACCTCCTTAATAAGTTCTCTCAACTAGGTGTTACAAAGCTATCTTAAGCGAGGGTGATTTGCCCAAATAGTCACCCTGACTATCTTGGGAGTATCTCAACTTTAATTTACCCCCTTCAAGCACAAAGGGTAAATATTTTGTCAATGTGTGCCCCAGGGTCACCATACGGACAACCGGTAACTCTAACTCACAAGGTGTACTAGTCAAGTGGGTAAGCGAGCGCTTCCTATTTCATCCACGAGGTTACTCAGTGGTGGATTACTTTAGGGTTCCTAGAACCACCCCCATTTTTGTAGCTTAAGGTGTTATGCCAAAGGGGTTATGTTCCAGTTGAGTGGATAGGGACATGCCCTTTTAAAACCCGTAATATAATATTTTGAATATGGTGTGTTTTTCATCTTACTTAACTTAATGTGGTTTTAAGTGGCACACCATTTGGCAACCTACAAGAACACGTATATTTTAAGTTTTGCATTTTGGACGTCTTTCTTCTACAAGTGTTGGGTCCTGTAGACAACAAGTTTTTGTAATTTCCCAATTCGCATATTAATATTAAGAAAGAGAACTTTACACCTTGATTTTGATTCCAAAGATAACCAATAGGTGAAAAGGAAGAGCATACGCAATGTGCAAAATCCTACTAAATCACATGAAAGTTTACTTTATCTTTTATAAAATAAGTGTTTGGAACATTTGATACAAGTTTTGTATAAGTGTTTATTATCTCCAAGATTGCTTTAGAAGGCGTGGGGAGAGATCATACTCACTTGCACAAACCTAGTTTTAAGCTAAGAACCGAAAACACTTAACTATGCAAAATGAAATGCTAAAGAAAAACTCTATTTTTAATTTGTTAGTCTGAGCAATTTGTAGCAAAGATCAGAAAAAAATATTTTATAGCTTATAGAAAAATTTCAATCTTTACACAGACACCTGCACTCCTAAACTAACACCGGCTTTCCCCAACCAACGGGTATGCACCTAACTCAATAGATACACCTACAAGCAAAAAAGTGAAACCCAATATACTAAAAACATAGATACATCCAACTGCGGACAAGAATTCTTACAACTCAACATGGATGCTTAGGTTTCAATGGAGATGCGTCCAACCATAAAATAGAAAGTTTTAAATTTTTACACGCTTAGCTATTCATATGCGCAGACAGCCGAGAGAGGAGGAGACACAGACCAGCCGACTTGAGACGCGTACGCATCCCTGTAGAGAGATAAAATTTTCCAATGATGAGGACAATCAGATAGGTATGCTCTTGTTTTGATGGGGATGCTTGGGGTTTCAATGTGTACATGCCCGTTCTTAACACCTACGCGTACCTTGTGAAAAAACTTGTAAAACTCACGGATTTTAAAATTTTTAAAAGCAAACAAGTTAGTTGTTAGTCAAAGTGTCCTATTTCTATATCAAACCCACAAAATACATGCAAATGAAGGTCATTTATCTAGTGTTAGAAACATAAATGAGGAAATAACAAGTGATTTGATCCAAAAAACTTGAAAATGAACTTTGAAGAACTCAAAAGACCTCCATTAATGGAGGATGGACATAAGTGTCCCACCGGGCATGCCAAATGTGTTCAATGAAAAGTTACAAAAGCCATGGAATTGGGGTAAGAATCTCTAAAGAAACCCCAAAGGCTTTGAACAAGTTGATCAATGGACCATCTGATAAGAAATGAGAAAGGGTTTCTTCTTTGCATACATTAATTTGAAGTAAACAAGCAAACTAAGCAAATGAAACTAACCTCTATTCTTTGAAATCTTGAAATAATGAACCTAAGAGGATCTAAGCAATTAATTTGTGTTTTAAGAGAAAGAGATCTCCCCATTAATGGCTTTAAGGCCAATGGTTCTTCCCTTTTACTCCATATTTGTGCTATAAAATACAAAAGCAAATGCTACTATCTCAATGGAAGAAAATGAAATACAATCTAAAGCCTAAAGAAATACTATAATCTATGCTAGGAAGAAGAGAGAATTCTTAGAAAATGAGGGATGGGGTCTAGATGTATTTATAGTTTTCCATTTGGGAAAATGGGAGATTTGGGTGCATGTGGGACAAATGCAAAATTCCAAAAAACACTTTTAGCAAGTCAAAGTGAGGTTTGATTGTGTTTAGAAGAGATTGACCATGGTTAAGACTAGCTAACCATGTTTAGAGGGTAATTAATCTTACTTAGAGAGAAATTAGGTTTCTGAAGGGCTTCTGAAAGACTTAATCAATCCAATAAAGTGGATTGATACTCCGAGCTAATAAAGGTGGTACAGAAGGGGATATTAACCAAGAAGAGGTTATTATAACCTATTTAATTAGTTTACAAGAGGAAATATGACCAACAGAGTGTCGTAAGAGGGGAGTTAGATAAATCTAACTGACGAGGTGTCGTAAATTTGCAAAGGGAAGAATAGTTAGTACAATATTAAGAATAATAGTGCATTGATCAAACTACATGTGTCTAAAATTTTGAACTTCCTCTTCACCCAATTATTTGCACTCCAAGTCTACCTTGTGCATGAAGGCACATCCTAGCCAATTCTTATATATTCAATTCTTGTATTCAAGAAAATGTCTTGAGAATTTTTGTGTATCTTGCATAGTATTGCTGCCATAATCCTGCTAGAAATTACATAGCCAAGCTCTGTTCACTTGTGTTATCTCTCTTCCACCTGCATTACAACCAGATCAGCCTTTTAAATTTTCCATTGCTCAAGCATATTCTCCCTACTTCGCCTTTTCATTCCCAATTCCTTGGACTCATATGGACACACATAGAAAGAAAGGATAAATTGAGGAGAAACATTACTACAAGCTTATATTTACCTCTATTATGTGAATTCCAAGTTGGATTTGTTGTTTGATTTCCTTCATTCATTTAATTTATCATTGTTATATCATATCAAATAGAGTATAAATAATTTTCCTTTCATTTGCAGGTAATTATTTAATTTCCAAGAGGGCTTGAATATTTCATAGCAGCCCTCGGTGATAGATCCTCTTCTTCCCATCCCTATGGATCTAAAGGAGAGAATATTTGTATGAGGTTTCCTACATATCATAGATACTTTGGAAAATTTCTCGTTTTAAGTTAGTTTAGATTCAATACACTCATCATACGTGAATAACCACAACGAGTTATCTCACTTGTTTAGTTTTAGTGTAGAAGTAGATTCAATCATTTAGAATAGAAGAAAATTATTTGTGATTATAATATTTCATTTTTGTGATTTGTTTATATTAGTTCCCTTCTCAATAAGAAGAGCATAGATTTTTAGTTTTATCTTAGTTAGTTTTGACACTGCAAATTAGATCAATACTTAGATCTAGGTTAGGAAAACAAACCACATGGAATTTACACTACCCATTCATAGCCTCTAAATCTCCCTTTTCCAACTCAGCTACTAGGATATCACACTAACAAATCTTAGTCACTGATCCTCCTGTAGTTAGCCACACACATTCAACATTGGCTGCTCTGCACATGAGCTCGGGGGTTGAGTGCGGTTGAAGGTTACATGTCAATTTTCATCCATATAAATTGGTGAACCCAACGTGAAGGATTAATTCCTTCTTGTTTCCTTTTCTTTCATTGTTATTACCTCACCTCTCTATTTCTTCCCCTATTTTAGTAGGTATTTTATACTTTCTAAAATATTTCTAGAAGAGAGTTTGGTGGGCCATTTGGATATGATAAATATTACACCAACATGTAACCACAACAGTCCCCTTCTCTTTAGAGATGGAGTGATAATTACACAAGAAACTTCCAAACATCCCCTAGTTACACTTCAAACCCCATTAGCTATGTAAGGATGGAGGAGTTTGATCAACTATTAAACATGCAATATGGTCAACCCAATACAAACCACATTGTTATCACAAATGGAACAAGTTATTACCATAGAGTCTTGTCAAGACCTCACATTACAATAAAATCAAAATAAGATGACAAATTTGCATGAATAACAAATCCTCTTCCTTAGATAGATGAGTCTTTGGATATAATGAAGGCTAAATCCTCCGAGATGTCGAATGCCTATCCTAAGATTCTTACTTCGAGAAAGACAAGAATCATAACACTAAAAAATTCATGATAGGGTATCATGAGCCTTCTCAATCAAACCCTACGCCACATGCACCCCAACAAGGGATTCAATCCTCTCACAACGATCTTATTTCTAATTTATTATGGAGGATTAGAGAACTATAAACTACCCATACTTCAAAAGCAACACATGCGGTAGAGAGTAGAACACGGGGTATCCAAATTGATAGTAAAAAGATACATCCCTTCCAATGAACAACCAATGCAATATCTTTTACAACAAGGTTATCATATTCGCTTCAAATCTAGGTGATCTTCTCACGGGGTTCGACACACTAGGCATATGTCCTCATCCTTCTCAAGCTTATCCTATACAAGGGATGGCCGAAGTGTGTTCTCAAATTCCGCTACAACAAGCAATGTGACGTTCCCTGGTTTTATGCCCGCTATTCCATATCATGGTAATATCCCACCCTACATGCACATGTATTCAAAAACTCCTAGACGGACCTATATTCCATTCCTACTCCCTACATTCCATATCAAGGAGACCATATGTTCTCATAAATGCTTATAATGTAGCTTATCTAACTCCTCATCCTCCACCTCCTCATCAAGGATCTTCAATTGTGTAATCTTACACAATGGGTAAATATGTTGAGTACTTAAAGGAGCCTCTTGACTTACCATACGTGGTGTCATGCTTCCATGCCCATTGCCGAGATCTTCCAAAATTTAAGGGAGAAGGAGACCCAAATGCTCATATCAAGGCCTACGCTAATGCTATCAGGAGTTACTTCTTTGGGATGTTGTATTGAAATAAGATCTTTCCAAAGAATCTCAAAGGAATCACATTGGATTGGTATTACCGTATTCTGAAGCTTCTATACATTCCTTAAAACAACCTTTTTCCAAGTTCATAAAAACATTTGACATGAACAAGTTATTGTGTACAGGGATTAGGAGTTCTTACATATTAGACAAGAGAAAATGAATCGCCACCCATTTCATTTAGATATGGCACCAAGTTCTCTATTCCTCTGTAAGTGTGCCCAACATGGACCAGATGGAACTTTACAATCTTTTCCTTCACTCGCTCAATTGAGAGACTAGGGAGGAAGTCCAGAAGTTTCCTTTTGCGCTTATGAAGAAGTATTGGAAGGTGCACTTGGATTGACCAAGCTGCTATAGACAGTGGGTGTAAGATCTATAGCACCAATGGGAAATTGGTATCCCCAAATCAAAATAATGCAAATTATCAAAACAATGGTGCTGACAACCAAGGACCTAAGGGTGTGAATTGCAATCATGGTGCTACCATGAATAGTGCTATTGATCAAGCCAAGAATGTTGATTTTCCAAACAATGGAAAAAATAACAATAACAATAACTCGAGAAATCAAAGAGGCCCTAACACTGTGTCTTCTATCAACATGTTCGATGTAAATTGTCCATTGCAAAAAAAATCAAACCCAAGGCCCAAACAAACATCAAAACTCTGGCCAATGGGCAACGAATCATGGTTATGACAATCAATTTCAAAATTATAATCAAGGTCATAATCAACAATAACAAGAAACTTACCAAAGGCCACACAATTACAACCCTAACCTATATTATGGTTTTCATAAGGTTCGAGGTCATGAAAATAGGAATTATCACAATTGTAACAAGTTTTTGCAAAGACTTCCCGAAAACTAAAGGCAGCTCTTTGTAGACATGTTCCTAGCAAATCTTGAAACAAACATGCACCTAGTCATACCGGACTGTCACACCTCAAGATGTGAATCCTAAACATCCCGGGGATTCCAAAGTGAATCCTCAAAATATAAACAAGGGTATTTATATAGGAAACAATGACCATGAAGCCTCAACCTTTGACAACTCTCAGGTTTCTCCTAACCTTGGTTCAAACAATCATACAAAAATCTTGGGACTAGTTGAGCTAGATTTTGAGCGTGAAATTAATGAAAAAAATAAGATGAGGAAGTACATTTCAAAACCCCTACCCACTCTTTCCTTCCCACAAGATGGTGTTCCTAAAATCTCAAAACCAGTAGGAGCCTATGATTTAATATCAGATTTGAACAAGACCTTTTCTCACATTGTGTTTCTAGATTCGCTGAAGAATTCACCTGTGTATCATTCTGCATTGCACTAGGTCTTGGTCATCTAATCCATGTTACACCACCTCCTACCACTCAAATAAATCATATTGAATTTTACATACATCCTCCAGGAAATAATGATAGGGATACTGGGTTTGTTTTTTATATAGACAAGATGCCATCTGATGTTGAAATTGCCCGAAGAGGTGATCCTGCTTTATTTTTACAAGTTTGGGTTTATAAAAATTGCATTAAGAGAGCCATGATTGATGATGGGGCTGTTGTAAATGTGGTTTCCTTATCTTTCTTGCAGAAGTTGGGATATGGAGAGATAAATTTTTCCTCTACAAGAAACATGTTACGGGGTATGACAGTCTTAAAGTGACCTCGATTGGAACCATAGTTCTTCTAGTCATTCTTGGTTCAAAAACCATCTTGACATAGTTTTACATTATCGACAAGGAAACAAATTATAACATAATCCTTGGAAGACCCTGGATTCATCGAATGAAGGCTATCCATTCTACCCTATTCTAGGAGATTAGATTCCTCCATTTGGGGAAGGTCTTCTTTGCTCAAGGGGATCCTAAGCCCTTCTATATATAATTATAACACCTCAAGAAGAAGAAAGGAGTTCATACAGAGTATGAAATTCTTGCGAATCAATTGAAAAAACCACCTCCATCAAAAGAACTAGTCCCGAGCATGCCGAAAGCTGAATTCCTTGACCCAAAAACATTTGAGGTGGAAAATACAGATAAGGGTAAATCAATATTTGTGGAAATAGTGTCTACTAAAACCCAACAAAAATTATGGAACTCTTAGAGAGTTATGATCCGATCTTCCTCTCATTTGAACTATAGGGAATGGGTAGTATTCTTGGTTTAGTATATATTCCCTCCGAAGACCTAGGTCTAGGTGTGAACATGATATAATTCACAAATGAAGAAGGGAAATTTGAGATTGAAAAATTCCCATCAAAACCATCTCTGAGGATTGTTCTATTCTAAACCCCGATTTTAACCCATGTGCATCTAAAACTAGGTTTTCCATATTCATGGGGCAAGGCCTCATCATTCAACAAGTGTCACAAGTAAACACAAAAATCTACATAGGAAATGAGGCTGAGAAGCATACTCATGCTCACCCACACACCATGTCTCAAGAACGTGACAAATAGGTGCACGAACGCCTCTTTCAAGACAAATGATTTAATGATTGGACATATACACTTCTAGGAAAGGGTTGTAAGTTTAAACCTAGAATGTTAGGCCCTTATCAAGAGAATGGAAATTTTGAGGATCATGGTTTTCCACTGTGTACTTTTAGGGGTGAATAATTCTATATTCATTAAATTTCTTCACCTTAGCTTTCGTTGCATGTAGTTTCACTTGCATTTCCATATGTATATTACTACATCCACATTGCATTTTCATCTGCCAGTTCACTTCGTAAATTTTTTGATGAAGGGACTTATTCTTATAGAAATTCCTAAAAGATTCTAAAAACATTGGAAAAACAATCAAATCATGTCTCTACAAATATTCACTATTTCATCAATTGTTTTCAAATAATTTCATCAATCCAAGAAAGATAAGACAAAGCTTTGACAATAACCATACCAATGTTTGCATACTTGGTTCTACTTATAGTCTCTTCTAGATTAGGTGTCTTTTCCTATAGTTTGTTCTAGAAGCTTCATGGTGTTGCATCTATCCCATATACATCTCTTTGGAAATAAGAACATTCTAGACATTTTTCCTAGATAAATAAGTCAAATGTAAATCCATAGAAATTTTTATTTTACACATTTATTTTCCCTACCAACCTTCGGTGTTGATCCTGTGTCTCTTACTAGTGATGTAGGGTTGGGAAAGGAGAGAAGTGCCCTTACTCACCTATGCCTTGTCCATGGTGATGATCCCATACTTCCTATTGGTAGTATGAGGCAAGGTGTAGGGGTCTCTTTGAAAAACTTGAAAGTTAGAAATAGTTCATTCAAATGTTGTGAAATCATAAATCAAAACAAATTGAGTTATATGTTCATAATTCCAAAAGCGTTTAAAACCTCAAAACCATATTTTGTCAACCAAGTGGCCATTTACAGATCTAAGTCTTGATAAACTGAAAGAAATTCAAATTCTAAGCTATGAAGCAAACTTGAGTAGAGTGAGGTTGTAGTGTCTCAATTTGGTCTTTCCCAATCCTTGTCTTTCTCTCATCATTACCATTTGAAAAATTTCTATAACTTGTGCCCTTTTTGGCTCTTGTGTTGAGCCTTTGATCTTACTAGTTGTGTGGAGTTAGGAGCAGAGCAAGTTAATTCACTAATCATATCACTCTTTCACCACATTTTGTGAAAACAATACGAAGTATCAAAATTCACTTAGAGAAACTAAAGTTTAACATTGCAATGTGATTGCATTATCATATATCAGCATTACAAAACACAAAAAAAGAGATCATTATGTTAGCATTCATATCAAGTGCATACATTATGAAAAGCATATAAAAATGGAAGTTCTAAACATATAAAATTACACGTGTGAATCAAATCATAAATGGAAGTCAAGTCTATGCAAGGAATAATCGAGCCAAAAAGATATATATGTACATATCATGGTGTGTCATAGTTTTGAATAATGCCATCACACACTAGGTGTGGTCAAAATGTTTGTAATGAGCCTAAAATACCAAAACATCATATATGCCTTAAAAATGGAGACTAAACAATAAATGCACTCTACTTATCCACCTCTTTGAGGCCCCTTATGACCGCTCTAGTTACGAATTTCTTAGGAGTTCTTCTCAAAATCAATCAAACAACAAAGGGCCAAGCCTAACGCAACATACCATTCCCAAATCCATTCCAATTCAACCATACTCAAAAATGAAAAATGGTCAATGTGGGCCCATAGCTCAAAAATCACCAAGTCTATATGCACATATGAATTTGAAAATGAGTTTTTTTAGATATATATGTTGTTATAACTTCGTTTTGAGTGCATATGTTTATAGGGAATGAGTGCTAGTGCAGGTATATTTCTATATCCCCGCAAAAATGGTAAGTCCTCTTGTCATTTTAATTTAGTGTTTATTTTTCGATACTTTATCTATTTTCACTTGATTATTCTCTTCCTCTTATAGGTAGAGGGAGTTTGGATGGTGACATTTTGACACATGAGCATGTTAGGTATAGCTTCTAACTCCCCATTTTGGGAACACCATACTCGGACTCTACGTTTTACACATTTTCATGGCTAAGATGTTTCTCCGAGGGGGAAATATGTACACACCCAAAATTGCATGTTCTACATTTTCAAAAATGGTTACAAAAGTCCCCAATGATGATTCATTTCCTTTCAGAAGGTGTTCAAGTTCCTAAGCCCATCCGTAGTGTATATTTGTAGCCTAGACATCCTTACTTAGATTTTCCATGCTTTCTTAAAGCTTCTTGCTCATTTATGTGCATATTTTGTATTTTAGTGTCGGACCGCCACCCTACTCACGGCGGTGGTTCGAAACTACCTCCCAAGATTGGGTGGCGGTTTTGAAACTACCTCCCGTGCTTGGGAGGTAGTCCCAAGATCGCCTCTCGAGCTTTGGCGGCATTATGAGACCGCTCCCCTGTATAGGTCGGTTTTCCTTCGTGATTTTTCCGAACTCTTCATGCATGGTTTTAACACGTGACACTTTACTTAACTTAAATTATAAGGTGTGTTTGTGAACCAATTGCCTTAAAATGGTCTTGTTTGCATGGTATTACTTCCCTCTTCTATTTTTAAATAGATTTAATTAGTGAGAATAGCCTCTTCACCCAATTATTTGGCACTCCAAGGTTTCCTTGTGCATGAAGGCACATCCCAGCCAATTCCTATATATTCAATGCTTTTATTCAAGCAAATGGCCTGAGAATTTTTGTGTAACTTGCATAGTATTACTGCCATAATCCCGCTTAGAAATTACATAGCCAATCTTTGTTCACTTATGATATCTCTCTTCCACCTACATTGAACCAGACTTCCTTCAAGTTTTCATTACTCAAGCATCTTCTCATGTTGTTGCCTTTGCATTCCCAATTCCTTAGACTCATATGGACACACATAGAAAGAAAGGATAAATTGGGTGGAAAAATTACTACACAAACCTGGATTTACCTCTATTCTATGAATTCCAAAGTTAGATTTGTTGTTTGATTTCCTTCATTCATGTAATTTATCATTGTTATAGCATATCAAATAGAGTATAAATCATATTCCTTTAATTTGCAAGTAATTAAGTAATTTCCAAGAGAGGTTTGAATATTTCATAGAAACCCTCCATGACGGAACCTCTTCTTCCCATCCTTATGGATTTGAATGAGAGAATATTTGTAGGAGGTTTTCTATATATCATAGATCATTTGGAAAAGTTCTTATTTTAATTTATTTTAGATTAAATACACTCAAAGATAGGTGAATAACCACACCGAGTTATCTCACTTGTTTACTTTTAGTGTAGAATTAGATTCGATCATTTAGAATAGACACAAATTGTTGTTTGTGATTGTAATATTTTAGTTTTGTGATTTGTTTATATTAGTTCCCCTTTCACCAAGAAAGATAGATTGTTAGTTTCAATTTAGTTAATTTGGACACTACAAATTAGATCAACACTTAGATCCAAGTTAGGAAAACAAACCATAGCGAATTTACACTACCAGTTCATAGCCTCTAAATATCCCCTTTGCCAACTTAGCTACCAGGAGATCACACTACCAGATCTTAGTCACTGATGCTCCTATAGTTAGCCACACACATTCAACATCAGCTTCTCTAACACAACCTCGGGTATCGAGTGATGTTGAAGGTTGCATGTCAATTTTCATCCGTACACTCACCCAATAAAATGAAAGCATGTGTAGCCATAGCCACGTGAATAAAGGGAAGAGTTTCTATTTTTAAATGCCGATCAACCTCCTCCCACTATACATGTGGTATAATGCCCATGGGAAGGATTAAAAATGGAGACAAAGGAATAGGAGGTAGGATTTGAACCCCTAACCTCATGCTTAAAACCAAAGTGACTTGCCAACCTTAAATGGAATCTCAACATGGAGTAAAACGAGCTCAACCTTCTTTAAACATAGCTAGTGAACAAACTATGCAATGCATAGTGAAGGAGTAGTTTGCATTCAACCATGGATGTGAAGGCCTTAGAGTACGAATTTCCTTATGGTGTAAAAATGAAACTTGTTCAGAATTTTGAAAGGAATCCAAATATGTAATTTTTTTGATGAAGTGCTATAGTGTTTCTACTGTAGGTGAGTTTCCATCACATTTGCATGAAATAGACACTAGGTGCAAGCTAAGATCCGAGGTTGTCAAGACCTAAGAATTGAACCAGTCTTGGTGTAAAAAGGAAAGTTGCTCAAAATTTCATGAGGATTCCAAAATTTAAATTTTTTTCATGTAGTGTTTTTAAATCTCCATGTGTGGGTGGTTTTTGATCACATTTTCGGGGGATCACACTTTGTGAAAACATCAGAGGGGCCATAGATGGACTTGGGAACGTTTATGGTAAATTGTAGAGCTCCATGAGGTCTTGATCAGCTCATTTACAGGTATAAAGTTCTATTTATCATTATGGAAGGGCTAATTGTACTTATTTGGGAAATAATAGATCAATTCTCTTTTCCATAATTTGGAGACGTATCCTTTAGGTAAAATCCGTTATCAATTTGGTTTTTTATGTTTAATTCTATTGTAGATGAATCTTTTGACAAGATAAAATTAGTAATAGGTTTTATTTCTATTGATTAAGCAATCATTCTTTAAAAGGAAAATGGATTCAAGTTTCAATTTCGGTATCCATAATCCATAATTGCACATATTAGAGTGGTGAATGAATTTTCAAACCGAGGTGTAATAGTTTTTAAAGGGATTAATCAATTTTAGAGTTTAAGAGCCATAAAATTGATGTTGAGTTCCTCATATCCTTGGAAATTTTTATAAGTTAAAATTAACCATGCCCATTTTCGGATCAAGTTTGGTATCAGAGATGGTTCTAGCTTGATATCCTTCTTCCATTTTTAATCTA
Source organism: Taxus wallichiana var. yunnanensis (assembly GCA_018340775.1). NCBI lineage: Eukaryota > Viridiplantae > Streptophyta > Pinopsida > Cupressales > Taxaceae > Taxus > Taxus wallichiana. Next base: position 621,702,770 of record CM031234.1, on the reverse strand, counting down.
ATTAAAAGTGATTGTTTGAGTTGGTGCAGTGAGTTTAGTGGTTGGATAGGTACAGGTGCACTATGGGTAGTTACAAATGTGTCAGATGAGGCATTGGGTTGATAACTGATGGAAAATTCATCCAAAAACCATCTAGTGTATGGTAAGACAAGTTGGATTCAAGGTAAAAGAAGTTTTGAACCACAATTTTTAAATCAAACTTTTTAGCTATCCATTTTGGGAATCACTTATGAGTCCGTTCAGTTGATATGAAGAATGTAGGCTCATGTGAGTTGGATATACTTAATTTTGTAATGCAATTTTTTTGAAAAGCTTACCAAATTTTAGAGTAATTTGTTGATTTCCGTAGTATGTTGAAGGATGTATTCACAAGTGTTTTTAATTACTTTAAAATTGGAAATCGGGGTCACCTGTAAGAGGATCTGGGAGACTGTTTAAAATGCTTAGATTTAAATTCTTACTTGTTAAGGATGACAATATACCATTTTCTATTTTTAGCATTAGTTTATGCAGCTTTTAGTGAGCATGTGATAGTAAATGTCTATTTTTGGAATGTATTTTTAAGTATTGTTGTTAAATGTCATTATGCAAGTCTGGGACACCATTTTGATTTTGTAGGTAACTTGCACATAAATGATGTCCCTTATTTTAGGGTGTTTGTTTGTGACTACTCTATGTAGTTATAATTAGTGTGTACATTATTTGCACTAACAAACTGGTGTGCAGGTATGCCTGGTGATCATTTATAGCATTGACAGTTCATTGTTTTGGGTAAGAACAATTACAATTTTATCTATGCTTTTACAGTTTAGTGTATGGATATAATATTTCCATATTCATGTTGATTCATATTTTGACTATAGCCATTTTTGGGCATTGATGGTTTAATTATTTTGGATAGTGAATATTTACAGTTGTAATCGGCATAATCACAAAGTGTCAGTTGAACACTAGCTTCCGTTATAGATGGGTGTTATTATATGACTTACTGATTGTGATGGCATTACAATGGTTTATCGTAGATTCACGTGGATTCAATTTTGTGACTATAGCTATTTTGGCGTTGATGGTCTAACTACATTGGATAGTGAATATTTACATTTTTACCATTTCGTATAGATAGGGAGACTAGCCTAATTAGGGGCAATTTAGATGTCTAACATACTTGATCTATGTTATCAAATTATAATTTAATTAATTAGATGTATCACAAAGTGACAGATGAACACTAGCTTTATTGAGTGTTATTATATGGCCATTGTTTGTGATGGCATTATGATTTAAAAATCAATTTTAACTAATTAAATTGTGCACACACTTAACTTTGCTTTGTATTGATTTTTGATATAAAAATTGACTATTATATCCTTTTGTATTTTTAATAAAATAATTAAAAATGAAAGTATTGTGTAAAAAAATAAATAAAGAGATGAATCACCAGCAATTTGACACAAGAATTGATAATGGAGTTTAACACTTGTGGCCTACGCCTCTCGGGTCCTATTGATGGGACCGATTTATTAAAATCTTGAAAATAAATCTTTACAAATATTTATACAAGAATCTAATCTTCTCATCACGTTCCTCTACCAAAAATAATAGGAGTCACTTTTTACTTCATCTCAAAATTACATCTCTAGCTCAAGTTATGAGAAAAACAATAACATTTCATATAAGCTATGGGTACAATGGTTGGGCACCTATCCTTTTACCCAAGTGGCCCCGGTTCAAATCTCACTCCATGTGGGGTGATTTTTAATATTATTATTTATTTGTTTTCCATATTGCCACGTGTCATATTTTCATTGGTCCACTTGACGAGTGTGTACGTGTTCAACCTGTGCACAATCCCCAAAATTTTCCAGTTACCTGAAAATTTCAATGAGCCATAACTTTTGCATACAAGTTCCATTTTCTACAAATGAGATATCGATGGAATCATCTAATTTTTCTCCATGACATGGAACTGACTGCAAATGATTTTAAGAAGATCTTAGATTAGTGTTTCTCCATGAGGATCCTCTGGATCATTCCTCCCCACTGAGAAACTTTTGGACCCCAAAAGTCAACTTAATTGGTGAATAGGTGAGGGTATTTCTCCCTCACCTTCCGGTTTCCATCCATTAGGATTGTTCAGATGAATGCATTTAAACCCAACATGAAGATACTCAATATCACCCCTTCATGAAGTTTTGACCTTCTTGTCCAAAATGATGTCTTCCCCGCAACTATAGATGTTGATTTGGACTTATGATATTGGATATTTTGAGTAGATCTGGTATGGTAGATTTTGATGATGATATAGTTGATTTATTTAATTAAAAATGATAATGTTGAATTATTGATATTGTTGTGATTCTGTGTGTTTGATGATTTTGAGATATTGTTTATATCATTTTTGGATGTTCTGATATGGCCACAAGGCCGAAGGAGGTATTTGCATTTTGCAGGTTAAAAATCACAACAATGTCGGGACTGGAGACTAACCATATTGAAATTCCGGGTGAAATCAACAAGGTCACCATGGCAACTGTGTTGTGTGTGTGTGTTGTGTTATGTTAGGAATTCCCATGGGGGATTTCCATTATATGTGACCATGGGATATGTGTTTTATTTATGTGTTCCTTTTTATTATTGTTGTATGTATTTTTATTTGTAATGTGTTCCTTTTTTTTATTAATTTAAATGTGATAGTTTTAATGTGAGAGTCATATAGTTAAACTTTATTTAAATTTAATTGGGACATGGAATGTAATTAATAAAGTTGTTGAGTTTAAATAATAATGTTGGAAGAGTGTGTAAGTTAATATGTAAGAATGTGTAAGAAAGATGTAAGAGTCTTGTAAGGCAGATTTTGGAATGTTAAACACTCCATCTTTTATGAAATTCGAATTTGACCTTGGAGGCCAAATTTGGAGGCTTGTGGGACAAGTTAAACTTGTCCCACACCTCTTAAAATGATCCACCAACCATGCCTATGGTTTGAGGTTAAATTTAGGCATTTTAATGCTTTTTGAAGTGACAATTTGTAAGTTTTAATTGCACTTCCCTTACATATTTTTAATGCAGTCCTTTTGAAGTATGGGTCATTTTGGAGTGTGTAAGTCATTTTGTCATTTTTATTTATTGTGTTTTGGTGAGGATGTTGACTTTCCTCTTGGGGTTGAGGAAGAATGATGTGGCATCCCACAAGGATCCACATCATCCTCTCCTCTTCCCTCTCCTTTAAATTCAAAGCTTCTTGCTCATTTGAGGTTGTTGAAACTTTGTTATTTTCCTCTTGGGGCACATTTTTTTTTTGTTTTTTTTTGGAGCTTGTTTGAGAAAGAGCTTGGAGTCTTTTTGCATGCTTATACTTTGCTGGTTTTGGACTGCACTTTGACATTGTGGAAAGCTTGTGAGCTTGGAACAAACTCCAGTATGGAGAGGTAGGATCTTGAGCTGTGTTTTAATTGTTTTCCTTCTCTTGCATGCATGTTTAAATGGTGTTTGTGTTTGTGTTCTTGGGCTGGTTGGGTAGAATGCTTAGGGCATGGTGTAGGAGAAGGCTATGGGGATTTCATATGGGGGCATAAGGGATTGCCAATGGCACTATTTTATTGAGGAGGGAGTTTTGGTTTGGGATCCACCTTGGAAAAGAAACTACTTGCATTTCTTACTATGGGGGGGGGCATAAGGGATAAACTTGGGGGGCATAAGGAGGGGTTGGGAGATATAAGGTTTATGGGGTTGATATGTTTATTGGTGTATGCATTTTGGTGGATGCCCAATTCCAAATTGGGAGGCATAAGGAGTTCCCCATAGTTCTTGCTCTTCTTGTTGGCTTGCTTGATCAAGCCTATGTGTTGTATGAATTGTTTCAAATGCAGTTGGGAACTGTTGTCTTATTTTGAATGTGTATTTTATTGTTTTATGCAATGTGAATGAATGTTGTTTGTATGTGATAGAAGCCTTTGTTGCCATGTGTTGATATTCATGCTCCATTTCAATATGGTTGGGGCTCGGGGCCAATGGGGAAGGATGGCTTCTCCTTTCTCATTGGATGTCTTGGTTGGGTGGAGAGCGTTGCCTTTCCCCCTTCCTTGTTGTGATCAAAGTTGCAAAGAAGAAGAAAAATGCATGTTGTTGTTTGGAGCAAGGAGAAATTATAGTTTGACAGTCATTTTCCTTTGAGTAATTCAATGTAACCTTTCCCACTTCGAGTGGATGAGTGTATAAATGTTGTAATGTGAAGTTGTTGCATTGTAAATGGAAGATGAATTTGAATTGAGAAATGTACAAGAAGAATTATACTTCTTTTTTGTTTTGGAAAGAAAATGTAAATGATATTCCATATTTTGTATTTTGTAATTTGAAACCAATTCAAATTGGAAAAGAGATGAGATGTAAAGTTTTCAATTGAATGTGAATAAAGAATTGCATTAGTCCCTCTAAATTGCAATGTGTACATGATTTGATTTGCTGTAAAAAAAATGATATCTCTTTTTTGGAAAAGAATAAGAAACAGTGTTGTATATCTCATGTATTGTATTTGAAATCAAATAGAAAGGAAAGTTGTAAATTTGTATGGAGGATCAATGAAAGAATGCATTCCTTTCTCAAAAGTGTATTGCACATTTGATTTGAATTATTGTTGAAAATTGATTGTTGTTTGAAAAGAAAAGAAAGAAGCATGCGTATGGAATGAAAGATAGTGTTATATTAATTGCAAAATTGTATATTGAAATTGAAATCAAAGATGCATTTTTATTTAGAATTGAATGGATGATCTAATAAGCATTGTATTTGACTAAGTTAGAATCATATGCACATTCAAAAGACAAATTGCTAAATCAATTTAAAAGAAACAACTCACTATTTTAAAACTTAAATCTGGCAATGCACATTTTAATTAAAATGAGCAGTTCAGACTTATACTCAACAATAAGTTATGAAACCTTGAAATTCATACTTAGGAAGACCTAAGGAAACTCAAATTCACTATAACAGTTATGAAAGAACCTCCAAAACTTAATGAATTTCAAATGAGAACTTACATAGTCATTTTTCCATCTATTGCTAGAAAAATGCAACCTCAACAAATTAGACAATTTGACTTCACTAAAACACTCTAAACCCTCCCTAGACTGATCCTCCATGTCTGTTTGACATGTTGAGTGAAGGAGGAGTTCAAATTTATCAAATTGAGAAGTTGGAAAACTGTCAGTTCACAAATTAAAAGCCTGCAGATCCTTTTCACAAAATTGACCCTTAAAAACTTATCAAAATGTAAATTTTATGTTTCTTGTGCAAAGAGGGCATCGAGAGATTTTTGAAAAGTCCTCGTTTTCCCAAAACCAAGCTTTCTAGCTCAAGTTATGGCACTTTGAAGTTTTTGTGCCTTGGCGGGAAAATTTGGGAAAATTTTCCTTGGCGGGCCCACAACCCAAAAATTTCCATCATTTGCCCTTAGGAAAATTTTCAAAATTTGGACCTTGGGAAAATTTTCACTTTTCCCTCCACCAGCCCATCGGAGGGCTGCCAATGTCCTCCAATGGGGTGGCGAGGCACGTGTTACCCCTTAAACTTTTTGAAACGCCCTCCGCAGCCAATCGAGGGGCCATGTGTCCCCATGTGGCTACGGGGAGGGTGGTTCTTTTAAACCTTTTTGCTTTTTTTAAATTTTTGGGAAAAATTGACGTTTTGGCCCCACCGGCCCGCGTCCAATCATAGGATGCCACATGGCATTTTGACAATGGCGGAGGAGGAGGGAAAAAAATTTCCTTTGGAAAATTTGGTTTTGGCTTTGGGAAAAATTCCCAAGTTTTTCCCATGGCCCACCGGCCCATGTCCAATCACATGATGACATGTGGCAGATCGGACCTCGGCGGGAGTGCGGAGTTATTTTCTCCATTGAGATTTTAACTCCAAAATCTCAATTTCCTTTTTCTCCACTTTGGTCCGCTCCTCCCCGACCAATAAGATTTTGACACGTGGCAGGGGTTTTCTCCTTGGCGGAGGCACACGAAAATTTTTGCCCTTGGGATTTTGGGCCTAAAATCTCCATTTTCACGAATGCTCCACCCCCGCATTTTCCCGCCCAATCGGGAAGCGCCACGTGTCCCCCTCCCTAAGCCTGCGGACTCCCCAAGGGAAAATTTCCCCCTAAACTCCACCAGCCCATATCTTGAGTTCAAATTATGAGGAGTTAGGAGGACTTCTTTATATCACTTGGAAAGGTGAGAAAATTTCCTATCCAATGGGAATGGTTTAGGAAATTTTTGAAGTGTTAATTATGAGAAAAATCTAGTTGAAACTCTAAGCCTGTTATAGAGTGGGTATGGGGGTAGATTTCTCCTTGAAACCAACTAGAACATCTAACCCTAAAATTTGAACCTTGTGAGCTTGATATTAGTTAATAAAGGAAACTTGTGTTTTGGTAAATGTGTTTGTTCCAGAACCTGCTAGTGGCAAATTGTTGTCTGGCAACTCTGGTTGTGTTCACTTCTAATAAAAAAAAAAAATTATCCTATAATTTTCTAGCTAACCCTAGGTTGTTTCTTGGGTCTCAAGTGGTTGTTTGAATGGGCACTACAATTTGGTATCAGAGCAATGGTTCAAAGGCTTGGACCATTGGGCACACTAGAAAACTTGAGACATGAAAACTTAAACCTAGCACACTGTAAATCTAGAAAACAACTTAGCAAGAATTTGTATGTTTTAGTAAACATGGAAGTTGTATAACTTAGCAAAATGAACTAACTCTCACTTTGGTCTATGCAGGAGGCTCAAACGAGTGAGAGGAACCTTCACAGAGACTCAGATTCACCACCACCACCACCACCACCGATCAGGGTGTAACAGCCATTCTACCTCAGATTTACAGACCCTTCAGATGTTAATGCCGCTCTACATGGAGGATTAGGTGGAGGGCAGACAACTAGTCATGATAGAGCTCCTTCCATCGAGGGTCAGGTACCTCCTCATTTTAGCAGGAGCATAGAGGAGAGAACTCCCATGCGGAGTCAGTCAGAGTAGAGTCACCACCTAGGAGACAGGGTGACAGAGTTCCAGAGCATAGAGAGAGGTCTCGGAGCCCTAGGCTTAGGGATGAGCATGCAGAGAGACCTAGAGGCCGATAGACCACAACAACGGATCACATCAGGGAGATCCTTGAAGCTTAGGCCCTCACACTACTCAGGTGATATAGGTGGATTTCAGGTAGAGGCCTGAGCTAGTGAGCTTGAGTGGTTGCTTCAAGCTTTGTCCTTGTTCTAGCAACACGAAAGCTCATGTTGCGATCCATCTACTGAGGGATGGAGCAGAGTATGGTGGAGGACAAGAGGAGCAGAAGCTCCATGTAGATTCAGAGATAGTGACTTGGGAGCTATTTGAGGAGAGATTCAGAGTAGGTATTATCACGGAGGTTCATCCAGTAGAGGATTGACGAGTTCCATGACCTCCGACAGCTACCCTTTTAGAGCAGCAGAGAGAGAGAGTTCTAGATCTACTTCAAGTATGTAGAGTATATGCAGGATGAGCAGGTGTGGATTCACAGGTTCATCCGGGCCTAAATTTAGATATTGGAGGTGCAGTGTGGATTCACTATCCACAGACTTTAGCAGAGGCCATTGAGAAGGCCTATATTGCAGAGGAGACTCAGGGTAAAACCCAACAGGCTAGAGACCGAGTCAGGAGCCGCATTCAACAGATGCAAGATGGTAGATCGAGAGGTTCAATACCTCTTCCTCATGGTGGGCAAGCATTCAACATAGTCATCCTTTAGGCCACAATAGTAGCAGCAGCAATAGTCCCACCCACCGTATAGACCTCCACAGAGAGCTGATGCACAGAGAGGTCGAGCATGGGGCCTCCTCCTAGGGGTCCCATCAGGACACAGGTGGACCTAGAGCTCAATCAACTAGAGCTCACCAGCAGAGGCCACAGCAGACCACAATCGGATCATCAGGATCCACACCACAGCTTCTAGGGCACCTACTGGAGGTGTTGTTCCTTGGAGAGGATCAGGTGGTTGTTTTGGATGTGGAGTAGCTGGACATTTTTGGAGAGATTTCCTCAGAACCCTAACAAGGGTAAGGCACCGGTTTCTGAGCCGATAGTTGGTGACATGGGACATGTAGCCACAGGATCTATGTAGTGGTTGAGAACTCACCAGGAAGAGCACCAGAGCATAGTCATTGAGACCACAGTAGCATTGGTGGTATTCCTACCTCTATATTGTTTGATTCTGGTTCTTTTGATTCTTTCATTGCACCATCTTTAGTAGAGAGTGATGCAGGCTGGTGGTAGTTAGGCAAGGTCTTAGTTGGGATGTCGAGATGGCTTCTGGAGCCAAGATCTCTGTGGACTCCTTAGTTAAGGAGTGTGTTGTGGATTTGGGACCTTTCACCACCACCTCAGATCTCCGTATTCTTCCTTTGGGCTCGTATGGAGTCATTTTAGGTATGGATTGGCTATCTACACATAGGGCCAGGATGGATTGTTATCATAAGACTATAGCTTGTGCAGATGATTTGGGAGTTGAGTCGGTGATCTCGGGGTCAGAGACCCATTTCTATTCGCACCATTTCCGCTATGCAGCTTAAGCGGTGTGTGTGGTGGGTAGATGTATGTTGTTACAGTTAGTGATAGGTCAGGATGGGTCTAGTGGACCATCGCTAGATGATCATCCCATCTTGAGAGAGTTTTCTGATGTTTTTCTAGGGAGCTACTGGGATGCCACCCCCACGTGAGATTGATTTCCATATAGACCTAGTTCCTGGAGCAGAGCCTATCTCACGGGCACCTTATCGGATGACCACCCCGAGCTCTGTGAGCTCAAGTTACAGCTTGAGGGCCTTTTGGAGAAGGGCCTTATCCATCCTAGTGTATCCCCTTGGGGTGCACCGGTGATCTTTGTGAAGAAGAAGGATGGATCATTGCGGTTGTGTATTGATTACCACCAATTGAACAAGGTAACGATCAAGAATCGTTATCCTCTTCCTCATTGATGACTTGTTTGATCAGATGAAGGGAGCCACAATTTTCTAAGATTGATCTCAAGTCGGGCTACCATCAGTTGAGGATTTTGGAGGTGGACATTCATAAGACCACCTTCCACATGAGATATGGGCACTATGAGTTCACAGTGGTGCCTTTTGGTTTGACGAATGCCCCCGCAGTGTTCATGAGTTTGATGAATGGGGTATTCAGAACCTTTTAGATCGCTTCATGCTCATCTTCCTAGATGACATTTTGATATACTCACGTACACGTGAGGAGCACGAGGGGCACCTTCGATAGGTTCTTCAGTGTCTTCATGTGAGCAGCAACTTTACGGGAACTTGGAGAAGTGTGCTTTCTTCCAGATAGAGGTGCAATATTTGGGTCATATCATTTTTGGGGAAGGTATCACAATCAATCCTTCCAAGATTAGAGCCATTATGGATTGGCCAACACCCACTATAGTGACCGAGGTGCATAGCTTCATGGGTTTAGCAGGTTACTACCAGAGATTTGTTTAGGACTTTTCTCGGATTACACACCCTATCACTTCCCTTCAGAGGAAAGGGAAGAAGTTTGTTTGGATGGATAGATGTGAGTAGGCCTTCAGACACTAAAGGAGTGCCTCACTACAACACCCATTCTTGCAGTGTTCCGATCCACAGGGTGAGTTCTTTGTTTGCACAGATGCTTCTTTAGCAGGGCTTGGAGGTGTGTTGATGCAGGATGGTAGGGTTGTAGCTTTTGAGTCTCAAAACTCAAGGATCACGAAGCTTAATTATCCTACCCATGATCTTGAGCTTGCGGAGTAGTTGTGCATGCTTTGGTTAGATGGAGACATTTTCTTCTTGATGGAGATTCACACTCAGGACAGATCATTTGAGTCTTCACCACCTCTTCACGCAACCCAATCTAAACGCTCATCAATGGCATTGGATGGAGTTTCTTTGTGAGTATGACATGGAGATCGAGCATGTGAAGGGGAAAGAGAATGTGGTAGTAGATGCTCTCAGTAGATGGAGACATGTGGCTATGGCCACTACAAGAGCACATTTTACAGAGCAGATTCTTCAGCAGAGCTTCCTCTTGACAACTTCTACATTGGCTCGAGAGAGAGATAGAGTCAGAGACCCCCTTGAGGGAAGTTTGATGGTTTCACCTTAGAGGTATGGTCTTCTCGAGACACAGAGGGCTGGATATATGTTCCCAGAGATGGAGGCTTGAGGTAGGACATCTTGGTAGAGGCACATCATGCACCCTATTCAGCCCATCCCGGGTGAAGAAGATGCACGCCACTTTGTGATAGTTGTATCACTGAGAGAGGACTTCATCGAGACGTGGCTCAGTTTGTGTCATGGTGTTTAGAGTGCCAAGAGGGTTAAGGCTAAGCATCAACATCCAACAAGTCTTCTTTATCCTCATGCCATACCAGAATGGAAGTGGGACACCATTTCCATGGATTTCATTATTGGACTACCTATGTCGAGATATCACCACGATGCCATTATGGTCACGGTTGATAAATTGACAAAAGTGGCTCACTTTTCTCTAGTGAAGACCACTTATACAGCTAGAGCAGTGGCATGAGTATATTTGGATGAGATCATTAGGTTGCACGGATCCCGTGGAAGATCATTTGTGACCGCGATCCTTTGTACACTTCACATTTCTGACTACCATGTAGTATGTCCTGGATGAGGATTAACTTCAACACAACATATCACCCTGAGACAGATGGACAGACCAAGTGAGTGAATCAGATTTTGGAGGATATGCTCAGGATGTATGTGATGGATCAATAGTCTAAGTGGGAGGAGTACCTATACTTAGTGGAGTTTTCCTACAATAATAGTTTTCAGAGTTCTATAGGCATGGCTCCTTTTCAGGCATTATATGGTAGAGAGTGCAGACACCCCTTAGCTGGGACAGGTTAGAGGACAAAGTATCTCTTGACCAGCTCTTTTGTAGGACATGGAGCAACAGGTAGTGTTGATCAGGCAGAGATTGTAGGAGGCACAAGACAGGCAGAAGAAGTATGTGGATCAACATAGGATTGATCATAGTTTTGATGTGGGCATGAAGGTGTTCCTTCGTGTTAGACCACACAAGAGCCCTATCCATTATGGAAAAGGTTCTAAGTTAGCTCCTAGATTCATTGGTCCTTTGAGATCTTGAGCGTATCGCCCTTTTTGGCCTACCGTCCTAGCATTGCCACCTAGCTTGTCTCGCGTACATGATGTGTTTCATGTTTCTGTCCTTAGGAGGTACATTGCAGATCCTTCTCATGTGTTGGACTGGACATCATTAGGTGTAGGATCAGGGGTAGGTGATGGTGGAGCCCATCCATATCATAGATCATAGGACCCTGGGCCTTTGAGGCAGAGAGATTGATCAGGTACGGGTACAGTGGGACAAGATATGATGAGACTGACAGCCACTTGGGAGGATGCCACAATATTACGAGTGTAGTTTCCACATGTTCCAATGACTTCCAGGAGGAAGTCGAGTCTAAGGGGAGGGGATGTAGTGCCCACTTCCCTTTGACACTTTAAGATACTGATTTTGATACTATTGATCATATTATGGACACTATTATGTTTTGTTTTAGTATGATGGTTAGATGTTAGATCATGGATTAGTATTGATCTGGATTCAATTATTATGCTTGATGATTACTAGAGACATTTTCTATATGTGGTTGATGATATACTATTGTGACATGGACATATTATAGATGTTGATTTGGACTTATGATATTGGATATTTTGAGTAGATCTGTATGGTAGATTTTGATGATGATATAGTTGATTTATTTAATTAAAAATGATAATGTTGAATTATTGATATTGTTGTGATCTATGTGTTTGATGATTTTGAGATATTGTTTATATCATTTTTGGATGTTCGATATGGCCACGAGGCCGAAGGAGGTATTTACATTTTGCAGGTTAAAAATCACAACAATGTCGGGGGACTGGAGACTAACCATATTGAAATTCCGGTGAAATCAACAAGGTCACCATGGCAACTCGTTGTGTGTGTGTTGTGTTTTGCTTATGTTAGGATTCCCATGGGGGATTTCCATTATATGTGACCATGGGATATGTGTTTTATTTATGTGTTCCTTTTTATTATTGTTGTATGTATTTTTATTTGTAATGTGTTCCTTTTTTTTAATTAATTTAAATGTGATAGTTTTAATGTGAGAGTCATATAGTTAAACTTTATTTAAATTTAATTGGGACATGGAATGTAATTAATAAAGTTGTTGAGTTTAAATAATAATGTTGGAAGAGTGTGTAAGTTAATATGTAAGAATGTGTAAGAAAGATGTAAGAGTCTTGTAAGGTAGATTTTGGAATGTTAAACACTCCATCTTTTATGAAATTCGAATTTGACCTTGGAGGCCAAATTTGGAGGCTTGTGGGACAAGTTAAACTTGTCCCACACCTCTTAAAATGATCCACCAACCATGCCTATGGTTTGGAGGTTAAATTTAGGCATTTTTAATGCTTTTTGAAGTGACAATTTGTAAGTTTTAATTGCACTTCCCTTACATATTTTTAATGCAGTCCTTTTGAAGTATGGGTCATTTTGGAGTGTGTAAGTCATTTTGTCATTTTTATTTATTGTGTTTTGGTGAGGATGTTGACTTTCCTCTTGGGGTTGAGGAAGAATGATGTGGCATCCCACAAGGATCCACATCATCCTCTCCTCTTCCCTCTCCTTTAAATTCAAAGCTTCTTGCTCATTTGAGGTTGTTGAAACTTTGTTATTTTCCTCTTGGGGGTGCATTTTTTTGTGTTGTTTTTTTGGAGCTTGTTTGAGAGGAGAGCTTGGAGTCTTTTTGCATGCTTATACTTTGTTGGTTTTGGACTACACTTTGACATTGTGGAAAGCTTGTGAGCTTGGAACAAACTCCAGTATGGAGAGGTAGGATCTTGAGCTGTGTTTTAATTGTTTTCCTTCTCTTGCATGCATGTTTAAATGGTGTTTGTGTTTGCATTCTTGGCTGGTTGGGTAGAATGCTTAGGGCATGGTGTAGGAGAAGGCTATGGGGATTTCATATGGGGGCATAAGGGATTGCCAATGGCACTATTTTATTGAGGAGGGAGTTTTGGTTTGGGATCCACCTTGGAAAAGAAACTGCTTGCATTTCTTACTATGGGGGGGGCATAAGGGATAAACTTTGGGGGGCATAAGGAGGGGTTGGGAGATATAAGGTTTATGGGGTTGATATGTTTATTGGTGGTATGCATTTTGGTGGATGCCCAATTCCAAATTGGGAGGCATAAGGAGTTCCCCATAGTTCTTGCTCTTGTTGGCTTGCTTGATCAAGCCTATGTGTTGTATGAATTGTTTCAAATGCAGTTGGGAACTACTGTCTTATTTTGAACTATGCATTTTATTGATTGTATGCAATGTGAATGTTGCTTGTATGTGATAGAAGCCTTTGTTGCCATGTGTTGATATTCATGCTCCATTTCAATATGGTTGGGGCTCGGGGGCCAATGGGGAAGGATGGCTTCTCCTTTCTCATTGGATGTCTTGGTTGGGTGGAGAGTGTTGCCTTTCCCCCTTCCTTGTTGTGATCAAAGTTGAAAAGAAGAAGAAACTAAGCATGTTGTTGTTTGGAGAAGGAATTTCACAGTTTGACAGTCATTTTCCTTTGAGAAATTCAATGTAACCTTTCCCACTTTGAGTGGATGAGTGTATAAATGTTGTAATGTGAAGTTGTTGCATTGTAAATGGAAGATGAATTTGAATTGAGAAATGTACAAGAAGAATTATACTTCTTTGTTTTGTTTTGGAAAGAAAATGTAAATGATATTCCATATTTTGTATTTTGTAATTTGAAACCAATTCAAATTGGAAAAGAGATGAGATGTAAAGTTGTCAATTGAATGTGAATAAAGAATTGCATTAGTCCTCTAAATTGCAATGTGTACAGGATTTGATTTGTTGTCAAAAAAATGATATCTCTGTTTTTTGGAAAAGAATAAGAAACAATGTTGTATATCTCATGTATTGTATTTGAAATCAAATAGAAAGGAAAGTTGTAAATTTGTATGGAGGATCAATGAAAGAATGCATTCCTTTCTCAAAAGTGTATTGCACATTTGATTTGAATTATTGTTGAAAATTGATTGTTGTTTGAAAAGAAAAGAAAGAAACATGCATATGGAATGAAAGATAGTGTTATATTAATTGCAAAATTGTATATTGAAATTGAAATCAGAGATGCATTTTTATTTAGAATTGAATGGATGATCTAATAAGCATTGTATTTGACTAAGTTAGAATCATATGCACATTCAAAAGACAAATTGCTAAATCAATTTAAAAGAAACAACTCACTGTTTTAAAACTTAAATCTGGCAATGCACATTTTAATTAAAATGAGTAGTTCAGACTTATACTCAACAATAAGTTATGAAACCTTGAAATTCATACTTAGGAAGACCTAAGGAACTCAAATTCACTATAACAGTTATGAAAGAACCTCCAAAACTTAATGAATTTCAAATGAGAACTTGCACAGTCATTTTTCCATCTATTGCCGAAAAAATGCAACCTCGAACAAATTAGACAATTTGACTTCACTAAAACACTCTAAACCCTCCCTAGACTGATCCTCCATGTCTGTTTGACATGTTGAGTGAAGGAGGAGTTCAAATTTATCAAATTGAGAAGTTGGAAAAATGCCAGTTCACAAATTAAAATCCTGCAGATCCTTTTTTACAAAATTGACCTTAAAAACTTATCAAAATGTAAATTTTATGTTTCTTTGCAAAGAGGGCATCGAGAGATTTTCGAAAAGTCCTCATTTTCCCAAAACCGAGCTTTCTAGCTCAAGTTATGGCACTTTGAAGTTTTTGTGCCTTGGCAGGGAAAATTTGGGAAAATTTTCCCTTAGGCCCACAACCCAAAAATTTCCCGTCAAATTGCCATTAGGAAAATTTTCAAAATTTTGACCTTGGGAAAATTTTCACTTTTCCCTCCGCTACCACGCCCTCCAAGGGCTGCAACCAATCAGGAAAATTTTGGTGCCACGTGTCCCCTTGTGGCTATGGTGGCTATGATGGAGGCATGGGTTCTTTTAAACCTTTTTGCTTTTTTTTTAAATTTTTGGGAAAAATTGACGTTTTGGCCCCACCAGCCCGCGTCCAATCACAAGATGCCACGTGGCATTTTGATGATGGTGAGGAGGGAAGGAAAATTTTCCTTTGAAAATTTGGTTTTGGCTTTGGGAAAAATTCCCAAGTTTTTCCCATGGCCCACCACGACCCACATCCAAATCACGTGATGACACGTGGCAGATCGGACCTCGGCGGGAGCACAAAGTTATTTTCTCCATTGAGATTTTAACTCCAAAAATCTCAATTTCCCTTTTTCTCCTCTGGTCCGCTCCTCCCCGCGACCAATAAGATTTTGACACGTGGCGGGGTTTTCTCCTTGGTGGAGGCACACGAAAATTTTTTCCCTGGGATTTTGGGCCTAAAATCTCCATTTTCACGAATGCTCCATGCCCGCCCATTTTCCCTCACTAATCGGGAAGCACCACGTGTCCCCCTCCCTAAGCCCGCGGACTCCCCAAGGGAAAATTTCCCCCTAAACTCGCCGCCCATATCTTGAGTTCCCGAAGGAGTTAGGAGGACTTCTTTATATCACCGGAAAGGTGAGAAAATTTCCTATCCATTGGGAATGGTTTAGGGAAATTTTGGAAGCATTAATTATGAGAAAAATCTAGTTGAAACTCTGAGCCTGTTATAGAGTGGGTATGGGGGTAGATTTCTCCCTGAAACCAACTAGAACATCTAACCCTAAAATTTGAACCTTGTGAGCTTGATATTAGTTAATAAAGGAAACTTGTGTTTTGGTA
Source organism: Taxus wallichiana var. yunnanensis (assembly GCA_018340775.1). Lineage (NCBI taxonomy): Eukaryota > Viridiplantae > Streptophyta > Pinopsida > Cupressales > Taxaceae > Taxus > Taxus wallichiana. The sequence continues at coordinate 621,686,905 of CM031234.1, read as the reverse complement.
AATGTGTTTGTTCTGGAACCTGTCAATGGCAAATAGTTGTTTGACAACTCGGTTGTATTCACTTCCAATAAAAAAAATTATCCTAACTTTGAACTTGTGATCGAGTTCTATGTTTATCATGCACGGCTTTGTACTTAGCCTAAATTTTCTCCAATTGTTCATGGACATACTTGATGAACTTGTTGAATTATCTGAAAAAATATCTTTTAGCCTCGCTGTAAATCACTTGAGCCATCAATAACAGTTTCATGTGCATAATATACATCTAAAGGAGAATTAGGTAGATATCCATAACAAGTCTCAAATGGAGACTTCAAAGTAGAAGAATGTAAGGCACGATTATAAGCATGTTGCACATAATATATATGTTCATCCCATAACTTAGGATGTTTTCCATAATAGCCGCTAAGAAAATGTACTACTGTATGGTTTATAACCTCTGTTTGACCATCAGTCTGTGGATGAAAAGTAGTGCTCTTTTTCAGTTTTGTGTCCATTAACCCCCACAATGTTGACCAAAATTCCCCAAGAAATATAGAATCTTGATTAGATATAATTGAAGTAGGTAATCCAAAATGAACCCAAACAAACTGAAAAAATAAATATGCAGTTCCTTCATCAGTTATTTGTTTAGTACATGGAACCAACACACACATTTTGCTAAATTTTTCCACTACCACATATAAGTAATCATGTTTCTTCTTTATGATGGGCAAGCCTCCTACAAAGTCCATGGAAACACTTTCCCAAGGCCTTGTTGGAACATGAAGAGGAGTGTAAAGTCCTAATTTCCTATTACTTGGCTTGCTTGTGGCACAAAGAACACATCCCTTAATATACCTGTTTACATGTTCATGCATTCTAGGCCAATAAAAATATTTCTGTAAATGTGCAACTGTCTTACTAACACCAAAATGCCCCAAAATAAGAGAAGTATGTGCTTCCCTAATCATATGCACACGTTCATTTTCTAGAATACAAAGTTTACTAGAATGATATAACAATCCTTCATGCAAATGATAATCTTTTTCTCCTACTTTTTTCCCACTTACTAGATCCTCATACACTTCTCTAAAATCAACATCATTAACATATTGTTCCTTGTAACTAACATGAGCTAAAGAACTATGCTGCAAAAGGATAGATGCTACTACCACTGGTGGTCTAGATAGCATATTGGCAACCTTGTTTTGAATACCTTTTTTATACCTTATTACAAGATTAAATTGTTACAAAAATCCCATCTACCTGAAATGTCTAGACTGCCATGCTGCGATTTGGTTTGTGTTTGTAAGTACTGAAGTGGTTGATGGTCAGTATGTATAATTGTTTCTTTTCCCATTAAATAATGCTTCCACTTTTTAACACTTTAAACCAAAGCATACAACTCTTTATCATAAGTTGGATAGTTTCTTACCGCACTTGTAAAGGTTTATGAATGGTAACACACTGGTCATTTGTTCTGCATCAAAACTGCCCCCATTGCATAGTCACTAGCATCTATCTCAATCTCAAATGAATGCTACAAATCTAGAAGTGCCAAGATCGGAGCGGTACTTATCTTCTCTTTTAGTGTATCAAAGGCTTTTTGTTGCTTTCCTCCCCACTGAAAGACATGTTTAATACTTGTCAAATCATGCAAAGGAGATGCAATATATGAGAAATTAGCAATAAATTTTCTTTAGTATTGAACCGCACCTAGAAACTCCTAACTTCCATCACATTAGTGGGTCTAGGCCATTTCACAATAACCCCTATTTTTGCAGGATCAATTCTCAATTCACCATTTCCTACAATATAACCCAAGTAAATTAAAGATGTTTTTTCAAATTCACATTTTGAAATCTTCAAATACAATTTCTCTTTCCTTAGTGCATCTAAGACTTTCGGATGTGTTTAACATGTTCATCCCATGACTTAATGAAAATAATAATATCATCTAAGTAGACAATAACAAAATTATCAATGAATGGTCTAAAGATATCATTCATAAATCTCATGAATGTTGTCGGTGCATTGCACAAACCAAAAGGCATCACTAACCATTCAAACAATCTACTTTTCATTTTAAAATCAGTTTTCCAAACATCACCTTTTGTAATTCTTACTTGGTGATAACCACTTCTTAAGTCTAACTTAGTGAAATAAATTGCACTCTTTAATTGATCTATTAAATCATCTATTCTAGGAAGAGGGTAATGATTCTTTATAGTAATCTTGTTTAAAGCATAAAAATCAACACACATTCTCCAAGTGCCATCCTTCTTAGGAACCAAATAATTGGCAAACCACATGGGGATGTACTTGGGTGAATTATACCTTGAGCCAAAATTTCCATTACTGTCTCTTGATTTCCTCATTCTCTACTACTCGACAACCCGTACATTCCGATATTGGGAAGAGGTGCATCCTAAAGCAATCGTATCTCATGTTGAACCCCTTTTTGGGAGGTAGACCTTGTGGATCTTGAAAAACATCATCAAAATTAGAAACAGCTTTTACCAATTCATCCTTATGTTTCATATCACAAGTCTCAAAAGCCATCTCATGTTCTTTCTCTTTGGATTCGACCACCATGAGCACAAAATTTTTTCTTGAATTTACCAGCCTTTTCATTTGACCTGCAGTTACCAAGCATAGATTATTCTTTTCACGGTAAGCTCTAACAATAAAATCAATTCCATCCTTTACAAACAAATATTTATTTTCTTCCCCATAGAAGATTGCTTTACGATCATTCAAATAAGGACTTCCAAAACCACCCCACAAATATCCAAAGGAACTACATCTAATTCAACCTCATCTAATAAACTTATCTCAGTAATGACAAATCTGAAAGTACAATTTTTAGTTACCTGCAGTTTTACATCATCACAAACCCAACCCAAAGGATAAGGCTTAGGATGTGGATTAGTTTTGAGTCCTAATTTCTTTACAACCTCCTCAGAAATCAGATTATCTTGACTTCCACTATAAAAAAGTATCAATTTTTGTATGTTTTGAAATCACTCTAATGTGGAAAAGCTCATTCCTTTTCTTATCATCATGTATAGTTTGTTTACTAGAAGAAGATGCAACATTTGTAGTACTATTGTTAGAAATTGAAAGTTTTGATGTACCTTGAAAACTCATAGTTGTGATCTTGGTTTCATTACCTAAATTTGACCCAAGATCATGAACTGCAGTGTTTGTTTTCTTTTCCTTTCCTTTCTTAACCATCCATTTAGGTTTCAATTCGAGGTGTAATTTCCAACATTTAGACTCATTATGGTTCTTTTACAATGATAACAAAATGGTTTTTCATCTTCCTTCTTAATAGTATATTTTGTCTTATGCTTACCCTTTCCTTTTCCTTGTTCTTTCGAGTCTTTTCCTTCAGATTTCTTGTTCTTTTGTTTAAAAGAAGAGAAAGAGGACTCATTCTCATTTTCCTCATGCTTCCAAATGGGTTGCTCAAACACATACTACATCAAGATTAGTAGGACCTAAAACAAGTATCATATGCCTTAGATAACTATGCAATCCAATGATATATTTAAGCGGTGTTTCTTCCGTGTTTAGAGAAATTCCCAAAGTTAGAGCCCATTTCCTAAATTCCCGTGTGTATTCTTGAACACTTTGTCCCTTAGTTTGTCTTAATGTTTGTCAATCCATCATAGCTTATTGCTTATAACCAAGAGGATAAAATTGTTGCCTAAGATTTGAAACAAATTCGACTCAAGAAGTGATTTATATACCTTTGGTTTCTTCCACTTCCCGAAGCTTACTCTCCCACCAAATGAGTGATGTGCCACCCATCCGAAGAGTTGCTTTAGATGAATCTTTGCTTCATCATCAACAATTCTCTCGAACCTGCAATATAATTCTATCTATTTGACCCAGCTTATCCAACTTCTCTCGCATTTAGCTCTCCAAAGATACATAGGCAATTCAAACTTGATATCTAACTTTAATGAAGGAAAATAAGATTTCAAAGGGTCTCTTTTAGGATTATCGAACTAGAGATTTCTTCTTTCATACCTTCTCTAGTTCCCTTTTCCCTTTGTCTATCTTTGTACATTTCTTCCACCATTTCCTTCATCTCAGGAATGATTGATGAAAGTTTTCTTCCTCTCGATCTGCCATTGTAGGACTTTTTGGTACGAATCACAGCACCCTTGAATGTCTACAACACGATGGGTTGAGACTCTCAGTGTGATTGCATAACATGGAGCTTTTCCCAAGTGTGGGACCTTGCGAAATCGGAAAAGCTCTCCGGATGAAGGCCGGTTCCTATTCCTCTGTTCAGATGCACACGTAGAAGATGCAGAGGGTTTACTAAAAACCTAATCTAACTTGCCAAGGAGACAGGGGTAAGAAAATGCATAAAATAAAACCTAAACTACAAAGGTGATGCACCAAGAATGAAGAACACATGTCTTGCCAATAAACACAGACCATTAAAATGTAATGCAAGATCATACACAGATAGCCAGATTCACAATGAAAGATCAAGGGGATGCAAATGAATACAGAGAGGGTTGAGAATCATCCACAGACATGCATTAATTTTCTCCAAATATTATATACAACACACCGCAAAATGCCAAGAGGTAGGGTTGCATTACGGTTTCAAATGGGAGGTTTTAACTCCACAAGTTCACTCGCCAAAGAGAAGAAGGGAGGGGGCAAAACAAGAATGTCCAACCCTTTTAAAGAAGCCCCTCCTTAAAATTTATAGGAAGAATGAGAGAGAAAAGAGAGAGGATTTCGAAATCTACCCCAACCACCGCAGGTTGTATTTAATTCATCTCATTATGGTGGTAGGTGAGAACCCTAGCGACCCCCAAAAGTGGCTAACTGTATTTTTCATTTTTAAGAATTTTTTCTCACCCAATTAAAGATATCCAGTTGTAGTTGGATAGAGGACCTCGTAAGCTTTCCAAAAAGTCCAACCTTGCATGAATCCGAGCTCCCAGTCAAAAGTTATGGCCATCTGAATATCTGCGCCAGAGTCTGCTTCCTGCCAGCACTCAGAATGTTGCACCTCCTGAAGGTGCGTCTTGGCGCATTCATGTGCATGTCAACATCCTCTTACATGCACCAAGGAGAAACTTTCTCTATGTCGACACTCCATGTCATGCGCCATTTCTGTGCGCCAAGGCGCAACTTTCTCTATGTCGACACTCCGTGTCATGCGCCATTTATATGCGCTTGGCGCAACTTTCTTTCGTGTCGACACTCCGTGTCATGCGCCATTTCTGTGCACCAAGGCACAACTTTCTCGCGTGTCGACACTCCATGTCATGCACCAAGGCACAACTTTCTCTATGTCGACACTTTGTGTCATGCGCCATTTCTGTGTGCTAAGGTGCACCTTTCTCTCGTGGTCGACACTCCGTGTCATGCGCCATTTCTGTGCGCCAAGGCGCAACTTTCTCTATGTCGACACTCCGTGTCATGCACCATTTCTGTGCGCCAAGGCGCAACTTTTCCTGTGTTGACACTCCGTGTCATGCACCATTTCTCATGCACCAGGTGTAACTTTCTCTGTGTCGACACTCCGTGTCATGCGCCATTTCTGTGTGCCAAGGCGCATCTATCTTCATATTCTTCTGCTTGTCTATATCCTCCCAAGGGGGGATATATATACAACAATTGGCGACTCAACGGGATCACCTGCCTGCTAGGTAGAAGATCAGTGGCCTTTTAGTAATCCATTGGGCATGGAGTCATAAACAATAACAACTCAAACCAACTTGATATCTCGATCCGAGCTCCGATACCGCAACTTCTTCTCTCGACAAAGACTCGAACCGTAGAAAACAACCTGAGAGCAGCAAAACTTGTGCCAGAGCACTTAGGGAAAATGAAACCTAACTACAACAAGACAATGTGCATACGCACTTAGAGGAATTTAAATCTAGGCTAATATTTACAAGGGTGAACCTTTTTCTTTTAGTAGCAATGTTTAAGATGGATTCCGTTAACCGGAATCGGGAATTCTCCTCCATCCAAAGTAGACAATCGCAAGGCATTACTACTTTTACATCCTGTGACCATGTAGGGGCCACTCTAAATGGCATCAAACTTGGAATGCCTTCCTGGCTTTGCCCGATTTGCATCCCATTTCAAAACTAGGTCTCCTTCCTTGAAGGTCCTTGCTCTCGCTTTCTTATCAAACCATCTTTTACTAAGGCCTGATCTTTCTCAATTGTTTGAATTGCATGTTCTCTAATTTCTTCCAATTCCATCAACTCGCATACCTAGCCTCCATTGGTTCGAACTCGCACCCAACTCCAATCGCTTCATGAACTCCAATGTAGGTAGTTCTAATGATATAGGCAACGCCTCTTTTCCATAGACCAACTTGTAAGGGGAATTACCTCGTAGACCTCTTTGGTGTTATTCTGTCAGCCCATAATGCTGATTTTAGCTTGGTATGCCATGTTCTTTGATTTTCGCCCGAGTCCTCCCGATGATTCTTAGCAAATTTTTGTTCGTGGACTCGTCACCTTGATTACCTGCGGGTAATAATTTGAAGAGGTGCTCAAATAGATTCCATTCTTGACAGCCCATTCTCGTAATCTTGGAACCTATAAATGCCAATGCGTTGTCGATATGATAGTGGCCGCACACCGAACCCTGGTCACTATTCCTTCATAAAAGTCTAGTATGTTAGACTCATTTGCCTCTTTGAGCGCATTCTTTACTTCGGTCCACTTGGTGAAATAGTCCGTTGCCGTGAGAATCCACTTGTGGCCTTGGCTTGAGTTTGGGTTGATGACCCCGAAGAAGTCCAATCCCCATTGCATAAATGGTTGGTCAACCAGAATTGGGTGCAATGGAAGTGCTGCTAGTCTTTCTTTGCCTGTGAAGAGTGCACATTTCTTGCACTTTCTTATCCATGTATAGTAGTCACTGAAGACTATCGGCCAATAATACCCTACCTTCATTATCTTGAGAGCTGTTACTCATGGGGCGAAATGTCCTCCAGAATCTCCATCGTGAAAATCTCGTAACACCCTCTCAATTTGACCTGTCCCAATGCACCTCAATAGAACTCCATTGATGTCTTTCTTAAACAAAACACCATCAACAAGCACATATGGAATGGCTTGTAATCTGAAGTATCTCCTCTTTGCTTTGCTCATTTCTGGGGGGCATAGGCCTGTCTGTAGGAAGTGTATCATATTTTGAGTCCAACAAGGAGTAGGCACATCATCATTTTCTTGTTCTTGATCATCCTGTAGTACCAAGACAACCTCTTTTTCATTACCTGCTTCAACTTGTTGACTCAAGGCTAGCTGCTCACATAGTCCCTTCCCACGTACTAGTTTGGTGACCTTGATCTCGATGTCATATTCCATGACACGAGTTATCCATCCTACACGTTTCTCATTCAGATCCTTGTTTAGAAGGAAGTCCCTAACTCCCGCATGAGACCAAATTGGATCTTGTTGTTTGAGACTAGGTGCTTGAATTTCTTTAAGCTCCTGACACGCAAGGACATGCTTTTCAATGAAAGAGTACCTAGTTTCGTATTCCTCCAAGCCTCGATCAAGAAAGCAATCGGTTGTTCTAAATCTTCTTTGTTTTGTTGTACTGTGATTGCAGGAAATTGTGTCCCCACCACCAAAGGCATATAGCACAAAGTCCTTGGAGAAGTCTGGATTGACAGAGTCGGAGCTTGAGATATAGCCTCTTTTATTACCTCAAAACTTGCCTTGCCTTCGATGTCCACTTAAATGCCATACTCTTCTTTAACATCAGCAGTTATTGGCTTTACGAGAGTCTGCAAAGTTTGGAACAAACCTGCGGACAAAATTGATCCTTCCCAAGAAGCTTTGAAGAGCCTTCTTGTGACTTGGCAATGGCAATGCTCGAATTGCTTCAACTCTTTCTGGGTCAATCGTCAACCCTTCCTTTGAAACAATATGGCCTAGAAGTTTTCCCTCGTGAGCCAAGAATATGCATTTTTTGGGATTCAAAGATACCCCAAATCTTCTACACCTCTGAAATACTTGCCTCAAATGACAGAGGTGATCCGCTGCATTTTTTGAGAATACAGTGATGTCGTCAAGATATATCAAAACTATTTTATTGATCAACCCCTTAAATGCCATATCCATTGCCCTTTGGAAAGTGGCCCCAACATTTGATAGCCCAAATGGCATCTTCTTGTAGGCATAAGTCCCCCATTTGGTGGTGAAATCCGTCTTGAATTGGTCATCTTCTTTCACCATAACCTGATTGTACCCTGAGTAGCCATCTAGGAGAGAGAATCTCTCTGAACCGGATACTACTTGCAATATTTGTTCCATTGAAGGAAGTGGGTAATGATCTTTGAGAGATGCTCTGTTTAGGTCTCAGAAATCCACACACAACCTGATTTCTCCACTCTTCTTCCTGACCGGAACCAAGTTTGCAACCCAGCTTGAGTGCTTGATCGGGAATATAATGCTTGCCTCTATTAGCTTATTTAGTTCTTTCTTCATTAGAGGCTCAATGTGAGGGTTGACCGGTCTCTGCTTCTGCCTGACGGGCTTAGCATCTGGATCCAATTCGATGGTATGTTGTGCCAGATTTGGATCGAATCCTCTTAAGTCTTCATAGCTCCAAGCGAAGACATCTGGAAATTCTTGGCAAAGCTGTATGAAATCTGATTTCTCCTGCTCAGTGGCCACTTTACCAATTTGAAGTGTTTTGCCTTCCCCAACCAGAATTGGCTCTGAATCTTCTCTCTTGACTCGTATGTTTGCCTTTTCCTTAGAAACTGGTCGTTAGGGTTGAAGATAGATTCCAATGTTACCAAACCCTTAGGAATCTTGTTTATCCGTAGCTATACTACTTGATCTCCATACTGCTGCTCTAATCGGTCTTGATTCCTAGCTGAGAATTCAGCCTCTTCTTGTAAGAAATTGACGATCTGTTGATCATTCTCAAACACCTGCCAGCTTGTGTTATTATCTGGAACTGCTGGCCTCACAACCACATGAATGTGTGGCTGCGTTTTTTCTCTTCTGATGTTGTCAACCACATCAAACGTTGCTCCAACTGCTGCGAGCCTATCTGCGGCTTCATTTTTCTTCCTGGGTATGGATACAATGCTGAAAGCTTCGAAATCCTCAATGAGGTCCCATACCCTATTCTTGTAGCTCTTTAGCAAGTCGTTCTTTGTAGCATGTTGTCCCCTAACTTGGTTGACGATTAGCTCGCTATCTCCAAACACCTGCAAGTTCTTTATGCCCTTTTTCCTGGCCCAATGAAGTCCATGAATCAATGCCTCATATTCAGCCGTGTTGTTTGAACAAGAAAACTGGAAATGAAAAGCTGAATAATACTTGATGTCTTGTGGTGAAATCAACATTGCACCACCTCCAGCACCTTGTCTGCTTCTCGAACCATCGAAAAATAATTTCCAAACTTTGTTTTCATCCTTTTGTTCAGGCTGAATGATGTCGGGAATGGGTGAATTTTCTTCATGTATACAATACACGCCCAATTCAGATTCTTCAATTTCCTTGTATGGGTCAAATTCATGACTCTTGTTTTCCCATTCATCTAAAGTTAAATCAGGAATACCCTCGACCTTAGTACTGCTTTCTAGATCACTTGAACACTCCCGATCAAAAGCGAGAAATTTGTATTGATAGGATTTGGCACATGGGGCTCAATATGGAAATGGGCAATTGGTTCTAACCTGATTGTTGCTTTGGCTCCATACCTTGTCCTAAAAATCATGTGCGACCAATCTGCAGATAAATATCCACCGATTTTTGCAATGAAGTCCCTTGATAGACACAACGCAAAGAGTGGCGGAAGGTCAATCACAGACACATCTTGCAAAACTGTAACATTAGGACATGAATGTAGTGTTAGGCTTAACCCCTTGATGACCCCAACTATTCCTACTGCCGTTCCATCTAGTTGTACTACTCCTTTCAACACTGGCTCATACATCAGACCTAGTTGATCCGCTATTTGCTTTGGCATCACTGAACTACTTGCTCCTGAATCTATCATGCAGTTGTGTACCAAGTGGTTTCCAACAACCAATGACACATAGAATGGTGGAGGCTTCAAATTTTTTCTTGTCTGGCCCCCATCATGTTGCATTGTATTAGTGAGAACTTTCTCATGTCCCTGGTTTGATACATTTGTGGCAGACCAATTAGCCATTGCAGCTTGCAATAAATCTCGTTGCCCTGGGATCGCCAGTGATTCTCACATGGAAATGTTCACATGTGTCTTCTTCATTTGATCGATGATGTTGAAGGGGAAAGAATTGTCCTTTTGTTGTCCCTTTCTTAGCGCAACCTTTTCTGGAGCTTGAACAGGTGCATGTGTTGCTACAACAGGTACCTTAGGTTGATTTTGCACATTTGGAGCTGCGTTTGGTCTACTGACCCCTTGTTGTGTAAGAGTGGGTTGAGAAACAACTGGATTACACGGTTGTCCCTCTCCTATATTTCTCTTCTTTGACCGTGTGTTGGCAGCCACGCCTTGAAAAGGCTATTGGTTAACTCCACAGAAGTCTTCCGTTTGCCAATTTGCCAATGTGGTTTCTGTTGGAGGTCCTTCTTGCTGCGTTTGTTGCTGTTGATTCTCCTCCTAGCTTGGTTCTTGAGCAACACCAATGGTTTGCACCATCAAGGCCTGATTTAGTGCACCATTGAAACATGCTGACTGATTGTGAGGTAGATTGCAAGGGTAACACCAGTCGTACTCCTGTGCCATGTTATTTTGTGTCGGGACCAAAGCTCTTGAGGACATCGTTGCATTTGGATCATACGGTCGAAACGGCCTGGCAGCTTGAGGTTGTCCTTGGTTTTGGTTTTGATTTGCAGCCTGAGGTGGTGGTCTATTTTGTTGGTATGGGGGCCTAGCTTGGTACTGTGCTTGAGGCTGATATGGTCTAGCACTTTGAGCTTGTTGTCTTTTGATAGTCACAAGCTCATTTCCAAGGTTCTGCAATTGTTTCATGACCTCCTGCAATTCCTTTGAAGTATTTGAAGAAGTCGACGCCTCATTATTGCTTTGATTTCTAGGAGTTGGAATGGGATTCAACTCTGGTGCTTGGCTGGTTGTAGGATTTCCCATATCTGGATAGAGAGGCATTGGTGGCCTTGGTGCAAGCTTGCCAGCTTGGATCAAACAGTTCTCTGCTCTGATAGCCGTGTCGTAGGCCCCTGGCAGCATTGTTCCTCCCATTGATTGGATCATCATGGCTATGTCTGAATTTATAGCCTTTAAGAAATAAAGGAATGCTCCTTCGGCGGTTGGTCTAATGGCTATTGGAATCCTATCCCATGTCCGTTGGAATCTGAAGTTGAAATCTGCCATTTGTTCATTAGGAGCCCTTTTGATTGTTGTCAGTTGTTCCAACAAAGATAAATTGTCCGCCCTCTCCCCGAATTGGTGCAAAGAGCTAAACAAAGTTGGTTCCAATTCGTAATAGACCCTGCTGTAAGGCTCCTAAACCATCAGTAAGGCCTCGCCTTTGAAAGATGAAGCCAATGCACTTGATCGAACATCCATTTCATTTATTTCGTGGATTGCACATGCATTAGCAATATCCTGGATGTGATCAATAGAGTAGTATGATTTTCTCCCGTGAAATAGGGTATGTTCTTTAGTCTTTGCAACTGGAATTTGATTATGAGCATTTAGGGCAAGTGGACTACTACCCATGAAATTGACAAAGGGATTCAAAGTGGTAGATGTGCCATTATGATTGGCCTAAGAACCCTAGTCGATGTGAGAAAAGGTCTACCGGTGGAGGTGTAGACAAATTCCCTGTTGGGTGGAGATGGTGATCTTTGTGGTCTTCTTCCTCTCCTTCCTTTGCCCGTGAAAGTTGCAAGTGGACAAATAGCCCCTCTTCTCGAGTATTGGACCTGGTTTGAATTCTTCTCATATGCCCGGCAACCTTTATCGCTACACCGCCGAATTCTATCCCCTTCGGATTCGCTGATGTGTTAGAAAGTGAGCCTCAAAAGGCTAGATCCTGCCAAGTTACACACCAAACTTGACAATCTTTAAAAATAGAAATTTGAAAGACCTGTATTTTTGATAGTTTAGAGTTTGGAAAGGGATTTGGAATGACAGTCCCGAAAATCCAAAATGCCGAATTCAAAACCGAAATCCAAAATCAAAAACCATGAAATTTTGAAAGTCAAAATCTCAATTATCTAAGAATACCCTTTTAAAGATTATCCCCGATCTATCACTTGGTGAAATTTTGACTTGTTTCAGCAAGTTAAGTCTTTGAAAATTGATTTCAAAGTTCAGCCCAGAAGGTGAAAAAACTGAAACTGTAAAACCTACAATTTTTTAATTTCGAATTTCTTGAAAGTTCCTTCAAATCTGTGGAATGACCTCTTGGTCCCACCGGGCATGCCAAAACTATTGGTATGAATCACAACACCCTAAATGTCTCGCAACACGATGGGTTGAGACTCTCGGTGGATGCATAACATGGAGCTTTTCCCAAGTGTGGGACCTTGCGAAATCGGAAAAAGCTCTCCGGATGAAGGCCGGTTCCTATTCCTCTATTCAGATGCACACGTAGAAGATGCAGAGGGTTTACTAAAAACCTAATCTAACTTTCCAAGGAGACAGGGGTAAGAAAATGCATAAAATAAAACCTAAACTACAAAGGTGATGCACCGAGGAATGAAGAACACCTGTCTTGCCAATAAACACAGACCATTAAAATGTAATGCAAGATCATACACAGATAGCCAGATTCATAGTGAAAGATCAAGGGGATGTAAATGAATACAGAGAGGGTTGAGAATCATCCACAGACATGCATTAATTTGCTCCAAATATTGATACAACACACTGCAAAATGCCAAGAGGTAAGGTTGCATTACAGTTTCAAATGGGAGGTTTTAACTCCACAAGTTCACCTGCCAAAGAGAAGAAGGGAGGGGGAAAACAAGAATGTCCAACCCTTTTAAAGAAGCCCCTCCTTAAAATTTATAGGAAGAATGAGAGAGAAAAGAGAGAGGAATTCGAAATCTACCCCAACCACCATAGGTTGTATTTAATTCATCTCATTATGGTGGTAGGTGAGAACCCTAGCGGACCCCCAAAAATGGCTAACTGTATTTTTCATTTTTAAGAATTTTTTCTCACCCAATTAAAGATATCCAGTCATAGTTGGATAGAGGACCTCGTAAGCTTTCCAGAAAGTCCAACCTTGCATGAATCTGAGCTCCCAGTCAAAAGTTATGGCCATCTGAATATCTGCGCCAGGGTCTGCTTCCTGCCAGCACTCAGAATGTTGCACCTCCTGAAGGTGCACCTTGGCGCATTCATGTGCGTGTCGACATCCTCTTACATGCGCCAAGGCACAACTTTCTCTGTGTCGACACTCCGTGTCATGCGCCATTTCTGTGCGCCAAGGCGCAACTTTCTCTTGTGTCGACACTCCATGTCATGCGCCATTTATATGCGCCAAGGCGCAACTTTCTCTGTGTCGACACTCCGTGTCATGCGCCATTTTTGTGCACCAAGGCGCAACTTTCTCTGTGTCGACACTCCATGTCATGCGCCATTTCTGTGCGCCAAGGCACAACTTTCTCTGTGTCGACACTCCGTGTCATGCGCCAAGGCGCCAAGGCGTAACTTTCTCGTGTCGACACTCCGTGTCATGTGCGCATTTCTGTGCGCCAAGGTGCAACTTTCTCTGTGTTGACACTCCGTGTCATGTGCCATTTCTATGCGCTAAGGTGCATCTATCTTCATATTCTTCTACTTGTCTATATCCTCCCAAGGGGGGATATATATACAACAGGACTTTGAGATCATCGATGCAATTTTGGGATCTCCTTCAACTAACTCTCCTTCATCCTTCTTAGATCAAGACCTTGTTAACATCCAACACACAAATTGCAATCCAAAAATAGTTAATCTTAACCAAAAATCAGTCAAAACTAGCTCTGATACCAATGATCTAAAAATCAATTTTAATTAGCAATTGTGCACACACTTAACTTTGCTTTGTATTGATTTTTGATATAAAAATGGACTATTTTATCCTTTTATATTTTTAATAAAAGAATTAAAACTGAAAGTACTATGTAAAAACACAAAATAAAGAGATAAATCACCAGCAATTTGACACAAGAATTGATAACGGAGTTTGGCACTTGTGGCCTACATCTCCGGGTCCGGTTGAATGGGACCGATCTATTAAAATATTGAAAATAAATATTTACAAAGATTTATACAAGAATATGATATTTTCATCATGTTCCTCTACCCAAAAAAATAGGAGTCACTTTTTACTTCATCTCAAAATTCCATCTCTAGCTCAAGTTATGAGCAAAACAATAACACAGTCACTTTCCCGTGTCTATACTAGTAAAACATAGCTCCTTTTATAACATTTCATAGCTCCGGGTACAATGGTTGGGTGCCTATCCTTTTACCTAAATGGCCCAAGTTCAAATGCCACTCCATGTGGGGTGCATTTTGTTGGTGTGTGTGACTGTCCAGTCATCGTCCACATCACCTAGGTGAGTCATCTCGCCTTGCGAGAGTCATAGGTCTTAGGAAGTCAAATGACAAGTGTCAGATTCTATCATAGAATCTAACATTGTCATTTGCGTCAATGCGTCATAGGAGTTACATTCCTTATTTGGAATTGTAACTCCTCTTCTAGTGGCATCATATGCGTCAGTCAATGTCATATGCGTCAGTGGCGTCATTGAGTTTCTTTCCATGTTTAGGCATGGGGGTTACACAGCACCCCTATTTGTACTTCCTATTTTTCGATCTATGAGTATGAGCAAACCCATTCTTCTTACTTGCAATCTTCTTTCCATTGTTTTGAATCTTGCATATTACGTTGGCTCGACGTTACCATCGGAGTTAAACTTCGTTGTGGTGCATCGCTTTTCGACATCGGTTCTCACGAATCCCTCTTTCATGGTATCAGAGCTGGTTTCGATAAATGTGCACTCTTCGTTTCTCAGTTGTTTATTACTTCTGGTTTCTTCTCATTTCCTCATGTGCAAGTTTTTTTTCGATTATCATTTTGGAATTATTGCTCACCTCATATTGAGGTTTCAGCAGTTGCAAGTTAAGGTATTTGGTTGGTTTGCTTATCAGCTAAGTTCATATTTGGATATTTCTAGATCTTTGTGGCTGTTGTTTCTGGGTTGTTTGTGTGTTTCTTGCTGGTTGTGTTCAGATTCAACACCTGCAGGGTAAAAGAAGAGCTCATTTTTGGTGTGGACCTGTGATTACTGGTTGGGATCATTGTTTTTTCTTCACCAGTGTATACTCAGACTATTCCGAGCTTTTTCCTCATCACTGTGGTTCCTTGCTGTCTCGAAGTTACCTTTGCCTGGTCTCAAAATGTTTTTGCGAGCCTGCTAAAAACCTTTCACGTTTTTTTTTTTCTTCCCGTCTCTCACGTTTTTTTGCAAAACCTCTCACATTTTTTCCTGGTCTCTCACATTTTTTGCAAAACTACTCACGTTTTTGCAGCGTGCCCCACGCTTGAAACCTCGTTTTTGGCATTTCATTTCTTTTAAGGGTTGTGTTTTCTCCTGTCCGTGTTTTTGCACTTGTCCTCGTGTGTTTTTCTGTCCTTTCCTATGTTTTCCAAGCTTCTCGCCGCGGTCGATTCGGCATTTTTTCTCTCCAACTACTGGGGTTTTTGTACTGTTCAAGCATTTTTTATTGTTCAAGCGTTTTTTTGCACTGTTCTGGAGATATTCCTTCATCTGGCATTTTTTGCCCTGGTTTCGGCGTTTTCTTTGCACTGCTCTGGCATTTTCTTTGCACCGCTCTGGCATTTCTACATTTTCCCAAAGACGTGTGGACGCTGATTCTTTTTCCAAGTAATATCTTTCCAAAAATATGTTTGTATTCTCTTTTACCTTATCACTTTTCTTAAAAACATGTTGTTTCATTACTTTTGAAAGGTATAAGGTAAACACATTTCATTTTATTGGCATTGTAAGTTTTTTGGCTTGTTTTTTTAACCTTCCGTCGAGTGCCGAAGACGAAGGGTGAGGTCCAGGATTGGCAGGTGGCTAATCCCCCTCACAATACAAACAAACCCTATCTCAAATTCCATGCCGTTTCTAATGGGCATACATACGACACCTTTTGCATGCATTTAGGGCACTTTTTTAATCCGTTTGCAGGCTTATTGGCTTTTTCTCATCAGTTGCGGGAATTGGTTTTTGCTATAACTTTTGACTCGTTACTCAGTTTTGAGCACTTCTTTAGTCAAAGTTGCATGTTTTTTTGCACTCTAGATGATGGGATCATTAGCTTTGTAAATGCACTATTTTTATAAAGTGCCGCATTCTGGGGGGTGTCTTTGTATTGCTTAATTCAGCTCATTTTTTCTTGAGCTTTGTTCTATTCCTTTTTTGTGGACTTGTGAGCGCATCCACCACAGTCTTACAACAAAGGGATTCTTTCATGCGATGTGAGATGTTGTTTCTCACAAAGCCCTTTCTTCCCCTCTTGTTTCTCTCGTTCTTGCTTGCTTGCAATGACGATCTGCTGCGCCCAACGAACCTTGATTGTTGTCTCCACCTTTGCGCGTTATTACACTGATTGCAAGGTGAGTGACAAACTGGTTCTCGGGACACAGTCGCATTTGGTTGTAATCAACGCACTAAACTATAAAGTGCCACAAAAGGGGGTTAATCTTGTGTTCCTTGGAGGCTCCTCTCGTCATGGACATTGAATTTCATCGCTTTGTTGTTCAACTAGGACTAGGAAACTACCTACAATGGAAGAGTGGGATACTCGATCATTGTATTATGTACAATTTGTTACCACATCTTCTTGGGTTGGCACCTGAACCTATTGACCACATTCATCACCAAAATTGGTTGAACGAGAATGATATGACATACGGGCTTCTTTGTCTTACTATACCAGAGGACCTTCAACGTCAATTAGAATTCACCGAGTCTGCGCACAGAGCTTGGATCTTCATTCGAAATTTTCATGGAGACTTTGATCCTCCTTCATCTGGTTATGGATCTTCTGATGATCTTGCATCCATGGAGGAAAGTGAGTTCATTGATACTTTTTCTTACGAAGGGCCACCCACACATATTTCTGTGCATGCTCCTTCAGAACTTAGTATTGCTCCTATCATAGTTTCTAGTGACTCTCCTCCACAAGACTCTTC
This sequence comes from Taxus wallichiana var. yunnanensis, assembly GCA_018340775.1. Classification (NCBI taxonomy): domain Eukaryota; kingdom Viridiplantae; phylum Streptophyta; class Pinopsida; order Cupressales; family Taxaceae; genus Taxus; species Taxus wallichiana. Next base: position 621,669,747 of record CM031234.1, on the reverse strand, counting down.
GGTTGAATTCTCACCTGCACACCATGCTGCCTTGGATCTCAGGTTTTCCCCATCATGAGCATCTACTGATTCCATTGATTCTATCCTGGAGATTCTTCCATCCCCTGTTGCTTCCAGAGACTTTGAGATTGCTTCCTCAAAGGGTTCTTATAATCCTCCACAACAGGACATTGATTTCCTTGACTCAGACTTGGATGATATGCTCGAGGATACCGACATCACAGTGCAACATCTTCTTCAACCTACTGCCTCTTCCGAGATCAGAGTTGTCATCCCACCAGCTTCCACTGACTCTCCACCGTAGTAGGTTCATTTGCCCCTTCAGGGCTCTCTTGATGATATATCTATATTTGCGGACTCTCACCTTATGGAGATTGATAGGATTGTCACCGCTTCTCTTGATATATTATCTCCTTCTCATATTGGGCCACCTTCTGGCACTCTCCATGTTCCTCCTCCTTCTGATCACAGACCTTTGGTCCCTTCAGATTCATTAGGAGTCCATCGAAAGCATCTTCTGGGGGAGGCTGGATAGTGCTCCTTTTTTTCCTCTTCTCCTCTTCTTCTTTCCAAAAAGATGTTGTTTGTACATGGGCACCTTATAAGGCCTTTAGTTGCTAGGGCCCATTGACACATCTTTCTTAGTTGTCTAGGGGAGTCTTCTTTTCTGTTCTGGCTTACCTTGTCCTCTTTTGCGGCTTGATGAAGGGGGGTGTTGGTGTGTGTGACTGTCCAGTCATCGTCCACATCACCTAGGTGAGTCATCTCACCTTGCGAGAGTCATAGGTCTTAGGAAGTCAAATGACAAGTGTCAGATTCTGTCATAGAATCTGACATTATCATTTGCGTCAATGCGTCATAGGAGTTACATTCCTTATTTGGAATTGTAACTCCTCTTCTAGTGGTGTCATATGCGTCAATCAACATCATATGCGTCAGTGGTGTCATTGAGTTTCTTTCCATGTTTAGGCATGGGGGTTACACAACACCCCTATTTGTACTTCCTCTTTTTCGATCTATGAGTATGAGCAGACCCATTCTTCTTACTTGCAATCTTCTTTCCATTGTTTCAAATCTTGCATATTACGTTAGCTTGACATTACCATCGGAGTGCAACTTTGTTGTGGTGCATTGCTTTTCGACATCGGTTCTAACGAATCCTTCTTTCACATTTTACATAGGGATAAGATCCCACATTTGTTGGGCGTGAAAATATGAAGGCATTTATATAGGTCACTGGTGTATGTTGTTATTGGCTTAAGAGCTATCTTATCCCCAAGGATGGGGCTGATCCAGCATGGCGCAACTTCCAGAGACCATAACTTTTGCACCGTAGCTCCGATTGACTCCGTTCAAAAGGCAACGGAAAGCTTGGAATGCGTAGAATGTGATGAGAAGGTGCAGAACTTTGTTCGGCAATGTTTGACCCCCGAAATCCACGTTTAAGGGGCCCAAATTGTGATTTTTGTACTGCTGTCTAAAAATAGTAAATTCTAAAAATAGTATGTTTCGCAAAATTAGTGCACATGTAAGTCTTGGAAGATGAAACACCTCGTCTCCCTCGAGACTGGTGACCTTCCACATCTTTCTAGGTGTCCTTTCGTATTTATAAAATTATTATAAATACATATGTAACCTAGACATCTCTTGCAGATAATTGATGTATTTTGAAATCTTTGAGTAATTTACATCTCTTTTCGTGAGATAGTTGTTTTGCAATTCATTTGGCACATTTGTTAATCTGTTCCTTAAGTCTGAAACCCCTCGGTTTTGGATCGGTGTCGAGCTAAGTCGCCTTGAGAGTGTATGATCCCCTTAACGAGGTCGGGATATAAAAAGCTTGGGTGGTCCACACAATCCTTCGTAATCTTGCACATTTCCTTGCGAGGCCGCAGCGACTCCAATGGCGGACAACACCGGATGGATGATCCTCTCAAAAATATGGTGAATGAAGCTCTTAGGGAGCAAAAGGATCAGATGCTACAACAATTCACCCAAATTCTGCAACAACTACAAGTAGGAAATCATGCCTCCTCATCTGTAAATCAGTCCTTTGGTGCCCCGACTCCATTCAAGGTGCAAGTAAATTTCGACATTCCTATTTTTGAAGGTAAGATCAATTCTGATGCAGTAGAGAACTGGTTGGACCAATTGACCTCATATTTTTCTGTCAATCAATTTACTGATAAGGAAAAGATAACATTTTCTCTATTGAAATCATCTCTTGCTGTCAAAAATTGGTGGGGTGTGTATAAGAATGGGCTGGGATGAGCTAGGAATCACAGAGGAACCCATGGAATGATTTCGTGGATGCCATAAAGGAAGAATATTACCTCGTTGGGGCCTATGATGATCTTACATACAAAGTTAAGCAAAAGCAACTTACAAGGTAAGACCACGGTTCAAGATTATTGACAAATTTCATTCTTTATCTGCAAGATTGGGCATTCAAGACACGTAACAACATAGGATTCTAAAATATCGCAGGTGGCCTACAATGGAGCATCCGAGAGGACTTGGAATTCTTTCGCTTTCAAACCTCGGCGAGGCATACAAGTTTTCAGTCAAGATTGAACAAAAGCACAAAAGGAGGACTACTAAGAACCAACCCGCGAGGGGGAAAAATGATAAAGAAGGCTTCAAGGATGGAAACAGAAGGAGTCGCAAGGAAATTGCAGAAGGAGAAGACAGGAAGTGGTGCGACCTCCACAAAACAAATCGCCACTCCAAGGAAGAATGTCGAGCCATCAAGTCCTTACTCGCCGAATCATCTTCTTCACACTCTCTCGCACCAGAGCGATTCCTGGACCACGAGGTCAAGGATGAAGATGATGAAATTATAGATGCTGATCCGTATGTGATTATTGCCACCTCACAAGTCAAGAAGATGGATGAGAAGGAAAGACTCTTCCACTCCAAGCTTTGGGTAAAAGGTAAGCCTCTGCATTTTATCCTTGATAGTGGAAGTCGGAAGAATTTAATTTCGTTGATGTTGTAAAAAGCCTAAACCTCCTCGTAGCCACATCCCCACCATAAGTATCGGGTGGTTAAACCCAGAAGAGACCTCAAGTCACACAACAATGCCTCCTTCCATATGCCATCAAGCCCTTCCATGATGAAGTCATGTGTGATGTTGCTCAATTAGATGTTTGTGATGTGCTCCTAGGCCACCATTCATGTGGGATAGATTGGCATCTATGAGTCACGACCTAGAAGGGTCACCATTACCATTGGGAGTCGACGTTATCGGATACTCTCATTCCCCAAAATCTGTCTCCCTCATCGTGCCAAACAATGTAAGAAGTTAGTGGAGAAAACCAAACAGCTTCTTGATGATCGTGCCAAAACCTACAAACAAAATTGTTGCATGTTCCATGAACATGCACTCAATACAGCAAATGAAGCAGCTCAACCAAATCATGGCCGATATGATGATTATTCCAGACATAAAGGAGTGCCATTTCAGTGTCGGGTAAAACATGTTATTGATTTGGTCCTGGGTCTCCTTTACCCAATAGCCCTTCCAGACTTCACTTGAAAATGAGGAGATAAAGAGGCACTCCAGAATTGATTAAAAGGGACATATTAGGCTCCAATTATCTTGGCGCCAAAGAAGGATGGAACATGGAGACTTTGCATAGACTATCGGGCTTTGAACAAAATCACATGCTACCCCCTCCCAAGGATTGATGATTTCTTGGACCAGCTCAGCGGTGCAAAATTTTTCACCAAAATTGATCTCAAATCGCTATCACTGATCCCCTCCGAGCATCCACTCGATGTTTGGAAAACTGCATTTAAGTCTCGTGAAGGCCTATTCGAATGGTTGGTCATGCCTTTCGGACTAACTAATGCACTCCTCTTTCATGCGATGATGGACAACATCTTGCGGCCCTACACCAATTCCTTCGTAGTGGTCTACTAGATGATATACTCATTTATAACTTTGACCTCGGGAGAGGCATCTGCAACATGTTCAAGAGTACTTCCCCTCGGGAAGCTCATCAACTGATAAGTGCACATTTGGGATGACAAAGGTCCAGTATCTGGATGAGGAAGGAGTCCATGTCGACCCGGAGAAAATTCAGGTTATTCGTGAGGTGGCCTACCCCAAAGAATCTTACAGGAGCTTCGTAGCTTCCCGGGCCTAATTTCTATCGCCGGTTTGTCTTGGGTTTCTCACATATTTCTGCTCAATCAGGGTGACTAAAGGAGGGAACAAGGCTAAATTTCAATGGGGAAGCCATTTATTTGAAGGGCTGAAAGAAAGGTTATGCTCACCCTGGATCTACATCATCCATTCGAGCTGATGACTCTGCATCTCGATATGCCTTGGGAGCTTTATCATGCCATGGCCACCTGTTGCATACCATAGTGAAACATTCAATGACATTAGGGTCGAAAGTACCCAATATATGATAAGGAGCTTTATGCCATTGTCCAGGCATGTAAAGTGGAAACACTACATTCATCAAGAATCCACACTCGACCATAGGCCTTTGGAGTTCCTTCGGACAGCAAGTTGAGGAATGAGAGACACCAAATGGGCCACATTTTTTCCTAATAAAGCATTGCCAATCAGTCTCTTCTCACAACTATTCTTGATCTCTCGTGGACATGAGACTTCAAGTTGGTGCGCATTTGTATGAGAAGGATCCTCGAGTTTTCGGGGCCCTCTATGAAGGAAAACATGTCTCTTTCTATCTATAGGATAATCTCCTCTGCCATATGGGACACATCTTGTTCCAGGTGGGTCTTCAATGAAGATGATCTGGGAAGCACACTTCAGCAAGACCGCAGGAGCACTTTGGCGTGGACAAGACATTGGCTTTTCTACTTTTTAATCTAAGGACCGATGTGGTGAAGTATATTAAGTCCTGCGCTCCTTGTGTAATTGCTAAGCCAACTAACAAGAAACAGGATTGTACCACCATCAACCAACCAAGCCTTGGGAATCTGCCTCGATGGACTTCCTCTCAGGGTTTGCCAACTTCAAACATGGGAATGATGGTGTTTTTGTCAAATTGATCGATTTTCTAAAATGTTGTAATGGATTCTGTAAGAAAAATATTTCTGATAAATCTGCTAAAATTTATTTCAGTCATGTATGGATCAACTTTGGGCTCCCCAAGTCTATTGTTTCGATAGGGATAGCAGGTTCTGAGCATCATTCTTATGGGGAATGCTAGATACAAAGTTGATGAAGTCCACATCCTTTCACCCACAGCATCGATGGGCAAACAGTGTGGTGAATCGCTAATTGTTCACATGCTTCGTATGTACCACTCCAAGCACTCCCAAGCACATGGGACGAGGCCCCGCCATACATACAACATGGATACAATCGAGCCCCGCACATCTCCACTAAACACAGTCCTTTTCAAGCTTGTTATGGATTCCATTATGGCTCCCATTGATGTATGCATCCCAATTCCTGCCATGGAATTCACACTTCATGGAAAAAGTGAAGCGTAAAAGGCGACAAGGGTTACAGATCCAAACATATTCAACACCAAGTCCATGACATTTTGCGTAAAATGAATAAAAATATAAGAATCGCCATGATAAACACAGATTCCGCATCATTTCCGTGTTGGTGATAAGGTTTGGTTGCGGAGGAACGGCTTTCCACACGAAAGATTCGACCTCTCCGTATGGTCCTTACACTCTCACTAAGCAAGTAGGGGAAAATGCTTTGAGTTGAATATTCCACCCTACCTTGGTCTGCACCCCATATTCAATTGGACCTCCTCAAGCCATACCATCCACCTTTGTTGGATACTTCATCCACAAAGCAGAACAATTGGACATCTCTCGAGCTCAATCCGCAAGTCTTTCCCACCAAGAAGATCGGATTGTGGGATGCTGACTAAGACCACTAGAGGACAACCTATTCAACTCTATCGTGTGATAAAGAAAGGAAATCTCAGTCACCAAGGTGAATGGCTCACTCATACCGTAAAGAAGCAATTTCCACAGGTGATGGGGCATCTTAATGCAAATTGCTTCTGATCCAGCATATTCTACGCAACTTCCGAGACCATAACTTTTGCACCGTTCATCCGGCTCAAAAGTCCTAAAGCTTGGAATGCGTAGAATTGATGAGAAGGTGCGGAACTTTGTTCGCAAATGTTTGACCCCAAAATCCACGTTTAAGGGGCCCAAATTGTGATTTTTGTACCGCTGTCTAAAAATAGTAAATTTAAAAATAGTATGTTTCAAAAATTAGTGCACATGTAAGTCTTGGAAGATGAAACACCTCGTCTCCCTCGAGACTGGTGACCTTCCACATCTTTCTAGGTGTCCTTTCGTATTTATAAAATTATTATAAATACATATGTAACCGGAAGAAGAGATAGACATCTCTTGGCAGAGATAATTGATGTATTTTGAAATCTTTGAGTAATTTACATCTCTTTTCAGAGATAGTTGTTTTGCAATTCATTTGGCACATTTGTTATGTTTTAAGTCCTAAACCCCAAGGTTTTGGATCGGGGCGCTCAATGTGGGTGATTGGAGAGATAAGGGGTGTGACATGGCAGGTATTTGTGTATGGATATTTTAATAAATGGCTGTTTGGAAAATGTACGTTGAAATATAAGGATAATAGTTGGCAAATTTAATTGAAAATTAAATAATGTGGCCAATGTGGAGTAATAAATGGGTGTGGCTAAATTTTTAATATTATTATTTATTTATTTTCCATACTTTGCCACGTGTCATATTTTCATTGGTCCACTTGATGAGCGTGCACGTGTTCAACCTATGTACAATCCCCAAAATTTGCGATTACACAAAATTTTAGCGAGCCATAACTTTTGCATACGAGCTCTGTTTCCTGCAAATGAGATATCGATGGAATCGTCTAATTTTTCTACATGCCATGGAACTAAATGCAACTGATTCTAAGAAGATATTAGATCAGTGTTTCTCCATGATGATCCTCTCGGATCACATTATAGGGTATTTGACATTTCACGGTTGTGTGCGAGTTGATAGGGTTGCACACGTTTTAGTTGGACACTAGCTTAAATGGGTGTTATTATCTGATCGGTTATGTGACTAGCTAATCAACTATTTGCATTTGATTAACATATAATGATTTTTTGGGTTCCTATATGTGTTTTTGTAATTACAGGAAGAGTTAGCATGTTGATGGGTTGATATATAACATTTTTTTGAAATAATGCATTCCCATATGGGAGGAGTGATCTAGAGTATTTTTAGGTGTTGTAGTTTTCCTAAACCTCTCTCTATTGCTACCACACTATAGAACATTTTGAGACCTTTCTAACTCGCATGTAGAACTCAAGAAATGGAGTTTGAATGAAAAGGTTATCGTGGGTCAAAATTTTGGTTTGAAAATGGTAAAAGTCATTCAACTTTGGTAAATCACACGTTGACATGTGGCAGTTTTAGGAAAAAGGTGAAAAAGGTTAAAATTTGGTTTTTACCTCCAATATTCGACATATGAGGAAATATTTGGTGGACCCCACTATTTTCCGATTGGGGCCCTCAGCTTAGGTTCAAAACACTCTTTTAAAGAAGGGATGCATTTGCTGCCTTTTTATTTCATATTGCTATTATCATTTTTACAATTTTATATGCCACATATTCTCTAACATTTCCCATGTGGGATTATTGTATTGGAGAATTCATATTGTGCATTGGGATTACATTAGCTCGGGTGAGCTATATTTAGCTTGGTGGGGTATATTATCCAACAAAGCAGCTCGGTGACTTAGCCATATGAATCGGCCTACCTAATCACCGCTTGCCACATTATTCAAGAAAATTTATCACCATATCTTGGAAAACATAACTATTAGGTTAGATCATTACATGCCATCTCAGCTGAATCGAAATGGTTTCCAATGGCTCAACCCTTATCACCGGAAATCTAAACTATTCGGAGAGAAAACAACACACAACCCACCTCATTGGGCATTCAAAACCAACACTAGACACCTCAGCAAGATGACACGGTGATAGATTGGAAGAGGGAGTTGATTCACCAAAAAAATGATGATATGTGCCCCCATAGCCACATGAATAAAGGGAGGAGTTTCTATTTTTAAATGTCGGCCAACATCCTCTCACTATACATGTGGGATAATGCCCATGGGAAGGATAAAAATGGTGGCAAAGGAGTAGGAGGTGAGATTTGAACCCCTGACATCACGCTTAACAGCCAATGTGACTCACAAAACCACCAAGGAAGCTTGATGTAGATTAAAATGAGCTCAGCCATATTTAAACATAGACAAAGTGAATGCAGACTGTGTAATAGAGAGTGAAGGAGAAATTTTCATTCAACCATGGAATTCGAGGCCTTAGATTCTAAATTTCCTTATGGTGTAAAAATGAAACTTGTTCAGAATTCCAAGAGGAATCCAAATATGTAATTTATTTTCAATGAAGTGCTATAGGTTTTTGTTCTAGGTGATTTTCCATCACATTTTCACAAAACAGGCATTGGGAGCAAGCAGAGATCTGAGTTTTTCAAGCACCTAAGGGCCAAACCAGGTCTTGGTGTAAAAGGGAAGTTGCTCAAAATTTCATGAGGATTCCAAAAATGTAATTTTTTTCATGTAGGTTTTTAAAATCTCCATTTGTGGGTGGTTTTTGATTGCATTTGTAGGGGGATCACACTGTGAAAACATTATAGGGGCCATAGATGGACTTGGGAATGTTTTTGGTAAATTGCAGAGTTCCATGAGGTCTTGATCAACTCATTTGTAGGTATAAAGGTCTATTTTTCATTATGGAAGGGTTAATTGTACTTATTTGGGAAATAATAGATCAATTCTCTTTTCAAGAATTTGGAGACGTAGCCTTCGGGTAAACTCCGTTATCAATCTGGTTTTTCTTTATGTTTAATTTTGTTGTACATGAAGCTTTTGACCAGATAAAATTAGTAATAGGTTTTATTTCTATTGATTAAGCAATCATTCATTAAAAGTGGGAAAATGGATTCAAGTTTCAATTTCAGTATCCATAATCCACAATTGCACATTTCAGTGTGGTGAATGAATTTTCAAATTGAGGTACAATACTTTTAAAAAGAATTTATCAATTTTGGAGTTTAAGAGCTGTAAAATTTATGTTGAGTTCCTCAAATTGTTGGCGATTACACTAATCACTAATGATTTACCTTTTTTAGGCATTCATGCCCACATTTCCCTAAGCGTTGCCATTTTCACCTTTTGGGCAAGTGTACCATGTCTTGAATGGGCCTCACCCTTGATATATTGAATCAAACAAAATCAACATTGGGATTTACCATTCATCTATGGGAGACAAGCCCTTTGGCCCCCATCAATTGGTTTTCCTTTCATTAATTTACCCAAAGAAGGATCATATGTTCATAGGCATTGAGCCCTTTATCCAATCTATCAATTGATTCCATGGTAACTTGTTTTATACCCCCTTTTACCGAGGAAGCCTTCTAAACAAAGAAAATTGGTGTTCATTGTATTGTGTTGTAGTAGAATTACCCATATAAGAAAAACCTTCTCATCGTTTTTGTCTAATGATTTGCTAAAAAGTGTCAAAAATAGGTGAAAACGTAGACATCAAAACTCTACACTCCCTCAATATTAATGTATCAAACCCATTCACGATAAAAACACGCCACTCCTAACACTCTAAGACACTAGGTCACCCACTTTTCCCCTTTAATTAAATTAATTTAATGTTCACGCCACCACATCTCCATTCATGAATTAATTAAATTAATTAATTAAAACACACCCTCCCACCTCACCCTCACACCTCACCATGTCAACTTACCTACACTCACTAGTTGTAACTAGCTAGTTTAGAAACCTTCTATAAATACCACTTAACTACCTCTAACCTATCCCTAACCACCTCCCCACACTTAACTAGTTAGAACTAACTTAAAATTAAAAACCTTCTAAAAACACCTTCACATTTATCCTAACTAACCTAGTCCTAATCAAAGCTCATCCCTCTTAATATCTCAACCTCCTTCAAAATCCCTCAAAATCAAGATCAAAATAGCAATAAAATCACTCCTTTTATCCCCTAACTCTAATTAGCCAAAATCACCAAAGTGATTATCCCTTCACCACCGATCTATATAAAATTTTTGGTAGCCTCTTTAGGAGAAAGTTTTTATATTTTGTAGGGAATTTACGTTCATCCACATGCATTTCAGAGATCAAACACCTTCAACAGAGCCCTATTACCAAGACGCTTCATGAAAATGATAGTATCATCACCCATTTTCATCATCACAACGTTCTTATTTCATTTGCCATTTTTATCCGATCAATCATCTAAGGTAAGCTATTATTTTCATTAGTTTCTACTTTTGTTGATAGGTAACATTGCTTGTCATTCAATTTTCATTCTTTCTATGCTTAAAAATCATTTAAGTCTTAGATTAATTGAGTTTTAATCTTTGTTTCTGTAGTTTATTATAATTCACAAGAATCTCCTACGATTAGTCTAATCACAGTGATTCCTACACAATATTTTTCTCATCATATATATCTTCCAATCTACCTAGAAATATTTCATTTTGTAACATGTTTTCAAGCATGATGATATTATATTGCTTTAGGAGGTGAAAATTATCCTATTACCAGCATTGATTCGCTACCCATTGTCTGTCATCCTTTGTATTGGGAGCAGATGATATGCTACATGGCTTAGAACTCGTATTATTTGCTCTACACCCCTTGACTACTTGGAGGCCATATTCGCATCAACCCAACACATTCGTGAATAAAATAAGGATTTTTTTGGATGCATACTATAAGGTCCAAAGGATCCAAGATGACCTTGTAGAATTCAAGTACAATTATGAAGCTGGCCTAGACATTCTAGAGGACAACCACACCGCATCTGAATCGACATCAAAATAAACATCATCCTTTGAGACACATATTTTTATCTCTCACGTATCTACAACATAGAAGAAGAGATCTCTGATTTCTTCGTGGAGGACTATATCTCAGATCTTGATTCTTACTTCACAGAAGAAGAGGATTTAGTCTGATCAATAGGCTCAAACTTCTCAGAGAACTTAGACTCTAACCTAGAGTTTGATTTTGGATTCTAATCTTGTTGTTTTCATTTCATTACTATCAACTAATGTATGTAATCACCTAAATAAGTGATATAATTTGATCACATTTTCCATTTATCTTATTACACTGTAACATTATCATCAATAAATATTAATTTTCTTAAAAGCAGGTTGACATCCGCCTAAGGGAGTGTCTTGACTTCTAGGGACTAGCCTTTGCCAGGCATCCTGCCCATCTTATCTTACTAACTCTATTTTGTGTAAGTGTTTGTGATTTGTAGGCTTACTTACAGGGAAAATAAGTCTAGTACATTCTTCACAGAGTGCAAAAAAATCCATTGTATCTCACGAATATCCTAAAACCCTACCATACTTTTGAGGTTGAGCTAAGTTTTACCCCCTTTACATGTCGCAAACCCCCAAGGTAAAAATTGCACAACTAATCCAAATATCATAGCTCATCTCAATTATGCATTTGGTTCCATCCCTACCAATATTCTTGATAATTCCATATAATAAGATAATGTTATAACTGATTATTCCAATAATGAGGCTGATGTAGTAGAACTTAACAATGACACATTATGCAAAATTAACTTTACTCCTATCGAAATCGATAAGTCCTACTTCTGGATAATTTTGTTTCTATTGGCCCTAGGGAATATAAATTCAAGAAGCCTCCTCCATCCACTAATGCCATGATATCTTTTCAAGGGACTATACATATATCGAGACATTCTATCACCTACTACATCTCCCTAAGTTCATTCTGCTCCACACCTAGATAAATTCACATGTACTCTCTTAATTTGTAATTCTTATTGGCCTTATACACCATTTGAACCTACTTGCTCTAAGACTCATTTTACACGCATGATGGCTTGGCTTAGCTAGGATTTGATCTCCTTCCTCCACCTCACACTCCTCACCTTTATCATGGGAATTTACTCATTACTTCTTCTTATGGCGTCCACGTCTTCCATTTTCCATTCTTCCTTACACATAATCCTCACTCCTCTCCACTCACACTTAGGTAGTATTGGCTTGATTACATTGGTGGCACGCTGGATCCAAATGATATTGATATCAAATTTACCATGCCCTTTGACCACATCTATATTTACAATAACTCATTCTTAGGATATACTCAAAATATAACTCGTTGGCATGCGCACAACTATCATCAACATCCTTTTACGATGAAGAATACACAATGCGTATGTACAATTTACATCATAAATGATCTTTATATGATCAACCTCACACTATTGCTTACCAAGTGTCTAACCTATATCCTATTAGTTACTATCCTGACACAGATGATCTTCTAGATGAGATTACTTTATCTTTCATTACATCATTCTCTTGGGGTATTATGCTTTCTTCCCCACTTCAATATTTATCAATTATTAGTTTCTGCACTTATGCTTTACACTCATTGTTTCACATCTAGTATTTATTACAACTCTTCCACACTTTGATACACACAATGTATCATCAATACCCCATGATGCACTCTAGTTCCACAATTCATACACGAATGTTGAGGGTATAAATCAAAAAAAAAAAACTCACCACATTCACTCTTCATGCTCTATGCTTCATGTTTTATCTTTCTAGCACACATTTCTTAAACCATTTCCTAATGACACACTCTTCTTCTATAGCTCATTCTTGATTGTTGAGGGTCTTTTATAAACGAACCTCATCTCATACACATCCGCATTTGGCACGCTGATCCTATCACATTCACACATTGCATTCCATCCCATCTCATTCATAAACAACATTTTCATATCTTGGTTGAAATTATTATTTCTTCCTTATACTACTCACATGATGCACTTTGATTATTATGCTAGTCGGATACTTAGTATGTCATTATCTTTCTGTCATCCAAGTAATTCCCCTTGCTTATCTGTACAACTTATTCAAGCTTCAAAATTAATTTTGATGGTAGTGAGTACAAAGGGAAATCTACGCATCAAAGGAAACATCACAAAGATAGAGGAAAGCTTTAGTACAAAGGAGAAAATGTGCAACAAAGGATAATCCACAATACAAAGGAAAATCCGTAGTATAAAGGAAAACAATTTTTTTTTCGTAAACGACCCATATTTTATTTTTAGCCTCTCAAATTACTCCAAAAGGAAAAATTGGAGTTTGTAAAAGCATGGGAAGCTTAAAAATAGGCAAAACACCATTATTGAAGCATCCAAAAAGGAAAACCATTCTAACCATAAAAACATTTTTTCTTTTCCAAATAATAGGGATACTTTTTTAGCACAATTTGTAAAAAACAAAGCATGGAGAGTTTAAAATAGATGAAAACATGCAAGGTAAGTTTGTTTCATCATCTAGAAGGTTTAATAATAGAACAAAACATGCAAAAATAAAGGAAAAGCTATTTTGGGGCATGTAGATTTTATTCTGGGACATAATTGGATAAAAGTAAAGTTTGGAAATTATTTTTAAAAGGAAAAAAAGATAATAAAGCATAATGCATGATTTTCACCCAGAAATAATTTTTTTTATAGAAAGAAGATAACAATTTTTTTCCTATTTTTATAAGTCAGACTTACATGTATGGACTTCTTCTTCTATCTCATATTTGTTTAAAAGCATAAGAACACATTGTAAAAAATATTTTGGCTACTTCATTCATATTTCTAGAGCAATTCATTCTTTCTGAGTGAGAAAGTAAGGGTCACAAGTGACTTTCTATGCTTATTCCACCTCTTGGAGTAATAAAGGAGTTTTTTTTACCTTTCTACAATATGTTTTTAGTGCATACTTTGATTTTAACGAATTTTATTTGTGATACTTGTCTATCCTTGTTTTATCATTTTAAATATTTCATACATGTATGCGAGTCTTTTGTCAAATTGAAGGTCATATATTGTGTTTAGTAGGTTTTTGTAGGATCTTTTTGTGGATCCATATGTTGCCCCTTCTTCTCACATAACAATTCATTATAGAATCCTTCTATGTATTACTTTCACTTTGACTCAATTACTTGTGGTTAGTGTATGGTGTGTGTAGTTCCTTCATCATCGTGTGATCAAAATAAGTCTAATTTTTTTCAAATTGGTGTATCACTACCATTTTTTTTTTTCCTCTTTCCCTTCCTTCTCCCTTTTCCCACTCGGTTGGTAGAATTGAGTTAGTAGTAGGATATAGAATTATTTTAGGTGTTGCACTAGGAAAACCAACCCTATAGAGATTCACTCCAACATACAAGTCACCCACAACCTAGGAGTGTTTCCATTTTGTCAATTGAAAGGAGAGTTATCACATCATTCTTCAAAGGGTGCATTTCAAAGTGACAATAAGTTTTGGTAAGCTCGGTGGGATTGAACAAGGAATTTTTCGATAATTTGAAGCTATTCTTAGAAAAAAACATTGTTTCATACACAAATATTCAACATCTGGTGACTTCATTGGTTCAAGATACCCATTTTCTCAATCAGCAGACCATTTTCTCCATCTTTCTATTTTTATGAGGTTGTGCAATCATGACTTCAATTCCTCATTGGAATTCCTAGTTTCAAGAGAATTATTACTCCCCTCCATCTCCTTTTCCCCAAAATCCTCCTCCAGATCAGTACTATAAGCCATATCATAATGAATATTCCCATGATCCAAATAATTTGTATGATTATCCTAATAATCATGGTGTTTTTTAGGAGCAGGTATATGTAGATTATGGAAATAATTCCATACCTAATGATGATTGGAAGATGTAGGTACTATGCTTGGGGATGAAAATGGTACAAGAGAGGGAAACAAACACCATCAAGGTAGAAAATATTGGATTTAGGGTACCCTACCCATGGGCTGGTCCTATGCCATATTGGTATAGTCCTCAAGAGAAGTTAGACTTTATGTCTGAATTGATACCACAAATATTAAAGTGGAATGAAGAAATGGAAGCTTACCAATATAGTGTTGAAAAACCTTGTCAATGGGGTAATTCCTCACTATCATCATGCAACCCTCCCATTCCTACTTCCCAATTAACTCAATCTCAACCAAAATTTTGAATTCCTAGCTTTCTTAAAGCTTCTCTTCCACAAGATCTTCCACTTCGCCAATCACATCAACCATTAAAAATCAGTTAGCAACCCAACCCACTCCTTCCCTCATATACCCTACTCCATTTTGGAATGAATCTAATCAACAAAAGAATTTTTAAGATCTCACCAATTGAAGAGCAAAGTAAAGAAATTCTCAGAAAAATCTCACAAAATGGATCTCCAAGTTTGGGTTCACACAAGTTCCATAGTTGGTTAAGCCTTCAACAGATGTTGAGACTGAAGTACACAAGATGGAGGCTGATTTTGTAGAAGAGAAGGAACAAGAAGAAGATGATGAGTAGTCTTTATGTTCTGAGTGTAGTGTGCATCATGGCACCATATTCTTGGAGGCTGCTGATTTATCTTCACAGGAATCAACAATGGAGGAGAAAAAATCAGATTTAGAGATCCTAGATGAAGATGGTATTGTTGAAAATTTCTTGCTTCCTTTTGTTGAATCTGATTTTGTTGAAGAATCTTCCATGAAGGAGAACATCAAAGAAGAACCAGCTACCCATAATAGTTATCATGAAGAGGAAATGAATGATTTTGATCTTTCAAGATTCATTTTGGATGAGGAAAAAGAGGAATATGACTAGTAGGAAAATGATAGACAAAGTTTCTCAAATTCATTAAAATAAAGAGTAAAGAGATTCAATTATAAGAGGATTTTTCTATTAGAATGAATAATACAGAGGATAAAATGTTTTTGAACACTGTGGGCATCCAAGGCCTTGAGGAAGAATGTCTTTAAAGAGAAGAGACAATATGTTTCAAAGGAATGCAATGATCCTAATTACTCTGCATGTTTAGAACTTGTTGCACTTTTGGAAGGTTACAAAGTGATATGAAAATAACATCATTAATCACTACAAAGAGCCAAGAAAGAACTCAAGATTTTAAATAAGATGCTTTTGATCTCTCTTGTTTCTTATTTGAGGAAGCAAAATATGAGAAATGCAAGGATGTTTGTGTATGAAAGGATCACCAATCAAGAGAAAACATTATAAACTCCAGATAAGATTGAAAACAATCAAGCAAAGGAGGAAATCAGAAAATAAATTCAAATTCAAAAGGAGTTCTCATCAAGCATGGACAATAAAGAAGATGAAGTTTTATCAGACTTAGAAGATTCTGATGATGAAGAAGAGCCAATTTAAATTGTAATTATTCCATATTTATCATCTATATTATTCAATCAAGAATCTCTTGTTATTAAATATTCCTTTGAGCTTGAGAAAGAATAAAATGATGAAGTTGCACACAAAGAAAAAGGGTGTATTAGGAGAATAGGTTTATTAGTTATGATAAAACCATGTCCAATAAGGTATTTAGCTAGTTTAGAGCCACAAGGATTTGCAATCAATTGTGATCATTTTAGAGCATAAGAAAGAGCTTCAAGTTGTCACAAATCAGCCTCAACATCTACAAAAAGAAAGTTCAGATCCTACGGTGGTGTTTATTTTTCTTTGGGTGACATCTTGAGAAAATCAATGTTGCAAAGCCCCTGTTTATGCTTATACCATGAACTATCTAGTTACCAAATTGATCTCACAACCACAATTTCTAAGAAAAGGAAGTTATTTCTCCCAACCAGTCTGTGGTTTTGTTTAGATTTCCTTTTATGTCTAGTTAGAGTAGGGTAGGTAGGATTTCAATTCAATAAGTGCTTGCATGCACAATGCTTTTCCAGTTTTCTTAGGATATTTGTATTTTCAATAAGTTCTTGTATGCACATGTTTTCCTTTTGTTGGAAGGTATTTTCAAAGAGACTCTCACAATTCTAAGAAACTTATTGACATAGATACATGACCCCATGCCCTATTGATGCTTTACTTCAAGGCTACTGGATGTTTTCCATGTAGCAGGAAGATGTCCATGAAATTCACCTAGTTTTTATCTAATTAATTCCCCTTGTTTATTTGTATAATGTATTCAAGCTCCAGACTTGAATTTTGAGGGTGGTGAGTACAAAGGGAAAGCCACACAAAAAAGGAAAAACCACAAAGTACAAAGAAAAAACCGCACAACAAAGGAAACAACGTGCAGCAAAGAAAATTCCTGAAAATCCACACAACAAAGGAAAAGCCGCAAGAGTGAAAGGAAAAGACACATTACAAAGGAAAATCCATTATTACAAAAGAAAACGTCACTAGGGATGTGTTTTTAGCACATCTTGTAAAAAAGAAGCATGGAGAGTTAAAAATAGATGAAAGCATACAAGGTAAGTTTGTTTCATCATCTAGAAGGTTTAATAATAGAAGAAAACATGCAAAAAAAGGAAAAATGTTTTGGGTAATGTATATTTTATTCTAGGGACAAAATTCGATAAAAGTAAAGTTTGGAAATTATTTTTAAAGGGAAAAGGAGAGAATAAAGTAGAATGTAGGCCTTTCACCCAAAAAGATTTATTTTTAGAGAAAGAAGAAGACAAACCAAACAATTTTTCCTATTTTTACAAGTCATATTTGCATGTTTAGACTTCTTCTTCTCTCTCATATTTATTTAAAGGCTTCATAACACATTGTAAAAAATATTTTGGCTTCTTCATTCATATTTATGGAGAAATTCAGTCTTTTTGAGTGAAAAAACAAGGGTCGTGAATGACTATATATGCTTATTCCATCTCTTGGAACATTAAAGGAGATGTTCTTACCTTTCTACTATCTGTTTTTAGTGCATACTCACATTTGTTAATTGATTTTATTTGTGGCGTTTTCTATCCTTGTTTTATCAGTTTAAATCATTCATGCCTTTATGAAGTATTGTGCCAAATTGAAGGTCATAGATTGTGTTTAACAAGTTGTTTGTAGGATTTTTTGTGGAGCCATCTGTTGCCCTTCTTGTCCCATAAAAATTCATTCTAGAACCCTTCTATGATTTACTTTCACTTTAAATCAATTACTTGTGGTTAGTGTATGATGTGTATAGTTTCTTTCTTCATTTGTGTGATCAAAATAAGTATGAAGTTCTCATACTTTCTAGTGTATCACCACCATTTTTATTTTTTCCTCTTTCCCTTCCTTCTCCCTTTTCCCGATCAGGTTGGTAGAACCGAGTTAGCCTTAGGACATAGAATTAGTTTGGGTGTTGCACTAGAGCAACCAATCCTCTTTGGAGATTCAATCCAAAATATAGTTCACCCACACCTAAGAATGTTTCCATTTTCTCAATTGAAAGTAGATTTATCACACCATTCTTCAAAGGGTGCATTTCAAAGTGACAATACTTAAATATATACACACAAGCATGTTAAGTTGGTATTTTGCAGGTGAATGCAGCTCTCTTATATGTTCTTACACGGGTGCAATGATGCTTGACACTATACCTTTTACTAGTCCCACCAAGGGTCCTCGGGCATCTACTTTTACTACTCTCACACATTACGGGTGATATCACTTAATTATTTAATACTTATACCTTCTATCACATTACTTTCCATTGATACATATATGTCTTGACATGCTTTTTATCTTTCTTACATGCTAATGGGTGCTTCATGTGTAACATTATATTTGCAGGACTCTATGCCACCATGATTGTCTAATACGCTTTGTTTTCCATTGTTTTCTATTGGATGCCATTGTTTGTGGGATATGCCTTATGTCTTGTGTGATCACTCTTTGTATGCTTTTGGCCACTTTGGCCCTGATTGTCTTGTGGCATTGTGATCAATGTCCCATGTTTGAAACCTTCTTTTTGTGGTCCATCTTATCTACACATTTTCTTATCACCCTAATTTCCATTACATGCTAATTTTACTACTAACACATGTTATTAGCCTACTTTTTACATGTTCCTTGGCTTCTACCATTCACATCCCCTACCCCCTATATGGATACAATATAACATATCATTAGGTCCTCTCATTTAGGCCAAAAACTTCTACAATCATCACATGCACCCCAAATGAGGGGGGCATACATTGATGAAAACATCACTCTACATTAGCTCAAAGCTACGCTCATGTCATCACAGTTCAAGAAAAACAAATGAACACGAGTCATAGAATGACCTAGAATCTTACTTGGGTCCTCAACACAACACATATACCAAAGTGCCCAAACTTATAAATGGGTGGCTATGTCCTCCTTAGGTGCTAATGTCTTGGGACACATATAGTAATTATATCGATCATCGTAGTCTAAAAAGTCTTTAGAGCAGTTTTATAGATTCTGAGACACACTCATTCAATTACAACATGCATGCAATCTCCTACAATCCATTTCAATCGAATGGATTTGGGAAAATAAGAAAAATCAGGGGATGTACCATCCTCGGTGGTGCTTATCGAGAAGAGTCATGGATGGAGAGTAACACTAGAAATCTCTCTCCAACACTTTCTCTTTGGTATGAGATCGCCCAAAAACTTGCACTTGGCGTGAAATCACCCAAAAACTCGCACTAGGCGTGAGATCATCCAAAAAACTCGCACTTGGAATGAGATCACCAAAAAAATCACTCTCGGCATGAGATTGCCTAAAAATAGCTCTTCACATAATTTCAAGACACATTTATATCCTTTACTCTTTTTACGTCAGTGCACATTTTCCTTTTTACACACTTTTGCATACTTTTACATACTTATACACATTTTTCTCTAATTTATCATATACATGAATTTGACTACTCTTTCACTATTTTTACAGGTCTTTCATTAGAAGAAGTAGTAATCAAAAGCTACAATAACATAGTACAATGCATACACTTCACCCCTAGGGTCACTTTCCTTTCTTAGTCTTACACTTCACTTTGCCTCATTTTGTGCTTCACTTATCCACTCAACATGGATTTCATCGCACGCTCTACATGATCATAAGGTACACATCTCTTATCTACTTTATTTTATCAAGTATTCACTTAAAAATCATAAAGTGGGGCAAATGTAAACACAACATCACACACTTGGGTAAATTTCTAGGTCCTAAAAGTATACTAGCATTTACATGATTTATAAGAAAGAAAACTAGTGGTTGACAACTATCTTTAGCCTCTTTTCTTTGTTTCTTATTTTCTATTTGACCTTGCACACCTTACAACCCAGTTAGAATTTTACTTATTTATCTTTTATGACTTTGAACACTAACGCCCAACCAGGATAGCAGCGCCCAGACGCTCCTATCCCCTTTGGGTGCCCTTGACCCTTTCTAACCTTACTCACTCCTTTTGGGTCTCTTTAATATTTTGAGCATAATTTTAACTTATGGGTTGGTCTTCCAGCTTGTCAATTATAAAATTCAAACAAGTGAATTATTTAAATTCATAGCTATGTGTTTAAGATAATAGGACTAGTCATTAAACATTACTATTATCACCTAATCTTGCATCCAAAAGGCACCTAAATCACTCCAAAACATCCATCTATCATCCATTCAACGGATAAGGGCTACAACTTTGCATACACAACATAGGAAGGGTAATTTCATTATATTCCATCCATACATTCTACTACATTCCTACATTATAGCTACAACTTGCACAAGGGCCTCCTAGGGTACAATTTCTACACACACTCATAAGAACTACATGGAGTTTGAGATGTAGTGTATCATTTGGTCATAAGTTCACTCTTGGGGTGACCACCGTGGTTAGTCCGAATCCACATTCTCGCATATTTATTTTTAGGTTTGATATGGTTTATGGACTTATGTAGGTGAACATTCTCTTTTGCAAGTTACACATACCCTCGTCGATCATAGTACGATAACTTGTGATCGATAGGGAACAACAACGAAGACCTTACAACATACCATAAAGGAGATCTTGAGCTCATGTGGTAGTCTCTTGTACCTGACGGCTCTCTAACACCCAAGCGCCCTTGACCCATCCCGTGACCATGTCCGACTTCATCCATGTATTTAAGAATTTACAATGAGTAGTAACGAATCTCTTCCCAGTTTGTTCATCACTTCTATCTACCTAGATTAATCCCATATTGCAAAAAAATTAGTTAAGCCTTCTTATCTCATCTTCTTGCTCGTGGTTTCATATTTTAAATCAAGTATTTTATTTGTGTGATTATTATATTTCAACATTTATACATTAGTGACTCTACAAGTATTTAGATGTATTAATTCAAAATAAATTAAATTAGAAGTATCCCATCACCAAAATATTCTGAATAATTTGGGTAACTCCTCTTGATTTTTACTCATGTCCATCCATCCTCTGCTAGTAAGAATCCCTCACCAAGGGGCCACAACTTCTGGAAAAGTCACTCTCATCACCACTTGTACAAATTTTCAAGGTGGGACTCACCTCCTCACTACCACCGTTAGATGATAGCAAGTTCCCTTGGTTGACATTGGCCATTAATCCACCATGGTGGCGGTAAAATCAAACTAGAGATCAACAAAATGAAGCCACCACCACTACCATCTGGTTTGTGAGCTCATCCCCGATGAGAAAGTTCTTCCTTATAATGGGTGGAAAAAGCTTGATGATAGAGATACTTTTCCTTCATCACTCTTTCCTTTTGTGGTCTAATGTATTGATTTTATAGTTGGTCTTTTCTTGTGGGTTCCAGTTTTTTTTTTTTTATTTACCATGCCTTCATGTGGGTTTAAACTTTAGGCATGCTTACATGTTATCTACTCATTTTGCGAATAGTTGTAATATCTTATTTTTTGGTAATTAGGAGCTATTCATCCAAAAAGAAAATCAAATTAAATGAACACCTCATAATTTGACTTTAAATTCATATTTGGAATCCACTTTTGCTATGATAAAAGAAAGTGATTTCTTGAATATAAATTTAAAAGGTATTAACAATAAGATTAAAATATATTTTTGGAAAATAAAACTCGACTTTATCATTAAGAGATCAAATTGGATTGAAACCATCATTGTTTCAATTTAGACTTTTAGGTGGCTGATTGAATGGTAAAAAGAGGTTACTATGGTATTATAGATAGTTCTTGATACATTGATGCAATCCAAATTCATCCATAAGAGATGCTTGAACTAGTTTTTCATTGATGAAACCATATTAAAATTAGATGTATATGATATGAACACCTTTTGATAGACAATTGAATTCATCATGTTTTTCTAAAACACTTCTAACCTTTAAAGTAAGACACAATTTCTAGGGTTTTAAATAAAAGTGAATGAGAAGATAAAGTGAGAGAAGATGCATAAATATAATATATTCTCACCTAAGTAATTTTAAGCTTAATATTTTCAATTTGTTGAAGTTGGTGATTAGTATAATGATGATGAGTTCAATTTTCATTAATTAATTATTGACTAGCAATCGCATGTGTACAATGCAATGTGAACGCCGAACAATATATGTTATTTGATTTAGAGGGATAGTTATTACTTGTGTAGTTGATGTTGATAATGGGTGTGATTGATTTTGTTAAGTGTAGGAATATAGATGATCCACTTCATTTAAAGGTTCCATCTCTACATTTCAAACTTGTTACAAATTCGTACATGATTACTTGGGATACCGTTTTCGATAGTTAATTAATTTTATAGTTTATGTTGTTAGTTGTGCATCAGTTGTTCAGTTGGTGTTTTGTTGGAGAAACATTTATTATACAATTGATAATGTGTGTGATTGATAGTTGTAGTGTAGGACTTTAGTTGAAACATTACATTGAATTGTTATATGTGTACATTTAATTATGTTACATATTTGTACATTTAAGTATGTGCTGGAGAATCTGCGTCTGCGTATCTGTACTAGTTTTAAACAGAGGTGTGCTATTTTGTTTTAAACCAAAACTGTCCCATGTGCTGTGAGCATGTACAAAAGTAGTTGGATTTGTGGCCTAGATGCCTGGCTGATAGGTATTTTTTCTTGAAAATACCCAGGACTTGCTTCTAACCTCATCTGCTTTACTGGGATCCTGGCCGCAGGGTTTTGAACACTGGTTAATGTTATTATAGTTGCCCTACCATAGGACTACTAATGTGAGGTTCGTACCATTTGTTGTTCAATCCATGTTTTGTTTTGGCAAAATGGAAAAAGCCAAGAGAAATTGAAATTGTTTCCTCTCTTAATACTGATTGAAATTTGAAGTTTAGGTTTTTCTTCTTTCAAGAACATTTTTTTGATTGAAGACTCTACTAAATCACTTACATATCGACATCTCTTCCCATGTGCATGGATTAAAAAAGATTACATCATGTTGAGTAAGTGTACATCTAAATCAGAGCCCCCTTTGGCTAAGCTACCATGAATAGGGGAAATCCAATCCGTCAAAGTTACCCACAAAATGAACCTGGTCCTATCCGTTTCCGTATGTCCGCACCGAATATCTAGAGGGATTTGTACCCTGGTGGATGGTGTGACAAAACATCATCTTCACCAGTTGGACTACATCCCTTTCAATTTTTAGGATATTTTGTATTTTTGTTTCATAAATTTTGTTTTCTTTTTCTGATACAAAAATCTTGTTTCATAGTGGAGGTTTTTGGTTGGTTCTGGGATGGTTCTAGTATAGTATTCTTTTTCAATTTGGATTTTTCGGGTCAACATGCTCATTTAGTGAAATTTGAATTTCTGTTTTTGACTTACAGATTTCACTTTTGAATCGGAGAATTCAGAATTCAAGAGGATTTTTATCTATTAGTTTTTCCTAAGTGAAATTTTAACAAGGTAACCCTAATTTTTCCTCAAAATGGAGACTCCTACGTAGTTTGCAATGAATGTATCTTCCCGTATTTGTTTAAATGTTTGTTTGGCACTTTTCTTTTTGCAAGTTGCAAAATCTTCATTTGTTGTAAATTTAAAATTTGAATGGCCAACATTTCTGTGGTGTATCATTTTCAATTTTAGGGAC
Source organism: Taxus wallichiana var. yunnanensis (assembly GCA_018340775.1). NCBI lineage: Eukaryota > Viridiplantae > Streptophyta > Pinopsida > Cupressales > Taxaceae > Taxus > Taxus wallichiana. Next base: position 621,645,817 of record CM031234.1, on the reverse strand, counting down.
AACAGTTCGCTGCTATAGTTTGGGTTTGTGTAATTTGTTGAATTGAATTGCAATATAAAGGACTTTAGTGATTTAAAGTTGAGAGTTCATTGAAGGAAAGGGATAAAGACATTGCATTCAGTAACTGATAAGGTTATAAAGGCATTACATTTAGTTATTGAGAAGGTAATCGGTTTTGATTACTGAGCAGTTAATATTATGAATTTGTGCATTTATGTGGTCTTCTTGTTGCAATTTTCTAAATGCAGATTTGGTTAGCGCTATTGGTTTCCCTTTTCACGCGTTCCAGCATCAAAAATGTCACAGGGCTTTGCTATTGAGCTTTATTTTGATCCGGCTCTTGAGAATCAAGTTCTCAAGGCATGGAATGTTCTAGCTAGAAGACAAATCAACACTCAATTAATTGAAATCGAAGCTCGTCCTCACATTACTCTATTTTCAAGCCAAATCCTTACATTTCACAGCCAAATTTGTGAGCTATTGAAAAGGGAAGGAATTGAAGTAGGTGATATTTACCAGACAGATAGCTGGGTTCCTCACTGCACTGTTGCGCAAGACGTCCCAAGGAATTGCATGGCTGAAGCTTTTTGTATCCTACGAGATTTGAAACTACCCATAAGTGGACATATTTTTGATATTGGTTTGGTTTAGTTCTCTCCTGTAATGGATTTTTTTTCTTTTCCTTTAGGAAATAACTTGAATCGTAACTAAATGCATCTGAAGACCTGATTTAGAGCCTAGGGGATTCCCTTTTTAACAACAGATATCTTGTATATTCAAATGACGAAGCTTCAAGTGGTACCTTGAGGTTTGAGGTTTGAATAACTTGATCATTTGCATAGATTGTTTGTACTTAGTTTGAAGCCTGTGGCTCTAATTCTAATTTGCAGCAAACACCCCTTCATTTTTTTGTACATACATGCATCTCTTATCAGTTTGTGGATCTTGAATTGTTTTGAAAGTGCAGAATTCCTTGGTGCCTGTGTTTCTTCCACTTATTCTTGAATTAAAGTTATTGGAGGGAAAATATTTCCTCCCCATTCTCTTTGTTGATAAAAGATAAATGCTGCAATGTTAGTATGAGAGCCCATGATGATATTTTGTCAAGTAATTGATTCAGACTTGGTGCACAATTTGAAATTCATGTGTATGTTGTCAACAATCGAACTTGTTGATAGTTACTAGGTGATGCCATAAAGATAGCTCTCGTGTGGAACATTAAAAATGTAAGAGTAAATAGCTCAGCCTAAAGATCACATAGGTTTGCTAGGTTGAATTGTTGACCAACTAATGAAAAAACAATCCAAAAGAGTTGGTAAACAGCCCATTCACTGGTCAACAATTCAACCGTGCAAACCTACATGATGGATAAACTGCTTCAAAACCCATTTAGAAATTTCTTATGTAGTCCAATATCTAGTAGAAAACATAATCATATAAAGACAAATGTCAGAAAATCCTTGAACAAACAGGTGTTTAGCCACATAATTCATGACAGATTTGCAAATCTGGTTACCCAGAACTGGAGTAAAATCTCAGTTTGTGTGCACTTGAAAATGCTACGATCTTTCCTTAAAACACAGTCCGCTATTGAATTTCACAATCATCAGAGTTTTCCTTTGACCAATAAGGGTAGTGTCTATATGGCACAAAGAATCGGACTGGAAAAATAATATAGATTACATACCTGTTGGGACTGTAAATGGCCATTAAGTTGATGAAAATCAATAAAAATGATACAATTTTGTAAACAAACAAGAAACTGAAGTATAAATTACATCATTTCCAAGGACACAATTTTTGAAAAGGTAAGTTTCCATATCATCTTGAAAGCTCAAGGTTGATAAAAATTAAGTATTTGAAAAACATTAAGCAAGTATACATGGTGTATGTATAGATTTAGTAAGCAATTCAATAAATAAGGGCCATTTCTTACCGCCCAATTAATAGAGGAAATTACAATTGAATACTAATTGACGGATTTGTCACAACAAATTAAGCTAAGAATCTCAACTTGAAGTTAGAGCTAGAGGCAGTGTATTAACAAAATTTACCAACAAAGTCCTGTCTAACACCATGTAAATTTATTTCATTTTTAAATGGCCATTATAATTATCTGACCATTATAATTATCTGAAAAGAACAATTACAGCCATCAGGTATACTGGTAAGAATATGCATAGCAATAAATTGTTTATCTGATACTCCATTGTGTAGTGGCACATATTCTAATTTTAGAATCCACTGTTGCAATTGGGTTTTCTTCCAATAATACTTCTTCACACATAATAGAAGCTGGGGACAAGCAAATTGGTATCGTCTTTTCTACTTCCATTTTCTTTTTCTTTTCCCTTGATTTATATTTCTAGAAATTTAAAAAGAACCTTCCTAATGAAACACGTTTTTGAAATTGCAAACAAAAATTTATTCAATTTTCTATCAGGCTGGTTGGAAAAGTTCACTCTACATCTACAAATGTCCTCTGCTTCCATTGGAGAGGAGTTAAAAGAAGTTCAGTTGGTCCTACACTAATTGAGCTTGAGGGCTCTTTGTGGCCTAAATGGTTGTCAAAGATTCACAGAGACAAATCGGTGGCATTAATTATTCTAAGTCTGATAATGAAATCAAAATACAAGTTGTCTCTTGTGCAATTACCCCAATATGGACTGATTTGTATCCATGAAATCCCCAATTTGAAGGCGAATAAAACGTCAAAATCAGACCTTTTTGGTGAGCAGTTCCTTAACTATTAAAATATAAGAGTCAGTGGCCAAAACATTAGGAAGTAATCAGCCAATAATTGTAATGCTAATGTGACCCGCCATCGATGACTTTGGAAGTATCCAAGATTTTTAGTTTTTTTCCATTCAAATGCGACTGCAAATGGACGTGGGTCTTTTGGATACACACCACTACATGGGCCTGCCTTGAGTGACATAGATGTACACTATGGATACACACCACTATAGAGGCCTGCCCTGAGTGACACAGATGTACAGGGGCAAGAATAAGTGTAATAAAAATTTGTTAGACTTTTTATGTCTAATGAAGGACTTCACATCATGCTTATACTGTAAAGCAATTCGCCCTCGTTTCTAAGATATTTAGGCTAAACTATATGGTTAAAAAGGGGCCTATAATTCATTCAACTCTTCTATGAGTTATTTGCAACTCATGTGCAATTGCTAGTACTAAATAAATATTGTATTGAAAAATAAACCGACATTGTCAAACACTTTCTTTTGGATTAAAAAAGTAATCGATGAAGCATAGGGTATCTTAAAGTTAACTATGAAAATATTCCATTAAAAATGTAATCCATGAACAATAGGGTATCTTAAGCCCCAAGTTATGGTTAAATATAAAAACATTCCATATATGGCTCCAGGGTTAATTTAGGCTTTACCCGCTTTGCTAGAACGCTATCTTCCTCTTAAATTCTTCAAATTTAGGTCATAAAACATAAATTTAGGTCTGCAAGGAGATCGAATTAAAGATTAACATTGGATAAATACTTCATGTGTAGAATTCAATCATCTCAGGTTCATAGAAACTGGAACATCACTTTATCCATTCATTCAAGCTTGAGCAAGACGATTAAATCTCCTTTATTTTATGGAAGTGTGTAGTCAAATTTGGATTACGGGCTTATCTGTGCAGTAGGAGAATGAGTAGCATAACAACAACAGCCCTAGAGGGCATCAAGAGCTTTGCACGTAGAGATCAACTATTGAAAATTCAGAGGGATGTGCATCAGGTTGCTATGGATACACACCACTACAGGGGCCTGCCCTGAGTGACACAGATGTACAATATTTTTCCTATTATTGCTTTGCCATGAATGCCGTCATCGTGGTGATATCCGGAAGAGGACTTTTTAAAAACATTCATGAACAGGAGGCCTTTAGGACTGAATATATTTACCTTACACAAGGTGGATTACAATTCTAAGGTAGACAACCATATGCAAAATAGTTAAACCTATAAGAGATTATAATACAACTCCATCTTGCAGATTGTTATGAGGGTTTCCAAAGCTATAAATCAGCCCTCATCAGAAGATGGCATGAAGAATAAACTAATTCATAGCAAGGAGGTTGAACAGTTACCTGTACCGTTACACGAGCTTCAAAATCATCGCCCATAAAAATGCTTGTGGGCTTCAAATGACAATGGATGATGGGAGTCTTAGAGTAATCCGCGGCCTATTTCAATGCTAAACATGTATCAAAGCATAATAGAAAGCTCATTGATTTTCCGAAAATTAGATAGATTATCACTTACTTCAACTTATAAAATCAATCACACCCCTCATCAACTTCAACTATAAAAATAATTACTATCCCTCTAAATCAAATACCATATACCATGAGTGTTCACATGCAATTGCTAGTAATTTTTTTAATACATACTAAAGTAGTCCAATTTAACAATGCAATGTGAAAATCGAAACAAAAACAAATGGAAATTAATATTTATAAAGCTTCCGCAATCCATGATATTAGGTCACCGAAATAAAATTCCCGAAATGTATAAATATTCACGCGCACACGAAAGTGTTAAACAGTGTGGCTTTTAATCCCTGACCGTTGAAAATAGTCCCAAAGCACCGGCTGGATGGGGTTTTCTCGTGTAACAGTGAGGGCGATGGAGTCCAAGTATCCATCACTTGCTCGCCCGTATAACCCAACAACCTCTCCTTTTATTTCACCTTCAAAACGAATCCAGTCTCTCACTCCAAACAACCCATATTTTCTAATATTAGTTTTGAACTCTAAACCTTTGATGATCGTCCATTGCCCACAGACGATTCCACAATACCGCTTATCTTTCGCAGTTTCTCAGTTGGGTATTTGAACCGAATCTGCATATCATACGACACTAAAGACATAATAAAATTGGAAAAGAATGTGAGAACAACACGCATAACTATATGAATTGCTTACGGTATAAATTAAGTCTCCAAAACCTCCGCGCCATGGCGCATGAAAATTTGGGATAATCCAGTTGAATAAAACGCAAACATGTTGAATCCATAGTGTGCTCAAATATTTCCGAAGGTTTAATTGTATATGGGGTTTGATGATTCTTTAAATTTCGTGCAATACATACATTGATTCCTCTGTTCTTCTAAAAGCGGATTCCCTGTAACAAGCTGGAGAATCTGTTTGGTGCAAGCATAATCTTAAAATGACAGATACGAGAGCTTCCGGTGCAAGTGAATGGTGACTTTTGATGTCTTCAGCTCCATCCCCTTCCAGCATCCTAGTTGACCTCCCGCCAGTTCAGCTACAGAGGATACACAACTCTCCCATTCTTCTGCAACAGGGTCGGGGAATTCCTACATCGGCCTATTTTCTTGTGAGACCTGCCTAAAGGGAGCCGCCTAAGCAAAAACGTCCCCAAAAACTGTCAAAAAGCAAAAACGTCTAGACGGGCGTCAAAACGTCAAATTTAAGATAGTCATAGAAACGTCCGCAAGGGCCTTTCCCATAGGGGGAACGCCTTCGGCGTAATTAAATCTCTCTTCTTATACTCAATTTTTTTGAATATTACAAATAATAATATTAAACAAGGCCATGATATGGCAAATACTGCCGAAGATGATGCTTTGTGAGATGCATGGAGGGAAATTGTAAATGCTAAACTTTGGAGTAAATGCAAAAACTAATGGGCTTGTTTGAATTTTGGTTTGTGAAATAAATAGATTTCATGCACCAAAACATAATGGAAATAGTTTGGGAGTTATGAAAAATGTAGTTGTGTGATCGGGTAATAATATGTGGAAAATGCAAATAGCAAGGATCACGTTTGAATCTTGTAAATCTACATCTATGTTTATGTCAAGTTGAAACAAATTGTGTTTTTGGAATCCTAAGCGACTAAGTCATAAGCCATGTCATTGCAACATTCCATCATAATCTCAAAACCTAATGTACATATGTTAGAAGATTATATCGACCTAGTTAGCTCATGATATTTATAGATGTAGAAAATGTTTTAGATAACCAATATGATACAAGTAATGCTATAACTACAAAATATAAAACTCGTGTCAATATAATGAAATGAATATATATATTTGATATATATATATATATTTGATATATATATATTTGATATATATATATAATGTAGATCAAATTTTAAAATTTAGAAATGGGAGTAAGCACCACAAAATTTATATATGAATAACAACATTATGATTTTTGATTGATTAAAAATAAATTATAACCATTTCAAGAATTTTCAAAATTTTCATATCTATATTTTAAACATTATAATTATAAAATTGGAATAAATGTTGCAAGTACAATATTAAATGAACAATAAATATTGCACTAATTGAACTCGCTATCCATATCAATTAATTTGTATATAGAAAAATGAGGAGATATTAGTCTCTGTGTGCAGGCCTGATTTACCCATAATGGTGCTGATTTTAGGACGGCTATAACAGAGAGCTCCGTTTAGCACAGGATTATGTTTTCCACCCCTCTTATTAACTTACATCACAACAAGACTAACACATGTCTATGCATATTAATTTACAGGAATAACACAAAGCAATTCTTGCACAAAGGAAGACTAAAATTATAAATTGACCTAAAAGAATACAAATCATTGAGCTTCACTTCCAATGTAACTGCTTTGTATTAAAATTCTATCCTTTTCTCTTACGACTATACAAAATTGACATTTGAATATGATCACAGGTGATAAACGAGACCATATGATTGGCCAATATTGTTCCTGGAATGTTCAAAAAGTGATAAAGGATGTTGAGATTAGAGGTAAGGAGTGTATGGAATTAATTAAGTAATATTTGTATAAGCACTGTAAAAATGAATGAGCGTGAGTGCGAGTGTGAGTGTATTCCGGAAGAGTGGGCGGTGATGGTGCTCCCAAAAATATGTACCTCGACCACCTTACCTTCCCATATTCAGTCTCTTTCAATCCATGGAGACGGCAGTACCACTTACGATTCTCACTACATTAATTACATTACAGGATGCAAATTTAAACGCCATTAGCAAGCACTTCATAACATTTGGAGGCGCGATGAGGTTCTGTGTTGGAACAAACTTCACCAAGTTGCAAATGGCCGTCTTTCTACATTGCCTGGTTGTCAGATACAGGTATACATATGGAAAATATGCCCACAATGTCGTAGCTTCGTTTAGCTCTGTTGGTTCTTTTATTCATATGGAAAATATGCCCACAACGTCGCAACTTCATGATCTCTTCCTCCCTCTCAATGGCTTGCTGGAAAACAACACAATTATCTTCGATGACAAGTGTGGTCTACCAGGTGCGCATAATCAACGGAATTTTGGCGGCTCACTCTCGTTTGACCATGCAGAAACCCTGCTTGACCATTGTTAGTAAAGCAGAGCTCTGACTTCTGGAGTCGTTGCAATTATCCAATTACTACTAAATTTACAACGTTAACTTGGGTTTCCGCGTGGTTAATGCCTCTCGATCTCAAATAAAGTGCTTCTATTATTATATAAAGGAAATATATTTTTTTGTAAAATCACGCAAATATTAGTTTATTAATAACTATGTTTCAATCCATTATATTTGTTTATTATTAACCGTTAGAGAGAGAGAGAGAGAGAGAGAGAGAGAGAGATTTCGATGTTTATTAAAAGCATCAAACAATAGATTTATACAAGCTTAGAAGAGGTTTGAATCATCCACAAAGGGAAGAGGAAAAGTAATGGAAAGGGAGTGGAATGGTCACTAGAAGAGGAAGAGGAACAATGTATTACATATTTTCTAACATTCCCCCTTTAATACATTGTTTTTATAAATGTACCCTTGAAACAATTCAAATTTCACTTTTCCAAGAGACTTGGTGAGTACATCTACAATATTATCATCTATCGAGTAGTATTGGAGTTGGATGTGGTGGTACAAGACTTGTTCTCAAATGTAGTGTCATTTGAAATCAATGTGCTTTGCTATTTTATGGAAAACTAAATTTTCACAAGCTTCAACACACTCATGATTGTCGTAGTGAATGATAGGTGTCTTTTATTCAAGAATTCCCATATCTGCAAAAATGTGATGTAACCAAATCATTTCGCACACAAATCCTCGTGCGGCATGATACTCTACCTCAGTGGATGAGAGAGCAACAATAGTTTTCTTCTTACTTATCCACAAGATAGGTCTAGACCCAAGATGAAAAATATAACTTGAAGTTGATTTCTTGTCATCAATGGATCTAACATAGTCCGAGTTTGTATATCCCTATAAGAAGAACTAAGATTTCTTCGATACTCCAAACCATAGTCAATTGTACCTCAGACATATCTCAACACATGCTTCGATGCTACCCAGTGACATTGTTTTGGCTCCTGCATGAATCTAGAAAGATAGCTCACAACAAAGCACAAGTTTGGTTTGGTATATATCAAGTAAATAAGACTCCCAACAAGCTATCTGTAGAGAGTACCATCTACTTGAGGTGAATCCTCAGTAACCTAGAAAGTTGAAAACCTTCTTCCATTAGAGTGGACACAGTTTACAATCTGACATGTCATACTTTTCTAGGATTGTCTTATCATATTTATTCTGAGAGATGAAAATATGAATCTTCTTTTGTCATATCTCCAAGCCAAGAAAATAGTGAAGTAGCCTCAAATCATCATGGAAAAACATTTCTTCAAATTATTCTTCACATCTTCGATGATATTGTCAGAACTATCACAAGATCATCTATATACAAAACCAAGATGAAAATCTCTTTACCTATCTTTTTGATATACATATTTGAGTCAAAGGGGCTACGAGTGAATCCATGCTATAATAGGTGATCATATATTTTTATGTACTATGTCCTAGGTACATGTTTAAGTCCATAAAAATCTTAATTAGATGACATACATTTTGCGGATGCCGGTCATAGAGAAATCCTTCCGGCTGGGTCATGTATACCTCTTCTTTTAGATCACCATCAAGAAAGCATTTTTACGTCTATCTCGTTGAAGTTTGCATCCATTTTTTTGCCAATGCACATATAACTCGATGGTTTTGATTTTTGCAGTGGGTGAAAAGGTCTCATCATAGTCAATTCCTTCATGTTGAGCATAACCCTTTGCAACTAGTCATTCTTTTTACTTATTGATAGATCCATTTGCCTTGTATTTTATTTTGAAAATCAACTTGCAGCCAATGCGCTTATTACCTACGCAGTAGATCAACAAGTTCCCATGTCCAATTCTATATTAAGGAGTCATATTTTACATCGATGGCCTTCTTCCACTTTAGCTAACTGAGTGCCTCACAAATTGAATTAGGGTCGAGTGTTATGAACCACTGAACTCATGAGTGTGATATTTACCTCATTTCTCACATGTCTTCTCATACGAACTCCTAATGAAGTTTCTAAAAGAGAGTTCAGGTGGGATTCTATCATGGTGCTTTGGACCCACTTTGGATGTTGATGTTGCTTTTAATGTGAAGAATTTATTTCCAAATTCCTAAACATCTCTAAATGGTGTGGAGGTGCAACGACTTGCAGCAAATTTAGAGATGTCCATCTTCTAAGTGCGAGAAGATCATCTCGAGAGCTTTCCAACGACTGTGAGAACGCGACAAACGGACATCGGGAGCTCTAGATATGTTCGGTCAAAGTTCAGATAGCGGGAAAGTCAACTCTGGTCAACTGGTCAATATTTGGACCAATCGCACTGTGACACGTGGCTTGCCAACACTCGTCGAATTCGCTCGATTTGCCTATCGGGAGACGACAAGTGGACTACAGGATTATTTCTATTCCACATTGTATGGGTCGAAATAATATTATATTGGTAAGTTCACGTTCCAAATGGCGCCATATATTTCCAAATGCCACATATATATATATTAATGTTTAATACATTAATATTAAACCATGTTTTACCACGTGGAAAGTGGTGGTGAAGCGGTGGTAAGGGGGCATTAGGCCCATGCGTGGACTGTCCCACGTGGCAGAAGGAGGATGAAGCGGTTGTTGGGACGGTTTTTCCAACGTGGTCTTTGACCACTTCACGTGCGCGATGGAAAGGCTATTAAAGCCTTTAACCTTATTCAAGACCGCCAAATGTGGGATATCCCACTTTACCTTATGCAGGCCGCTCCACATGGCCGCTCCACCATGGGATTCTTATCCCTCATTAAATATCCAAATGCGGCCCAAGTGGGGAATATTTAATCCCATTAAAATGTGTAAAGCCGCTTCAATGGGGATTTAATCCCATTTTATATGCAAATCGGCCCTATTTGGGAATTTAATCCCAAATTTCATGTACGGGTAAGGCTTAGGTAATAAAATAGCCTAAGGATAATATTGCAATGCATATTTTTGGGCCCTAAAAATGTATAAATAGGGACCCATTCTCCTTGTAAATTACACACGGGTGTAACACATTACACACAACACGGACACACACGAGCTTATTATTTGTTAAGCTTGTTGTGGACACACTTGGACATTACACACCGGTGCAACGGAGACACCGATCCCGAGCTTATTATTTGTTAAGCTTATTTGCGGGATGTGTCGACAGGTATTGTCTATTGGCCTATTATTTTAGGCAATATTAGATGGAATATTTGTGATTGGGAGTGAAATGTAAACTACCCAATAGGCCCATAGCCACACCAATTACTTGTAAATCCTGGATTGTCGACCGGAGTGCTAGCTTCGCATTGTTTGCGTCGGGAAGGCCGATCACAGCCGAAGGAGATTGTGCATCAGGAAGGTGGAAGTCGGGTGCTATTTTTCACCCTTGTCGTCCGAAGGTTTGGTGTACTGGTAGGCAAGTAAAATTCCATTAGGTTTTCTTGTGAAAGTACTATTGTAACTTACAAGTTTTGACTAGTGGAACGGTTCGATCACGAACCCGGAGACGTAGGCAATTGCCGAACTCCGTAATCAATCTGTGTGCAATTGTCATTATTGTCTTGCATTATTTTAAATTGATTACTTAAAAGGAGTAAATTATCGGCAAATAATTAAAGCCTATAAGGGTCCGAGATCAGGTCGTAATAATCTGATTATTTTCGGATCATGTTTGGTATCGAGTGTAATCGACACCTGCAAACTTACTAATCTTCGAAGCAAGTTGGTATGGAGCGGGTTAATCGGTCTGAGAGTTGCTTTGTGAGGGGGATGGCATTGGCTTGTACTTCTGGATTTCCAGATTGGTGGGATAGACTGAGAGACAGGTTTAACATACTCAGTAATTTTCTCATTTCTATTTGGATGAATCCATTATATCTCATATGTAGATAAAACCAAAAACTATTGTGTAGGGTAGAATGTATTGGTAAGACCCCTTTGAGGGCAACGTTTGTATACATCTAACCATACAAGACACATTAGTTAAAGACCCAATTTTGGGCAATGTTTGTACTCTGTTATACTTGCATTAGTAAGACCCCCAGAGGGCAATTATTTTGGTGATTTTTCTAACACCATAAAATGCAGTATATTTTCCTTGTTTAGTCATTGTTCTGGCAGGGAGGAGACAAATGAAGTCAATCCACATTGCGATGCAGTGGAGAAAGACCAATCTCGTCATGCGAGTCGAAAATGGCAAAAAAGTTCCTCATCCCGAAGAAAGGAGATTAAGAGGAATTTTTGTGCTCATTGCCAGAGGAATGGGCATCGGGTGGAAAATTGCTGGAAACTGCATCCATCTCGCCATCAGAGTAATGGCAAGCCAAAGATGGAATGGAGGCCTATTGCAAAGGCAGAGGAAGTTTCTACTCCACCACTAGTTGACAATTCAACCCGGGGACCGGTAATACACGAAAGTGAAAGTCCTTTAAAATGGGTAAGTCAACAATTTTTCAATTATATATTGCATAATTGATTGATGGATCGTATGCGGTATTAAGTTTGGAGATCGAGATTTTGTGAGAAAATCTTTGAGAGAAAGGTTTACATACTCGGTGGATTTTCTTACTTAGAAAATTTGATTAATGCTCCTAACATATCTCCTAATCAGCGTGTGAGTACCTGTTACAACTTGGATACAGGATTTGACTCATATAAAGCTTGGAGATTGATCTGCCATTTGTGCAGACAGTAGAGTTCGCAGAGATCAGCTCGGAACTTCATTATGTGTAGAGGCATTGTGACCGTGCAGCAGAATGGTAGCTGAATCACCGTTGGCATTGACGTCGGGTCGAACTTCATTCTGTGTAGAGGCATTGCGACCGTGCAGCAAAATGGTACCTGATATTAGTATGTCAACAAGAGGAGCTCTCAAAGGATCAGCTCGGAACGTCATTCGGTGTCAAGGCATTGCGACCACACATACGAATGGTAGCTGATCAACAGACTTAGCATCATGCATTGGAGGCTCGAAGTCTTGAAAAGGCTTAGCATCATGCATCGGAGGCGTTGAGGTCTACAGAGACTTAGCATCATACATCGGAGGCTCGAAAGTCTTGAAAAGGCTTAGCATCATGTATCGGAGGCGTTGAGGTCTCATGAGAGACTTAGCATCATGCATCGGAGGCGTTGAGGTCTACAGAGACTTAGCATCATACATCGGAGGCTCGAAGTCTTGAAAAAGGCTTAGCATCATGTATCGGAGGCGTTGAGGTCTACAGAGACTTAGCATCATGCATCGGAGGCTCGAGGTCTTGAAAAGGCTTAGCATCATGCGTTGATCTGTTATCGTATCATCGAGGCGTTGAGGTCTCATGCATCGGAGCAGACTTTAGCATCATGCATCGGAGGCTCGAGGTCTTGAAAGAGGCTTAGCATCATGCATCGGAGGCGTTGAGGTCTGTAAAGGGACAAGGCATTGTCCATCATTGACATCGGATCAATCAAAGCTCTACGTAACATGGAGTTCCTTCAAACCAGTTCGGATTCTGCGGAATCAACTCGGAGCCAGGAGCTGTGTTATAGAGTCAAAGAAGATCCTTGTTGTCAGATATCAAGAAGCTTAGCACCGCACAAAAGGAGCGTTGAGGTTTCATTCAGAAACTTAGCACCATAAAGCGGAGGCGTGGAGGTTTTCTTCGGATATCAAAGTGGCGCGTGCGAGAAGCATCGTGGACCCATAACCCACAGTCCCAGGATCGGAGCGAGTTGTCGAAGTGAGAAGGTTGGAGGAGAAGACCCAGGGTCTACTACAGCACACTTCCAGGTGGCGGCGAGTTTTGATTCAGGACAGTATGGAAGCTTTTTGGGACAAAAAGCTTTTCTCAGTGGGGAGGTGTGATCAGGGGATCATTTCTAAAGTTCCCTAAACATCTCTAAATGGTGTCAGTGCAGAAGATCATCTCGAGAGCTTTCCAACGACTGTGAGAACGCGACAAACGGACATCGGGAGCTCTAGATATGTTCGGTCAAAGTTCGGTCAACGGGAAAGTCAACTCTGGTCAACTGGTCAATATTTGGACCAATCGCACTGTGACACGTGGCTTGCCAACACTCGTCGAATTCGCTCGATTTTCCTATCGGGAGACGACAAGTGGACTACAGGATTATTTCTATTCCACATTGTATGGGTCGAAATAATATTATATTGGTAAGTCCACGTTCCAAATGGCGCCATATATTCAAATGCCACATATATATATTAATGTTTAATACATTAATATTAAACCATGTTTTGCTGACCACGTGGGTGGTGAAGCGGTGGTAAGGGGGCTAGGCCCATGCGTGGACTGTCCCACGTGGAAGGAGGATGAAGCGGTTGTGGGGGTTTATCCAACGTGGTGGGTCTTTGACCACTATATGCGCGTGGAAAGGCTATTTAAAGCCTTAAACCTTATTCTTCAACACCAAATGTGGGATATCCCACTTACCTTATGCGCGCCTCCACCATGGGACCATGGGATTTTATCCCATTAAATATCCAAATGCGCCCAAGTGGGAATTTTAATCCCATTTAAAAATGTAAAGCCGCTTCAATGGGGATTTAATCCCATTTATAAAATGCAAATCGGCCCTATTTGGGAATTTAATCCCAAATTTCATGTACGGGTAAGGCTAAGGTTTAAAATAGCCTAAGGATAATATTGCAATGCATATTTTTGGGCCCTAAAAATGTATAAATAGGGACCCATTCCTTGTAAAAACACACACACAACACATTAACACATTTGTTAACGTTGGACACATGGAGCTTATTATTTGTTAAGCTTGTTGTGGACATTGTGGAATGTGCAACGGAGACACCGATCCCGAGCTTATTATTTGTTAAGCTTATTTGCGGGATGTGTCGATTTTGTTGTCTATTGGCCTATTATTTTAGGCAATATTAGATGAAATATTTGTGATTGGGAGTTATGTAAACTACCCAATAGGCCCATAGCGCCACACCATGTACTTGTAAATCCTGGATTGTCGACCGGAGTGCTAGCTTCGCATTGTTTGCGTCGGGAAGGCCGATCACAGCCGAAGGAGATTGTGCATCAGGAAGGTGGAAGTCGGGTGCTATTTTTCACCCTTGTCATCCGAAGGTCTGGTGTACTGGTAGGCAAGTAAAATTCCATTAGGTTTTCTTGTGAAAGTACTATTGTAACTTACAAGTTTTGACTAGTGGAACGGTTCGATCACGAACCCGAGACGTAGGCAATTGCCGAACTCCGTAATCAATCTGTGTGCAATTGTCGTTATTGTCTTGCATTATTTTAAATTGATTACTTAAAAGGAGTAAATTATCGGCAATTGACCATCACACAAAAGGAGTTGAGATTTGCCAAATTAGTGATTATTTTGCAACAGAATATTCATTCATCAATGAAAGAAGAGTTTGAGGAAAAAACATTGATCTTGAGGAAGAAGAAGAGTAAGAATCCTCACAAGGGACAACAAGAGAAGTAAACACATAAGCAACTAAAGAATTCTTAACATAAGTAGAAGTCTCAAAAGGCTAATCGATAGTGTCACATATGCACCATGAATACACATGATACTATGAACTGTTGGTACAATGGTTGCACACAAAGAAATTTTGGATAAGAGATTACATAGGGCTGAGGTGATTCAAATAAATCCAAGTGGCATCCTCATGCGGAAAGAAGCAAAAATACATATCGCAATGAAGCCGATGATGATC
The DNA here is from genome assembly GCA_018340775.1 of Taxus wallichiana var. yunnanensis. Taxonomy (NCBI): domain Eukaryota; kingdom Viridiplantae; phylum Streptophyta; class Pinopsida; order Cupressales; family Taxaceae; genus Taxus; species Taxus wallichiana. Next base: position 621,630,737 of record CM031234.1, on the reverse strand, counting down.
GAGATGAATATGTCCTGCACTTAGCACATCACACACACACGAAGATGATTTGGTTCTAGTCTCCCAAACATCACAGCCATAAGATAATGTTTGGTTGATTGATTTAGGCGCCAACAAGCATATGATGAGTGATAGAAAGTTATTTGATTCATTAACTGATTGATCCACTGGAGATCGGGTCTGAATTGTAGACAATAAGGAGTATGTAGCAGAAGGAATAGGAAATGTGACCATTCCTCTCGGGATGAGAAAATGTACTATCATGAAGGTGCTCTATGTCCCTGGCTTGAACACAATCTCATGTCTTTCTCTCAGTTGTTGAATCACAAGCTCAAGGCGGAGTTTGTGGCTCAGAATGGCATAAAATCATGTTTGATATCTAAAAAGGTACGATACTTGCTAGAGTTTTTTTGAAGGATCGTTTATTTGCATTAGAAGTAGTTTCATCCTCTGCAGTTTCATTATCTACCTCCATGGTGGAATCCACTACACTATGACATTATCGATATGGACATCTTTCTGCAAGCTCCATCTATCGATCATTTATATATTGGTTACTTGCCAAACAAAACAACAATTAAGATAAACCAAATGCCAATCATATCAAAACAACAGCTTTTCCTTTTCACTTGGTCTCTACCACGTCCACATCTGTAGGGGAGAGAGAGATGCTCAGAATGCTCCTACACTCCAAAGCTTTCAAATGCAGAGGCCGAGATAGGTCGCTTTGATATGCCTTATCTTTCTTTGATTGTGTTTGTCGTCGATAGGACTTTTAAGAAGAGCAACAGTCAGGGGACAAGAAGTCCCTCCTCTTTAATGGGAGAGGTTCCCTTATTCACAAACGAACTTATTTACAAATATACAAAATATCATTTGTTGGTTAAACTTGGATATCACGAAAGTGTTTTCTATGAAGATCATCAATTACAAAAGGACTGAGGGAAAAGAGTACAGGAAAGAGCAGAAAGGCAACATGCAGAATTATAGATATCAGAGTAATTCTTTATGTATGCGAAAGTCACAATGAATTGAAACAAGATCATTTGTATTGGATAAATAAGATGGAATTCAAAGACACAAAGTTCTGTAAATAACATCTGCTAGAACACAAAGTTTCTTAACATAACACAGATTCATTAATCAAGGACACAAAGTTCCTTCTTGGTTATACAAGATCACCAGGCTTGCAAAGTTGAAGAGTATGCAATCGGTAAGACTAACGAACTTGAGACAAATGATCTTCACAAAGAAAATAAATGAAAGCTTAGGAATAATAGAGATCAGATAGACAGAGAATGGGAAAGTCCTTCTGTATTGATTTCTTTGTAATCTATTTACACTTTTTAGAAAATAAGCCAAGTTCTTCCTCCTTTTTAGAATGGCGTAAAGAAGGCCATTATATAACTTACAAATCAGTTACTCTTCGTAACCGTTTCTTTAACCAAGAATGCTTAAAGACTCGCCTATCGCGAGCACTCAACTCGTTACAAAGAAAACGGCAAAAGAAATGGAAGAAGAGAAAAGAATGAGGAGAAGAAGACAGTGGCGATCACTGGAGGGACCCACTGACTTTAGAATCCGCTCCCGAATTTCTCTAACGCCTCAGCTATGTCTCTGCCACGAGGACTCGACGTGTTGGCCGTAGACTGCGTCCAAAATCCAAGACATTTCTCCAGCTCTTTATCAAACTCGACATGAGTATGATAATCTTTGTTTGCTTCTCCAACGCAGATTGAAGAGAGCAGATTTCCTTCATTTTCTCTTTGGAGATTGAGCTTTCCTTGAATAGATTATCTTTGACATAAGCTCTGAATTGAGCTTTGATTTCTTGCAGGAAAGGGAAACACTGCAATTTTCATCCCGAAGATGACAGTGAATATCCTTGAAAGCTGAGACAACCAGTGTCTTGAAAGCTTCGCCCTTCTGCCAACTGTTCTTTAGTTCTCCCAAAGCCTCCTCCAGGACTTCGATCTTCATATTGATAGTATCAGAGCCGCAACCTAAATTCGGGGAGGAATTACAGAGAAAAGGGATACACGCGCAGGAATTAGGTTGCAAGGGTTCGAGCAAGGATAGCATGGAAACAATGTAAGAATTGCAAAGGTGGCTTGCTCGTTATATAGCCGTTGAGGAGAGAGAAGGGTGATCAATGCGCATTACATTCATATCTATCAGTTTGAAAAAATAACATATTCGGGTAGAGCGGGAAAAACTAAGTATGAATGGCATTTGGTTCGCTTGGGACATGTGAGACGCGAATGCGCGAAACACGCGGCTCGGCCGATTCGGGCGAAACAAGGAGAAGACGCACAAATGCATTTTGGGACATTTGGGACGAAAACGCATGAAGTACGCGGTTCGGGTGTTTCGGCCGAAAATGGAACAAAAGGCCCATTTGAACTTGGGACATTTGGGACGAAAAGTTCCGGAGTACGCAGTTCGGGCGGTTCGGCCGATCGGGGAACAGAGCGCACTTTTGAAATTGGGACAGAGTGGGACAAAAATGTCCAACAGCCCAAAAATGGAACAACTTCGTGATTTCACCGATCGGGAACAGAGTGCACTTTTGAACTTGGGACAAAAGCTCAAGTCACGCGACTTGGGAGTTTCGGTGAAAATGGAACAGCTTGCACAATTTGATTTGGGACACTTGGGACGAAAAGTTCCGACGGGCCCGAAATCGGGACAACTTCGGGGAAATCGGCCGATCGGGGAACAGAACGCACTTTGGAACTTGGGACACGTGGGACAAAAATGTCCGACAGGCCCGAAATACATACAAAATGACCCAAAACACAGATTTTCTCAATTTCACGACTTAGGTACTTTAGAGAAAACACTTCAACTCAAAATTTTTTTTTGAAAATGACTTCTTAAGAACGGGGAAATTTTGAGTGGACAACAAATTGCTACACAAAAACTCCGTGTTACCGCAAGTCACTCAATGCCAAAACACAATCATGAAATATCGGAGAAAAAGATTCTAGCTACCGTGCACATGCCGCAAGTTGTTTGAAGCTTTGATACCAATATTATTAAGAGAGAGAGAAACTGATTTCGATGTTTATTCAAAGCATCAAATAATAGATTTATATAAGCTTAGAAGCGATTCGACTCATCCATAGAGGGAAGAGGAAAAGCAACAGACAGGACTAGAATGGTCACCGAAAGAGGAAGAGGAACAATGTATTACATATTTTCTAACATTAATTATCTTTAAATCCATTTTTATGACATGTATTTTTGTTTTGCGAATCTAAATTGTCAAGAACACTATTATTATTATTAACATATTTGAAAAAACTCTCCCACCTACTATCACTCTTTACAATTCTCTCCTCCAATTTACCGTCTCCTTCAACAGATATGCCATTCATGGAAATGGATTTCCAAAGTGATAATGTGAATATGGTATAACAAGTCCAAAATATTGTTATTGTTGTAAATTAAGCCACATGGCGTATAGCTTGGGAAATGAACAAAAAAATTAAAAACAATTATTAATGTTAATAATTCCATGAGGTGGTGGTGTATTGGAAAAGTTTGAGACCCAAATTCAAATCCCATTCCATAGGTATCTGGGAGCATGAGTGGATCGTAAATATATACATCCATAAATCAGAAACATAAAGGGTAAAGGATAGTCTTAAAGTTTCATTAATTCAGAGCAAGAGAGACCTAACTAAGTACAAGCCAAGTCTATATAAAAATGGGGAAGATTATTTATATCCTCAAAGATTTGAGATTCATTTTGCAGGTTAGATAATGAATGTAATTTTTGGATACACTGCGTAAGGAAGATTAATACCGACGTTTCGATTCCTGTAAGGGAACCATCATCAGGGTGAAGCTATTGTTGTTCTGTCACAACCTTTCGTTATATTAAGTCTATAGAAAAAAACAAATATTTCTTAGCTGATTGGTTGGAAGGAAAAATAGTTATTTAAATTAATGATAAATTCCAAAATATGACTATAAAAATATTTTGTCCAATGAGAATAGAGGAATAAACTGTTTTAAAAATAAAATAAATATTTATTTTTCAAAAACATTAGCTTAAATATAACAAATCACAAATGGAGAGATATTATTGGTTTGTAAGGTTCAAAATATTTACAAATTGAAACCTATATATTTTGCCTTCTGCCTGACAATATAATAATTAACATCTCCTATAAAACATGTGTTACTGAAACCAGTTTACAAGCTTAAGTTGACTCAATTAACCTTTTATGGAATCGTAAATTCCCATTCAACATTTCGTGTTGTTAGTATGGATCACATTATTTACAAATAAGGTGGGTAGGATAACAAAACCTGTCTGCTATATAACATAGCATGATAATCACAATATTGACATAACAATTTAAATGAATTTAATCAGTATTCGACATGAACAATTACGGAATAAGTTTAAAGAAAACGAAATAACATTTGTTCCAACACCGCACTTCATCTTCATTCTTATTAATCTTTGGAGTTGCTTGTAAACATTGACAATAATCTCAAGAAAAATCACCACTTGAAGAGGAGGACTACTAGGTCAAACTATAGTGATTTTTTTTTTTTTAAATAAGAGAAAGCCAGTTCTATATAGAAATAATTTGTTGTAGTCTTGTAAAATATCTTTCAGCATAAATAAATATAATGTTAAGAACACTGATGCATATCACGATTGTGATAACCCAAAATCAAATGCTTCTAAATGTAAAATAACACACACTGTGAAAACAGTGACGTATTAGGATTGTGATGAAGTACTTGCATACATGTAGAAGGATCTTCAAATTAACCTTCTACATTGAAAATACTACGTGAGAAGATTTAGGCCAACACAAAATCATTATTAAGGTATGTAAACTATTGAGAGATGCTGTAATATTTTATCCTCGGTGAATTTTTCTGTTTAGAATGAAGAACTTTGGCTTTCATCAGTTTTGCCAAGAGCACTCGTGCTGCGAAGCAAATGTGATATATCTGATTGCAGTGTTGGAGTTGAAGGAGCTCCCAGAAAAGCAAGTTTGATACTATGCAGAATTTTAACAATGTCAATCATACTTGGCCGTTCTTGAGGGGACTCCTTTGTACAAAGCAACCCCAGGTTTATGAGTTGTCTAAGGCAATTGAATACCTTTTCTTCATCAATGTTTACAGATGCACTCTGTAATTGGCCATCAACAATTTCTTGTATTGCATTTGGAAAGCTTCTACTCACCCAATTTTGCAAGTTCATTCCTTCTACAAATATGTTGCTGGTTGGCTTCTTCCCTGTCAAGATCTCTAATAACACAATTCCATAACTGTAAACATCTCCTTTTGTAGTAACACCTCTGCTCAGACCATATTCTGCATTCAAGAAACTTTGTGAGAAAACTTGACATTCACAATTTTCCACCCAACAAAGAAATATTTATACACATGCTAACTATTTCAACTCATACCTGGGGCAATGTATCCAATCGATCCTTTTAGTGTATGTGTTGAAGTGTATGAATCCACAGAGCTTCCAAGACACAATCTTGAAATTCCAAAGTCTATCAAATAAGCTGTCAAATCCTCACCAAGAAGGATATTACTAGGCTTTAAATCGCAATGGATAATTTGCACAAAACAATGGTGATGAAGATATTCCATGCCTTGGGCGATGTCCATCGCTATGCTCAACCTTTGAATTAAATCTAAGGTACGCACTTGCCCCTGAAAATTTTGTTCATCTGCAGGATATAAAAACTTGTCTAGGCTGCCATTTGGTATGAGAGGAAATATTAGGGCTTTGAAATCTGGATCTGAATAAGTGGTTATGATTCTGAGAAGATTTCTATGTCGAACTCTTCTTAAAACATTGCACTCTCTTTCAAAACTATTGCGAGCATCTTCTTTCAGCATATTAAGAACTTTGATAGCAACCCTTTTACCATCTTTCAAAGTCCCTTTGAACACTTTTCCAAAACTTCCAGTTCCTAACAAGTTGGCCTCATTAAATCCATCACTTGCGGTGAAAAGTTCTGGAAATGATATTCTTTGAGGGCCGAATTCAAACTGCGAGTTTGTGGGCCGTTTTTGCAATAGAATCTCCAAAAGAATGCTATCAATACACAGCTTATGAGAAATACAGCAGCAATGGGTATGACTACCACTTTGATAAGTTTAAGACCATTGTGATTAGGAGAAGAGCATGGTGGCAAGTTTATCCAAGATCCACATAGGTCAGGATTTCCAATGAATGATTTTGCGCCAAGCTTTTGAAAAACCCATTTTTCGGAACCTCTCCTGACAACTTGTTTGTAGAAAATTCAGATGCTGAAGCAGTGTAAGTTTCTCCAAAGACTGAGGTATTCTACCTGACAAATTATTGGAAGATAAATCTAAATTTTGGAGATTTTTAAGTTTGCCAAGGGAATCTGGAATTAGACCTTTAAGATCATTAAAGGAGAGATTCAGCTCCTGAAGTCCTGCACAGCTTCCTATTGAAACTGGAATATGGCCTGTTAATCGATTTGAAGAAATATGTATAGATTGAACCTTATCCATCTTGCCGAGTTCTATGGGCAGGCGGCCTTGCAAGAAATTATTTGAGAGGTCTAAATAGAAAGCTAAGTTTGGAAGCCCTGCCACCTGCTGAGGTATGTGTCCACTGAGCTTGTTGTATGAGAGATCAAGATCTTCTAAATTCCTACATTCGCCTAAGCTTGCAGGAATATTGCCTGTTAACTGGTTGTGATCAAGAAATAACAATCTTATCTGCTGGAGGTGAGCAAAAGAATCAGGAATATTTCCAGTGAGATTATTTCCTGAAAGAATAAGTTCCCCTAGGTTTGAAAGCTGACCTATCTCCATTGGGATGTTTCCTTGCAAATTGTTCAAAGCCAAGTTTAATCTCTCCATCCTTTCAAGCATATTTAAACTCAAAGGAACCGCACCTGTAAAAATATTACCCTGCAAAGATAGTTGAAATAAACTAGTGAGGTTTCCGATTTGTGAAGGAATTTCCCTTCAAGTTTGTTAGACTGCAAGTATAATTGCGCCAATTTTGGAGAAAGCTGTCCCACAGAGGAGGGTATGACACCTGTGAATTGATTTCCACTTAAATCTAAATCATGGATGAGAGAACAATTAGTGAGAGCGGTAAGAATGGAAAAGGTGGTGGTGCTGCCGCTAACAAACTGGTTATTCCCCAAGCCGAGGCGAGTGAGTTTGGGCAACTTTCCCAACTCCTTGGGCACTATTCCACTAAGCTGGTTCTGGGTTAAGCCGAGTACTTCAAGTTGCGAACAATTGAAGAGTGTAATAGGAAGTCTTCCACTAAATCTGTTAGCACCTAGATACAATTCTCTAAGGAGGGTATTCTTGGCACATAAGTCCCATGGAATCTCTCCAGATAAGTAATTAAGAACTACATCCAGTAACCATAGAGCAGTGCAGTTTGACAAGGAAGATGGAATTTTTCCTGAAAGATGGTTGTCGTGCAAATAGAGTTCACTTAGCTGGGGAAGCATACCCAATTCCGTAGGAATATGGCCCTGAAGCTGGTTTTCCATCATGGCTATAAACTTTAAAGATGATATGTTCCCTAAAGTATTGGGAATGTTTCCTGTCAAATTGTTTCTACTGAGCTGAAGGAACCCTAAATTTGGTAGAAAACCCAGTTCTGGTGGAATATATCCAGTCAAATGATTTATGCCGAGGGAGATACTTCTTACACTGTAACTAAAAATAGAGGGAATTGAACCTTCCAGCTGATTTGTGTATAATTCAAGCTTCTTTAAGCGAGGAAGGATTCCTAACTGATAGGGGATATGACCATGAAGGTTGTTATAAGAAAGGTTGAGAATCCTAAGAAATGAGAGATTGCCTATAAATGGAGAGATGGTACCTACCAAACCCAATCTGGAGAGATTGAGAGAGACGGCCCTCTGTCGGCGGAGAGAACAAGTGACGCCATTCCAGTTGCAGAATGAGACGTTCGAAGTCCAAGTGACGAAAGCATTGCTTTGATCATATTCGATTGCAGACTTGAATGCCAACAGAGCCTGCTCATCAGAAGCATTGCTGTTGAGGGGACGTGAAGTATGGGACGACTGAGCATCACTAAGAATAATGAAAATGAGAATGAAGAAAATTGGAGATAGCATTGCGGAAGCCATTTCCAACTCAAATGGAACAAGACCAGGCACCATACAATTATCTAAGTTCTTATAATGTGAATATGGTAGGCTTAGCTGTGGGCAAAAACTTGATTTAAACTTCTTCTGACTAGGTGAGGAGATCTTAAGAGCCTAAGAGGTAAATAGAGTGAGGTCCACTTGAGTTGTGATCTGATTTGAATGGATACCAAGACAGAGTTAAGTGGATGAGAGTCTTTTAACATACGTTTGAAAGCTGGGATTTTAAAAGGATAGAAACAAAGTTGGTTGATTGAGATAACCACAGATTCCTTTCAAAGCCCGTAAGTTGCGGGGAATGTACAATACATACACCTACACCTGCACATGATATCTTAATAATAAATTGATGTTACAAGGAAATAATAGTACGATTGGAGTTGAGTATGATAAAGATATTAGTGGGGAACTTCTTACACCAGTGGTTGAATAAGTCAGTCAAGTTATTTCATATCATGTGATTTGTGAGAAATTAGTGACGGAATATTTACGCAATGTATTTGAAAAGTTGGTAAAGTTAATTTCAATAAAGTTAGTCACAAGTGATTTTAGGTGATGGGGTATGTGTGGTTGTAATAAAATTGTAATATAATTTTTTTAATTGAAAAGTGTATTTTTATAGATATAAACAAGTAATTACAATATTGAAGGTATAAAAGATGGGTGGAAGAGACCACATCACAAAATACCAATCAAATAAGTCAAGATACATCCGACTTGGTGAAGAAATCATTGTAGAATTGTGGTCATCCCGTAACATACGTTAGAAAGTTGGGATTTGAAAAGAATAAAAATCACGCTGGTTGATTGAGATAACCAAAAATTATCTTTCAAGTAAGATGCGTGGAATGTACAATAAATGCACCTACACAAGAACATTATATTTTAGTAATAGATAGCACGATTGATTCTTACACCAAAGTTGATTGAAGAAGTCACCAAATCACTCCATATCATACGATTTGTGAGAAATTTGTGACGAAGTTTATACGCATTTTAATTGAAAAGTCGGTGAAGTCAATTCCAATGAAGTCACCAAAAGTGATTTTAGGTGATGGGGTATGTGTGGTTGTAATAAAATAGTAATATAATTTGGAATTGAGTTATTTTATTTATTTTTTATTTTTATTTTTATTTTTTAAAATCTAGGAAGTAATGGGATGTAGAAAGAAAAAATAATGAGTGCTATGGGAATATTACATAGAAGTTAGTGGTGAAGTCACTAACAAATTTTAATTTTAATTAAAAGTTGATTGTAGTCTTGATGGAAATAAGTAGCGCCTTAGTCAACAAATACTTAACTAAATATAAGATGTTGGTTTTAGATGAAGAGTAATGTTTAAGGCCTTGAATTTTAGTCTCCCAAGCATAATAGAGTCTTGATGGAAATAAGTAGCACTCTAGTCAATATATACTTGACTTTATAAGATGTTAGTTTTAGATGAAGGGTAGCATTTACGACTTTGAATTGGAGACTCTCAAGCACAAATATTAACTTTAATAAAAACTAATTATAGTCTTGATGGAAACAATTGCGCCATAGTCAAGAGATTCTTGACTTTGTAAGATGTTAGTTGTAGGTGAAGGATAACTTTTAAGGCCTTGAATTTGAGTCTCTCCAAAGACACTATACAATGGCATCAATCCTAAATTTGAGTACACCAAAGTCTTATAAGATTAATATAATTATGCATGTATTTTTAGTAAAAAAATGTGAGAGTTTTATATTTTATTATTATTGACACTTTGCTAATATTGATTTCGACATATTTTGATATACTTAGGACTATATATGACTCTTGAATATAGATTTCTTCCATAGGTTCCCCATCCGATATGTTAACCACTTTCAAGTTTGTTTGCAGATTTAATTATTCAAAGATCAACTTCTAAATCTATATAAGAACACCTTGAATATGTTATATGCACATTATGTATGCCTCATATCCATATTTTGCAATCGCCAAAACAATACCAATAAAACCTAGATAGTGCCAATATCCTTATGTTGCTTTCATGTATAAAATATCTCGCCAATGAAAAATGTTAGGTCCATTAAACCAATTTAATGAAGTGTTAGGTTCGACAAATATTGCGAATTCATCATATTCAAATTATTTTTCCTCAACCATACGTTTTGTTTTGTACCAATTAAAATGGTGAACATTATTACATGTTGTTCTTTTTCTATTAATGCAAACATCAATATAAACATACATATGCAAAAACACATGTTGTCAATGATATGGCTAAACTTGAAAATCTTACGATGACAATGTTGAGCAAAATACTCAATATTGGGGTTAAAATACATCCCAATGAGCTTAATGGTGTAGATCGTGAACAATTAACAATATTTCCAATTATAAAAAAATGAGAAAACAATACAAGGACATAGATGTTATTTTGAGTGTTATCTTAGGAGCTAAAAATGCAAAGAATGTTAAAGAAATAATACGTAAGGAATAAAATGACAAACCTTTGAATAATATTAATTCACTTTTTAGAGTTTCACATCATTTATTATCATGTGTTCACACCAAGATTCATATTTTTCCTACTATACTAGTGTCACCTTTTCCTTTCTCTACGTACATTTTTTCTAGTGATAGCACCATTAGTGGATGGTGTTGTGAAAAGTTGGGACAATATCACCCCGATAAAATATGAATACATAGTGAGAATAATGTTGGGAAAGAGAAGAACCAAACTACACTCTAAAAAGTTTGATAAGTGTGATTGCTACCTATCCTAACGACACCTAAGCAAGCTAAAAACATGTGTAAGAAAAACTATGATATGGAATAAAAAACATGTAATGGAATACAAACCTACACATGTATCTTTTACATCAATTCCTATATGGTAGTTCTCAAGCTTTGTGGCCACTACTTCCATTTTCTCTAGTAGTTTTCTCGAGAGAGTTTCATATTCATCCATTTCAATGATTTTTTTTTGTTTTTTCCTATGTGATGTTTTATATATTTTTGCCTCAAATTATTTAGTCTTTAATGTCGCACTCTTATGGTGTTATTTATGGTGTTATTTTTAACATGACATGAAGATTATGCAACCATTAATTCCTCATCTAAAACACCAAGCACATTTTTATCCTCCTATATAGCTATCGAACCGTAAAATATGTCATATCATCTCTAGTGGCCTCCTCCAATTTTTACACCAATATTCTCTCTCTGTTATTTTTTCTTTCTCCAATGGCACCATCTAAGTGGATTATAAATATTATACTATTTGATCTTTAATTTCTTGTTCTTTCTCTACCTTTGGTTCTATCTAGTCCAAGAAATCTCGAATTGTTTCCTTTAGCTACACCGAAACACGTTTTCCCAACTAGAATGGACCTCCTTTAGCTAACATATGACTAAACAATAAATGGTCTGAGACAATGTTGGGGAAGACATTGAAATATGGATTTATATGAGCCGTTAATTGCATTTTTAGATTTTGTTAGTGGCCACAATTGACATGGACTTACATTGATGGATGGTAAAGACTAGAAATCACACATGAATAGTGCAATGTGAATGCCAAAAAGGATATGGGGAAGAAATAAATTTGGAAAAGGAAGGAAACTAAGAAGCGTAGTTGCGTTTCTTAAGGTATTTTATTTTTCAGTTATATGGAAGAAGAAAGAGTGGAATAGAAGTTAAAGTTAATACAGTTGGTGGTGCTCTAATGTGTCTTAATGTTAGAGAGGAGTAACTATATGTGTTGATTGTTTAAAGGAATGTACCTGAAATGTGAGTGAAGAGAATGGGAAAAATTTCTAGAAAATGTAGTTGACATGGAGAAACATTTTATGTAGAGAATCAAATTTGATGGGGAATAAGAGAAGCAAATTCCCGTGATATGGACACTAACCAAAAACTCTTTACAACATGGATTTAAAGGAGGAACGAAATCGGAGACGAGGGAGAGTCTCTAAGGCATGCTTCCTTTTAGATCTATAGGTGTCCGCTTGTACAGGTAGAGGGTTTGGGGAAAAATTGTGAAACTATATTCTCCTATAACCACATGCCATATTTACAAATATTTTAAATAGGTAAGGTGTTAAACTTTGTCTTGATGGTGTTATCATTGATGACATGATGAATTAATAGAAAAGAGTGAGAGATGAGATGTTGACCCTTAAGGATCATGAAGGTTGATTGGTAGTGCCTTCTACAAATCCTCAAATGCTTATTTGGAGTGATTTAGTGAGGTTTCTTGAGAAGTCATGGTGTGTGCACAAGGTCTAGGTGCATGGTTGATGCCTTAACAAGCCACTAGGTGCATGGAGGTGCTTGGTGTGGACTCAAAAGGTTTCCTACATGTCTCAATAGTTTCTTAAGGATGTCCAAGGGATTCAATAATGAGGAAGAGGCAAGGTCTTATGAGTCATGATACAAACTAACTCAATTAGGCCTAGTTTAAGAAATTAGTGCAAGGTTGGATGGGTGTATGAAGAAAAAAATAGAAGCACAACCCAAGCAAGAGGAGTGTGTTAAGACATTGTAGAAATATTTTGGAAGGTGTAAAATGTATTTTCTCAACTGTTAGAGGCATAGATGAGGTCCTATTCATGAGTGTCCTTGAGGAAAAACAAAATTAGTAGGTACAAATGGTGTTGTTGCTCAAGAAGGAACATGCCTATTTATGAGAAAAATCCTTGGGAAATGTGAATAAGGCTACTCTAGTGTTTTGGACCAAATTTCATGCAAATGTGAAGAATATTTTTCAAGTTGTGATGTTTTTGGCTCAACCGAGCCCCTAGAATATTATTTCCCAAATTGAGGGCCAACTTTGAAGAGCTCAAAGGTACATAAAACATTTTTATGGGAGCATGGATCTTTCATCATAGTTAGGACATGGAATCAAGATCATTTTAGAGTTGGAATGAGGAAGAGTGAAGGTCTGTGCTTTATGAACAAACCTTAAGAAGTGAAGTCACTCTAAACCCTTTCAAAACCCTAGCACTATATTGATGAAGGAAAAACAAAGTTTGTGATCATGAAATCACCTGAGAAAGTTAATGTAAATATTCAAGGATGTCAATAACTCATTGTATCATAATTTGGTGGAATTTTAATCCTCCAAAAGTGAGCGTCAAAGATAGTTTGACCTCTGTTTTGAAAAGAATTAGTGTCACATCAGTACAATAGGTGTTATGGTAAAAAATCAATTGTGGGAGAAAGATTGGGTGGTGCCCAAACTTCTCATATGAATTCAAATGTATGTTCTTTGTACAATTTTAGTGGAATATGTCAAGCAACAAGACCTACCACTAAGAGCTAAACATGCCAAAAACTAGTCATTTGGATTGAGAGACACTCGATGTGCATACATTATGTGGAGGTCTAAAATAGGATTGAACAATTGAAATAAGTCCAAAGCAACATGTTTTAGTTACAACTTGTCATGGTGAAGTGAATGTATTATTCCTAATGGCCTAAAATTGTCTCACTAGGATAGTCAAGAAGGTATGTGTAATGAGCATGCCACCTTGATATTCACGTCACTCAAATTATGTAGGAGCATCACAAGAGTAGTGTAGCATCATGATAGTTTAGCATCGGGTAGTTTTCTTCCATAAGGGAGAGTTAAATAAATATTTGTAAATGTAATTGTGTAACTATTATAATATCAAGTAAAAAGTCAATTAGCAGTAAATTGGCCAAATAAAGTATGTAGGCCTTGTCATTATTAGGGGCATACAATATGTTTCAACAAATTAATATCTTCGTATTTCACGAGTGAAATATGGTATTATTAGAGTTGTTATAGAGTTGGGGAATTTATTAATAGAGGTGGAATGTAAATTTCCGGTGGGTGTACGGGTAAAGGAAGAATTAACTCTTTTCTTGGTTTTTTTTTTTATTAGTGTGTTTGTAGGTGTGGTGGTACGTAAGATGAAGACTCTATATTTTTCTCGTGAATCAATAAAGAAAGGAGTAATTCTGTGGAATAATCTATTACTTGAATATACATTTTGTGTGTATGGATCTCGAGAGTTAATAAATCCAATTTAAATATTGAGTATTATTTTTATGCCTCATATGGAGAGGGTCTCATATTAAGGAGAAGATATTACAAATCTGCACCATTTTAATGGTATCAAATCGGAAGATCCCAATACTTCGAGTGCGGTTTATACTTTTGGATTGAATATGTTCGTAATTGCAACATGTAGGCCTCCGAGTTTTAATTTTCCTCTGTAGGCATGACATTACATAGAACAACAAGAAGCTAAGTGATCTCAAGAGTGATCGGGCAGTGGAGTAATTGCATGACGAACAAGAAGGGATCAGTCAAATATCCCTTTCAATCCTGAAGATATAGTTATTTACGTGTAGTCAATTTATTGAATGAATGTCCATGTAGGACGATTGAACTTGTGGTTGAAGAGACGTTAGTTTGAATAATAAAACAAACAGATAGTTAAGTGGATTTGGGTCCAAATTAAATGTTAGAACCCACCATGCAAGGAGGAGGAATTTGGGTAAGTACCAGTTCAATATAAATCTGGTTGATTTAATTGTGAAGGGACGGTGTGTGTAGGTTTGTTTTGTGCATTAAAAATTCTAAGCTCATGAAGCGTAAATAGAGTGGGCTGAATTCATTGTTTGAAGGAATATCATAATAAATGAAGCATGGAGACCGATTTAAACAATTATTTTGAAGACAGAGAGAAGGTATTCAAAGTATAGGAGTGCTGCAAACTTTCAATAAACTCAGATTTTATAGAATCAAGAAAATCATGCAGCAAATCGATAACAGATCATAGAGTGGTATAGTTGGATGAGATGAATTGCAGAATGTTGAAGGAAGTTGTGCAAGAGAAGAAGATGAAGAGTCTAGAAGTAGCCTATGACCATGGCTACAGGATGCCTAAATGGCTTGAAGAGATAGTTGAGAAGAAACTGAAAAAAGAGAGGAATTAGAAAAAAGGAGGAAAGATGAAGCCCAAAAAGAATTTGACATCGAAGAGAATGTGTTCTAAATCAAGAATCAATTAGTAAAGGAGGTGATGGCTTGGATAATCCAGAAGAGGAAGGAAAAAGAGAATAAAGAGATGAGAAGGAGAAAAGAACAAGAATAAGCTCTCCAGAAGGAGATCAATGAGATAAAACAACAATTAACCTCAATTGAAAGTATGATTGAAAATAGGAAAAAGTCATGGAATGGATGCAGGCTAAAAAGATGCAGATGGCATATTTAGAGGATTAGGAAAGAAGACATAATTGAAGTTGCAAAGCAAGCAACTTGAAAGGGAGTCTCAGATGAGACATGGAAGAGGTGATCAACACCTTAAACAGATGAAGATGCTAGAGGAAGACAGTGAAGAGGCAATCAAGCCTCAAGATTTTGATTCTAATCTTTTGAGTAAATATATGTTTATAGGTATAGAGGAAGAAAAATAAGGAAGTCAGAAAGATGAAAGGGTACATGAAGATGCAACAATGGAATTGGCAAAGGCTCACTGGGAAGCCTTGAGACAAGAAGAAAATCTTCCAGGTGAAGAATTTTATAGAATATGTTGTTTTGATAATTTTATTGATGTGGATGAATAAGTGTAGGATATGAGGGAGGACCTCAGGAAAGAGGAAAGAATGCCAATGGGAGGCATACATGAAGAAGATGAAATGAGACAGTCCATTCCTATATTTGATGAGGAAGAAGGGATGGAGTATAGTCAGGAAGAAGTACAAATGATTGAAAAATTCTTTTTGATGAGCAGGTTGCAGGTATACAAGATGATGGAATAAAATACCAAGAAGAGGTCTTAAATGAAGAAGAGAAATTTTGTGATAAGGAAACTCTAAATGTAGAGTTGCAATAGGTTGCTTGGTGAACAAGGAACCCATAGAAGTGGGTACAAAAAATTTCATATTTGATGAAGATGTAAAATTTCAAAATGATGTTTTGTATGAACAAACACTAGTACTATTAGATGAATTTATGAAAGGAGAATATGTAAAGTGCTAGGGATTGCAGAAAGAAGAAAATCCAATGGTACAAGTTCTGGAACAAGAATTCCATGATGCAACCATGAAGAATGAGTGGGAATGGCTAAGGAAGATGAAAGAAGACACCAAAGAGGCTATCATGCCTCACATTTTTATTTTTATTTTTCATTTTCTAGTGAATGTGTAGGATTTTTAGACAAGGAGATATGAGCCATAGAGAAAAGATCCCTTCAAGAAATCCAGAACAAGAAGATAAAGATGAACATTGTCATCTGGGAGTGCAAAATCATGAAAGAGTCAGAGATGAGAAACACAAAGGAAAAAAGATCAATTCTAGAAGCCAATAAATAAGGAACACAAAAGAATTGGAAGAAGTGAAGTAAATATGTAGAATTTCGGTTGAACAGAGCTCAAAAATTTTCCCTCCTGGGGAATCTGATGCAAGAGCATCACGAGTTTTCTTCCATAAGGGAGAGTTAAATAAAGATTTGTAAATGTAATTGTGTAACTATTATAATATCGGTAAAAATTTAGTTAGTAGTAAATTAGCCAAATAAAGTATGCATGCCTTGTCATCATTAGGGAAAAAAATAGGTTTCAATATATTATTATCTTTTGTATTTCATTGAGTGAAATATGGGATTATTCAAGTTGTTCTAGAATTGGGGAATTAATTAATAGAGGTGGAATGTAATTTTCTAGTGGGTGTATGGGTAAAGGAAGAATTAATTCTTTTTTTTTTTTTTTTTACGTGTATTAGTGTGTCTATAGGTGTGGTGGTACAAAATATGAAGACTGTATATTTTTCTACAAATCAATAAAGAAAAGAGTAATTCTATGGAATAATCTATTACTTGAATATCCATTCTCTGTGTATGGATCTTGAGAGTCTATAACTCCAATTTAAAGCTTTAGTATTAGTTTTATGCCTCATATGGAGAGGGTCTCATATTAAGGAGAAGATATTACAACTTTGTACCATCAATCCCTGTAGAATATTTGTTGATCATGGAGTAGATGTTCTTGTTGAAGTTTCTATTTACTAGTTTTCCATGAAGTGAGTTTTGGTATCTAAGATGTAAGGTAAAGCAAGACTGGTTCTTGGAGCTTACAACTTAGCCTTAGTGATTCTTAAGAAGCAATATTGTTTGATCTATTTTCCCTGAGATGATGTAATATATGAACATGGTGAGTTTCACAATATCTATAACCTTCTTGAAATGTGACATTGAATTCATGAATAATTGAATAAGTGAGTGAAATTTCTCAACCTATGAGTGTCTTTGTCTCTATGTGCATGCAAATCAGTCAGTACCCTACTCCAATTTGTGCTTCATGAAGAGAATAAGGATGTTAGTGTCACTCCTAGTCATTTGAAGGTGATCTAGAGATCACATACCACCATATCCAAGCCTTGAGAAGTCTTGAAGACTCGTGCATTAAGTTTGATGAAGCATTTCTTTGACTCGAGTTTTAGGTCCTCCATGATTGTGTATGGAATGTTGTGAAGAAGAGTGAAATGAAGGCTCCATGCTTTGACCTATTGATCTCCAAGCTCATGATGATGGTGTAGAATCATTAAAGATTCATTCTTCCTAAGTGTATTTCAAGACACAAATTTTTAAGGTTTCTTCTATATCCATGTTGAAGACTATTGTGTAAAGCACTTGCACCTAGTTATGCATATGAGTCCAAATGGTGTCTTGACAAGGAAATGGTGAGATATGAATCATGTAAAGGAGTTAAAGATCAAGAGGGAGGTTTTTGTAATGTGTTTTCATTTCCAAAAACTTTTCAATGAGTCCTCATGTGCTACAAGACAAAGAATCCTTGCCAAATATTAAGACAAATAAGCTTGACCCTTACAAATAAGAGGTCTATAGATGTCATAATGAAATCTTGTCATAAGTTTCAGGTGTGCAGGATGACTAAGAGTGTTCTATAGTTTCTCAAAGATAGTTGAAGAATTTTTTCATCTGTTTTAAGATATGTACTTTCTCTGACACCTAGTCAGATGTAATGATTGCAAAAATGGTAGTTTTGTTGATGTCATTTCATGTCCCTTGTACGAGTTGAAGGATGAATTAGGTTAAGATTTATTGGTAGTTGAAGGGGAATATGTGTATGGTAATTTATCTCCTATAAATATAAACACCTAATTATGCATGAAGGGTAGATGATGAAGATAGAGTTGATGAAGTATGAATACTAATGCAAATACATGAAGGAAGATACAAAAAGAGTGTGTATGAGCTGATTTATTGATCTTAAATTTGTTGATTAATCAACTAGACTAGGTGAATGTGATCAAAAATTATGTAAATACTAAGTAGTCGCTTAGCAAATTTGGGAGTAGGTGATTTCATGCAAGTTATATCTTACAAAAAGGTGTCAAGTAGGTGCTTGATCTGATTTTGGAGTTGGTGCTTCAAGTTGAGTGGGTGCTCAAAAATTTGAAACCTTTGTAATCCTTCATTAGAAAAGTTTTCCATTATAGTGCATTGGTTTCAGTGGGTTTTTCTCCCTTCAAGGGTTTCCCACATTAAATTTTTTCTTCCTATGTGTTCTCTTGTTGATTGCTTCTGATTGTTGATTTTTGTTTCTTCATGACAAAGTAAATCAATTTAATTATTCTCCAAAATTTGAAGAAACATTAATTCACCCCTCCCCTCTCATTGGTTGTGTTTTCCAACAATTGGTATTGTAACTAATTCCTTTTAAGGTGGAATTAACATCTCAAAGGAGATCCAAGTAACACAAGCATGGCCAACAATCAAACTCAAAGTGGTTTCTCTACTTCCAAGAAACCTCTATTCAATGGATCCAATTATGCTTTTTGTAGTGTTAGGATGAAGACATATCTCATGTCTCTAGGCTTTGATATATGAAAATCAATAGTTTATGGTTACACCATTCTAACCACACCTCCAACTAATGCAACAGGCAAGAGAGATAGTGAGAATAACTCAAAGGAAATGAATGCAATCTTGTTTGGAATGTTAGAAGTAGAATTTGTGAAATTTATTCAATGTACTATAGCTAATGAAATTTGGGAAAAATTATAGACCATATATGAAGTATATTATAAGGTTAAACAAGCCAAGTTGTAGACCTACCATAGTCAATTTGAAAAATGAAAATGAAATAAGATGAAAGTATTACATCTCACCTATAAAGAATTGATGAAGTGATTAATCTCATCAAAGGATTAGGAGAAAAAGTGGTTATTCAAAAGGTGTTAAGAGCCTTGTTGGTGAGAAAATTTGTCAGGTGGACAAATTAGGTGTCTCCACCAACGTTCACGAGCTACACCCCTCTACATTGAATGGTACAAATCCCATTATTGAAATTAAACTAATCCTAATCCTATCTAAATGTTTTGGGTGGCCAAATTGGCCGGGATCACATAGGGACACTTCATTGAACCTATGGAAAAGTGCTTGTATAGGGGTATAAGGGAGGAAATTACAATGATAAAGGTAAAGAGGGGGAAATTACGCAGGAAGATTAATCCCATGAGTATATTCTAGAGCTCACACCCAAAGAACCAAACAACATTCAATATAGAGGAAAGAAAAATGAAGCTAGTAGGACCAATGAATTAAGACACAAAGTTTTTAAATTCATCTATCAAGGACACCAAGTTCCTCTCTAATTCCATACAGATCAACTATGCTTGCAAAGTGCATGAAAGAGAGAAATAGAGGGAAAACAAGAAAGGGAAATAGAAGAAGTGTAGCTTTTATTCCATGTGTAGTGATGAATACAAATATTCAACCAAGATATCATAATGCTACATAGTAAAAGTACTTCCAAAATCTGTAATCCCTTGGAATGGATAGGCCATCCCAATTTATAACAATTTAGATTTTCCCTTCATCTCCCTCACATGACTCTTCTTTTCCATATTCCACTCATGACCTTTCATTTTCCATGAATTAAGTATTTCTCTTATAATTGTGAGAAAATGCTCTTACAAATTTAAAATAAGTCACTTAAGTGAATAGACGAAATACAAAGATGACACATAAGAAAGAAATAGAATGGAGAGAGAAATAAGAGAGGAAAAGATAGGAAGAGAGAAGGAATGGAGGTAGAAAACTCCTCTTGATGAAATGCTTTGAATGCCTTGATGTAGTATTGAACTTTGAGTGAAGATTTCGCCATTGGTGATCCTCTACCGATGAAGATGGCTCCCTTGAATAACTTTGAATCACCTGGATCCTTTACTCGATGAAAATTAATCCACATGATGTGCCTTGCGATGCCTTGCTTTGTAATATGATATGATCATTCCAAACCACAAAAACCGCCATCTCTTCATGTCTAATTGCACATGAGAAACTAGACCAACATATGCACTTAAAATTCATGCTTCCTTAACACTTACTATATTTGGAAGGGAAAAATTACTATCTTTAGTAAGTGTCGAAGCTTTCCTTTCTGGACCCCAAATGGTGATATCAACATGAATGATTATCCCTTAATGTCCCAGTTGTGCCACAAACTCACCCTTTGAGAACAACCAACTATTTTTAGTAAGTACACATGGGGAAACTTACTATTTTTAGTAAGTATTGCGGTTAGCTTTTCCCAACCTCAATCGCTATGGTATCTTGAATTATTTCTTCTTACTGTATTCCTCTCACCTTTTGGACCAACTCAAGCATGTATAGCGAGGGCTTGTGGAACCACTTACTATTTTTAGTAAGTATCAATTCAAGCCGAGATGACCTTTTTGATGACTTTTCCTACGATACTCCCTTTGTTTTCACCCCTTCTTTATAGCCTCTTCAAATAGTGGCTTACCTGAAGTAATAAACACTTATGTAGGAACACATGTTATTTTTAATAAGTGCATCGCAGATGTCGATTGCAACAAAAAGGTCTTGAAACTCTAGATTTTATTTGGGGTTCCACGCTCCGCATTTTGAGTAATTCCTTCAACCGATCAAGTGGTAAAATGAGATATTCATCGGTGGGGTTGAATACTAACAAAAACACAGCCCTTCATATCCCTAAAAATAGGGACATCGTGGCACGAACACTAGTTTATGCGTAACTAGATTTTTCAATGATCATTCCTGTAGACACCTAAAATATGCTTACACTTAACATTTCCTCCAATTCAACCGATTAACGACACTCCATTAATTCCCCATTCTTCGCTCCATTCTCATATACTATTCATGACACTCTTTCAGTCGTATTACTCCTATAATCATCTAATTGGGCTAATATCTCTCTTATTAGCTAGAAATTCCTCCTTTCGACCATTCGAACCTCCCTAGTTCTCTCTAGATCACTTCTATTGGCTTCCTAAGCTATCTATCAATCACAAATGATTAACCAGACTCCTCTCAACTCTCAATGAGTCTCTAATCACTCACTAATCAAGCTTAACTAGCCTAATCCTAACTTAACTAGTCTAAAGCATGTTTACTTAGCTCCTAATCCTAAAGTGATTTTTAGACTTTAGTCCCACATGCACAAGAATTCCAAACTCTCCCAAGTGGAAAACTATAAATAGAAGGCTAAGCCTACCCTTTCAACCTTACACCTTGTTTACATAACAAAATCTCTCAAGCACTTTGGAAAGGCATTAGAAATCATTTGTGATAGCTTTAAGCTATAAGACATTTGATCTTGGCCATACTCCATTGTTGAAAGCTCCTCCATCTTACATCCATCAACTCAAAATCTAGTTAGTAAGGGAAGATCCAAGCTTGGCCTTGTAGCCAACTTGGAGAGATCTCTTCACTATTTTTGGGAGCAAACAACACACTAAAACTGATTGCTAGGATCTTCTAGGTTCATCTTAATTAGCATTCAAAGAGTAGAGAGTAATATACATGTTATTTTTTTATTTATTTTTATCAAAGTTGTAATGCTTTCATGTTATTTTCCCTTATTTATCTCTTTTCTTATGGTCCATGGATGATTTAGTTAAGTGTGAGGTTTTCTAACCTCATTTCCATAGCTTTGCAATTCTTCCTTTTCACAATTCCTCCAATTTTGAGTGATTTTTCCAGCTAGAACCCTAAGAAGTGAAGAGGTAGTCATGATTTTTTCCACAACCGTGTCATGGTGGACATTAATGGAGCTTGAAATTTTAAGGTCTAGTTTTTGTATCTGTTTGTGATGAAATAAAATCCATTGCAATAGGTTTTTTCTTCTTGTCTCACAGTGAAATTTCTCTTCGATCCGGTTTCAGAATTTGATGAGAAATCAAGTTTTTTCTCCATTAGGCCGGAAAGAGGATTTCTTTGTTGTGAATGTTTTATACCATGAGAGGAGGGTATGAATGTGTTTTTATGATGGTTTTTATCAAATAATTAATATTAAAAGATGGTTCGCCGATCTGTGGATCCATTTGAAAGGTCTCTTCAATATTTAATTTTACTGCAATTGAGATTTTCATTGTTCTTCTTCTCCATTCTTCGTATCTTCTCCTCAGTTTGATGAAATATAATTTTGATACCTATGTATGTAAAAATGGGGTAGAGTGTTTCATTATTTTTGTGAATCTGGTTTGATATTTGGAAATGGTAAAGTGGTGGTAGGAAGTTGTAGGGGAGTTTGCAGAGGAAGCTGTGCACAAGAATGTTAGATGTTAGATGTTAGAAGCAGGAGGGATTTTAAAATTTGAAAAATTTAAAGGCATGGAGAAAGGAAAATTTTCATGTCCCTAACATCCCTCACCTCCAAGGGACATGAGGTACATTATTTTGCATGGCGCTCCAGGTGATGACATGTGGCAACGATCCAACAGTGAAGGCTTTGAGCTCTCCCAAGCACTTGGGAGATGAACCGGCAATCCCGAGGTTACACGAGGGTCTGGAAGGCTTATGGGGAATAGGAAAATTTTATTTAACTTTATTTCCCTGACCTTGAGTTACGTAAAGGACACAAAATTGCACTAGAATCTTGGAGCTAACACATATCCTCATCAAAATTTTTGAACTCACTCAAAGAGGTCAACTTGAAACGAGCGATAACATGAGCTCCTGGATGAAATTTTTGATGAAATTTTATATGATATTGACTGGAAATGGCATTGAAAATCCAATAGTGGGGTTATCAGGTCTTGATTCCTCCATTTTTCTCTAAAAGTGTATTTTTGATCTGGTACTCCACCTATGCATGAGAAAAACTTCTTGTAGACCCATTGCACCAAAGTGTTGTGAAAAAAATAATTTCACAATAGTTCAAGGCTTGGAATTATGTTTTTGAAGATGTTTTTTTCTCTAACTCCATCCAAAGCTCTCGGAATTGACTTCGGCTCAATAATTGTTTTGGCCTATGCACTGCCTAGGCCCATGAACCCTGATTTTAGTGAAACTATTCTAACTTATCTGGATCCTTCCCGAATCTTCCTAAATAAATTACATGATGTTCCTAGTAATTTTATTTACATCCATGTCTTGTTTTTATTTTTTGTTACGCTCCATGGGGTTGCTCTAGTTCTAGGAAGGCCAGTGATAGCCCTTCCTACAACTGCCCGAAGTTTGTATTTTTAAATGAACCCCTAAAATCACCTAGGGGTTTTGATTTTAATTTCCCAAATCACCTAGGAGAATGAATTAACAACAATTATAAGGTTAGTATACTGACTGGGTAGACTCGGGGTGCCTCGGAATGATAAAAAATGAAAAAATTGGTACAGGGGTATCATTGTCATGCTTGGAAATTATCAATTTCCTGTTGCACATTTGCATGAGATTAGTTGGATCTAGCTTGGGGACATGACATGGACTGAGGACAAGGTGAAGAAATGACATGAAGAATCCATAATCTCAACTTTAGACCATATAATTCATTGACTAGTGCCTTATCCATTGGGCCACGTGGAGTCACTAGAAAAATAGGCTACACAACTTTCTTTATTGAACACACACATACACACACACACACAAACAAACAAATGGATGGGAAACACTCCAGTGGAAGAAACAACACACAACAGGAAAGGGAAATTATATACAAAGGGGAGGTAAATTTATAGAGGCATGGAAATGATAGACATATACCTGGAAATAGGATGAGAAAAGTACATTCCATAATGAAATACGGATAAAAATTAGGCCTTTGAAGCACAAAAACTATTATTTGATAAAACCATGATTTGGTGATGGATTTGCATGGCTTGAGAAGAAGAAGGTTGACCATAATTCCATCTTCATACTCATACTACATAGAAAATATTCTTACATCCAATGAACACTTCATCACTTTCTCAAAACTCTTGTACCTTGATGCTCCCGCTTTACGTCCTGTGACCATGTGACATCATTCTTCCATGTCTTCAAGAGTGGGAAAATTGCTCCTGTCATGAAAAAATTCATCTTCTTTGAATTGCAACTTCAAATTGTCTCTTATATCAGCAAAACACTTGGAAGGAGTGAGAACAAACTGATTTTCTTCCCATTCAAGAACTTCCCAAACATCCCGCTTTGTTTCTCTGAGAAAGTGTTTTCAGACATGGAGGTTAAATCATTGAGCCGAAGATCTTCATCATCCTTAAGATATTTTTGCAGCATGGGAACATGTTCAAGATGAATCGAGCTTGGAGGATGGTGAGTGCAATCTAATTTTGGATCATTTGGAAAGAATCATGCATACTCCCGCTTTGTTGTCTAGAGAAATTGTCGCCAATATGCATTTGTTTAGAGTGCATCTTGATATCATTTTCAAAATTGTAGCTTTTGGTTTGGCCATATAAGCATTCCTCACCCTTCATTGGATTTTTCCATATGAATTCTTGATTTTCATTGATGGAACATTCCGAAATGATGGGAACAAGTTGGTTTTGATCACACTCCTAATGTTCTCATAGATTTTTATTTTGTTTTGAACGAATTTATTTGGTGCAAATAAGCTCAATATTTTCCATGTTATTATTTCCCACAACAGAGATGTTATCTTCAAGATTGAGGAATTCCAAAGGAGATTCGAGAACCTTTCTTCTTTTACACTCATGAAATTCTTCACATGATGTGGAAGAAAAATACATGTTTTCATGTTCATTCTTGTCAACCAAAGTATTAGAGAAGTCATCAAGATTATCCAACTACTCCATCTCAACATCAAACATTGGCATGTCAAAATGAGAAGCGAAATAGACTCATACTTATCTTGTATCTTCATATCCCGAGTCAAGAGTTTAAGACTAAGTTGAGGATCTTAAGTTTCATCTGCAACCTTTAAGATGTCTTGGACGGATGATGATTCCAAGTCCACCATATGTTCATATTCATTTTTATTGAAAAATTCTTTATGTTGTGCTTCCAGGAGATAGTTTAAAATCTGATCCATACATGCCCATGATTCATTTGAAACATCTTCGGTTTAAAATCTGATCCATACATGCCCATGATTCATTTGAAACATCCTCGTTCACTTCTTCTATGCTTTGTGTTGCCAAAGATTAAATTTCTTGTAAACACGGGCATACTTGATTTATGAAACTTACTAACAAGGAGAAGAGGTCCAAGCTTCATGGGATGGGCACTCCTTCAAGCTCAAAATCCATATCATCTTCTTCTTGGTAAGAAGCAAAGAATTGTGTTGGGGAAGCAGTATGAGAAGAATTTTTGGCTACATATTGACCATCCATTATTGAATCTTCTTGCTCATGTAAAATATGAAAGGATCTATTTTCACCGTGATGATGATTCTACTCCCTGAATGAGTAGAGGTTATGTTTAAATTGTTCATTCTCCTCGATTTTAAAATAGAGTGGTTTTCTTCCATTTGATCATTCATGATTGCATTGGGAAGAGATTTTGATTCTTTGACTTCCTCCATTTCTTCATGCAACATTTCTACATCACTTGAAGAATCAAAATAGGAGGGAAGATTATCTATGACCATCTTGAATTCATCATCTTCGACCATGATGTCGGATGACTTTCTTGTACTTCTTCATTTCTCTCCATTTCTTCATGAATTGAAAGATCAAAACTTGAAAAGAGATCATTCATGCTTAATTTGAATTGGTCATCTTCTCCCTCATTGGTGGAGTTTCCAGAGAGAGCATTGTATCATCCATTAGGTAGCAAGGATCTTCCTTTATTGAATATATTATTCCCCATATGGGTTCTACCTTGAGCTAGATGGAATTGTTGAATGGTGATTATATATTCATGTCTTCTACTTCTTCCTCCATGATGTTTCTTTGGCTTTCATCGAAAGGTTCCATGATAATATCTTCTTTAAAAGCATCCACGAATATTCTGGGAATTAAAATCTCATAATATAGGCAACCATCGGTCTTCCTCTATAGGCGCATCTCTTCTTCTTCCTACATTTAACGCAGCTTCTTCAAGATGTTCATATTTTATCTATAGAGCTAAACCATACCTCCAAATTTCATCAAAGACTTTGGGGTCAAAATTTAATTTTATTATGATATGAAGTATTTCCACATATTCTCTTTTCAACATGTTCATTTCTTCATCACCATATGCGAGAAATTCATATATTGAGTGGTGGAATAAATCTAATGCTCTCAATTTTTAGTGAGATGCGCGAGGTTACAAATATCAGCTTCAATGGATCTTGCACCGTCTTGTCTTTCATCATCTTCTTGAATGCTGATTTTATCTTCATTGGAAGGCTCAAGGATAGGATTTTCTTCATCGCATTCAAGAACCTTTCGGGTATGAAAACCCTATGGTATGAATGATCTTCAGGATCTTCCTCTATAGGAAAAATCTCCTCTTCTTCTTCCTTGCTATGGGCCACTTCAAGTTGTTCGTACATCTCCTATAAGAATTTGGCATATTCTTGAGCTTCACACCTTATCTTATGTCTCTTTTGAATCCATTCCTCTTCATCGGTGATAGGTTCTTTCTTTTTTCCTTTGTCAACACTAGTCTAAAACCATGGTTGATCAACGATATTATTTTCTCGAGTAGACATATTCTTCTTCTTCATTATCACTCATTGGTACTTCACTTTAATGTGTAAATTTGAATGTGACAAGGGTTCATTCATTGATGGAGTCACCTTCATAAATGATTTTCTTTTGAAATATGATTATTATTTTTGTTTTTCAATATATACTTTTTTTTTGTATTTTTTAATATTTTAGGCAGAGATATTTTTTGGTCACACTTAGGAAAATCTCTCCCCAGCGGGGTCGCCACAAACTATTAGTGAGAAAAAATTTTAGGTGGAGAAATTAGTTATCTCCACCAACGTTCATGGGGCTACACCCTTCTGCATTGAATGGTACAATTCCCATTATTGAAAGTAAACTAATCCTAATCATGTCTAAATGTTATGGGTGGCCAAATTAGTCAGTGATCACACAAGGACACTCTGCTTTGAACTCAGGAAAAGTGCTTGACGGGGTACAAGGGAGGTAATTACAATGATAAAGGTAAAGAGAAGGGAATTATGCAAGGAAGATTACTATTGTGAGTATATTGCAAAGCTCACACCTAGTAATCGGAGTATTTCAACCTTAAATATCGAGGAAAGCATAATGAAGCTAGCGGACCAATGAATTAAGATACCAAGTTTTTAAATTCATTTATCGAGAACACCAAGTTCCTCTCTAATTCCATACAGATCAAGTATTTTTACAAAGTGCATTAAAGAGATAAATAGAGGAAAAACAAGAAATGGAAATAGAAATAGTGTAGCTTTTATTCCAAGTGTAGTGATAAATACAAAGCTTCAACCAAGATTTCACAATACTACATAGTAAGAGTTCTACCAAAATCTGCAATCCCTTGGAATGAAGAGGCCATCCCAATTTATAAAAATATGAATTGTCCCTTCATCTTCCTCACACGACTCTTCTTTTCCATATTCCACTCATGACCTTTCATTTTATATGAATTAAGTATTTCTCTTATAATTTTGAGAAAATACTTTTACAAATTTAAAATAGGTCACTTAAGTGAATAGGATGAAATATAATGATGACGCATAATGAAGAATTATAATAGAGAGAGAAAGAAGAGAGGGAAAGAGAGGAAGAGGGAAGGGATGGAGGTAGAACACTCCTTATGATGAAATGCTTTGAGTTCCTTGATGTTGTCTTGAACTTTGAGCGAAGATTTCTCACCACTGGTGATCCTCTACCGATGAAGATGGCTCCCTTGAATAACTTTAAATCACCTTGCTCCTTAAGTGATGAAGATGAATCCACATGACGTGTCTTATGATGCCTTTCTTTGTAATATGAGATGATCATTCCAAACCACGAAAAATTGTCATCTCTGCATGGTTGATTACACTTGAGAAACTAGACCAACTTTGTGCACTTGAAATTAATGTTTCTTGATACTTACTAAATTTGGAAGGTAAATCTTACTATCTTTAGTAAGTGTCATATATTTCCTTTCTGGACCCCAAATGGTGATATCGCCATGAATTATTATCCCTTAATGTCTCGTTGTGCCTAAATATCCCTTTGAGAACAACATGTTATTTTTAGTAAGCACATATGCGACAACTTACTATTTTTAGTAAGTTTTGTAGTTAGATTTTCCCAACCTCAACTGGATATGGTAGCTTGAATTATTTCTTCTTTTTATGTTCCTCTCACCTTTTGGACCAAATGGCTATTTATAGTAGGGTCTCGTGGAACCACTTACTATTTTTAGTATCAATTGCTGAACCGAGATGACCTTTTAGATGACTTTTCCTACGATACTCCCTCTGTCTTCACC
The DNA here is from genome assembly GCA_018340775.1 of Taxus wallichiana var. yunnanensis. NCBI lineage: Eukaryota > Viridiplantae > Streptophyta > Pinopsida > Cupressales > Taxaceae > Taxus > Taxus wallichiana. Next base: position 621,601,919 of record CM031234.1, on the reverse strand, counting down.
ACCTTCTTCAAATCCTCTTCAAATGGTGGCTTACCCAAGTAACAAACACTTATGTAGGAAGGCATGCTATTTTTAGTAATTGCACCGCAGATGTCAGATTGCAACAAAACGTGTCTTGAAACTATGGGTTTTATTCTAGGGTTCCACACTCCACATTTTGAGTAATTCCTTCATCCGATCAAGTGGTAGAATGATATTTTCATCGGCGGGGAAGAATACTTGACAAATAAAACATCCCTCCATATCCCTAAAAATAGGGACTTCATATCACAAATGCTAGTTTATGCAAAACTAGATTTTTCAATGATTATTCCCTCCAATTTTTGTGTGATTTTGCCCTTTGAAACCCGAGAAGTGAAGAAGTAGCTCACTGAGTTTTTCCACCATTGTGTCATGGTAGCCATTAATGGAGATATAAATTTTCAGGTATGGTTTTTCTCGATTTGTAATGAAATCAACTTTATTGTGATAGATTTTTCTTCTTGTCTCACCGGTGAAATTTCTCTTCGATTTAGTTCTTTGGTTTGACGAGAAATTAAAATTTTTCTCTCAAGTTAGGCCGGAAATATTATTTATTCACTATGGATTTTTTATGCCATGAGAGGAGGGTCTGAAGGTGTCTTTCTAATGGTTTTTTTAGTGGAAATAACATCAAAATAAGGTTCTTCTATCCGTGCATCGATTGCAAGATCTCTTCAAAATTTCATTTTGTGGCAATGGAGATTTTCACTGTTCTTCTTCTCCGTTATTCATTTTTCTCCTCGGTTTATGAAATATCCTTTTGAGAAATACATATCACCATGGGGTAGAGTATTTAATTACTGTGGTGAATTTGGTTTGAGATTTGGAAATGGCGAAGTGGTGGTAGGAAGTTGCAGAGGAGTTTCTAGAGCAAGTTGTGCACATGAATGTTAGATGTTAGATGTTAGAAGAAGGAGGTATTTTATAATTTGAACAATTTCAAAGGCATGGAGAGAGACACATTTTCATGTCCCTGATGTTCTAAGACATCAGTTTACATGGCACGCCAGTGATGACATGTGGCAATGATCCAACAGTGAAGGCTTTGAGCTCCCACAAGCACTGGGGCTGAACTAGTGATCTTGGAGGTTGCATGAGGGTCCAAAGGGCTTATGGGGATAGGAAAATTTTATTGACCTTGATGTACCTGAAATTGAGGTATGTAAGGGACACAAAATTACGCCAGGCTCATGGAGCTGACATGTGTCCTCATCAAAATTTGACTAACTCCCGAACTTGCTTCAAGAGGGCAACTTGAAACGGCGATAACGTGAGCTCCCGATGGATTTTTTGATGAAATGTTATATGATATTGACTATAAATGGCCTTATAAATCCATTAGTGTGGGTATCGCGTCTTGAGTCCTCCATTTTAACCTTGAAAAAGCATATTTTTGATCTTGTACTCCACTTAAGCATGAGAAAAACCTCTTGCAGACCCATTTCTCCAAAGTGTTGCGAAAAATAATAATTTCATCTTCTTGTATGGATTTTAATTACCTTTTTGATGATGTTTAATTTTTCTCCTAACTCCATCTGGATCTTCTGAAATTTCCTTCGGAAGCTCAACAACTATTTTGGCCTCGTACACTTTGCCAGACTCCGTGAACCACGATTTTAGTGCAACTGTTCCAACTTCTCTCAGGTTATTCTTAAATATTCATAACTAAATTCTATGATTTTCCTAGGAATTTTATTCACCTTTGTGTCTGGTTTGGATTTTTTGTTCCGCTCCATGGGATTGCTCCAGTCGTAGGAAGGCCATTGATAGCCCTTCCCACAATTGAGTGAAGTTTGCATTTTTAAATGAACTCCTAAAATCACCTAGGGGTTTTGAATTGAATTTCCTAAATCACCTAGGAGAATGAATTAACATCAATTGGGAGGTTACAATATTGATTGGGTAGACCCAGGGTGCTTCAAAATGATTAAACATGAAAACTTTGGTATAGGGGTATCATTGTCATGCTTAGAAAATTTCAATTTCCCCATTGCACATTTGCATGACAACAATCCTTAACACCTATGTATGATTCTAAGGTCTCGATTACGGAGGAAGTAAAAGAATTGACTAATCTATAGGTGGATGAAATTCATGGTGTCCTAAATGCTTATGAGATGAGGAATCATGGAGAAAAACCAATAAAAAAGGAGGTTGCATTCAAATCTAATAAGGAAACTCAAGAAAAGAAAATAAAGTTGAATCTAACATGGAGGATGATGATGAAAAAATAAAATCTATGTTTAATAGTAGGTTGAAGAGAGGGTCAGGAAAATACAAGGGAAAACTACCTTTCAATTGCTTTAATTATGGTCAAGTGGTTCACTTTGCATCCAAATGTCCTAATAAGTAAAAAGAAGAGAAAATGAGCATGATGAAGAAGGAAAGACTTCTCATAATCACAAGAAGAAATTCAAGAAATATGAAGGCAAGAAAATATTATTCAAGAAAAAAGAACTTCTATACCAAAGAGAAAACAAGCTCATTTGACTCAAGTGACTCGATAAATCTGAAAGTGAAGAAGAAGGAACTCACATTGAAACCTTATTCATGGCCATAGAAACAATCTATGCAAGTAGCCCAAAAGGTAAGTATCCAAGTGAAGATGAACATTCAGATGAAGACTATGTTAAAGTAAACCTTTAAGATGAGATGATCAGTTCCCTTGAGACATTAAAGCACCAAAGGAGGAAGAACCAAAATTTGAATTATGTATTGAAGGATTATGAAGAGAAAACTAGTCTTCTTGAAAATAAATAGAGCAATAATGATATAGAGCATGATGATGAATTCAAGGAGCTTGAAGAACAACTATAATTGATCTCAATATCTTTCAAATCCAAGGAGGAAGAATGCCTCAAAACTCAAAATAGATATGGAGTTACTAAAAATTGAATTAGATCATACCTCAATCAAATTGAAAACATATCAAATATTTGACAAGAGTTCAAGTGATCTAGAAGAGCTTCTAAGTAGTCGAGGTATTCAAATGATAAGAATGGTATAGGGTTCAAGGAAGATAATAAGGATGTCAAGAAAACCAACAAGAAGGATGAGAATACCAAAATATAACAACTTATTTCAAGGAAATTTTCTTTCAAGAATGTCAATTAAAGGTCAAGCTCAAGAAAGCAACATCATGCAATAAGGTACACTCATTCTTTTTATGGCTATTGTTTTTCTTGCAATATGTTTGGACATAAAGCTTCAAGATGTAGGAGACATAAAAAGGTCATGAAAGACACCTTAACTCATATCACATGAGAAACAAAAATGAAATGAGGTGTTATAACTATCAAAATCTTGGTCACATAGAAAACTTTTGGTATCAGAAAGAGTTCTAAAGCAAGACAAGAAGGTATATATAGAAAAAACAAATCCTACAAGAAAGAAGGAACAAATTCTAATAGCTCAAACTACCTTTCATACTCAAAATGAAGACATGGAATGGTACATAGATAGTGGATGTTCAAGTCATATGATAGGGAACAAGGGAAATTTCATCTCATTAGAAGAGAATGCATCAGGAATAGTAAGATTTGGTGATAACACATCAACTAGCATTATAGGAAAGGGAACATTGAGTCTCGATAATACAAAGACAATTATTGAGAATGTATTGTATGTATAAGGTATGAAACAAAACCTTCTAAGTGTGAGTTATATGTGCAAGAAAGGATACAATGTGGTGTTTCATGATAAAGGATGTGATATAAGGAAAAACCAATTAGGCAAGGTAGTTGGCAAGGATAAAAGGACCAAGAACAACATGTATGTCCTAAAAAGGTTAATAAGGAGAAATTATTTACAAGCAAGGTGGATGATAGTTGAATTTGTCACCCGAGATTACAAAACCTAAATTTTTACAACCTTGTTAATATTAGCTCTAAGGGATGTGTGAGAAACATGCCCAATATCACTAAACCTGCTGATACACTTTGCAAAGCATGTCTACATGGAAAACAAACTAGAAGAATCTTTAAATCCAAGGAGTACTCTACAACAAGACCTCTATAATTGATTCATACTGATCTTGTTGGACCTACAAGGACTGAAATTATTCAAGGAGAGAGATAATTTATGTTATTGATTGATGACCTCACAAGAATGACTTGGGTTGCATTCCTTAAAGAGAAATCAAAAGCATTGGAAAGGTTCAAGATGTTCAAATATCTAGTTTAAAATGACAAAATTCAAAGATCAAGAGCTTAAGATCTAATAGAGGAGGTGAATTTGATGAATTTTGTGAAATTCATGGGATAAGAAGGTATTTATTAGTAGCAAAAACACCTCAAAAAAATGGGGTTCTAAAGAGAAAAAAAGGACTATGCAAGAAATGGAAAGAACCATGTTGAATGAGTCAAAAAAATTATATGGTTATTAGAGGGAAGTATTCAATACAACAGTGTACATCTTGAATAGATCCCAAATCAGGATAAACATAAAAAAATCCTTATGAGATTTGGAGAGGAAGATCTGCAAGTGTTAAGCACCTAAGAGTGTTTGGAAGTAAGTTTTTTATCAAAAGAGATGAATACAACCTTGGAAATTTTGACTCAATGTGTGATAAAGGCATCTTTTTGGGATACTCTTCACTAATTTCAGCATATAGATGTTACGATAAAATCTAGTAAAATATAGTAGAGAGAAAAGATGTCATAATTGATGAGACACATCCAAGAAAGATTAAAACCCAGCCTAAGGAGAATCCTCAAGGCATAAAAATTCAAGATGACGATGAAGTTGCAGAGGGTAATCAAGAAGAAGAGGATGAAGATGAAGAAAGACTAGACATAAAATCTCCCTCAAGACAAGTCAAGAGAGATCACCCTCTCAAATCAGATCATAGGTAACAAGGAAGCAAGCATATAAACAAGAAGAAGATTAAAGAGTGTTCAAGATCAAGAGAACATTTCCCTCCTATCCAAGATTGAACCAAAGAATGTTGTGGAAGCTAGAAAAGACCAAAATTGGATTAATGCAATGAATGAAGAATTGGACCAAATAGAGAAAAATGAGACTTGGGAACTTTTCCCTAGGCCCAAGAACAAGAACATCATTGGAACTAAGTGGGTATTTAGAAATAAGCTCAATGAAAAAGGTGAAGTCACAAGGAATAAGGAAATCCTAGTTTGCGAAGGGTTGCTCGGAGTTAAAGGAGTGGATTTTAATGAAACATTTTCTCCTATGGATAGAATGGAGGAAATTGGACTCTTCTTGGCAAATGAAACATACAAGGATTCAAGGTATAATAAATGTATGTAAAGTCAACATTCTTGAATGAAAACCTAAATGAAGAGATCTAAATTAAACAACATGATGTATTTTCACTTACGGATGACAAGGACAATGTTTGCAAATTGAAGAAATCATTATATGGGCTCAAGCAAGCCCCTAGGGCTTGGTACAACATATTGGATAAGTACTTGGTTGATCAAGGATTTAGGAAAGGAGTAGTTGACAACAATATATACATAAAAGAGGAAGAAGGTCACCTATTACTTGTTGTTGTATATGTTGATGACATAATATTTAGAGGAAATAAAGAGATAATGACACATGAATTTATATAGGTCATGAATACAGATTTTGAAATTTCAATTCTTGAATAACTTGCATTATTCCTAGGACTACAAATTAGTAAATCCAAAGAAGGTATCTTCATATCACAAACCAAGTACATCAAGAGATGCTCAAAAGGTATCAAATGGATAATTTTATACTAGTAAATACTCTAATGGTTATAGGATGAAAACTTAAAAAGCTCACCAAGA